>OX328132.1:76559264-77301764 GCA_946811695.1 Gonocerus acuteangulatus
GAGAGAGGGGAGAGCAGAAAATATTATAATGATCTCGTATAAAATAACTCATGGTAAACATTTCATAAAAAAATTGTTTTTTATTACTTACTGAATTTCTAGTAACTACTTCTTGAGAATGTTACTTCTAGATAGTCATAGCTATAAATAGAATAAGTAATTTCCATTATATCAAATTATAAATATAAAATATAGAATTAAGCTCTTTCTCGTGAACATGTGATAATGTATGTGTTTTAAATTCATTAAATAGATAGGCAAAGATTTTAATATACATCTATACCATTAAAATAAAGTAAATCTGGTGTATATGATTTTCAATATTTTAAGTTTATTTTATTTTTGTATGATAAATTTCTATTGCCTTAAAATTTTTATTCAGGGTGTATATAGACTAAATATTATGTGCAAAAGATAGAAATTTACTTCCCTCATTGTATATACGCTTTCAACAAAAAAAGCACCATTTTTTTTTTCCAAAATCTCATTGTGGCCCTGCTAGTGGAAGGTTCTTCTCATTAAGGTGAAGCTGATGCTGTTGTATTTGAAATATATTTCTCTGAAGAGACACCAAAATGGTGCGAAACTTGTAGGGAAGAGCGAAAAATATTGTGAACGTGTATAATGAAATATTATGGACCTCCCACCTATTTCAAGAATTCACAAAAACTTTCCTTTTTTTTTATAACTTTATTTAACAATTTTTCCATACATGTTTCATGGCCTCATCCAACTAGAACTAGTAGGAATCCGTTTGCTGTGCATATCAGTCCTGGTTTTGAAAGGAGCCAAGCAATTTACAGTGAGGAAAGTGAATATAATTAATCGAGTGAAAAATAAAGAGATAAGAACAATAAATAAATAAAGTTTAAACAATTGAAAGAATACAGCAATTTAAAAAGATAACTATATATAATGTGTCAGAGAATTGCACCCTGTATGTTCTTCCTTTCTAATGAACATTTTGTAACTTCACAAAAGCCATTGAGTTAATTATTCACAATTTTATTTAATTAAAATAAAACACCAAAATAAAAACAAAATAGCTTGCATAATTTTTCAGCTTGTTAATCATCCTTACTATCCGATACTCAAAATAGATCTTTCTAAATAATCTTACATCATTGAAAGTGAAATTATAGTTCACTCTCTTAAATTTATCATTGAATATTGGTTTTATAAGTCTAATTATTTAAAACAAAATCTCATAAATAAAATCCATATCCTCTGCTCATTTTAGCCAGCATATAATACAAGCTGACATTTATTATAGAAGGCTGTAAATAGCTTTGTAGGTTTTAAATACTATGTGATTCATTACTTTATAAATGTGGTGACAAGAAAACTTGAGGAAAGGTCATGAAGAGAAAATAACTTCTCTCCTTGTGTATATTATTTTGGACACTTTTTTTTTTTTTATGAAATAATATCCATGTAGCTTACATAGTCAAATAACTTCGCAAAATAATATTGATTGTAAACCAAATTCTTCCAGTCATAAAATTATACTGTTAAATAAAATTATACTGTCAGTAATACAAAAAATGCTAAAACATTATCAACAAAGTTTAATTTCTTATACGTAACTACTATGACATTGATTGACTTTAAATAATAAGCTCATTTTCTTCTTGTTTATTATTGGTAACATAATAATTATGCATCTAATAGAGATAAAACTCATACCTTAAACATGTTAATTGCAGTCATGAATACATGTTTTAGATTATATAGTCAATTTTGCATTTGAATAATTAATCCGGAACTCTTGGTAACCTTGATTTTGTTATTTAACTAGGAAAGCTACAAAAATCACAAACTTTGGTTTAGAAGTCCTAGTTTCTGTAATAATGGCCATTTTATTTTGTTTTTTTGTTCTAAGCTCATCTTTTATGAATTTAAGAAAAGGTATTTACAGAAACTGGACCAGTGAATCACCTAGACGATACTTAATAACTGTCTTAAATAAATAGAATAAGATTTGAGAAACGTATTTAAAATACAATAAATCATTATAAAAACGGCTCTATCTCTGGAAATGTATTCATATAGTCTATTTCCTTATAAATAGAGAAGGTATGTGTCTTTTAGTATTAACTTATTTATACATTTTTACAAAAAAAAACAAAAAAAACTTTAAATTATTAGGCATTTTGATTCCTATTTGTAAATTCTAATGTTGTAAAGTATAAGTTGTTGTAAGGATTATGCTCTTGTATGATCACTTTTTTCATAGTGGCCAAAAGTTAATATTTTTCTATATAGTTGTTATTCTGTTACTGTATCCAGAGTTTATATATTGATAAAACATATTGACATTTTAATTCACAATAATATTAAGTGAGCTGTTAATTTTTACTCTTGATTATTAATTTCTTAAAAAGAATAATCAGATATAATATTCCTTTTAGGTAAAATTAACTTTCCAAGTTACTATTGCTTCCATAATATGAAATATAAAACTGTAATTATTCCTTCAGAATCAAAGCTACACCATCAACATCCTGAACAATGAAGTGTGAGTTTTGTATGAAAAAAGACCCACTAAAAGAAGGCATAATGTCTAATTAATAGAAGAACAAGTGTTTTAAGCATTTTAATTGGCAAAGAGAACAAGTAATGCAATTTATTGACAAAGTATATAAATTTTATTATTTACTTTTCCTTCTATCAAAAACATTTTTGAATAGTATGGTATTTTGGACACTGAAAAGAATTATAATCAACTCAGGTAAACATTTCAAATTGAAATAAATCAGATCTCTTTTTATTATTGAAATCTTAAAATAAAGTTACAGTAAGACCCCCCCCCCCCCAAAAAAAACATTGTAAAATAATCAATATATGGTAAACTGAAATGTATAACTTTCTATTTACTAGGTTTCTAATTAAATATTTATGATGTTCTAATCTGAAACAGGTAACATATTTGCCCGGTCACTCCTAATAAAATCAATTTTTGAAAATTATATTTTTTCCTTGACCATTTATTGACAAAACTTTATACAATTGTTCTTAAGAAGTCAAATACCGATGAATTTTGTTCTCCTAGAAAAAACAGAACAAAACGAAATTATAGTATATTAAAATCAATAATAGTTACCCTTTTGGTTGTGAGTGTTATATTATGTACATTTGTGTAAAGTTAGATAGTTCAAACTATTTTTTTTCTAATGATAGCATAGTAGTTTGTTCATTAATTAAGTGAGCATGATAAAGATCTTCTGTTCTGTGAACATTTTATTACAAAATTGTAAATCAATATTGGCTAAGACATTTCATGTAAAGTGAGTCCTTGTTAGAAATAGCACTATCCTTTCAACTGTTCTGTGTTATTACCTTTCCTTATTTTTGTAATTAGTCTTCACAAAATTGGATGTTTACTGCTGGTAATCGATGATAATTTATGAAACTGAATAAAATAAAACAACAGGCATAGCAACTCTGAAGACTTGTGAACAATTACAAATATATAAAAAGTGAGAACGGAATAATTACTCACAGACACATACGTACAAGTTGAAAAACTCCTCAAAACTCAGCTTAAATAAATGCATACATTACTACAGTATTAAAAATACTGTACTTGTTCTCTTAGTCTGACTGATTTTTTTTCCTGATATTTAAATGAAAGGGGAAAAAATTAAAGCCCCTTAATGCACATTTGTGTAATGTATATAATTATGTTGATAGATGTAATTCTTAATGTGTTTACTTATGGATTATAAGTCAGCAATGTGTGGTTTGAATGAAATAAAAAAATAATTTTTTTCCAAACTCACATAGAAGAATTGCTGGCATGTCATATTTGAATCCTCATTAATCTTAAACTCCAATGTACTAAAAAAACTTTGTTGACACTAGAAATTTTATTCAAGAGCATATGCTGATAAATAATGTAAGCAAATCTATTTGTGAATCACAAAGGTCTGTGAATTAGTAACTGTTCAATTTATTTTATTTTGATTTGCCTCTAATTTCTCTTATAGCTAAGTAGATTTATTGCGAATCTTTAAAATGACAATGAACTTAAATTTCAAAATTAATAGCTTGAAAAAATATATCTGTATATAAATAAAAAGCAAAATAGAACACTAACCACTTTGTCATTCTTAAACTGAGTACTCAAATATAATTGAAAATTCCATTGATGAAGCACAGAACTGAAAGACACACAGGAATATTTATTCTATAGAGTTTCTATGTTGAATAAATATATTTATCACATTTTTTGTTGAGAATAAATTATGTTTAAAAGATGAGAAGGGAATGAATAAAGTGTTCAATTGAATAAACATGTGTATCATTGGTATCCACTAATTCAACTATCTTCGGAGAGGATATGGAAGGATTGAAGAAGTAATAGAAAAGGTTGCTATAAAGGCAAGTATTAACTCACTTTTAAAGATGTTGGAGGAACTAATCATCCTAGATTAAGTTATTTTATCAGAAAGAACGTCCATGACCTTAAATTCATGGTTGAGTTAATTTACTAAATTAATTACTTAACCATATAGTTAACACACCTCATAATTTTTTTGAATATAATTTTATAGTGGATATCTAACACACACAAAAAAAAAAAAAAGAAAAAGTTTTCTATTAATAAAAATGAATTCTTGTTTACCATTGAGAATCATGTCATGGCAAAGTATTTCTATTATTATTATTTTTTGTTGTCTGTATGTTTCACGGTGTATCAACAATTGGGCTATTAATGCGGGTATTATTATTTTTGCGTTTCAGATTCCCTAGAGACCGAAAATGATAGTGGTTCAAATTTGTATGTATATATATAGCTCAGCGAATAATGGTACGATTTTCATGAAATTTGGTACAAAAATCTTTCGTCAATTTTGAAAGGTCAAGTTCGTTAACCAGCGGAATCCGTCCACCGGAACATGGTTTTTGGAGCGAAATTCGCGCGAAAAAAATATTTTCGCTTATGTCATATGCTTGTAAGTACTGGTTTTATAGGCTTTTGGGGCTAATAAAACGAATGTATCCATTTTTAAGGCGATAGATTTAACCGTTTCCAAGAAAATCGGAAAAATAGTTGTTAAATCAAGTTTTTGGTTTGGTTACTTAGAATCATGGGTTTCGGTTAAAATATTTTCTGCATGTTTGAAATTCATACATACAAAGATGTATAAATGTTGGTTACGTTTGGAGTTAAGGAAGGATTAGAATAAAATATTTTATTAAGAGACATGAAACGTTTTGGGAACTTCGCATATTTTCCTTCACATCTCGAAAACAGTTGTGAAATCGTGGTAAGTGGAAAGAAACCATTCGAAAGCTTACTAAATTCTCTACAATAAAGATTAATTATTCTTCAACTGACCCTTTTCTCTAAGGATTCTAGACGTGGCCGTACTGGTGGAAGGTAATCCTCCTCAGGTGTAGGCTGTAAGTTTTTTTTTTTGTATTATTTTTTCCCCCTGAAGAGGCACCAATA
The DNA here is from genome assembly GCA_946811695.1 of Gonocerus acuteangulatus. Lineage (NCBI taxonomy): Eukaryota > Metazoa > Arthropoda > Insecta > Hemiptera > Coreidae > Gonocerus > Gonocerus acuteangulatus. The sequence goes on from OX328132.1 coordinate 76,564,723, forward strand.
AAGGTGTGAAACATGTAGGGATGAAATAAAGTTGGTGATACTGAGTGTTGAAGATTTTATTTGTTGACCTTCCGCCGTCCACGAAGATAAGTCTACAATAAAGGTTCTGAAGACATTTTTGATTCGGCGATGTCAATCGGAGAAATAAGTGCTTAAAACTTCAAACACGTTTGTTTTGTTCTTTTGAACGCGTTTTTGTCGTAGTTTAAATCACTTTTTAATTTTTGTCTATTTCCCTTAGTTTTTATTGCTTTTATATTTGTAATTGCTTCTATTAGGAAAGTGTATTTGTCTGTAAAATGAGAATCAATTTACTGTTGTTAGAAATAGATGGGTTAAACAAATAAGGGCACCCTTGCATAAATTCCTAGCAAAATAAAAATTTTCATGAACGTTAGAGACACCATTATAATGGATTTTTTTTTTTTTAAACTCGTTTCCTTCTTCTCTCCATAGATAGGAAACCTGATTCTGACGTCGACCAAATGACGTAATCCGAAAGTGCCGACTAAATGATTTCACGTTTTAGAACTCGTAGATAACGAAAGTAGAGGTGGTTCAAATTGAAATATATTTTTGAGTAATTAAATGAATTTTTGTATGAAAATTCCAGTAGTTAAAATTATAAATATTAATATAAATTGGAAAATATGTATTAAATAGAACTCATTAAACCTTTTACAGAGAACTCTATTATGACATTTTTTAAAGAAAAGCATCCTTTCACATGGCTAACTATGAAATTAGTTATTATTCCTTTACTAATGGCACTCGGGAACCGCACTAAGATTACGCAGTTCCTGCGAGTCGGTCTTTTTTTCGTAGGCCCAATAATCATATAGATTTTTTTCTTGATAAGTTTATAATGACTATCTAGATTCGGGTTTATGAATGGCATCGATGATTAGATGAAATTAACAATGACAAGAGCAAGTTTTCAGTGTGATATACTTTTCGTGCAAAATACATGAAATTTTGCCAAAATAGACGTAAGATGAAGAATTTAAAATTACAATTTCTTTTAGCCTGTAGAATAAAAGAACCATGTATCAACCAGTTTTTATTTTTGATTTTAAAGAAAGGAGGATTAGTCACCATTTTTATTCCTATATAAACAAGGTACATGATGCCAAAAGAATAAACAGTACATCAAATAATATAAATTTCAAAATCAAAACTACACTAAAGTTTGGAAAATGTGGATAGAAAAGACCACAATACATAAAACAAAAAATTATCTTGTGAGGTGCTCCTTCCAATGATAACGCAAATGTTTGCCTAATGTTGAATCAATCTAACCAGCATCATCCATTTAGATTTTAGAGAAAAAAAAGTAACTTTTGAATATTCATACAGTAACGTATATATTTTTTTTTTTTTTTTTTTTTTTTTTTTTTTTTTACGGCGCATCTACATCTAGGTCATTAGCGCCGACATCCAGGGTGCAGCGAGGAATTTTACCAGCGAGCCGTGGAATGAAACCATTTTTAAGGCGATAGCTTTAACTGTTTCCGAGAAAATCGGAAAAATAGTTGTTAAATGAAGTTTTTGGTTTGGTTGCTTAGAATCATGGGATTCCGTTAAAATATTTTCTGCATGTTTAAAATTCATACATACAAAGATGTGTAAATTTTGGTTACGTTTGGAGTTAAGGAAGGATTAAAATAAAATATTTTATTAACAGACATGAAAGGTTTTGGGAACTTCGTATACTTTCCCTAATATCTCGAAAACGGGTTGAAATATTGGTAAACGGAGCGTTACCATGCGAAAGCTTACTAAATTTTCTACAAAAAAGATTCTGAAACAATTTTTGATTAGGCGATGTCAATCGGAGATATACGTGCTTAAACTTTGAAGTAATTGATTTCGTTTATTTGAACGGTTCTTTTTGTTTGTTGTTATTCCTTGTTATTTTTTCATTGCTTATAGTTGGTTAATGTATTTGACAATGAAACAGATTAATTAAAATAAGAAAAACAATTCATTGCTAGAAATATATCAGGTTGTACCGTATGAAATGTCAGTTTTGGATTTGCCGATTTCCTTCAAATGACTTGAAACTGTCGAGGCTCCTACTAGGAGTTCTTTGGCATGTTCCCTGGTGTTTGTAATTGCTTATAGTAGTCAAATGTATTTGTCAATAAAACAGGATACGTATTATTAGAAACAATATTCAACTTCATACAGGTTAGATACTATGAGGGAATAGAGAGTCCGTTCACTGCCTGTAGAAACAGAAGGTCCAAAAAAAATGTACCTGCTTGGAGTTAATCCTCAAGAGTTGTAAATATACCCCAGGTATCTGCCGACACAAATACAAAGCATAGTTTGTTTTTGGTACTTACAATCATGGGATTCAGTTGAAACATTTTCTGCATGTTCGAATTTCATCAAAACTAATATGTTGAAATTTTGGTTACGTTTGGAGTTAAGGAAGGGTTAGAATAAAATATTTTATAAACAGACATGAAAAGTTTTGGGAACCTCGTTTACTTTCATTAATATCTCAAACGCGGTTGGGAAATTATGATAAGTGGACAGGAACTATTTGAAAGCTTTCTAAATTCTCTACAAAAAAAATTCTGAAACAATTTTTGATTAGGTGATGTCGATCGAAGAAATAAGTGCTTAAAACTTCAAATACGTCTGTTTAGCTCTTATGAACGTTTTTTTGTCGATCTTTTTGTAATTTTTGTCTCTTTCCCTTAGTTTTTTATTACTTTTTATTTTTGTAATTTCTTATGTTAGGAAAATGTATTTGTGTGTAAAACAGGATAGGTAAAATGAGACCAATTTTTTGTTGCTAGAAATAATGAAAAGTTTTGGGAACTTTGTATACTTTCATTGATATCTCGAAAACGGTTGAAAATCTTGGGAAGCGAAAGGTTACGATTCGAAGGCTTACTGAAATTTGGGTCTACAAAAAAAGGTTCTGAAGAAAGTTATGAATAAGCGATGTAAATCGGAGAAATAAGTGCTTAAACTTTGAAGTATTTAATTTCATTTATTCGAACGGTTCTTTTTATCTGTTTTTATTCCTTGTTATTTTTTAATTGCTTAAGGTTGGATAATGTATTTGACAATAAAACAGATTAAGTAAAATAAGAAAAACAATTCATTGTTAGAAATATAGCTTGCCAAGAGAAGGAGATTCGATGACGTCTTTTGATTTTCAATTGACTTTATTCTGTTGGTTTTTTATTTTATTTTTTTTTTAATCAGAGATGGTTTCGATCATCGTAAGGTAGTTATTTAAGCAATATTAGAAATAGTATTAATATATGGACCTCGTTTCCAACACAAAAGCAACACCTGTCACCGTTCCAAGATGGGTGAGAGAGGTGACGCACAGTGAGGCAAATGAGGAAAAAACTCCAAAATGCAATGTCCATTTCTGGAGTTAATTTTTACGGTTTTTATCCTTGATTAGTCAAAGAATAAAACCCTATTCGCTTCTTTGCAATTTGAATTTCAGAAAATGGAGCACCACTAATACGATTCTTCCAATTAAGCGAATTTAGGAAGAATTCATCAAAAACCTTGGAATCCGTGTCGATTATGCACTACAGGGATATGGTTCTTCATATACAGGAAACACCTTCAGAAGATTTTTGCTGATCCAAGATTTTTCCGGACATCAGAAATAACAAAAATCTATGACAATTTGATTTGTAAATTTTCAGTTATTCTTGTGGCTACAAACAGACAACATGCAATTGACCTAATCAAATTTTGGGTTGTACGCACAAGAGACTGCATAATTGGCTTTCCAATTGTACCTGTGGTGTTATACGCCTGCAACAGTAGACAAGGTTTTAATCCATGGTACCGAAATAATAGTAACACCAGTTCTTCCGATCGGACAGCTTTCTAAACAAGTCTAGGAGAACAGAAATAAAGATTACAAAATCTTCAGGCTGAACCACAATAAAAAAATTCTCGGTTTTCGACGGATGACGATGTAATCCACAGGATTTTAAAATTATCTGATCATATCTAGCATGCGACCTGAACCAAAAAATAACATATTTTCCAGTAAGCGCATAAGCCTTAGAATTATTGATTTAATAAACTCATGTTTTACCATTATTATTACTTGTTGATCGTTCGGCTCTATTACAATATTTTCAAATTTTATTTATTTAGATTTCTATAAGAAAATGCCTTAATTCAGGGCCTCACGTTATGCCTTCATGTATTTAGGGTGATTGCGAAATGCATTTTTTTATTAAGAATCGAATAATATCACTTGCAAGTAACAGAATTAAGTTCTAGATTATAGGGCGATTTAGCAATGTATTAAAAACAGATTTAAAATAACACTAATAGGTAATTTTTTATTGTAGTCTTGACATGCTACTACCACTTGTGGTATCGTGGACCGGATGGGGGAGGCACTTGAAAAAAAACACAATAAATCAATCTAGCGGGATTTGAACCAAGTATTTTAGGAGAGTCCGATGAGAAGCTCAGGGGTCTGTGGCAGGACGAGCTCAGGCACTGGCAGTGCGAAATCTACTGGTAGTGTGTCCGCTGGATCCTCGATAGTAATTCCGCGATCGGCCACTAGGACGTTTTCCGGTGCAGGTCGGGTACATCTCCTGGTGGAGAGTCAGGTAGATACTTGGGAGAAACTCAGGGATCTGGTGCAGGGACAGAGTTTGGTACGGGCTGTCAGCCGCGGATCAGCCAATTTATTTTCCGTTGGATCCATATGTGTCTATATATATGTTTATATTATTATAAGTATAGGATATTTGTTTTTGATCTATCTACCATTTTTTATATGGTGTAGATTCGATCACAGGTGGTAAAAGGACTGCAGAGATTTGTGTAGATGGTAATTTGAAATCAGAATTTATTTTAACTTATGCATAACTCTATGGGGGGCTTAGGCCAAAACTCAGGAAGATATTTATTGTTATTGGGTTAGTTAAATTTTGAATATGGGAATGGTGAGCTGCTAATGATGGTTGAACTGTTGAAATCGTTTTGCTGGATCTTCATGAATGATAAAATTAAGAGAGGTACCTGGTGTCTTGAAAGATTGTGCTTAAGCATAATGTATAATTCCTGTAGTATGCTACATTTTCTTCCTTCAAGCTTCTCCAAATTATTGGTGGGCTGGCCAACTCCATACCTGCTCCCTTTGCTCGGCCTGGGTGGCTTGGATGTTTACTCTAGCTTCTGTACTTGTCCCTTCGTGCAAATTCATACTACTGCGGGCACATAGTTCCCGGGCACACGGCTAGGGTGCAGCACTTGACGGGGGGAACTTCTCAATGAGCGGCGTTCCGCGAACAGTATTATTGTATCTAAATAAATCATAATGGTATCGTGTGTCAATTACATATACAAGAACTATGCTAAATAGACTTATTAAAATATAAACAGCCTAAGTTTTGTATTTTTTTGGCCCTTCTAAGGGCCACATAAGAGAGAAGTGACATTTTTATTGTTATTATTATTTATACACATAAATGCATAATGTTTAGAATGAATGAGACGAGCAAATAAATAAATGAAATAGTTTTGAAGACAAGTTTTTCGCCTTAAAAATTATTTGGATCATGTAGACAATGTTTTTTTTTTTAATATGCGGTGACCCCAAAATAAACGGCCAAACTTCGAGAATCGATGCAGGATGGAAAAAGAAAGAAAAAAAGTCCTTTGGCATATAACTCGTTTTTTCTTCGTTTCCGAGAAAAACGCAAAAAACTAAAACACAATTGTGATAAGGCATTCTTTGATAATGCCTATATAGCAATCATTAAAAGTATATCTTGCACCTTCCACCCCTACACTCACCCACTCACCCTCCCAGCCCTACTCCCATTTCCGTAAATCCTCTCCCCCCCCCCTCAAAAATATAGGAGTGAGTATGTACCTGATTTTGTGTAGAATAATAAACTAATAGGTCTCCATTTTCCGACTCCCCAACCTAACGCAGTCTTTCAACGCATTCCTCGATAATAAACTGTCGTTGGGGAAGTCCATTTGGCACAAAGATTGGGAAGCTGCTTCCAAGTCGATAGTTGTCCAGTCCCACTACCCAATACGGGAGGGCCGTCCGAAATTCGTTGGACCGTATCTATCCATGGGGTTGGATAGGACGTGGTGGGCCGGTATCCTGGCCGGCTGGATCCTCAGACCTCACGCCCCTGGATTTTTTCGCTTGGGGACACATTTAACATTTGGTCAATAGGGAGCCTATTGGCTCAAGGGAGGAACTCATCTATCACATCAGAAGGGCATGGGAACAGATTAGAGGAGAGAAATGCACAAATGCATTCCAGTCTATTAATGTGCGATATGATGCCTATATTGCTGCAAGGGGCCAAACCATTGATCAGTTTTTAAATTGATTGTAAGGAATTATTAGAAGAAGAAATTATTATTTTATAATTATTTATGCGTCCAGTGCTAAATGTTAAACTGTTTTAAGAATTGAAAATTTAATTTTTTTAGGAATTGAAAGTTTTTTTGTTTTATCACTTTCCTCCGAAGAAAAGTAGCTATTTTAAATTACCTAGAACTTGCAGATTTCCCATCTATTATCCTATATACAAGAGTCTGCGAATAAGTTGGACCAAAAAGGGAGAAGAATAATTTAGACCAATCAGAGAAAAGAATAAGTTGAAACAACCACAGAAGAGGAAAAGTTGGACCAATAAGGGCAGGGAATAATTAGACCAATCAGACAAGGGAATAAGTTGAATTAATGACAGAAGAGAATAAGTTGGACCAATAGGGGAAGACAATAAATTAGACCAATCAGAGAAGGAAATAAGTTGGACCAATCACCGAAGAGAATAAGTTGGACCAATATGGGAAGGGAATAATTTAGACCAATTAGAGATCGGAATAAGTTGATCATATCATAGAACGAAATAAGTTGGACCAGTCACATATGAAAATACGTTGGACCAATCACCAAAGAGAATAAGTTGGACCAATAAGGGAAGGGAATGATTTTTACCAATCAGAGAAGAGAATAAGTTGGACCAATCACAAGAGATAACAAGTTGGATCAATAAGGGAAGGGAATAATTTAGACCAATCATACAAGAGAAACAGTTGTACCAATCACAGAAGAGAATAAGTTGGACCAATAAGGGAAGGGAATATTTTAGACCAATCAGAGAAGGGCATAGGTTGGACCAATTACAGAAGCGAATAGGTTGGACCAATCAGGGAACGGATTAATTTAGACCAATCACGGAACCGAATAATTTTGACCAATGAGAGAAGAGAATAAGTTGAACCACCACAGTTAAGAACAAGTTGGACCAATAAGAGAATGGAATAAATTGGACAAATTATAGAAGAAAATAAGTTGGACGATTCACAGAAAAGAATTATTTTGTCCAATCAGAGAACGGATTCATTTACAAACAATAAGGGAAAAAAAAATTAGACCAATCAGGGAAGGGCATAAGTTAGAGCAATCACTGAAGCGAATAAGCTGGACCAATCGGGGAACGGATTCATTTAGATCAACCAGTGAAGACAATAAGTAGGACCAATCACAGTTAAGAATAAGGTGGACAAATAAGGGAAGGGAATTATTTAAACCAATCTGAGAAGGGAACCAATGCGAACAGAGAAAAGGTTGGACCAATAATGGAAGGGATTAATTTAGACCAGCCAGAGAAGGGTATAAGTAGGACGAATCAAAGAAGAGATTAAGTTGGACCAATAGGGGAGGACAATAAATTAGACCAATCAGAAAAGGGAATAAGTTGCGCCAATAATAGAGAATAAGTTGGACCAGTCAGGGAACGGATTAATTTAGACCAACAAGAGGAGGGTATTAGTAGGACAAATCTTAGAAGAGATTAAGTTAGACCAATAAGGGGACGGATTAATTTAGACCAATCAGAAAACGGAAGAAATTGGAAATTGGAGAAGGAAATAAGCAGGACCAATCACAGAAAGAATTAAGTTGGACTAATCATAGAAGGAATTAAGTTAGACCAATCACAAAGGAGAATAAGTTGGACAAATCACAGAGGAGAATAAGTTGGACCAATAAGGGAAGGGAATAGGTTAGACCATTCGGAGAAGGAAATAAGTTGAACCAATCATAGAAGGAAATAAGTTGGACCAATCAGGGAACGAATTATTTTAGACCAATCAGGGAACCGAATAATTTTGACCAACTAGAGAAGAGAATAAGTTGAACCAATAAGGGAAGGGAATAATTTAGACCAATCAGAGAAGGGAATTAGTTGGACCAATGAGAGAGGAGAATAGGTTGGACGAATCAGCGGATGGATTAATTTAGACCAATCAGAGAAGGTAAGAAATGGGACCAATCATAGAAGTAAATGAGTTAGACGAATCACAGATTTTGTATTTGTATTTTGTATTGCTTTAGAATGAGAGCCGGATTGTGTAATTTCCGCTTCTTTGTAAGTTTGCTACTATCGGTTTCCCCGGACGCCTTAATATAGCTTTTATTCGAGATGTTCTAGTAGATGTTGACGATTTTCAGGAGGTAATTAAAAAAAAAAGAAGTTTATTTCTATTCTAAGCTTTATAAATGAAACTAGAGATATGAACGAAACCGCGCTAAGATGATGCTGTTCCTGTGAGTCGGAATTTTTTAAAAATTTATTCTACTTCTTTATCCAGGGTGCGGGGAAGTAGTGTAAATTTATTTCGGTTTGTTATCTCATCCATATTTTTAGTAATCTCTTTCTTTTAAGGCTAAAATTACTTTAATCGTCGGAAAAATAAAAAACTTTAACATCAAAACTGTAATTAAAATCTGTAATTAAATTAAAATCCTTCTCCTAACTAAGACATTTTTCAGAATTTATAATTTCCCTTTCTATTATTCCATCGGGTTAATCATTTGAACTAAATGTCCCTCTTAGTTTATTCTTATCTCATTAAACCCTTGTCACGAAGGGCTTTGTAAAGCAGAGAGGGTCCGATTGTATAAAAGTTTATTTTTAAATATTAGCGGGTGGTAAGAATTTATTTAACCAATAAATATTTATGAATTTATTTGTCAAGTCAAATGGCATATTAGGAAAACAGTTTGGGGAATAATATATATATATATATATATATATATATATATATATATATATATATCCTGATTTTATAGTTATTGATTAATTCCTTACATTGAATACGTCAAAAGACATTATTTACAAATGGCTTTAAGTGAATGCCTAGACATTATGCACGTTAATGCGTTAATGGAATGGTTGGTAACATTCATCTATTGTTGTTTAATTGTACACAAGTGGTATATTGCTATTATAATTACTTAATTTAAAGCGTTCGATCATTTAATGAAATTCATTTTAATTATCTGATTAACATAGTAACATATTTACTTTATTAGTTGAAGAAGCCGTGTGCTCATAACATATTTATTTATTTTTTGTTTGTTTGGGCTTAAGGCGTGTCAACCTTTGAGGCCATTAACGCCAGATTCTATTTACTTGTGTGTTGACATCCAATAACATACTATTAATTTTATCCAAGTAATCCTGTTTTGTATGGATTCCAGTTTTACAAGTCCGCTCTGATTGCATCGTATATACCTCTGATGTATTCTGTGAGTACCGGCTCTTGAAACCGATCTTCCTCAACATAAAGGATTTCTGCAGAGTGGAGGTTATTGGATCGAAGGAAAGAACTATGATAAAAATATAGCTCGTTATCCCAATCATCTTGACCATCGTAGATACCTCTGATGTCTTCTGTGACTAGCGGCTCTTGTGGACCGATCGTCCTCAACATAAAGAATTTCTGCAGAGCGGAAGAAAGAGATTGGAGCGCAGAAGTTTCGGAACGAAGAGCGGATTGGATCGAAGGAAAGAGCTATGATAAAAATGCAGCTTGTTATCCCAAACATCTTGAGCATCGTAGATACCTCTAAAGTCTCCTGTGACTAGCGGCCCTTGTGGACCTATCGTCCTCAACATAAAGGATTTCTGCAGAGCGGAGGAAAGAGATCGAAGCGCGGAGGGTTCTGAACGAAGAGCGGATTGGATCGTGGTTATAAAAGCCATAGCATCACGGCGTTCCTTATGTCACTCCTTTAATGATGGATGATTCTTACTCTACGCTGATAGATGATTCATTAAAATGAACAGGTAGTATCTATAACAGCGGGTTTCCGATCGGGAAGCGGCTATAATACCCATAGCATCACGGTGTTCTTCAGCGCGCTCCCCTGGTGATTACTGGATCTCCGCACTGATGAATTCATTCAGTTAAATAGATAGCATATAAATAAAGCGTATTTGGCGTCAAGCTTTGCTTATGTTGACCTTGGAGTCCTTCAGATCAACACCTCCCCGCTTATTGTTGATCTCTTGAATGATGAAGGGTTTGCTACCTCCACCGGTCCATTCTGTCGGAGGATGACTTCTGCCACACCCGCAATAAGTAGGAAGGGGCTAAAGGAGGAATTGGGTAACTGGGGGGTGGGGCATAGCGCTTGCGTTGGTCGATAGGGTGAGAGCGAGCCCTCAGTCGGGAGGGTTGCTATGAGCAAGAGACATGAGGAGCCTCCTCATCCTCCTTCCCCTTCTTACTACAGGTATCAGCATTTTTATCATGCCTTCACAAATATTTTTTTATCTTAAATAAACAATGTAGATACATGAAAAACCTTTAAAAAAAATTACTCGACTTTTATTGTATTCCTGTAATGTTTAATTATTTCTCTACATATATTAAAACATCAATGTATAATATAATGCATTAATAATTATTTTCAATAATTTTATTTCCGATTTTTCAATTGCAATGTAGGAAATACTGAAACGTCACGGAAAAAAAATTTCAACGTTTCTTATTTATTTCTCCAAGACTAATTCTATTACGTTTATTTTTCTATGGAGTTAGTAGCCTATATAATAATGTTTTAAAAATATTACAGAAAATTAATAATTATTTGCACCACATAGCGCGTAGATTCTCGATTTAAGAAATCTCAGGAATAAATGATACTAAATTTTACATCCCTAAAAATGTATATATTCTTGATTGGTATTTATATAAAACTCATTCAGCTATGATGAAATTTTTATGACTAAGCCGTAAATATGTCCTATAGAATACTTTCGGTCTTGACAATATTTACTTCACTGTAATAATGATATTGCACTGTAAAAGTTATTAATGGCCCAATAAATTTTTACAGTTAATAAAATCGGCAATGAATTTTTCACTTCACTGCCTGTCTGTGATATTTGAGTATAAAATAGTTATGTCCCTTTCCTTTAAACATTATTTATGTTATTCCTAACACCTTTACTATGGATTATTTCATTACTCCGCCTACCCGTAAATACTTTTCAACGTTTTCAACGAAAATATGGGATACCTCCGATAATTTGAATAATCGGTCCGGACCTCAAATGATCCAGGAATAATTTTTTATTTTTTGAAGAAATTTTTTATTTGACGAATAAGTCCCTAGCAATTCTGAGATTCTCAGGCATTATTCAGAAGTTTGTGGTTAATTATTTCTAATTATTAGAAACAACATCATATTACTTTCAGCTGGTAGTCAACGAACGGTAGTCAACATCTATTTATACTAAAAAATTGAGCTTAGAAGTACTGAATAATTTTATTTCAAAAAAAGTTCTTTTAGTTTAAATAATTAATAAATACGAGAAGAGGATATGGCTACCTTGGCATGGTGCTTATTTTATTTATCTGTAATAAAATTAATGACATTTGTATATTGTCTCCACAATAATACACAATTCCATAACAGTTAACATTGAAAAACGCTGATATACTCTATCATAGATTGGACTATTACATTGTCAAAATTATAGAATAATTGAGAAGGGATCGTTCGCGGCTTAGATTGCAAAAGTGGAAATTGTCGAGGTTCGAACAGGGGGTTAATAAAACTATTTTTTAAAATGTAAAAATGCATTTTATTTTTGCCGGCGTTTCGGCTTGATTCAGGACTGTAAAGAAATACGTACAGAGTAAATACTGTAACATGAATAATTTTATATGTATAAGAGAGAGACAGAAAAAGACAAAGTATACATAAAGAATGAGTAATTCGACCAGATGATAAATGTGTATTACAATTAGTGATTAAATTAAAGTTAACTGTTTATAGATTTTAACTTAGAGCTTAGGTTACATTGAAATTGGTATTGATTGAATAATTACTTGTAAAAGTAATTATAGAATAAGTTTTGCCTCGCTTCGTCACTAAGTCACTCGATAGAGGTTTTCCCCCTAATCCAATTTAAATTTTATAAGAATGTAAAAATGAAAATAAAAGAAGGGAAGGAGAGAACCGTGCATGTGTACCCAACGAACGGGGTTTGTACACAAACGGCAGGAAAAGGCAGATACAGCTCTTATACTGTGTTGAAAGCTCATTTGAAGGCGGTTAGCCATGACGGGATATTACGGCGTGTGAAATAAACCAGCCACAACAACATATAGTGAATAAAACAAATAGTGAATTCTTTAGATACATCTCTACAAAACGAAGAGACAATCAACTTGCTCGACCTTTCAGCACCTTTAACCAAGTGATGCCACCGGGCCGGGCAATTAAAATACAACTATCATATCATCCCAAAAGTAATGAAGATTTATATCGGTGGGCTGTAGAATGTGAAGATCCAAGTTATTCTCCTAGCTCTTCTACAGTTACAACAGGATTTTCTTCTACAGATGCCTGTAGGAGTTCGTTGTCAAGCTTTGTTGGTCGACCTATTCGAGGCTAGTCTTCAAGTTAGCAGTTTCCCGCTCGAAATCGTTCAAACCACCGCTGCACATGACATTTTCGCCATATACTTGTACAAGGTTTCGATAAGTTGAAGCAACATATTCTCCTTTATCGAATTCCCAAAGCATAACATGACGTAAGTGGTGTCATGGGAGAACCACTTCAATTGAAATTTTCATTGGCTATCAGGTACGGAGCAAGTTTAGACCGCGTTGTGACAAGCACAAAGTGAGATATTCATCACTGTTTATAGCTGACCCCAACGATATAACCGCTTAGAAGGAACATAACCACACGAATGTCGAGGTTAGATTTAAAGAGCACAAATTATTACTGAACACTACGAAGTCCAGAAGCACATGCTGCGTTGGGAGTCACACTGGCCACTGTGCCGATGGTGAGAGCTTGAAGAACAAACCCTTGTTTCGTCATTGGGACACCGATCATTAAGCATTGTCGGCGTAGAGAAAGTATTGTAACATCAATGCTATAATACCTATAATACTTTAGGTGATCTTCTGTTATCATTTCTAGGCCCCAAATTACAATAGGACCACAAGGCTAATGGTCATTTCAATAATAATAATAATGTCCCAAATGTTCAACATTTAAAAACTTAAAAAAGGCAAAAACGCCTATTAAAAACAAACTAGAACGTAATTAATAAAATGATTTGAAATTTAAATTTCTAAAATTTTACATAAACTGCACATAAATTTCGATTTATGCTGAAAAATTATACTATTATATTACAATACCATGCCCCTTGCAATGGGTTTAACCTCCAAACAATTTATCACGAAAATTAAATATTAAGGATTACATAATGTTTAAATGTTATAACTGGACAACACCTACAATTCTCGTTACGTTTACTCGTTGAATTATAGTGTATATTGTATGTGTGTTATATATATATATATATATATATATATATATATATATATATATATATATTAACTTTTTCTTGTTTCTTTTTCTGGCAGGGGGTCAATAAAGTAGTACACACTTTTTTCACTTTAACTACTTTATTTTGTATGTTTCGCCCGACATGTTTCGTGCCTTTTCGCACCTCTTCAGGGGCTTTCCTTATCAGGAAGTCCTCTCGTCGTGTTGTCTAGCTTGAGTCAGGCGTAATACTTTATGGACCCCCTAACATACATAGTATTACGCCTGACTCAAGCTAGACAACACGACGAGAGGACTTCCTGATAAGGAAAGCCCCTGAAGAGGTGCGAAAAGGCACGAAACATGTCGGGCGAAACATACAAAATAAAGTAGTTAAAGTGAAAAAAGTGTGTACTACTTTATTGACCCCCTGCCAGAAAAAGAAACAAGAAAAAGTGAAAAAATATATATCGGGTCATCATTCACCAGAATTAATATATATATATATATATATATATATATATATATATATATATATATATATATATATATATATATGTATACATGTCACTTTTACTAATATCTTTTCATAGCAGGGGTCCAAAAAGTTGTGCACCATTTGTTCTGTTCAACTACCTTATTATTAATAATTATATTAATATGTTGCTATCTTTTCCCCGTCATGTTTCGTGCGTTTGTCGCACCTCTTTAGGGGCTTTCCTTGTTAGGATGTCATCTAGTCATGTTCATTCTTTTGAGTCAGGCTTAATACTTTATGGACCCCCTAACATAAAAAGTCCGACTCGCAGGAACTGCATCATCTTAGCGCCGTTCCGTTCATATCCCTAGTGTCATTTGAAAAGCTTAGAAAATAAATAAACTTTATATATATCTCGTGAAAATTGTCGAAATCCTCTCGAACATCTCGAATAAAAGTGATATTAAGGCGTCAGGGACACCGACAGTAGTTAACTTATACACAGAAGTGGAAATTACACAATCCGGCTCTCTTTCTAAAGCAAAGCTCTATAAATCAATACAAAATATGCCAAATAAAGACTTTCTAGTGGATACAAAAGGATCAAGAAGAAGTAAAAGAATGATTAAGTAGAATACCTTGCCTAATATAGCCTATATAGAATAATATGCCGAATAAAGCCTATCTAGTAGATACAGAAGGACAAATAACAAGTCTTGACGAATAGCAAGTCAATATATAGAATAATATACCTAATTAAGTCTAAGGAGTAGATACAAATGGACCAAAAAAAAGTCTTGAGGAAGCTTGTTTCTTTTTCTACTTAAATACTTTTATCAATATTTAGTATAAAACCTGTGTTGAAAACCTATGTTTGGAAGTGTGTTATTTCAGAATCTAGTATAGTTTAAGAAATTTTGGTGAATGAAATCATTAAATTGCTCTCTGTACCCTGCCTATGCTTTGTATTTGTGTCGGCAGATACCTGGGGTATATTTACAACTCTTGAGGATTAAATCCTAGCAGGTAAATATCCTGGGGACCTTGTGTTTCTATGGGCACTGAACCGACTCTCTATTCGCTCATAGTATCTAACCGTTGTGCAGTTTATTTTTTTGGATTTAGGACTTAATATACATATGTAGACTAAATCATAGCAAGAAGTCTACCTCCGTCGTCGGTTCTTAACTATGTAGACTCGCCAATGTTACCCAATCTTAGATACATCGTAATTAAAATCCACATCAAAAACACGACATTTCATCAGAATCCCCGGCTTAATAAAACATATATAGAATAATATGCCAAATAAAGCCTATGTAGTGGATAAAAATAGAGGAAAAACGTGGTGGTAGAAAATCTTACAAGGCATTTCGCTCAGAAATCTCCGAAATATTGTTACTAATTTTACGTATCCTGTTTTATAGCCAAATAGATTTATATTCTATAATCAATAAGAAAAAACTACTAGCAATAAAAAACTATGGGTAACAGATGAAAATAGGGAATACCAAGAATAATTATAAAGAACGAAATCAACACCTGTACTGTAATCTAGATATTCATACGGCATCCTCGAATTCTAACTAACAACATTAAACATTGCTTAAATAACTACATTCCGATGATCGAAACCATCTCTGATTAAAAAAAAATAAAATAAAAAACCAACAGAATAAAGTCAATTGAAAATATTCAAAAGACGTCATCGAATCTCTTTCTCTTGGCAAGCTATATTTCTAGCAATGAATTGTTTTTCTTATTTTACTTAATCTGTTTTATTGTCAAATACATTATCCAACTTTAAGCAATTAAAAAATAACAAGGAATAAAAACAGATAAAAAGAACCGTTCGAATAAATGAAATTAATTACTTCAAAGTTTAAGCACTTATTTCTCCGATTGACATCGCTTATTCAAAACTTTCTTCAGAACTTTTTTTGTAGACCATTTAGTAACCTTTCGCTTCCCAAGATTTTCAACCGTTTTCGAGATATTAATGAAAATATACGAAGTTACCAAAACTTTTCATTATTTCTAGCATCAGAAAATTGGTCTCATTTTACCTATCTTGTTTTATACACAAATACATTTTCCTTACAAATACAACATAAGAAATTACAAAAATAAAAAGCAATAAAAAACTAAGGGAAAGAGAAAAAAAGAACGACAAAAAAACGTTCATAAGAGCTAAACAGACGTATTTGAAGTTTTAAGCACTTATTTCTTCGATCGACATCACCTAATCAAAAATTGTTTCAGAATCTTTTTTGTAGAGAATTTAGAAAGCTTTCAAATAGTTTCTATACACTTATCAAAATTTCCCAACCATTTGATGGGGGGATATATCATTAATATATCGAACACATATTAATGAATGTTCCCAAAACTTTTCATGTCTGTTCATAAAATATTTTATTCTAACCCTTCCTTAACTCCAAACGTAACCAAAAGTTTAAAATGTTAGTTTTGATGAAATTCAAACATGCAAAAAATGTTTCGACTGAATCCTATGATTGTAAGTACCTAAACCAAAAACGTTATTCAGCAACTGTTTTTCCAATTTTCTTGAAAACGGTTGAAGCTATCGCCTTAAAAATGGTGTCATTTGTTTTCCTAGGCCAAGAAGCTTATAAAACAAGTACTTAAAAGCATATGAACTAAAAAACGTAAGCGTTAAGATTTTTTTGCGCGAATTTCGCCCCAAACGCCATCTTCCAGTGGGCGGATTTTGCTGGTTAACGAACTTGACCTTTCAAATTGGAAAAAGGACTTTTCTACCAAATTTCATCAAAATCGGACCATTGCTCTCTGAGCTACGCCGCGAACAGACATATAAATATATATATATATATATATATATATATATCTATATATATATATATATATATATATATATATATATATATATATATAGAAATTTGAACCACCGCCATTTTCGGTCTCTAGGGGTTCTGAAACACAAAATTTTCTAGCCGGCACTTCCGGATTGTTTCATGAGATCAACCTTATAAGCGGGGTTCCTCCCTATGAAGGGAGGGAGGAATCGCGCTAAAAGATATAAGAAATAATAAAGTCCGACTCGCAGGAACTGCGTCATCTTAGCGCGGTTCCAGTTAATTTTTTTTTTTTTTTTTTTTTTTTTTTTTTTTTTTTTTTTTTTTTTTTTTTTTTTTTTTTACGGCACCTCTACATCTTGGTCATTAGCGCCGACATCCAGGGTGTAGCGAGGAATTTTACCAGCGAGCCGTGGGATGATAAAATTCCTGCCGGAGGTTGGGAATCGAACCCACCATCTCCCGCTTATGAATCCAAGGCGCTAGCCATTAGACCACGGGAGACCCTGGTTCCTGTTCATATCCCTATTCTCATTTGAAAACCATAGAATAGAAACAGATAATATTTTCCTCGGCCTTTGTTCAAAGGGTTTTATGGCTATACCCTGGGGTCGGGTCCGCAAGACCCTAGAAACCTCTTCTACCGATACTTCATTTCATACGTTTCAATGAATTGGAAAATAGCAAAAATTTTCACATATTCCTGTGTTCTTTTACTATAGTAATAATTCTACAGATAAAATCAATTAAAAAATAAAATAAAAAAAAAACCAACAGCATAAAGGCAATTGAAAATATTCAAAAGACGTCATCGAATCTTTTTCTCTTGGCAAGCTATATTTCTAACAATGAATTGTTTTTCTTATTTTGCCTAATCTGTTTTATTGTAAAATACATTATCCAACTATAAGCAATTAAAAAATAACAAGGAATAAAAACAGACAAAAAGAACAGTTCGAATAAGCAAAATCAATTACTTTAATGTTTTAAGCACTTATTTCTCCGATTGACATCGCCTAATCAAAACTTTCATTAGAACCTTTTTTGTAGAGCATTTAGTAAGCTTTCTAATGGTATTCTTTCGTTTACCAAGATTCTCAACCTTTTTCGAGATATTAAGGAAAATATACAAAGTTACCAAAACTTTTTATGTCTGTTAATAAAATATTTTATTCTAACCCTTCCTTAACTCCAAACGTAACCAAACTTTCAACATACTAGTTTTAATGATAGTAAAACATGCAGAAAATGTTTCAACTGAATCCCATGATCCTAAGTACCCAAACCAAAAATGGTATTCAAAAATTATTTTTCCCATTTTCTCAAAAACGGTTAAAGCTATCGCTTTGAAAATGGTTTCATTCGTTTTCCTAGCCAAAGAAGCCTATAAAACGAGTACTTACAAGCTTATGAACTCAAAAACGTAAGCGTTATGATTTTTTTGCGCGAATTTCGCCCCAAACGCCATCTTCCAGAGGGCGGATTTTGCTGGTTAACGAAATTGACCTTTCGAATCGGGCGACCGATTTTTGTACCAAATTTCATCAAAATCGGACCATTAGGGAGGCCAGAAATCCGCGAACAGACAAATATATATATATATATATATATATATATATATACATATATATATATATATATATATATATATATACAAATTTTAACCACCGTTATTTTCGGTCTCTAGGGGTTCTGAAACGTGAAATTTTCTAGTCGGCACTTCCGGATTGTTTCATTGTATCAACCTTATAAGCGGGGTTCCTCCCTATGGGGGTGGGAGGAACCGCGCTAAAAGTGACAAAAATATATATCGGGTCATCTTTCAGAAGAATTTATATGTGTGTATATATATATATATAACAGCTAGTATATAATATATATATATATATATATATATATATATATATATATATATATAGGTATGTACAGTGACTCACAAAACCGTTGCAATGATATGTAAGTTAAGGTATAATATAGAAAACAAAAATTAAACCACTATAATATTTACTACTCCGGGCCAAAATAATTTAATTGGGACTAGGAGGAAAAGGATCTTGAGGGGATTAGTCATTGTTAGCACTCAAAAGGATACGATTTCTGTTGTTGGTTCATTGCAACAGTTTTGTGGCGGATGTTTTAGAGTGAAGTTCAAGTTGTAATGTGTCAAGTTAACTATTTAAAATAGTTTCTACCAAGCAGAACAGACATAAAAAAATAATATTTAAGCTAGATAAATTAAAAAAAATGAGGATGAACTCTATTTTCTCTGACATAAGCAACAGTATTAAGCTTTTGATCAATCATGATTCCGATGAGACTAATTGCTGCTCGAGTTGGTTTGAATGTTTTACGGTAAGTAGATATGTTATAAAGAAGACTCTATTGATTAAAAAAAAATCAGAAAAGAAATCTATATTTAACTTTTCATTTCATTTATATTAAAAACGGTATAATCAAAAAATATTATATTAAAAATTATATTAACACTCAATAATGAGAATTCATGAAGTTCATAAGACACTTAATTAACTGGAATAATGGCCTGTAAGGTATCCCTGCTTTAGTTGGTTCGAATCTCGCCCAAAGCAGGTTGAGTTCTTCAGAACTACGAGTTTGGCTTCTATTTAATCGCTAGACAGAAGTTAAACATTGTCAAAAATCATGATTTTATGTGTAAAATTCTAACCGTTACAGCTCATTGTTAAATATAAGAAAGATGATCAAAAACCAACAATACGTTATCATACTCAATGTTTTAAGGATGAATACGTTTCATAGAAAATAGTCCTTCATTGAGAACCAGGAATATTAACAACGCAAATACGGTGCTAATATACTAGCGCCCGTAATTATGTGTGTAAGTGGCTAACGCCTTGGATTCTCATGCGAGAGATGAGGGTTCGAGTCCCGGCTGCAACCGAGATTTTTTTTTCAGGGCCCGCTTAGAAAGTTCCCTGCTGCACCATTGGTGTTTAGGAAGTAGTAGGAGGTTCCGTCAAGGAACCAGTAGATAGTCCGGGTCTTGTGTCCTCGGTGTTGGATCGCCTTAACAGAACAAAAATGTATGTGTGTTTTAGTATATCTACATATATCCAATTTTCTTGCTTGTGTTTTATAATGTAAATGCAATAGAGTTTGAAGGATTTTTGTGTCGCTCTGTAGAACAGAAGTAGCTGGAAGTAGGAAAAATTCAACGTTATTTGGCGTATTATGATATTTAACAAAAACAATCAAGTCAAAATATTCGGAACTTTTAGCCGCTCAAGTTATTTGTGGACTTTAAATTTGATTGAATGCTGCCTTGTTCTTGGGATGATATAATGTTTCTTTGCTACTCAAGTAACTTGGCTTCTTTCTCACGTTTATAAATGTCTGTGCACATTCACAAGATAAATACTTCATTTAATAATATTAAATCCAAGAAAACCTAAATTCTTCTTCATTATTTTTCTTGCAAGATGAAGAAGGTTTGAAGGTAACGTGTTAAAAACAATATCTTTGCATTTTCTTCCATAATTAGCCTTTTCATGTTTTTAATTTAATCGTGGCAACATTTCGAGTTGATTTTATATCATTAACATGCCACAACCATATGGATTTGAATTAATTATCATGTACTTATTAAGTACATTCATTGGTTGTTTTTCTTATCAAAAAATCGATGTATATTTTATCTTCATTTTAGGTTTGAGTATTTTTTTTATTAATTTATTTTCTATGTAATTATTTTAAAATACAAAATGGGATGTATTATTTAGAATGGAATCCATTTCAAGTGATGAGTCTACTAAGAAATTCATGCTCAATAAATCTTTTAGAATGCCAATAATTCTTTCACAAAATCGAATCTTCATCAATTAATAGAAATAAAATAAAAAAACCCAAACACTCAGTCTTCACCCGCCAGTCAAGATGTAACCTTCCTCATTCGTAGAGTACATCTCCCTTCGTGATTATTACAATTTGTATTTAATTATATAAAAATGTGTGTGTGTTTTTTTTTTAATTTATAACTTTTTAAAACGTTTATCCGTGAAGATCATTTTTGAAATGTCCAATCGAGTTCGCGTGTCACATTTGAGGTAAAATGCCCCAGAAAATAAAATGAAAGCAATACTCTGTAGGGACTATTACTGGTATCTTGTTAGTATTTGTTTTGTTTTTTCTTTCATTTTTAGATAGGAATAATGCATAATTCAGGGTTTCGGATATCTTGGTAGGCCCTCTATATATTATTGTTCTTAAAGGAAATTGATCCATGTGTGTACAATTTATATTTCGTTTTATGTATATACATATATGTGTGATGTGTTGCGGATACGAAGGGCGAACTCAACAAAAGGTAGTTTTCAGGAAAATGCGTTTGAGTATTTTTTCTATAAAGGGGAACTCAACTAGAGTGGGATGTCTCATTGTTTTTGTATTAATTTATATTAATAAACAAATTATATAATAATTGACCATGAATTTATGTGAACTTAACTTTCGACGAAAAGAGCGTGCAGTGCTAAGTTGGCATTTAGTATCCGCCTTCCCGTTGCAGTTTCCAGCCCGTTTGTTTTCATTCTCCGTGTATTTTGAGAGGGAGAGAAAGGAAGAACTCAACATGAAAAAAAAAACCTGCTGCTGATTCTCAGAAGCGTACACATTCGGATGGCGAGAAGAAAAAATTGACCAGATGTTGAGTTCGCGCTTCAATATATATATATATACGGGGGCGAGGTTAGCGCAGTGGTGGACTAATATGCTGGAGGACATGAGTTCGAATCTCGAGCAAGCAGTAATGCTTTTTATCTTCTAGTGTCTCATTTCATGGGTAGAATTCGACCTCCCATGCCGTCCCTAGGCCAAACCAGCCTTTAATTAATTTATTAATGGGTACCTGCAAAGGGGAAAAGTGCTGACCACACTATCTCCTCGGTGTGCCGTATGGTCATGAATAAGATACCTATATAGCATCTGCCACTCAGGGCCTTCGTGGCCTTTTACTGGACTGATTGTAAAGATGTATTTATATAAAAAATACGCATACATAACCGAAGGTTCTATAGGGAAAAATGTTTATTATATTTTGTGTCCAAATTTTCATTGATAATTGAAATTTTAATAATTCTCACCTATAGCATTAAAAATAATGAGTTCTGCATAACACTTCATTTATATAATGAAAAAGTTAATGTTAATGAGTTTTCTAAACAGGAGATGAAATTGTGCCTTTGAGAGTATTAGTAAAGGCAGATTTAGATTAATTCTCGTGAAAAGCAATTAGTTCTCTCCAGAGGGACGGAAAGGATAATTATGAAAATGAAACTGAGTCGTTAATGAAGTAATTAACCTAGGAATAACATTTTGATTTTATTTTATTTTTTCAAATATTACAACAAATAAGTCTTCAAAAAGCTTTTCACACTTATAATATCTATATATTATCATTATTGGGGGAGAGATTGTCTTCAGTTTTCTAGGTTAAATTCTTTCGGAGGTTGTTGCCAATGGAAAGAATTATTATAAGGGACAGGGTTTTAAAATATCTGAATTATTCTTGCGGTACCAAGCAGTTCTGGCAGCTAGGTTTTTAGTAAGTTCCTCCAAGAGTTTGAGGTAAGCACATGTGGCAATAGTTGGTTTTTGAAGTGCCCAAATTGAATGTTTGTCGAGATTCTGAGGTATTTTGCCCTTTCTGAACCTAATACATACTGGTCTTTCAGTTCTATGGGCAAGTCTTGGTATTTTCGCAGTTTTTCAGCATACGATTTCCAGATATCCTCATCATTGTAGACTGCGATATCAGTAACATCGGCTGACATTTTTCCTTGTAAATTGATAAGAATATCCGGTACAATGGACAGTACGGCCCAAACAATTTTCCTATCTGTTTTTTTAACTCAATCTGAGTCAGTTTTATTCATTAAGAACTAACCGTGTCGTCTCCGTTACATCATTATTGTCTTGTAGCGCGGTGCTTGAATCTTAAACATACATTGGAGCAGCTTGGTGATTTTCGCCAATTTTCTTAAATATATCTCGAAAGTGATTAGGGAATCGTGGTAAGTGGAAGGTATTAATTTAAAAGCTTACTAAATTCTCTTAAAACTTCGAAAGTCTTAGTTTCTTTACTTTGAATGGTACCTTGTGTCTGTTTAAGTCAATTTTTTTATTAATTGTTGTTTTTGTCATTTATTTTAGCAGTAAAATGAATCTTCCATATAAACAAGACACACACATACACACACACACACACATATACAGGGTGTCCCACATTGAGAAGTCATAACTTTAAGGGTTTATTCTGCA
The DNA here is from genome assembly GCA_946811695.1 of Gonocerus acuteangulatus. Taxonomy (NCBI): domain Eukaryota; kingdom Metazoa; phylum Arthropoda; class Insecta; order Hemiptera; family Coreidae; genus Gonocerus; species Gonocerus acuteangulatus. The sequence continues at coordinate 76,587,965 of OX328132.1, forward strand.
CCTCATTTGTAGTTCAGGGACGTAGAAATGAGCTTCCTATCCCAACATGTAGCAGAGCTATTCAATCTTTTGTATATTATCAAAAATATTGGGTTTTCTTATGAAAAACTGTGTTTTCTGGATTTCTGGTCTATGTATAGTAAATGACAAATAATGTGTTCGTAATGGCTTCTTCACACTAAAGAAAATGTATTGGTTTTTACTTAGAAATCAGAAAAAAATGGACTTAAATAATTTTTGTTTTTAAAACAACAGGGTACCATTTTAAAGCTCATTAAATAAGGCAACTTTTGAGGCGGAGGCAAACCGCTAAGTCTACAAATAGCTGATTAAGAAAATATTGACTGAGTTAAGAAAACCCTAATAAAAATAGTTCACATCTATATGGCTGTTAGTGTAGCTCCTAATTTACATGACAACATTTCAATAACTGGTGTTTCTTTTTGGAAATTTAATGGATATTCAAAAAATGTGGTCGCATTTACGATACATAGACCAGAAATCCGGAAAACACAGTTTTCATAAGAAAACCCAATAGTTTTGAAAATATACAAAAGTTTGAATAGCTCGGCTACATGTTGAGATAGGACGCTCATTTCTGCGTCCCTGAACTACAAATGAGTTGCAGAATACACCCTTAATGTTATGACATCACAATGTGGGACACCCTGTATATATATTCTCTCGTAACTTGACCTCTTCCACATGTATTTTTCCTCTTCCTTTCAAAAAATTGCTTTAACACTTCTTTTACACCATTTTATTCATGTCGACTAGTTTCAGGCAACTTGGCATCACAGAAAAACATTTCTTATACAACATAGTTTTCATTTATAACATCGTCAAAAGTCCGACTCGCAGGAACTGCATCATCTTAGCGCGGTTCCGTTCTTATCTCTAGACTCATTTAAAATGATTAAAATAGAAGCTGTTATTATTTTGGGTCCACATTTCTAGAAAGCATGAAGATTAGATAGTTAGCCGTCGAGGTGATAAGTAAAGATGGAATGGTTGGGATTCGGCTAAAGAAACCTCAATACGATTTTTGTTAAAAAATCTATATTTAGGACGTTTCAGCTACTCATTGGTAGCGTCGTCAGCATTGAAAGTGCCGGGAGGCACAGGAGGACCAAAGTTGACAGTTCCATTTTAACGCGGTTCCTCCCTCCCCCATAGGGAGGAACCCCGCTTATAAGGTTGATCTCATGAAACAATCCGGAAGTGTCGACTAGACAATTTCGCGTTTCAGAACCCCTAGAGACCGAAAATAACGGTGGTTAAAATTTGTATATATATATATATATATATATATATATATATATATATATATATATATGTCTGTTCGCGGCGTAGCTCGGAGAGCAATGGTCCGATTTTGATGAAATTTGGTACAAAAATCCATCGTCTAATTTGAAAGGTCAAGTTCGTTAACCAGCAAAATCCACCCACTGGAAGATGGCGTTTGGGGCGAAATTCTCGCAAAAAAAATCGTAACGCTTACGTTTTTGAGTTCATAAGCTTTTAAGTACTCTTTATATAGGCTTCTTGGGCTACGAAAACGAATGAAACCATTTTCAAGGCGATAGCTTTTGGTTACGTTTGGAGTTAAGGAAGGGTTAGAATAAAATATTTTATTAACAGACATAAAAAGTTTTGGTAACTTTGTATATTTTTCTTAATATCTCGAAAAAGGTTGAGAATCTTGTTAAACGGAAGGACACCATTAGAAAGCTTACTAAATGCTCTACAAAAAAGGTTCTAAAGAACGTTTTGAATAAGCGATGTCAATCGGAGAAATAAGTGCTTAAACTTTGAAGTAATTGATTTCGTTTATTCGAACGGTTCTTTTTGTCTGTTTTTATTCCTATTTTTTCATTGCTTATAGTTGGATAATGTATTTGACAATAAAACAGATTAATTAAAATAAGAAAAACAATTCATTGTTAGAAATGTATCAGGCTGTACCGTATGAAATGTCAGTTTTGGATTTGCCGATTTCCTTCAAATGTCTTGAAACTGTCGAGGCTCCTACTCCGAGTTCTTTGGCATATTCCCTAGTGTTTGCAATTGCTTATAGTAGTCAAATGTATTTGCCAATAAAACTGGATACGTATAATTAGAATATTTTATTTTTGCGGAATATTGGGATTCTCATATCCCGTATGAATATCTATTAGGCCCCCCTCGTATTTTTTCCTTAATATCTCGAAAAGGGTTTGGAAATCGTGGCAAGTGAAATGTAACAGTTAGAAAGCTTACTAAATTTTCTACAAAAAATGTTTTGAAGAAATGTTTGATGGGGTCGTCACACTAGGAGAAATAAGTGCTTAAAACTTAGTAGTTAGTTTCGTTTATTTAAACGGATCTATTTGTGTATTGCCCGCAGTTTTTTTTTCACTGCTCGTTATTTTTGTAATTTCTTATAGCAGTCAAATGTATTTGTCAGTAAACAGGATACGTATAATTAGAAGCAATATTTTGTTTGTTAAAATTCGAAGATCTAGATGAATATTATGAATATCTAGATTATAGTACTGGTGTTGATTTCGTTCTTTAGAATTGTTCTTGGTATTCCCTATTTTCATCTGTTACCCATAGTTTTTTTATTGCTAGTAGTTTTTTCTTATTGATTATAGAATATAAATCTATTTGGTTATAAAACAGGATACGTAAAATTAGTAAGAATATTTCGGAGATTACTGAGCGAAATGCCTTGTAAGATTTTCTACTACCACGAATGGTGTTTTTCCTCTATTTACCTCACATTTTAATTGCTTGCTGTTTTTAACTCGTTTGCTGCTTCACTCCACAGATAGGAAACACGCTTCTGACGTCGACCCAATGACCTAATCCGAAGTGCCTAATAAATGATTTCACGTTTTAGAACAGGTAGATATCGAAAATAGCCGTGCTTCAAATTAGAATCTATTGTAGAGTAATTATATGAATCTTTGCATAATAATTCCAATAGTTAAAATTATAACTAAATTGGAAAATATGTATTTAATAGAACTCATTAAACCTTTTACAGAGAACTCTATTTTTTATTTTAATTTTATTGATCAACTGGTCTTTGCATATATTTGAAAACTCTGTTGATATAACCTCTATATCGTTTTTGTTTTATTCAATAATAAGAAATCCTTTTTTCAATGATTTTATGTTTTTAGGCCTATAATTCTATAATTCCTGTGGGTTAATATGTTTTTTAAATTGAAGCTTTAAAGCCTCAACAGGAATATTTGTGTAATCACCCTTCACAGTTAATTTATTATAATCATGAGTGACCGTTTTTGTGTTACAACTAACAATCTTTGAAAACGAAGTTTAACTATCCTTGTTATTGTTATTTTCCTTCTGTTTGGCCGAAATTTTCTATTCATGGTCTAATTCTCCTTGAATTTTTTGACTAGATCAAGAAACTATTTTAAGCACTCTTAAATTCCTTAATTTAATTCAGGAAGTTTAACAAGCTTGACATAATCACTTTTGGGTTAATATGGGTGGTCTATACCGAGTCCTTTGTTTGTAAACACAAAGAGCCTTCTGAGTAACAGTAAAGGGCAGTAAAAGTATATGACTTTACCTGGAAGTAGACCCTGCATACAGAGAATTGCAATACGAGACCTTCTCATTCACTCTTTCACCAGCTACCGTGTAACACCTTAGATCTGTTTATTTTGTTTTACTCAGTGTTGAAAGTGCCTAAAATTTTATATCACTATAAGACTATAGTGACTTTCTACTACATCCATCTGAATTTAAGGTAAGTTATTTTTTTATTATTTTTTATCTGCCTGTTTTTATATTAGCCAACTCGTTGTATATCACTTTTAATTTATTTATTTTTATCAAATAAGTCGATAATATTACTCCTTCCTAACATTATTATTATTAAAATTTAAACTTAAAATTCTATTTCTACATTACATTTACATTCCAGTGTCTTTTTAAATGATTTGCTTCGTTAACCCATTATTAAAAATATTATTTTCAGTTGTTTGGTTCTCAAATTACAATATTGTTGTAAGTCATTTTGTAGCATAAAAATAATGTTTCGTTTTTTCACAACAAAATCCAAATGCAACGAACGTAAATAATTTCTTTGAATTTAGTTGTCCCCTCAACAACTTACAAATTGTCTTAAGTATAAAGGTCCACACACACAGCAGTATTCTAACAATAAAATAATTTTAGAAACCTTAAAAAATTTACTTCTTTTTAGACTTGGAGATTTTTTAAGTCCGTCATTATACTCGTGCACTTACAAAAAATGCCTCCCATTTACCACAAAACAATGATCTTTAGATCAGCTTTATTAGGCATATTATTGTAAAGGATTTATCAGGCAGGGGATTCTACTCAATCTTGAATACTTGTTCATGGTCCTTCTGTATCCACTAGATAGGCTTTGTTAGGCATATTACTCTATAAGCGCATTATTAAGCAGGGGATTCTACTCAATCTTGAATACTTGTTCTTGGACCTTCTGTATCCACTATATAGGCTTTATTAGGCATAATATTCGATATAGGCTTTATTAGGCAGGGGATTCTACTCAATCTTGAAGACTTGTTCTTGGTCCTTCTGTGTCCACTATATTTTTAATTGCTTATAGTTGGTAAAATAAGAAAAACAATTTATTGTTAGAAATATAGCTTTCAAAGAGAAAGAGATTCGATGAAGTCTTTTGAATATTTTCAATTGCCTTTATGCTGTTGGTTTTTTATTTTATTTTTTAATTGATTTTATTTGTAGAATTATGACTATAGTAGAATAACACAAGAAAATGTGAAATTTTTTGATATTTTTCAATGCATTCAACGTATGAAATAGGTATCTCTAGAAGAGGATTCTGGGGTCTGGCGGACCCGACCAGGTAAAGTCATAAACCCCTTTGAACAAAGGCCGAACCAAATATTATCTGTTTATATTCTAAGCTTTTCAAATGACAAAAGGGATATGAATGGAACCGCGCTAAGATGATGCAGTTGCTGCGAGTTGGACTTTTTACTTTCAAGAAAGGTCTTATTTACGATCTTACCTGGATAGGCCAACCCTCCCTAGGAACGACCCCGCTAGGCAGTTGAAAAGCCTAATCTCGTAACCAGATTTATTATCAAATACATTATCCAACTATAAGCAGTTAAAAAATAACAAGGAATAAAAATAGACAAAAAGAACAGTTCGAATAAGCGAAATCAATTACTTTAAAGTTTTAAGCACTTATTTCTCCGATTGACATCGTCTAATCAAAACTTTCATCATAACCTTTTTTGTAGAGCATTTAGTAAGCTTTCTAATGGCTTTCTTCCGTTTACCAAGATTCTCAACCTTTTTCGAGATATTAAGGAAGGTATACAAAGTTACAAAACATTTTATGTCTGTTAATAAAATATTTTATTCTAACCCTTCCTTAACTCCAAACGTAACCAAAATTTCAACATATTAGTTTTAATGAAAGCAGAACATGCAGAAAATGTTTCAACTGAATCCCATGATTCTAAGTACCCAAACCAAAAGCGGTATTCAAAAACTATTTTTCCAATTTTCTCGAAAACGGTTAAAGCTATCGCCTTGAAAATTATTTCATTCGTTTTCCTAGCCCAAGAAACCTATAAAACGAGTGCTTACAAGCTCATGAACTCAAAAACGTAAGCGTTACGATTTTTTTTGCGCGAATTTCGCCCCAAACGCCATCTTTCAGTGGACGGATTTTGCTGGTTAACGAACTTGACCTTTAAAATTGGACGACGGATTTTTGTACCAAATTTCATCAAAATCGGACCATTCGTCTTTTACCTAGAGAGCGAACAGACAAATATATATATATATATATATATATATATATATATATATATATATATATATATACAAATTTGAACCACCATCATTTTCGGTCTTTAGGGGTTCTGAAACGTAAAATTTTCTAGTCGGCACTTCTGGATTGCGTCATGAGATCAACCTTATAAGCGGGGTTCGTCCCTATGGGGGAGGGAGGAACCGCGCTAAAACAAACAAAAAATAAAATAACAGTTTTTTTTTAAAATCTAACATTACAATCACCAGCCATGGCTTAAAATAAAAACTTTTATTTTATTTTTTGTTTGTTTTTTGCGATGTTATAAATGACGACTACTTAGTATAAGAAATGTTTGTCTGTGATGAACATACTGGGGCTTATTTCTGTTTCTTCTCTGCATCTTTAAAAGAAACATTTATTACGAATTTCATCTAATAAGTTAATTATTTATGTACAAATTATTTCCCATGTAACAAAACAAATGCAAAGCAGTTTAAAGTCGTAGAAGGTAGAAAAATAATGTCTCTCCACTGTTTTTCAAAGTATTTATTAGCAAAAGCTTTTCGAGAACATGGTTCTCATCGTCAGTGCATCTACAATTTGTAGATAATAAATCGAAATCGAGAACTCCACAAATAACGCTGCATACATCACAGTTTAAAGTATTAGTAACGAAACAATCAAAATGTATTTTGTTTCGAACTTTATGCCATAACTTTGAAAGACCTCATAGTTACTTACTAAGAACAGTAAAGACACTTCAACTGACCTTTAAAAACAACAATAAAAATACTTATATCCAGTTACTAAAATATCACTTTCCTCAACCAGGTATATTCTTAAACTTTGCAATGTTTTTTTTTGTGCCGAAATTATCTTTAGAGAAAAACTAAACATTGCCAAGCTTAAGAATATACCTGGTTGAGGAAAGTGTAACTGGATATAAGTATTTTTATTGTTGTTTTTAAAGGTCAGTTGAAGTGTCTTTACTGTTCTTAGTATCTAACTATGAGGTCTTCCAAGTAATGAACTTGGACATTTCTTTCTTGTATCATCTCTTGTATTGGCAAATATTTTTGGTTGAATTAATTCACCAACTAATACTACTTTTTTGGAGTGTGGAATGGTAAGGCGTTTTCGGGGGGTTTTAGGAGGGGATATTTTTGAGGAAGGGAGTGTTTCTTTGTGGGGGCAGGAACTTGGCCTCTAATTCACATTTATGTTTTTTTGGGGATCTCATTACTTTTTTCTAAGTATTAAATACTATTTAGTTGCCGCATACCTACTGACTTTTGTACTTCATATAAAACCAGGGTCTTTGGATTCTGCATAAGGTTCTCCTTACTGCTCGATATTTGATACCAATAATCAACCTACATACATATAATCACTAGACTAGAAAAGTTAGAAGCTCTTCCAGATGACATTACTCTAGAGGACGAATTGATTGCTCTCCTTAACTAAACTATGACACTGTAAAACACAGGAACCTTATCCCGAGGATAAAGATCACAATAGGGAAAGTGCAGAAGGCCTTCAAGAAAAATATAAGAACAAAGACGATACGTTTTGGGTTTGTGATCCTAAACTTTGTAATTTAGATGGCTCGACTTTGAAAAACTTAGTATCTGCTTTGAAGTATATTATGCAGTGAACCCCTACGACTTTATTTACTACATTTAAGAAAGAAGCCACAACTGTTTTTGTTAAGATGCGTCGAAATGTTTTTTAAAACATCAAATATAGGTTCTCCTTACTATGACGATTCATTTGATACCCCACATGATGGGTTTCAGAAGGAATGATGGCATTTCGATGGAACAAAAAGTAGAAAACGTCATAGGTAATATGACACTCCCGTATCAAGACCTACCTGCGTGCCAAGTTTGGTCAAAATAGGCCAAACGGTGTGAATTTGTATAAGGAACAAACATACAGACAGACAGCTGAAAGACCATTTTTACCTAGCCTAGTGCATTCCCCGGACCAAGGCCTACCTGTTTGCCAAGTTTGGTCAAAATCGGTCAAATGGTGTGAATTTGTGTAAGGAACAAACATGCAGACAGAGAGCTGATAGACGATTTTGACTAGCCTATGACACTACCCGGATGAAGACTGACATGTGTGTCAAATTTTGTCAAAATCGTTCAAACGGTGTGTATTTGTGTAAGGAACAAACAGACAGACAGACAGCTGATAGACAATTTAACAATTTTATGCTTAGGCCGGAACTTGGCCTGGCGCACTACCGTGCGCCTAGATTTAGTGAATTATTTGTCATTCACTAAAAATGTATTTGAATTATTCAAACAATGCCCAACACTGGTATATGAGTATATACAGTTTGGCCACAAAGTAGTGTTTAAGCACGGGTCCAGAAATGCTTCCTGGAGCACTGGAGTTTTAAAACCTGTTAAAACCACGTATTTCAAGATTTAAATGCCTATAACTTCTCGACTGCTGTTGTTAGAGAAAAAAGCATTTAACAAAAGCTGTAGGCCACTAAACTGCACATTTTGTTACCAATGACTCATATTTCCATCCCGAGATATGGAGATTCTTTGGGTCAATCTTTAATTAATTAACGTCGGAAAACGATGGGTTAATACTCCAGCCTCTCCAGGAAGCATTTATAGAATCTTGTTGACTATGACATTTTTTACCCATTCTTGAATTTCCTATGAATAAATAATATACGTGCCCATTAGAACACTGGTACAAATGAATCATTACAGGGAGCCACTAAACTCTGGAGAAACACTAATAATTATTATAAGATGGTGACCCTATTTTTCTAATATATTTATATGTGGCAGAACGTAATATTCACACAAAAATATTGACTTCCTTTACTACTACATTTTCTGCTCTACATAAAACTAATTATTAAAGATAAACCAAACGAATCTCCAGATCCTGTAATCCAAGATACTTAGATTCCCCGGCACCAAAATATGCAGAATTTAGTGGCCTACAACATTTATTTAAAGCTTTTCCTTAAACACCACATGTTGAAAAGTTTCCGGGATTTGGAATCTGAAAACGCGGTTTTAGAAGGTGTTTTAGGTCCAGTGCTTCCAGCAAGCATTTCCGGACCCATGTTGATCGGAACGTTTTTGCTCAGAATCGCTCAGAAGTACCTTGAAGCTTAACCATTCCATTAGGGCCACCCTGCGTATATATATATATATATATATATATATATATATATATATATAATAGCAGTGCCCAAGACTTTTTCCACGTGGTTAGTGACTTAGGGCAGCATTTTTTGGATATATCTTTTGGTTTATTTTGTATTATAAACACCGTAATATGGGCATTTAAAAAAATATACTCTACAATAATGCTTCTCTATACAAGATATTAGACGTATAGCCATCGGGGATTAAAGCCTACAGGCTGCCAGGTTTTCTAAAACGTGACAGAGCCACATATAGCTGACCCCCTTAAGGATTGTTAACCCCTGGTGTGTATAGCAGTGAATCTAGATGCTCACTGCTGCCAACATAGTTCACTGAAATTTCCCTCACGAAACATAATTGTTTGGAATGAGAGGTATCCGAGGAATAAAATAATATATATATATATATATATATATATATATATATATATATATATATATATATAATAATTAGTAATTAGTAATTTGGGTTCGGAGTAAAATTTTGGTCCCTTCTAATGAGCCCCCCCCCCCTTCTGACTTTTGGTTCTAATGAACCGATTCAATTTTTTTTTTACAACATATTTTTCCCTGTAGATGATCTCAACGAATACCGAGGAGTTTCGTTGAAACATAACAAAAATTACGGCTCGTAGTGGCAAATTGGTAATTAGAGTAAACCCTCACTACTAATTTTAGTTTATTTATTAAGACGACCACAACGAATACCCAGATTCGCTGCAATAAAACAAAAATTGCGGCCGGTATGGGCAAAATCTTCTTGGGATCCGGAGTAAACCCCCCTTCAAATGAACCAATTTTTCTGGTTAATGAAATCGTTCGATTTTTGTGCTAGTGGAGTAATATATACAAAGTTTCGTGACGAAAAACAAAAACTCAGGTGTGTATCGTGTTAACGATAGTTCACGAAATGTTCACGTGATTCTTTACATCGGAATAACGTTCTTATTTATGAACCAATGGATATGAAACAAACACTAAATGTTTCGCTTTTCTTCGAGATGTTCTTCGAGTAGGTGTTGACATTTTTCACGAAATATAATAAAAAAAAGAAAAAAAAAAGGTCATTTGATCCTATTGAAAGTTTTTTTACATGTAACTAGGAGTAAGAACGGAAACGCGCTAAGATGACACAGATCCAGCGAGTAGGGCTTTTTCTCTTTATTAATCCTAGTGCTGGTAGATCTCTCTTAAGACGAAAACGTTCCTTCACGTAGAAAGTTTATATTCTCGTCTTTTCATGACAAAGAATAAATCATGAATTGGCATGTTGTACATCTAGAAATTTTATGGCCGCATTCTATTCGGCTATTAAATGTTATGTTCTTTGTAATGGCATTTTTATTTACAGCTGTTTCTAATTTTATATAAAATTCGCAATGAAAAACATACAAACAATCCAAGATTATGATGAACTATTTTTTTTTTTTTGCTTGTAAGTTGTTACTACGGTATTTTCACTCCTAGGTGGTACATGAATGGTCTAATGAACCAGCGTTGTGATACAAACTTTGATACACTTATTCCCGTAACCAGAGGTATGGAAATGTCTGTAACATACATGAAAGTTACTACTTATTCAGCAGATGTCTTCAAATGAGAACGTATGGTTTAGTGTTTTGTAAAGCAGGCTACACACGATTCAGGCAGTTCATTTAGACCTGAACAGTCCGCCTGAAAGCCGGTCGCCTGAACGTGTATATATTCCGGTTGCCTGAGTAGTCTTAACTGACAGACCGGCCGGAATATATACATGTTCAGGCGACCGGCTTTCACGTGGACTGTTTAGGCCTAACCGGTAAGCCTGCCTGGCCGTTTGTAGCCTGCTTTAGTAAGAGAGGATTGTTTGTATGTACCGGCTACTGTCCCTCAACAATTCGTTCATGTCATGTGGAATATTTATTTTTTGTCAACTCCTGCATTCCGTAAGTAGGTTTATTACTGGGAAGTCTCTATTGCATATATCATGAGTTGGTTTGTTACGTCCTGTCATGAGATATTCCTGTGTTAGGGTGCGTTTACACTAGGATAGTTATTGCAGGATATTTATGTCAGAGAGAAATTCTGACTAATGTAAACCATGAGTAATTTATGTCAGACATACATTTTACATGGTTTGCATTAGTCAGAATTTCTTTCCGATATAAATATCTTGCAATAACTAGCCTAGTGCAAACCCACCCTTAGTCTTGTGTGGCCAATTCTAAGTCGACCTAGTAAAATTTCCTCTCTATTGAATGTTTACTCCTGAGTTTTATTTTTGATTTTGGCTAATTTATTGTCTGTTAGTCGAGTCTGTTGTTGTCTGTCTTGCCAATAATTCATAATATTTTGTTAAATTCCATTTAGTTTAATCTTAGTGTGTGATTAAACGGTCGAGCTCATGTTCTCTTGTAGCAAGTTTTGCTTATGAATTTACTGGGGAGTTTTTTCCGAAACCAAAATGTGCTTGTTATGTGACTGAATAGTTTGCGAGGAGTATTTGTCTGCTAGTGCCTTTAGTGAGCTCTGCTGTAGTGATGAATCCTTGAATGAATGAAAAAAAAAAAAAAACTTTCTAGCGAAAAAAGTACGAAATCTTGCGAATATTTGTGGCGACTCTCTTACAGCCATTATAAACATTTATAATTAGAAGCGTTTATTTAATATTACACATACATCGGGAATAAATGATCTTTTCCATTAACATATATAACTTGAGATACCTAATTACGTTTTAAGATATCTATGAGATTTTGATCTGATTAAAGAAGTCCATTGTAGCAAAGCCTCCACAGTCCACCAACACTCGTAGACAAGACTTGATAAAGCCACATACCTGTTGGGTTTATGAGGTGCCGAGATAGTTAGTCACTACCTGTATTAAGCTGTATCATTAAAGCATTGTTTACATTGGTATTAACACGTTTGCTTCGGTACGGGGCATTCATATATGTCCCGTACTGGGTTTCACGTAGGTACGGCAGGCAAAATAGCCCAACTCCCTTAACTTACGATGGCTGTAACTTCTTAAAAAAAAAAAAAAAAAAAAAAAAAAAAAAACTCATAGTCCAATAGATGCACGGAAGTTAAACAAATCATTAAAAATTCTGGGACAGATATGTCCCGTAAGTACACTAAAGAACGAAATCGCCATACGGGACACCAGTGTCCCGTACCCAGCCAAAAAAAAACTTAAAAATGTGTATACGATTTGTGCAGAGTATGTAGGGAATCCCGGTTACTACCTAAATCTTACATCAATATGGACCTTGAAAACTACGACAAAAACTCGTTCAAAAGAACAAAACAAACGTGTTTGAAGTTTTAAGCACTTATTTCTCCGATTGACATCGCCTAATCAACAATGTCTTTAGAACCTTTTTTGTAGAGAATGTAGTTAGCTTTCGAATGGTTTCTATCCACTTACCACGATTTCACAACTGTTTTCGATATATTAAGGAAAATATGCGAAGTTCCCAAAACGTTTCATGTCTTTTAATAAAATATTTTATTCTAATCCTCCCTTAACTCCAAACGTAACCAACATTTAAACATCTTTGCATGTGTGAATTTGAAACATGCAGAAAATATTTTAACCGAATCCCATGATTCTAAGTAACCAAACCAAAAACTTGATTTAACACCTATTTTTCCAATTTTCTCGGAAACGGTTAATGCTATCGCCTTAAAAATGGTTGCATTCGTTTTACTAGCTCAAGAAGCCTATAAAACAAGTACTTACAAGCATATGATGTAAGCGTAAATATTTTTTTCGCGCGAATTTCGCTCCAAAAACCATGTTCCGGTGGACAGATTCTGCTGGTTAACGAATTTGACCTTTCAAATTAGACGAAAGATTTTTTTACCAAATTTCATCAAAATCGGACCATTATTGAGGCCAGAAAAGAGCGAACAGACAAATATATATATATATATATATATATATATATATATATATATATGTATGTATATATATATATATATATATACAAATTTGAACCACCGTTATTTTCGTTCTGTAGGGGTACTGAAAAGTAAAATTTTCTAGTCGGCACTTCCGGATTGTTTCATGAGGTCAACCTTATAAGCGGGGTTCCTCCCTATGAAGGAAGGGAGGAACCACGCTAAAAACTAAAACTATTTTGAGGGGAAGGTTAAATTTAGTAACGTACGTAGGATGTTTAAGAAATGTTTAATTTTCGAACATGGTGCACAATTCTTCATTTTCTATTTTAAATACCGTCAAAAATCATTCATAGAATCGTAATAGTTCCATGAATGTAAAACTACACCTACCTTCACTTACCTTACTAGCAAATATTATTAGGATGCGGCAGTTAAAATGTGAAGATGATGAAAATTGAAAGCGCTAGCGTATCGCCCGATTTGAAATACATAGTTTTGAGAAAATCGACTATAATGGTTAATGTACCGAAAATTTCATTTTTTTCTTATCAATTGTTTTAATAATTTCTTGTAATAATGATAAAAACATGTTGTTTTTTTTTTTGTTTTTTTTTGTGTGTGTGTGTGTTAACGCTTTATAGCAATGTACACCTTACATTTTTTTTTGTATATATTACATTATTGTCTACATGTATACATTGTGTATATATTATTACATTATATTATGTTACGTTATTGTCTATACATTTACATCGTTTATATATTATTACATTATATTAAATTACATAATTGTCTATACTTACATCACGTTTATATTATTACATTATATTACGTTATTGTCTATATATGTACATTCTGTATATATAACTAAGGCCTAATACAATTATTATTACAATTATACAATAAATACTATGTACATATACAGTTATGTTAATTAGTTCATATATACAGTTCTAGGAATTTCAATTCTACGTATAAGTCTAATTACACAGCCAACTGATCTAATTTACGGTTAGTTGTGCATCATCAAAGCAATGCCGATTTACCAAAATTAAGCTATCAGATAACCAAACTGACTCACAGGACTTACTGACACAACTCCCTCGACCACTAATGTTTCTTGCAGATTTAAACGCACTGAGCACTCAATAACACTATGGCACTCAAATACTACTAATACAAGAGGAAGAACATTAGAAAATATTCTCGAAATGAACGACTTAATACCTCTCAACAATAATTGCCCCACACATCTGTGTGCACGAACAGGAACACTATCTAACATAAAGTAAAAAATTATCTCTATAATAGCGATCATTTTCCTATTGCTATTGATGTTGAAAGCAACACTGAGGCATTCCAAGTCCCTACAAGATTCGTGACAAAGAAAGCTGACTGGACGAAATATCAGCAGTATATTACCAACGAAATGAACAAACTAAACATTAATACAATCTCGGACTTTAACAAACTAGTAATATCAGCCGCCCAAGTGTTAATTCCAAAAACCAGGACAGTACAAAAACACCTCCCCGTCCCTTGGTGGAATGAAAAATGCAAGCAGGCAGTCAAGGAAAAACGTACTGCTCTCAACAAATTCAGGAGAAACAAGACCAATGAATTCTTAATCAAATTTAAAAAAGCCAAAGCCGTCTGCCGTCGCGTAGTCACAGAGAGCAAAAGACAATGCTGGATTGACTTCCTTACTACAATTAACAGACATACGCCACAAACTCACCAGTGAAACAACCTCAAAAAAATCACCCACAGAAAATATCGTACACCTATAAGCGGACTAAAAATACATGACTCAATCTTGTCAAACCGACAAGGCATAGCGAATACATTAGCTGAGCATTTCAGCAATATCTCAAAAACCCCTGAAAATAACCATACATATGATAACCTCATGGCACAGAATAAATTATCATTTTCGAGCACAATCAGAGAATCAAACTACTTAGACGAACCATTCACTATCGACGAACTCAATTACGCACTTTCCAATATCAAAGATAGCTCACCCGGGCAGCATATTATAACTAACAGTATGATAAAACACCTCCCACACAATTGCCTCATAGAACTACTTCGGCTTATGAATTCAGTTTATGACTCGGGAAAAATCCCTGAACCTTGGTGTGAAAGCATCGTTATTCCAATACTGAAGCCTAAATTTTTTTTTTTTTTTTTTTTTTTTTTTTACGGCGCGTCTACTTCTAGGTCATTAGCGCCGACATCCAGGGTACAGCGAGGAATTTTCCCAACGAGCCCTTGAGATGAGAAAATTCCTGCCGGAGGTGGGGATCGAACCCACCATCTCCCGCTTATGAATCCAAGGCGCTAACCATTAGACCCCGCTGAAGCCTAATAAAGATAAATCTGACGTGACAAGCTATAGACCAATCTCTCATTTAACATTTAAAAACTTTTCCTTCACATAAACTCTTGGATATCACTTGATTTGTCAAGGAAGCATTAAGCCCATAAAAAATAAAATGGGGAAAAAAAGTTACAAGGTAGTATGCATTACCCCTTATTACCAATGAAAACGAGGGTTTAGTTAGGGACACTTCTAGTGGGTTGGAATAGCTTCATATAAAAAAAGTTCGACGCGGAGGTATCCTTTGGGAAGTATGGGATAGAAACAGTTATTGTTTTGTGTGTTTTTCTCGTGAAAAATGTAAACACCTACTCCAATGACATCTCAAAGAAATACAAGATTTTAGGCACCACAGACTGTGTAACCGAACTTATACTTCAGTAAATTAGCGATTGTAAATACGAACTAAGAGTGTGCTCTCTGTTTCCACAGGACTATGCTCCGAAGACGAAGAGCGTCTTGTGAGAGACTTGTTCAGGGGGTACAACAAGCTCATCAGGCCTGTTCAAAACATGACAGAAAAAGTTGACGTACGATTCGGCCTAGCCTTTGTCCAGCTTATCAATGTCGTAAGTATTAAATGAATAAATAAGAGTATTGATTTACAATTGAAATATTTACATTTTGCAAGAAACGTGAGCTAGATACCATATCGCAGCTTATGACTGATGTTCCAAAAGCACATCGACATTTTAAGCTTAATGTGTTGTTTTTTATTGTATCACTTTATACCTCCTTGTTTACCCTCGTCCCCTCCCCCCACATGCGCCCAACATGATCTGTTGCCTTCGTAGAACCACTATAGGGGCCACTGCGTTTGTGGTCGCATAAAGGCAGACAAAAATATAGAAATTAGAGGAGTTGCTATTTTTTAAATTATCTAAGCCACAAAAAAGTTAAGGGGTGATAAAAAGAAATTTTCAAAAATGTTTGTATTCCCCCCCTTACTATAGTTGTGCGTAACTTTGGCACATCTTCTGCGTATAAAATGTTTTACATATACAGTAGACTCTCCCTTATCCTGCGGTCTCCGAAAGGAATGAGTGACAGATTTCGGAGCTAGACCGGCTGGAAGGTATTTAGAAAACCTTCCCTTCCGAGACAGATAAACATTTGTTTCGTGGTATTTCATTGAATGGAACTCAATGAAGGCATATATGTTTCCTTTCAGAGGCAGAAACTTGTGTTTCTTCTAAGGCAGCTGCGGCTGGATCACCTGATCGTAGCCAGTCTAGTTCGAACATTCATCGCGAGTGGAGCCTTGGGCGTATATAAGGGGGGGGCTGAGGGTGCTGCACCCCCCCCCCCCCCGAATTTTTTATTTAGTCTGTAACAATATGTCACAAAAATCTTAAAAATAAACTAAATAAGATTATTTAATTCATAAACAATATTTTTGTTGTTGTAATAGCGTTTTAGTTGGCTCACTATTCGAAGTTCTAGATTGTTAGTATTCCATACCCCAGCAATTTTCACAGCCCCCCCCCGAAATAATTTACTAAATACGACCATGTCGGTCAATGAATACATCGAGTTATTAAGAATATGTATTTATTTTAGACAATAACCAACAGCTACACTATAACTTTTATTGGCAATAAAAAATAAATGTTTCTGCACGATAGCCACCCGAATGTGTGACTAGTTGGAGATACATTGCCTTCCCTGAATCTCGCAGTGGGAAAAAAAGATTCTGTTTTAAACCCATAATTTTCAAAGCCACCTTTAGTAACACTAACTAATTGTGTGGCGGATTACTACGTTGTTATACATTATCTGCTCTCAATGGATGAAAATGTCATTAATTAATAATAATATACGCCTGTGACGATGAGACTCTCGTTACAAATTCCAGCTGACAAAGGGCGAGACATCGTGAGCCGAGCGGAGTGTCCTTTGATGTTCACTCCCTGGAGTACAGATCGATATTGTACTCTTTCCTTCATCTTTCACCTCCCTCCGAGCTAAACCTACATATTGAAGCACATTACATCCATTGGGAGCTTGGGAGCTTGACAACATATCGTTCAACCTATCCTTCAATAAACTTCCGATTCATTTGCAGAGATTTAATGCTTATTAAATGTAGAAGTTATCCTGTAAGTAGTAGATCAGTAGTACGTTAGAGGGCCGAGGAAAAAATTCGCGAAAAACCTCTGATTCATTAAGAAAAACAGAAGTACGTTATTATCTATGATAAAGTATCTTCTATCAATGGGGAGTAACTTTTTTCTTAAAGGATTTTTTGATTATTTCACGGTGGCATAATTAGAATTTGATTTTCTTGAACAGGTTTTGAGCAATCCTTTATTTTTCAATAGAAAATACGTCTACTTTTAAAGAAAATCGAAAATTGGACATAACTTCGGAAATGGTCCGATCCAGAAGGATAAAGGAGTCCAATTTTCCGTTTTTTTAACGTAGACATTTTTTATTGAAAAATAAAGGATTGCTCAAAAACTGCCCACACTCGCTGTGCTGTACACTCGATTTGTAACTGTTAATGGCATTTCATCAGAAATTTAAGAGCATATCGCATTTGTTGCGGTGCTCAAATAAATAAATAAAGACCTGAATAACCCTGTATAATAATTTCTTATTTATGAGTTTTCATTTATGTCCTAATAAAAATTAATCCCACTGATCTGATAATTCTCGTGTAAAAATTACTTAAATAAGATACAATTTTTTTCCTGGCCACCTGTTGCCATTCAAATGATACCCTTGAGGAAATAACTTCACGGCATTAAATTTGATTAAATCGCAACGGAGAAGAAATAATGGGCCGTAATACCTCCTCAAATGCAAGACACTGATCATTGTTTGTTCATTCCTGAAACTCCAGTAAACCTGTGTGTGTGTTTTTGTTTTTAATTTATAGTAATAGTTAGATGTGTTAGGTTATTTAAATATAGTATTATTAATTCAAAAAAATATAAAAATGATTGATACACTTAATCATTGATTTTACCGACGTTTTTGATGGCTTCTTAAAATGGAGTATTTCCACCTCTTGTACGGCGAAGGGTACTAATCCTGTCAGTAATTAAAGGACAATGGCTATCTCGAGCTTTATCTCCACTGCCTTATAAAGCCTGAAGAGTTATTTCATTAGCCAGATTAATGATAAAAACGAAAACATCACCCACAATCGGCAAGTGATCTAAAAATATTAAAAGAAAGGTAACCATTCGAAAGCTCAGAAACTGTCCTGAGGTCAAAATACTATTTTCAACGATATTTTGTGACAGAAAACCGTCTCTAATTGTTCGGAATTGTCGTTTTTGCTGCATTGGAAATATTTCCATTTCCTTCCTTGGAGGAAACCGGCTAATGACTGTAATATCATGGGCGCACCAATAGTCACGTCTAGCAACAGGGAGCGCGTTTACATGCCACATTATGAGTCGGACTTACTTCTTTGGCCCATGTAGGCCTCGGGAGTAAGGGATACGGATCTGGTACCTATTTTTAGAGGAATCTCACTCAAGCCAACATTTTACGCCAGTTCGAAATTCCCGCAAAGCCCAAGTTGTGCGCTGGAAAATGATTTTCTGATAGAGTTTTGGACTTTTTTCAAGAAAAGGCGGATTGAATGAAATTTGAAAAATGCACGAAGGATTTATTATCCAGTAAATATGTGATCGTTTCGGAGAAACCTAAAGGGGTTTATTTTTAGTGAGGTATAAAGTATTTAATCGTGTTAGGGTTTAGTGCATGATACAACCAGTTTTTTCCTAAATAAATTTCATATTTTTTTAATGAAGATAAATCTATAAAACAAAATCTGCTAAGAACTATCTATTAGCTAAGGATAGCTCTGTAGTAAATGTACAATTAATATAGAAGACAGTATCTTAACAATTGAAATATTTAAAAATTAGTCACTTATTTACAATATGTCTTCATACAAGATATTTATTTACATTATATGTTTTACTTTGGCTCATCGTGTCATATTTTTTTGTTAATTTTTTCAGAACGAAAAGAATCAAATTATGAAGTCCAATGTGTGGCTGAGGCTGGTAAGTAGTGGAATTAGTTAAATTAATTCAAGAAATGTTTGTAAAAAATAATTCACATTTTGCATGATTCCTACCATACTATAAGAGTTTTGGTTTTATAACCTGTTTTGGCAAGAATATATATATATATATATATATATATATATATATATATATATATATATATATATATATATACCGGGTGTCCCCCAAAAAAACGGCTAGACTTCAGTAATCGATGCAGAATGAATCGGAAAGAAAAAAAGTCCTTTGGCATTTATCTCGTTTTTGCTTCGTTTCCGAGAGAAACACGCAAAAAACAATTATGAAGAGGCAGTCTTTAATGAGGCCTTCATAAAAATCATTAACAATGCATGTTTTACCCCCCATCCTCTATACCCACCCACCTCCCTTCCAGAATAAATCAAACAGACAGAAAAATAAACAACATAAAATACTTATGGTCGATAAAAAATACTGACGCCATGTAAAGCTGCAAGTTCAATATAATATATAAAACACAAAAACAAAAAACGTCGAATTCGTAATAAAAATAAATATTCAGTTCTTAAAACATTTTAAATGTTACACTGGAGCGCATAAAAAATGTTATAATAATAATTTCTAATAATAAATTTAAATATTCCTCAAAGGTTTGGTCCCTTGCAGCACTACTGGCGTCACATCGCACATTGACAGACTGGATAGCATTTGTGCATTTCTCTGCTGTAATCTGTTATCACCCCCATCTGATGCGACGTATGAGGTGCTACCTGTAGACCAATGAGGCGTTGCGGATACGAAGAGCAAACTCAACAAAAGGTAGTGTGAAGAAAATGCGTCTGAATATTTTTTCTATAAGGGCGAAGTCCTTATAAGTTCACTTGATTATATTCCAAACATTTGTTCGTTTTGGGACGTCTCATTGTTTGTTTATTAATTTATATTAATAAACAAATTATATATGATTATACGAGGAATTAGTTTGAACTTAATGTTGAGTTCGCCCTACCTATCTGCAATGCCTCAAATTTTTAATGAACCCCATGGGGATTGACCCCACCAAGGTAACGGCCAACAACGTCCTGGATAGTTAGTGTCCAACCGATTTCGGAAGGCCCTTTCATAGTGGGCTGGACAACTGTCGACTTAGAACCAGCTTCCCAAGCTGGAAGAAATGCAACTCTAACTATGCCAACCACTTACAAGAACACAAACACGACCCTACCAACATAGAAAACACCATAAAGCTACTACACTGCACAACGAATCGCCCGGGCAACCGGCGACCAAGTGCGTAAGCGCCTATTGAAACTCACGAAGTGACCAAAAATTTACCTGAACGAACCCTTGCACTTATCACAGTCAAACAATTTACCTAGACGACCCTCACGAACGAAAACAACTTAACCCTAATATAAATACTCTAGCATTACAAACCTGACTCCTGAAATTAGTGGCATGTGGATGGTGACCATTCGGATGCTTACTAAATTCTCTACGAATAAAGTTTCTAAAGCAATTTTCGATGGGGTGATGTCAATCGGAGAAATAAGTGCTTAAAAGTTCCAAAGTGGAGCCATTTCCTCATAGGATACTGTCAGTTTCCTGTTGTGGCGTCTTAAATATTTTGCATCTATTCCTTTGCTAATGGCACTCATATTCCTTTACTAATGGCAGATATGAACGGAAACGCGCGCAGATGACGCAGTTCCTGTGAGTCGGAGTTTGTAAAGTTGTATCAAGAAAAAACTGTAGCCTCTCAGCACTTTTAGCGCGGTTACTCCCTATCTCCATAGGGAGAACCCGCTTATGAGGTAGACCTCACGACGCAATCCGGAAGTGCCGACTAGAAACATACACGTTTCAGACCCTATAGATCACGAAAATATAGGTGGCTCAAATTTATATATATATATATATATATATATATATATATATATATATATATATATATATATATATATATATATATGCTTGTCTGTTAACGCTCTAGCAAGGTCAAAAATGGCCCGATTTTGATGAAATTTGGTACAAAAATCTGTCTTCTAATTTGAAAGGTCAAGTTCGTTAACCAGCAGAATTCGCCCACGGGAAGATAGTGTTTGGGGCGAAATTCGCGCAAAAAAAATCGTAACGCTTACGTTTTTGAGTTTATATGCTTGCAGGTACTTGTTTTATAAGTTTCTTAACATAGGAAAACGAATGAAACCATTTATAAGGCGATATCTGTAACCGTTTTTGAGAAAAGTGGAATCAATGTTTTTGTAAGTCATTATTTTTTTGTGGGTACTTAGAATCGCGGGATTCAATTGAAATATTGTTTACATATTAGAAATTAATCTCAACTAAAGATTTTTAAATTTTGGTTATATTTGGAGTTAAGGAAGTATGCGAAAAAAATATTTTATTAATAGACATGAAACGTTTTCAGATCTGCATACATTTTTCGTAAATATCTCGATAACGGTTGGTAAATCGTAGTAAGTGGAAGGTGACCATTCGAATGCTTACTACAAAAAAGGTTCCAAAGCAATATTCGATGGGCCAACGTCAATCAGAGATATAAGCGCTTAAAACTTAAAAAGTGTTTGTTTGGTTATTTTGAAAGGGTTTTTCTCTTTGTTTATCCCACATTTTAATTGGTTGTTTCTTGTTTTAAATTGAATTTATCAGTAAAATTAGTACTGTAGTAAAATAAGCTAAGAAACGGTGAAAGGTATTGGTAATAAGTTTGGAGTGGCTGTGGTAATCAAGATGGCTGTGGCTAATCATGATGACGTATGGGTACTTTGTTTTGAATTCTCCTATCTATATAACCTTCCTCATAGCCTCCAACTGAAGTTATCGTTATTTCTTATTTTATAAAAAGATTTAACCCACGACAGAATGGAATTTTATTCGCCATGAAGCACATATTTACAGTTGATTATAACAGTAAAACGAATTTGCTAGTAAAACAAGATACTTAAAATGTTTGGTTGTTTAGAATAGAGCCTTCTCAGCAGTAGTCGAAGAGTAAATACGTTTTCAGTACATAATTGTATTGACTTATACAGATTAAGAACTATCCGCTTCTGTGTATGTTGGCTACTGACAGTTTCCTATGATGTGTGATGCTAATCTATTCCATTTCTTCGAGATGTTTGTAACCGCGCTAAGATGACGCAGTTCCTGCGAGTCGGACTTTTTATTTTGATCTTAACAGGGAGATATCAAGTAAACCTTCACCTCTAATGGATCAATTTTGCTCAATTTCACTGTACATCTGTTTTACTAGCACAGACTGTTAAATTCTTCTCAATTTTCTATCAAGAAAAAAAAAGCTATAACCAGTTGTCACTCGTTTATATCTTGCTCTAAACAAGCAGAGGTCAAGTAAAATTATTTGGTCCTAATGGGCTGATTTTGCTCATTTTCACAGTACATCAGTTTTATTAGCACAGACTGATAAATAATTAATTTTGTATAACAAAAAACACAAAGCTACAATCACTTCGCACTAGTTTATATCTTGCTCTAAACAAGCAGAGGTCAAGTGAACCTTCATTCCTAATGGGCTGATTTTGCTTATTTTCACAGTACATCAGTTTTACTAGCACAGACTGTTAAATTCAGAGTTTTCTATCAAGAAAAAAAAAAGCTATAACCAGTTGTCACTCGTTTTTATCTTGCTCTAATCAAGCAGAGGTCAAGTAAAATTATTCGGTCCTAATGGGTTGATTTTGCTCATTTTCACAGTACATCAGTTTTATTAGCACAGACTGTTAAATAATTTCTTTTGTTTAAATAAAAACACAAAGTTACAACCACATGGCACTCGTTTATTTCTTGCTCTTGACAAGGAGAGATTAAGTAAACCTTCGGTCTTAAAAGACCGATTTTGCTTATATTCACCATACGTCTTTTTCATTAGCACAGACTGGTAAATACTGAGATTTTTGTCGAGAAAATTATACTGCAGCCACCTGGCACTCGTTAATAATTTGCTGTGCACAGATTGTTATCAGATTTGAAGCGAATTACCACAGACTATTAAAATGTTTATTTATTTATTTGAAATCTGTACAAATTTAAAAGGACAATTATCAAGTCTGATGATAAAGATATGCTACGAACAGATTGACAATAACAAAAAAAGTAAAAATAAAATAAATCAATAAGCAATTTGAAAGAAGCCAACCATTGTTGGCACTTCCAGAGCTGTGCAAGTAAATATTATAATGATCCCTAAATGGTCAGATATGTAAATTATATCGGGGCCACTGTCTCTTGAGCCGTCTGGGAGGATTATCTCGATGGGATTGGGAAGATAAGGATAGACCTTCGGGATTAGGATGGTGAGACAATTTGGAGTGGAACGTTTGGAAACGGGTTTTAGCAAGGTCAAGGACAAATGGGATGTTAAGGTCATTGTGTAGGGTTTTGTTGGAAACATAGAAAGGAGCATTTACAATTTTACGAAGTACTTTTGACTGGAATGCCTGTATTCTGTTGATGTTAGATGGTTTTGCAGATCCCCAGAGTTCAAGTCCGCATGTCTATATTGGTCGAATGATTGTTTTGTATATCGTTAGTTTCCAACGGGTCCAAGGAGTCGTCTAAGTAGTCCGTATCGTTTGTTCAGTTCCTGTCTTTTCAGTCTCGTGTGAGGGTTCCATGTCAGTCGGCTGTCAAGGTATAATCCCAGATATCGAACCTCGTTAGATTCCGGGAGAGGTGTGTTTCTGAGGTAAACAGGAGGGCATGATCTTCGGTTGAGAGTGAATGTCACTTGTTTGCATTTTTCTGCGTTGATTTTTATTCTCCACCTTTCACTCCAATGTTGTATGGTGGAAAAATGTTCCTGCAGGTTTTGGGATGCTACTGAAGGGTCAGGGTAAGTTGACAAGATGGCTGCGTCATCAGCGTATGTGGTAAGTAGGATTTGGGTGTGTGTGGGAATATCCGCAGTGTAAAGAAGGAAAAGGAGGGGACCGATAATGCTCCCTTGGGGGACTCCAGCATTTATGGAGCAGGTTTCCGTCACCTGACGTTTACAGTTTCAGGAACAGAGAAGGGCCTTTTCTACCATAACATTTTGTGGGAGTGTCAATTATTTCGAATTAAATTAATTTTGTTTTGCGTTTTTTCGTGTTCTCAAAATTCCCAAAAGTCTAAGAAAGATGTAATAACGTTGTTGATAATGGTAGCTGGTTCTGCTACTGGCTGCGAATTTGTTTACAGAGTTGAGCCGTAATCAATAGTAACGCCCCCCCCCCTCCCAGCTTTCCTATCTCTATTACAGCAGCTCGTTCACTAACATCCCATAAAGTAATCCAATCTTGGTTTACATTAGGTCCCACCTAATAGATTATCCAATAAATTATCTACAGTTTATATCTCACATTTTCTATCACTAATATACCAGTCGGTAAGTTCCGGTTTACAAGTCTAAACTATATACATTTTAACAATAAGCACAACGAACTCAATATTTTTATCCATTGGAGCGTTGCAAAGACGTTACCACAGTTACAATCGTTATTTGGTCGGTACACCATATGTAATCTACTAAGTTCTAGAACTGAACCTAGTAACTATTTAGCCTCATTGTTAATTAATTCAAATTTAACAGAAAATATATTATTTATCTTACAGTGACCCGAATTTCTTCAGT
Organism: Gonocerus acuteangulatus; assembly: GCA_946811695.1. NCBI lineage: Eukaryota > Metazoa > Arthropoda > Insecta > Hemiptera > Coreidae > Gonocerus > Gonocerus acuteangulatus. The sequence continues at coordinate 76,612,886 of OX328132.1, forward strand.
CGAATATACGCCAGGCAATAAGTTCAATAAAAATAGAATCAAAAGTCAATTTAATTTATTAAATTAAGCTCTACAAGGTTGACGCATTCGTGCCTCTATCGGAATCAAAATACTGACTACACTACTAATACCTACCACGTCCAAACTGAACGGTTAGTTTTGCGAGGTGCCACATTTGGGAGGAAACACGCTAAATAATACTTCCTCAACATCAAACGTAACCGAAATGTTTATGTTTTAGCTAGGATGAACCCGCCATTTTAAATAAGATAAAAAAATATTCTAAACAATTTCAGTTTTCCACTTTCTCACTAACGCACAGTGCATTGACCATGTACAAAAACCAAAAATTGTACAAGTAAATTAGAATTTGAAATCTATTAATAATCCTTCGAACACAATCTATATCATTGTTTACTAGGTTTTTAAAGCCTATACAATAAGCGAAGTACAGCTACTAATCCTGTTACAATAAATAGTAAGCAAGGATAATTTCTGAACCTCTTTCTGAATCAAAGAAGCGTTATCCAAATAAAATGTGTTGCGATCCCTTCGCGCTTATTTTAATTAATTATTAAAATTAAGACAAAATAACCCACTTATCGTCGCTATTCCTTTTTTACATTCGTCAATCTGGTTTTCAACATTCAGCAACGAATATACTTCTTCCATGACCCTGGTTATACGGTCAACGTTTTTGTACTTGAAACATGTTTCTGCCAGCTGGGCGTAGCAGGGGGTGGGGAAAAAATACTTACCCTTTAAGGTCAGTAAAAATTGCGTCATTTTATAAATATTCAACCATCCAGGAGTTCCCAACATTCGAAAATAGATTAGATTAGCTAGGTCATCCTGTAGCGTTTCCATATCATTTTTATCTCAAATTTCATTTGGAAACCTAGGAATAGAAACGTTTAATACTTCATTATCATATTTTTTAGCGCGGTTCCTCCCTCCCTTCATAGGGAGGAACCCCGCTTATGAGGTTGATCTCATGAAACAATCCGGAAGTGCCAACTAGAAAATTATGCGAACCCCTAGAGACCGATAATGACGGTGGTTCAAATTTATATATATATATATATATATATATATATATATATATATATATATACATACATATATATTTATATTTGTCTGTTCGCTTTCTAGGTCCCAGACGAATGGTCCGATTTTAATGAAATTTGGTACAAAAATCTTTCGTCTAATTTGATAGGTCAAGTTCGTTAACCAGCAGAATCCGCCCACCGGAACATGGTTTTTGGAGCGAATGCCGCGCGAAAAAAATCGTTCCGCTTACTTCAAATGCTTGCAAGTACTCGTTTTATAGGCTTCTGGGCCTAGGAAAACGAATGGAACCATTTTTAAGGCGATAGCTTTAACCGTTTTCGAGAAAATTGGAACTCGCTTCCGCTAATACCGATCGGCGAATTTCAGCTGTCATACACTGTTTGCAGTGGAAAGCAGCTCTATCTGTCGGAAGTTATGATTGCTTCCACCGGAGTCAACAGGTATCCCCAGGTACCTTCTATGCAGCACTATCCTTTGTGGTGTTCGCAATCCTCCTAGGCCCGTAAACCGTGTATGAGTGCTCCGTATTTTTCAATACGTTAAATATATTTATTTTTTTATTAATATAAAATATATCAAACATTAATATGGCTGTAGCGTAATGGCATATGTTATCGGAAAATTTGATTGGCCAATATGGCACGAAACTTCTTGACACGACCTGCGCAGGTAAACAGATATTTTCAAGATTGGTTTGCGTTCTCTCTTACTGCTCTCCTTGACTTAAGTAGGCCTCTCTGCGTAAGGCGTGCGTGCCTCCTTTTGTCCCTTGTCAAGGGAATTGATTCCCTTGACAACCACCGAGGACGACACATAGCAGCCCGAAGAAGTCGGAGATGAACCCGACGAAATATTGCGCAAAGGAGAGGAAGAACACCGCTGGAGAGAGAAGCCGTCTCCCAAATCAATCATATCAACCCCAGCGAAGAAACTTAAAACAAAACATATATATATATATATATATATATATATATATATATTCCACAGGGTGAACAAAATTCAGTCTTCCCACAAATTTTCTTTATTTTGCACTAGGCCTTTCAACACAAATGTGCCATCATCAGGTGCTAACAACAAATAAAAACATGCATTAATATTGTTTGACTCCTTAATAACAATTAATATTGTATGACTGTTGTTGGACAGTAATTAGTCTAATTAATAGTTAGAATTTATAAAACAAACGGTGAAAGTATAGATTAGAACATAATGTTATAATTAATAGTTAGAATATATGAAGCAAACGGTAATAGTAAAATTTGGAACATAATGTTATAGATTACAGTTTTTTAGTAAATAATTACAAATTCATAAACTAAGGTGTCTAAATGAAGTTTTTAAAATAATGTAACTTTATATTGTATTATTACTATAGCTATAATACCATATATGTGCATATATATCCACATATACACACACATACACACACACATATATATATATATATATATATATATATGTGTGTGTGTGTGTGTGTGTGTGTGTGTCTGATTCCACGGATTAAGTTTACTATGGAGGTTGAAAAACAGAATTGCTTAAACTATTTAGATCTAACCATCACTAGGGATGGGAATAAACATACATTTGGGATATATCGAAAACCGTCATCAACAGATATAGTCATTCCCAATTCTTCGTTCCACCATTACTCACACAAATTGTCAGCTATTCATAGCTACATAAATAGACTTTTAAATATCCCGTTACCGCAAAATAATTACGATAAGGAATTGCAAGAAATTTATCACATAGTAGTGACAAATGGCTATACAACCAGGGAGGTCGATAAAATTATAACACGGAAAAAAACAAATAAACTCAAAGCCCAGTTAGATAACAAATTAAATAATCATAGTATTGATAGGTGGTGCTCCATACCGTACCTTGGAGCATTGTCGGAAAAAATAGCTAATATTTGAAAGAAAACTGGTTTGCGTGTGGCTTTCAAGAGCAATGATAACCTAAAAAAATTACATTGTAAGTGTAAAGGACCCTGTAGACTTAAGAGACCGCTCAGGGGTTTATAAAATATGCTGTGGAGAGTGTGGCGCATCTTATGTGGGAAGGACTTCTCGGAAGCTAAGGGTACGGTGCAAAGAGCATTTACGAAAAGGGGAGTCCGTTTTCTATGAACACCTTATAAAGGAGAACCAACTTAAGGCCCCTCATACGATGACCCCTATTAGCCAGAGAACACGACTACAAAAAAGTAAAAATATTAGAAAACATTTTTATTAAATTGGAAACCAGCAAGAAGGATAATTTAAACATCCAACGGGAAGTAGTGTGCCCCTTTTTGTCAAGTGAACCTCTCCCGTCGTTTATGACTAGTCCCACCCTCACCAGTCCTAGCCCGAACACAGCCCTGGTAACAACTATCACTGCACGGAGGTTAGATATAAGTTCACAATTGTAATTATACATATATTATATAGTTAGTAAAAATATTATGTCCCTTTTGTGTATATGGATGTGTGTATGTATATGTGAGTATGTGTGTGTCTGTGTGAGTGTAGTCGTAAGTATATAAATGTATATGTATCCTTGTGTGTTTGTGTATGTATGTGTATATGTGGATATATATGCACATATATGGTATTATAGCTATAGTAATAATACAATATAAAGTTACATTATTTTAAAAACTTCATTTAGACACCTTAATTTATGAATTTGTAATTATTTACTAAAAAACTGTAATCTATAACATTATGTTCCAATTTTTACTATTACCGTTTGCTTCATATATTCTAACTATTAATTATAACATTATGTTCTAATCTATACTTTCACCGTTTGCTTTATAAATTCTAACTATTAATTAGACTAATTACTGTCCAACAACAGTCATACAATATTAATTGTTATTAAGGAGTCAAACAATATTAATGGATGTTTTTATTTGTTGTTAGCACCTGATGATGGCACATTTGTGTTGAAAGGCCTAGTGCAAAATAAAGAAAATTTGTGGGAAGACTGAATTTTGTTTCACCCTCTGGAATTAAGCAACCCCACTACCGGAAAACATAAATATATATATATATATATATATATATATATATATATATATATATATGCACCATTAAGGGGGGAAAATAGAGCCAGTTGTTGGGTCGTCATGGCAACCTCTGCCTATTACACCTGTATCTCTCCTCATCGCATTCCTTTATTTATTCGTACAAATCATGAGGTAGTTTTAATAAAAAATTAAGATACGCAGTGATTATGATACATGCATAAAAAACATATAAAGGAAATTAAAATAACTCACCAAACTCCTAAATTGACCATTCAATAAAATAGGGTATAAAAAAAAGAAAAAAAAAAAATGTAACAACGCAATTTCTGGCCAATATGTCTGTGAAGGTAGATTCCTGTAATAAATCAGGAGTTTGGATGAGACACCACCAACAAAAGATCCCAGAGACGAGTGGAATCAATAATTCATTTGGTCCTATGACGCAAATTACTATCTCTCTCTCTCTCTCTCTCTCTCTCTCTCTCTCTCTCTCTCTCTCTCTCTCTCTCTCTCTCTCTCTCTCTCTCTCTCTCTCTCTCTCTCTCTCTCTCTCTCTCTCTCTCTCTCTCTCTCTCTCTCTTTCTCTCTTCAAAGTCGTTCTCTTTCCAATAATTTCGATTATTACTTTTAAAAGTCAAAACCTTTTTCCCATTTTCGTAGGATTTTTATTAAATAACAAAGAATATGTTTTTAAAGATCGTAATTATTGCTATTACAAGAATTATTATTAATCAAAATATTTTATTTTTGCTCTTCGCCCTCCAGGGAAGCATATACAGGGTGTCCAGATTTTAAATGACAAAACTTCGGGAGCGTCTAGGGGACCAAAAACTAAAACAAAAAGTCCTTCAGAGATTTCCTCGTTTTTGCTTTGTTTTGGAGAAAATCGCAAAACAAGAAATGAAACAATTTTTCATTTTCGTACTAACGTATTTAAATTTTTAATGGAAAAAAATTTTCATTGCGAATTCTTTCAAGGAACCAATTACTAAAATTCAATCTCTTGATGCAGATATAGTGTTCGTGTACGGTTTCTGCAGCGGTAATGCTTTAGAAGCGGTGCGAGAGTATGCGCACCGATTCACAAATAGAAGAGTATTAAAGGGAAAAATCGCCTGTGGTCAGGCGTACGTTGCCCCCTATCTAGAGTCACTGGCTTGAATGGGGTTCATCTTATCAATTTTGATCAGTGCCAGGTTTCCCAGTATAATCCCAATAGTATGATATAACTTTCATAGGCTAACTGTTTTTGGGAGGGGCCTCGAACTTGGCCGTATTTTCAACATTAGTTTTTTTTTAGGGGTGTATATATATATATATATATATATATATATATATATATATATATACATATATATATACATATATATATATATATATATACATATATATATACATATATATATATACATATATATATATGTGTGTGAGTGTGTGTGTGTGTGTGTATACGTGTACAAGGATTGCATATATGTGAGTGTTTTGCTTAATGTTACTTCGCTAAGGTTGATATGTCTGGTGGAGGCAAAAGGGGATTCATCATGCTGGCATATAATATTATACAGATAATGTAACTTATTAATAGACTTATAATTATTTAATTTAACCCCCCTTTTGAAGATATCTTCTTTCGTATTAATAACTTCGAATTCTTACCAACCTATATAATAATACAAAACCTATTCCTTATAGTGGTTCTTTAACGTGTACTCTGGTGGTGAAAGTGAAATCGTACCCAATTACAAGCTGAGGGGGATTTGTATGCCCCAAGGATAAGCAAGCTCCGACAAAACCTACGCCTTTTCACGGGGTAAATAATAAAATTCTGCCCAGGGAATACCTTCTATTTTATTCAGAGACCTTCTATTGTCGCCCTCCCTTTCCTTATACAAACGCGGCTAAAATCTTGAAAACTTTATCTTGCATTAAGACAGGAAAATGCGCTTTACCGAGGAACTGATTTATCAGAATTCTGATTACTTTGAACTTAATCCTGATTGGATTAAACCCTGTAAAAAGTGTATTCATATGTATAGAAGAATGCAATTAAGTTTGACATTTTTATTCTCTGTTGCAGAGCAGTGATTAAATAAATAAATATTCTTATTCTGAGACATATACCCCTTAGGAAAAACTTTATATTCGTGAAAGTTTTTAGAGAAAATTAAATTAGTTATCTATAGTTGAGACTGAAACTTGACTGATACTCCTAGGAATTGGGTGAGACTTGCATGGATAAACGTTGGCGCAAGAATCGGGACTAATCGAGTCGGGAGTGTGGGAGATTCCAATGGGAGTCAGGAATTCAAGAAAGAGGTGGCGCGAGTAACAAAGGATTTTTGGAATGAAGCTGTACGAAAAAAAAACAAAAGACGGAGGGAATATAAAGGTCTGGAGGCTGGAAGCGAAAGTGAACAGAGGATTTGATTTTGAGAACTTAAAAGGTCTATGGGATTGGAGGACTGTGCCGAGTACGTGCTTACTATGAAGAGGGAAGAGACAATTCATTCATCATGTAGTAGAAGTGCGTTAAAGGGGAATCTCAAACATAAAATTGATGGAGCTCATCAGGCTTTTGAGTTTGGCATTGAAGCTTCCATATACTTAGTACATCGAACGCCAAATACAGCCGAAATGCGGGAATAACAGTGAGGTCACTATTTTATTAATATCAAAGTTCAAACGAAATGAACAATCAGGAAAGGAGTGCAGATGCTGGTCCACACTTTATCTTAGTAAGAGAAAGCAGTGTCCCAGGTGTAGCCTATTACACAGCGATTTATGAAGCTCTGTAAAACTAGTGTTTTTAAAGTGGATCGAGGTGATCCTCTTCAACGAAACGTGACACAACGGTAGCAGTACCACTGGTGAACATTAACCGAACGTGTGTAGGCCTTTATCCTAGCTGAGTGGTTCGTGTGCTGCTGCACTCGTCGGAAAGAGTGGCTGTCGTGGCCTCTTCAGAAAATTAAAATACTAGGGGCTGCGCTAATCAACTCAGGTTGGCGAACAGAATATGGTAGTAATTGAGTCAATCTTAGCCTATGATTTTGAAAATGTCACTCCAGAAAGACGTAAAAGATTTCGTAAGAGTGCCGTATTAAAATACCCAAGACAACAACTCTTCAACTCACTCTCGGACTTCATAACATAACCAAGAAATCTATATATATAACTTAACATTTTTGTCAGGATGACGGAAAAATTACCCCAAGAGATTTTCTCTGGGACTTGATCATCAAAGAGCGTTGAATAGGTAGGTCGGAAAATGTATGATCGGGGACATGATTAAACACCGTCTGAAACTTTGTGTAAGCAGTCTTTACCTATTAAATAAAGTAAATTCCAAAAGCCTGACGTTTCGACTGGATCAAACGACAAAAAGTCTGACTCGCAGGAACTGCATCATCTTAGCGCGGTTCCGTTCTTATCCCTAGTCTAATTTGGAAAGATTAAAATAGAATCAGTTATTATTTTAGTTCCACTAGCCTTGAAAGGTCTTGATTTATGATCTTACCTGTATGGGTCGGCCAGAAAGGCCTCCGCGCAGAGGCATTTGGAAAGCCTTGGGATCTCTCTCTTTGAACGCTACATTTCTACCAATAAATTCATCTTCTTATTTTACTTAATCTGTTTTATTGTCAAATACATTATCCGACTATAAGCAGTTAAAAAATAACAAGGAATAAAAAAGATAAAAAGAACCGTTCGAACAAACGAAATCAATTACTTTAAAGTTTTAAGCACTTATTTCTCCGATTGACATCGCCTAATTAAAACTTTCTTCAGAACCTTTTTTGTAGAGCATTTAGTAGGCTTTCGAATGGTAACTTTCTGCTTCCCAAGATTGTCAACCGTTTTCGAGATACTAACGAAAGTATACAAAGTTCCCAAAACTTTTCATTATTTCTTGCAACAGAAAATTGGTCTCATGTTACCTATCCTGTCTTACACGCAAATACATTTTCCTAACATAAGAAATTACAAAAATAAAAAGCAATAAAAAACTAAGGGAAAGAGACAAAAATTACAAAAAGAACGACAAAAAACCCGTTCATAAGAACTAAACAGACGTATTTGAGGTTTTAAGCACTTATTTTTTCGATTGACATCACCTAATCAAAAATTGTTTCAGAATATTTTTTGTAGAGAATTTAGAAAGCTTCCAAATAGTTTTTATTCACTTATCAAAATTTCCCAACCGTGTTCAAGATATGAATGAAAGTATACGAAGTTCCCAAAACTTTTCATGTCTGTTCATAAAATATTTTATTCTAACACTTCCTTATCTCCAAACGTAACCAAAAGTTTAACATGTTAGTTTTGATGAAATTCAAACATGCAAAAAAATGTTTCAACTGAATCCCATGATTGTAAGTACAAAAACCAAAAACAAGGAATAAAACAGACAAAAAGAACCGTTAGAATGAACGAAATCAATTACTTTAAAGTTTTAAGCACATATTTCTCTGATTGACATCGCCTAATTAAAACTTTCTACAGAACCTTTTTTGTAGAGCATTTAGTAAGCTTTCTAATGGTAACCTTCCGCTTCCCAAAATTGTCAATGGTTTTCGAGATACTAACGAAAGTATACAAAGTTACCAAAACTTTTCTTGTCTGTTAATAAAATATTTTATTCTAACCCTTCCTTAACTCCAAACGTAACCAAAATTTCAACATTTTAGTGTTGATGAAATTCAAACATGCTTCAACTGAATCCCATAATTCTAAGTACCAAAATCAAAGACAAAAATTCCGACTCGCAGGAACTGCATCATCTTAGCGCGGTTCCGTTCTTATCCCTAGTCTAATTTGGAAAGATTAAAATAGAATCAGTTATTATTTTGGTTCCACCAGTCTTGAAAGGTCTTAATTTACGATCTTACCTGTATGGGTCGGCTAACCCATAAGTCGGCCAGAAAGGCCTCCGCTCAGAGGCATTTGGAAAGCCTTGGGATCTCTCTCTTTGAACGCTACATTTTTAACAATAAATTGATCTTCTTATTTTAGTTAAGCTGTTTTATTGTCAAATGCATTATCCGACTATAAGCAATTAAAAAATAACAAGGAATAAAACAAAACGAACCGTTTATTTTAATTACTTTTCATTCTTTTATTAAACCCGAAAATAAACAATATGAATACAAGTAATCAGTCTTGTTCGAGCATTTGCGTAAATTTGGTACGCATACAACTATTTCTGAATGATGAATAGTGATTAACAAATTTAAAATGGGCAAAACAACATAAAATCACCTCTATTATCAATAGTATTTATGCGACTATTCAAAATATTATTGAACGCTTTAAAAAGGAAAACAGAATAATAAGAAAATCTAGAGTCATTACAAAAGAAACGGTTCCTGTTCATATCCCTATTGTCATTTGAAAAGCTTAGAATAGTAACAGATAATATTTTCCTCGGCCTTTGTTCAAAGGGTTTTATGGCTTTACCTGATCGGGTCCGCCAGACCCTAGAATCCTCTTCTACCGTTACTTCATTTCATACGTTTCAATGCATTGGAAAATATCAAAATTTTTCACATAGTGTTTTTTTACTATAGAAATAATTCTACAAATAAAATCAATTAAAAAATAAAATAAAAAAAAACCAACAACATGAAGGCAATTGAAAATTTTCATAAGACATCATCGAATCTCTTTCTCTTGGCAAGCTATATTTCTAACAATGAATTGTTTTTCTAATTTTACGTAATCTGTTTTATTGTCAAATACATTATTCAACTATAAGCAATTAAAAAATAACAAGGAATAAAAACAGACAAAAAGAACCGTTCGAATAAACGAAATCAATTACTTCAAAGTTTAAGCACTTATTTCTCCGATTGACATCACCTAATCAAAAATTGTTTCAGAATCTTTTTTGTAGATAATTTATAAAGCTTTCAAATAATTTCTATCCACTTATCACGATTTCCCAACCTGGTTCGAGATATTAATGAAATTATACGAAGTTCCCAAAACTTTTCATGTCTGTTCATAAAATATTTTATAACCCTTCCTTATCTCCAAACGTAACCAAAAGTTTAACATGTTAGTTTTGATGAAATTCAAACATGCAAAAAAATGTTTCAACTGAATTCCAAGATTCTAAGTAACCAAACCGAAAACTTGATTTAACAACTTTTTTTCCGATGTTCTCAGAAACGGTTAATGCTATCGCCATAAAAATGGGTTCATTCGTTTTACTAGCCCAAGAAGCCTATAAAACGAGTACTTACAAGCATATGAACTCAAAGACGTAAGCGTTACGATTTTTTGCACGAATTTTGCCCCACACGCCATCTTCCAGTGGGCGGATTTTGCTGGTTAACGAACATGACCTTTCAAATTGGACGACGGATTTTTGTACCATATTTCATCAAAATCGGGCCATTAGGGAAGCCAGAAATGAGCGAACAGACAAATATATATATATATATATATATATATATATATATATATATATATATATATATATATATATATATACAAATTTGAACCACCGTTATTTTCGGTCTCTAGGGGTTCTGAAACGCGAAATTTTCTAGTCGGCACTTCCAGATTGTTTCATGAGATCAACCTTATAAGCCTATGAAGGGAGGGAGGAACCGCGCTAAAAGAAGATTGCAAAAAAGAAGACTCCCGCTTGACAAATCCGACAAGCAGCCGCCATTTGCTAAAAAGACAAACGAGAGTCTTGATCCATCCAATCAACTTGCAGTGCCTTAGATCCTGCCAAAACGTCTGTCTTTTGGAGTTCCCTAGAAAGGTTTTCTAAAATAACCTAAATTTTTCAGAGTCTTCGATGAGATCACTTTTTACTGCTAGCTCTTGCTAGTAGTCCGGCATCATCATATCTTCCTGAAACCGAAACTTCTGTCGACTACTGCCTCCGAGTCCTTGCTAGTTAACAGGTTCAGGCAGACAAGATTTTCGGAATCAAATTCACTCTCAGTCTCTTGAATTTTGAATTAAAGTAATCGCTTTTATTATTATTATCTATAATGAAAATTTTGCCATGAAGAAATAATTACGAAGATTTGCTAATGATTGATAAAGAAGACTCCACTTCCTATCCAAAAGTCCTACTTGATCTCAGGGCGTTGACTTCAAAAGCAGCTTCCGTCCTCTCTCCATCGATTTCCTCTCAACTCACTCTCACTTCAGCCGCGGTAATTGGCAACTCTTCTCATTCAAGACATCTCTTGCCTTCTATATTTATAGGGTTATCTTAGTAATTATAATTAGTTAGCTCTGTAGCTGATACTCATAATTACTTAACAGGTCCGAAGGAATTAAATTTCAATCTGTTTAACTTAATGATTCGCCACGAATAACATGTTTTCATTAGGTTGAATTTTTATTCAATCAAAGCAACGCCCTGATCATATTTATATAAATTACGTTTTTTTGTAATTTTATAAAGCATGGTAGAGATTTAAGAGAAAAATGAATATTTCCGTATGTGTGTTAGTTGGCGTGAGCTTGAATTGCCAGTTGAATACACGGCTACACATGGAGAGAGAGATTACCTGACAACTATCGATTTCTCTGGAGGTCAACCTGTTCCACAATACACCATTGACGGATTCCCCTGCCCCCTTGTCTCCCATACTAGGATGTCAACAACAATATGCCAAGAAGGCAACCAATAATTGTTTTCAGGGAGAGTATGAAGTGCTGTGAAGTTCCTTTCATATGGTTTTTAATAAATGCTTAAAATGTATTTGCATTCCATATACAAATACACCACAAATCTAATTTAAACTATACATATTTTAAATTATCCGCTTAATCAGACTAAATCTAACATAGACAAACTAGATACATTTCTATACAGTAGGAACAAATAAGAGCATTTTGAATATCACCAGTGTTGTGACAAAAATAAAACAAGAAAGCAGTATCATTCTTTTATATAATAAAGTATAAGTAGTATAATAAAGTCCTATCCATAGGAACTGCGTCATCTTAACGTGTGTCCGTCCTTATACCAAATGACAAAAATCATTTTATGACATTTTTGCTGAAATCGCTCTCTTGTTATGCTCGCCCAGAAGGCAGCATAACAAAATCAATAACAGCATCCCTTCGATGTCAGCAAAAATGTCATAAAATGATTTTTCAAGATCATGTTTAAAATGATTAATATTAGGGTTGTAATTAAAGAAATTCACTGTCAATCGGAGATAGTTTTGAATGAAGAGCTGCCAAGAGCAAAGAAAGGTGTTCTGCAGAGTTATTTCCAAGTTAGTTCCAGGAGATTACCAAACTTCCTATTCTCCATTACTCTCAGACTTGCTATTTTCTTTGTAGCCTGCCTAGCTTGGGATCTTTTCCATTTTCGTCAAAATTCTACTGTCAGAAACTTTTCATCTTTTAATCCAAAGTTCTTTGACTCTTAAACTTACTTAACACTTTTTTTTCTACAAAAAAGAAGAAAACTAAATAGAAAAGAAAATAAGTAAAAATTGGGCCCGTGAACTCAAATGATGTGGTTACAGCTGGTGGGAAAATATAAATACTGCACTTTTGCTTTGTCAGAAGGAATTGTGCCTCCAAGTAGCTAATATATTATGTGTAAACCAGCCGAAACTCATGGTAGGGACTTACTATCGACTGGGAATCGCTAGTGGTGTGGCCAATGTAGTTAACATAGGTTGGATTTAGAAACTCCAAAAAGCCAAATACTCAGGGCCTCCATAACATTTTAATATTGGCATTAAAATGACTTGATTTTAACAACATTTTAATTGAAATAATCTGTCAAACAGAGATAAGTTAAAACGAAGAACTGCCAAGACCAGAAAGGTGTTCTGAAAAACATATTTCCAAGGTTTTTGCAGATTACAAAACTTTTTTTCTCTAGTACACTCAGCCTAGCTCTTTCTCTTTTAGCATCTCAAACCTGTCATAGTCAAACAGTTCTTTTCGTATGGGTCCCCAGCCACTGCGGAATTAAGGAGAATGAGGAGATGAAGGAATTGAAGGTTTCCATGATATTATTACCTATCTGAAGCCATTAATCCAAGCCCATATATATATATATATATATATATATATATATATATATATATATATATATATATATATAAATTTGGGCCACCGTTATTTTCGTGATCAATGTGTTCTGAAACGTGAAATATTCTAGTCGGCACATAAGCGGGCACATAGAGGGTGAGGGAGCAGCCGCGATAAAATAAAGAGCTCTACATCCCCCTTCTAGCCAACTTCATTCTTCTGTAATTGAAGGACTTATTCGCGCAGGATTGGTTTCGGCTCAGTACCTCATGATGGGAAGGTTGTTAAAGGATTAGGAGAGTCCACCTGCACAGACTAGGAGTAGAGTAAAAATGTGAAGGAGTAAGCACGTCTTAATGGATCGTGCCGCGGTCTGAGTTAGACGTCAACACTTCATTCTATGAGGCAGGAGTCACTTGGTGTTAAACCGAGCAAAAAGCACTCAACGCTTCAGTGTCAACTATCCTCTCTTAGCAGTAAAGTTCTACAAGTTCTCAGCTAGCTTCATTCAGCTCGTTTCCTGTCTGCTATAGTTGCCTCATTGCTACAATTTTGGCTGCTAATTAAATCTTAATTTTATCATAACTAATAAGTAATCATGTTAATTCAATATATAAATTATTCATTTTAGCTTGTTTCTAACTTCCATAGAGGGGGATGATGACACCCGTGGACAAAATGTCCACGTTTCATACCCCATAGCTTACGAAAAAAAAACTATGCGTTTATGTATCAATTGATATAAAGGGTGTCCTGAATTTAAATGGCAAAACTTGAGAAGCGTTTAGGGGACCAAAAAACTAAGACAAAAATCATTTAGAGATTTGTTCGTTTTTGCTTCCGTTTGGAGAAAACCGCAAAACAAGAAACAAACCAAGACTTTTTGTATATTTGTACTTATTTATTTACATTTTATTTATTTTATTATCTATTTAATGCATATTTTTCTCAAAATTTCGCGCTCTTTTAGCAATGCAAGCATGACATCCAGCACTGACTTGATAAATTGCAGCTAAGTATTGTCCTGGTGATATTTGGCAAACTGCATCTATGATTCGGTCTCTTAAAAGCTCTTTTGAATTGATTGACACCGAATTTTATGTGTGCCAACGTTTCGGCTTGAGATGCAATCCTTCTTCAGGGCTATGGAGCAGAGGGAGAACTGTCCCGTTTCCTGGATGTTACATTTCTTTAGAAATCCAAGTCGAAACATTGGCAAAAATAAAACTCATTTTATCAGACGACCGAAACCCGATAATCTACACCTTTTAAACGAAAGTCGACTATCTTTTCTCAATAAATAAAAATATAATGATTTGATTAAATATTTTGATTCCAAGAGTATTTTTTTGCGTCAATGAAATTTCATATACCTATACAGCAATAACCCAAGTGGTTGAGTTGTCTTTGGAAAAAAAAATGACATGTCATCAATTTCATGTGTCATTGTTGACTTTGATGTGTCCGAGAGGGCAAGAACATTCTTTCGTAGGCGCGTTGATGCGGATTTTATTTACATGTCAAGTGGTTAAAGGCTTTTTTATTGATTCAAATACATGAAATAATAAGAAGGTAACAAGGTAATTGAAGTCTAAACTGCTGTTTAACGAGACGGGACATTTAAGCAACCCAATGAATCGATGGTGATATACTTTTGTTAATACGTACAAAATATAATCCTTCTTTCCATTTAATGTCTTCAAATAAACTCATTCAATTCTGTAGATACTTTACCATATTAAAGAGACATTTTCCTCATTTTTAGCGCGGTTCCTCCCTACCTCCATAGGGAGAACCCGCTTATGAGCTTGACCTCACGACGCAATCCTGAAGTGCCGACTAGAAACTTTCACGTTTCAGACCCCATAGATCACGAAAATATAGGTGTTTCAAATTTGTATATATATATATATATATCAAAAGTCCTCACCCGTAGCCTTTGTGCCGGGGGAGGAGGGGGTTTAGAAGGTCCCATTTTTCGGGCTTTCACTTATATCTCGGAAACCCTGCGTCCTAGGGACATGACTATTCTATAACAAATGAAAGCTGATTAAATTTCCTACAAGTTCTATTCAACAAAGTTTTTCGAGATATCTTTAGTTTTCGAAATATCCGCTCTTGAAAGTGTGTCATTTTGGGGGAAAACACTTTTGCCGCATATTTTTTCCCTGTTTTGACGGGATAACTCTTCAACGATGAACCCAAAAAATAAATAACGGTTATAGAGTTGTAGAGTATTGCATTCCCTTCAATAATATATATTACTATTATTGCTATTTTATGAATTTTCCTTCAAACGTAAAAATAATTTCAGTGCTCATCGTGAAATCAGAAATTTAGCGACTAATAGTCCAGGAAACTAAGAATTATAGATGGTAATGTTTGGAACACAATTTTTAACTTCATAACTTTGTTTCGGCTAGTTATGAGGTCAACATATCGAAAGTCCTCGCCCGTAGCCTATGTGCCGGGGGGGAGAGGGGTGGTTTAGAAGGTCCCATTTCTCGGATTTTCACTTACATCTCGGAAACCCTGCGTCCTAACGACATTACTATTCTATAACAAATAAAAACTGATTAAATATCCTACAAGTTCTATTCAATAAAGTTTTTCGAGATATCTTCAGTTTTCGAAATATCCGCTCTTGAAAGTCTGTAATTTTGGGAAAAAAACTCACTTTCTTCTATTCTCGACCGGGTATCTCTTCAACAATGAACCCAAAAAATAAATTTTGGCTATGGGGTTGTAGAGCATTCCATTGGTTTCAACAATATATATAACATTACTATTTTATGTATTTTCTTTCAAACGTTATATAAGCACTCAAATGGTCTTAGCAAAACCATTGCCAATATAATGCACAATATCTTATCTAATTTTTTAACAAAAATAGTATTTAGGTTTCTTTAGCCGAATCCCAACTATTCCATCTTTACTTATCACCTAGACGGCTAACTATCTTATCTTCATGGTTATCTAATTGAGTGTGAATAACTGGTCAGTGGGCCCAAAATTATTTATTTTGTGCTATTTATACGTCCAGTGCTCACTATATTTACGTAATAGTATATTTTGGACAATACATTGACTGGAAATGGTGAGAAATTGAAAGGTTCATTAGTCGACAGTTGTGCCCGTCTCGTTTTGTGCAAATGTTATATTTAAATATATTAATTTACTTTTTCTTTATGGAAAAGCAATAAAATATATAAAGGTTAAAAAGAAAACGACTTACTCACGAGGAACGCTAGATATGTGAAGCAATTAATTAAGAGGCAGCAATCAATGACAATCAAAAAGGTTTAATACCAACTTTGTGTGGTAAAGATGTCTCCTGCAGAAGAAACGACATCTCTCTTCGAAAAAGTCAGACTCTTAGGCTGCAGTTGCGAGTTCGAGTACCACCAGCGACTTGTTCAATTCTCTCATTTATGGGCCCGCTAAAAGAATTTCCTGCTCCAACATGGATTCTTATGAGGGTTGGCAACCTATAAATAGCCATAATATAGATCTTGGATACAAAAAAATAAACTATATTGATAAATAATATTTGTAATGGACCATGGAGAGGTGGCAAGATCTGGGCAGATAACCAATCGGAAGAGATATATAATTACCCTGCAAAATGGTAATAAATTTTGTGCCGAAAATGTAAACCTCAATTTTAAAAGTGGAGCATTGAAGCACCCACGTGGGTGAGTACGTAGTACGAGCTTGGAGTAACCATGCTCCTGCTATCTAGCGGCATTTCCCTCAACCATAGCTCCTTACTTCCTCAACTCGCCGCTAGAGCAACGCTTGGGCCAGCTATAACAGAGCAGGAGCGGGAAATGTAGATACATAAGTTTCAATTCAACCTATCCAAAATTCTTACAAGGGGAGTATACAGCGATGGGGTCACCGATTTGGACCAATTTTTTTCTGGTGATTCTACATCGAAAAATAGTCGACACGTGTCCGAGCGTTCCGTCCAATGCGCCTTGGTAGCCCAGAAATAAAATAAAATAGGTTGAAAGTGCTTTATTTTTTATGTCGAGTTTAGAAAATGATATCGACATGATTCTTTCACCAATTCATTTTTTTTATAGAGTAGATCCGTTTTTAAATCAAAATTTTTTTTATAATAGATAACTTCTTAAATGTATTAATATGAAATATTTTGGCAGAATAATGACTTCTATAGAGTCGAGTATGTAAAACAATTTTTGATTTAAAAACGGATGTCAGATTCGTTTCTAGCACATTGAAAACCCCCTAAATTCAAATTTTGGGAATATTACAAAAATAAAAATGTTGTTAGAGATTCAAGAATCCGGCCACATTTCAAAGAATATTCACCCGATTCAAACCAAACTTGGAGGGTCGATAAAGACCATAATGTGACATATTTCCGTCCAATCGGGGTGTTTCTACGTGCTCTGGAATTGACGTTGTATGCAAACAAGTTTATATTTTATTTTTATTTTGAGAACCATTTTTCGCAAGTACCTTTTGAGATAATACAATAGTCATTTATATGGTTAGAAAAAGGAGTCTTTCTTCTTTCGAAAGATTTCAATGACGTAAAAATCGGATTATCTCAAAGGGAGATATTGAATTTCAAAACGTCACATTACTTTTTCGCTTACAAATTTTTAGCCTCTTCCAGACTGATTATTATCAGTTATGAGATTATCTCATTCTGCATTTAATATTGACTTAAAATATTGATTTAAGGTATTCGATCTGTTGATTTATTTATAAGATGACTTAAATTAATCAAAACTTAAATTTATATTTACTTCCCCAAACCGCTCGCAGTCATTTGTATTTAGTTAATCCATGATCGTCACTTCGTCTTTGCTGACTAGGATAAACAAAACCAGCGATCACATCAGATTATTCACTTTAAAGAAATTATACACATGATACTATACTATTTAATGGCTGCTCTTAACTCCCCACTAATATGATATGAACTACTGTTTACATTCTCACTCAATTTGGTCTCAAGGTAACTTTTTAATACCACATAAGCAAATCGTTTAGTGCATCTGCGATGTCCACAATTATTCCTTTGCATTTATTTTAGTGTCTCAGCTTCACAAAAAGTAAAGTGCAAGGGGACATCCCAGAGGCAGATCACCACGGAGAGGAAGAACACAGACCCCCAACCATGTCTCGGCAAACACAAGGATATGGTGCAGAAAGTGAACACAACGTCAACAACGAATCGAAGGGGATAGGCTGGCTTAAATGAATCGCAGGCAAAAGAGACTGAATGCACATCAACAACAGCTTCACTATGTGTCATATTAGCGCGGTTCCTCCCTCCCCCATAGGGAGGAACCCCGGTTATGAGGTTGATACAATGAAACAATCCGAAAGTGCCGACTAGAAAATTTCGCGTTTCAGAACCCCTAGAGACCGAAAATAACGGTGGTTCAAATTTGTATATATATATATATATATATATATATATATATTTATTTATATATATATATATATATATATATATATATATATATATTTGTCTGTTCGCTCATTTCTGGCTTCCCTAATGGTCCGATTGTGATGAAATTTGGTACAAAAATCCGTCGTCCAATTTGAAAGGTCAAGTTCGTTAACCAGCAATACCCGCCTACTGGAAGATGGCGTTTGGGGCGAAATTCGCGCGAAAAAAATCGTAACGCTTACGTTTTTGAGTTCATAAGCTTGTAAGTACTAGTTTTATAGGTTTCTTGGGCTAGGAAAACGAATGAAACCATTTTCAAGGCGATAGCATTAACCGTTTTCGAGAAAATTGGAAAAATATTTTTTGAATACCGTTTTTGGTTTGGGTACTTAGAATCATGGGATTCAGTTGAAACATTTTCTGCATGTTCTACTTTCATCAAAACTAATATGTTGAAATTTTGGTTACGTTTGGAGTTAATGAAGGGTTAGAATAAAATATTTTATTAACAGGCATAAAAAGTTTTAGTAACTTTGTTTACTTTCCTTAATATCTCGAAAAAGGTTGAGAATCTTGGTAAACGTAAGAATACCATTAGAAAGCTTATTAAATGCTCTAAAAAAAAAAGGTTCTAATGAAAGTTTTGATTAGGCGATGTCAATCGGAGAAATAACAGCTTAAAACTTTAAAGTAATTGATTTCGCTTATTCGAACTGTTCTTTTTGTCTGTTTTTTTTATTCCTTGTTATTTTTTAATTGCTTATTGTTGGATAATGTATTTGAAAATAAAACAGGTTAAGAAAAATAAGAAAAACAATTTAATGTTAGAGATATGGATTTCCAAGATATATAGCTTTTCAACTGCCTAGCGTGCTTCCTAGGGAGGGTTCTTTGTCTTTGATTTTGGTACTTAGAATTATGGGATACAGTTGAAACATTTTCTGCATGTTCTACATTCATCAAAACTAATATGTTAAGATGATGCAGTCCTGCGAGACGGACTTTCCTTTTAACATCACATCAAGGGGACAGATAAGCTGCCTAAAACATATTGTTCTGCTCGGCTATTACCAAAAGGCGATGAAGTGCGAATATTTCGCACGGGTGACTAGTAATTTTAATTTTGAAGATGAAAAGATATTCGATTAGGAAAAGAATATAGAAAACAAACTAAAAGTGAAAGAAAATCGTTTTAGTGAACGGAAAGCGGGATAAAAATAACAAAACTTAATAAAATAAAAGTTCACTATAATGATTCGAAATAAAAGAAAATAACACTCTGCGGACGAAAAAAAAATATGATAAAGATAAACAACAACACCGACGCTGAACTTACATGGTTGATAACAGGAGGAGGGTACAATGGCCAGGTTAGTTTTGACGTCTCGCTAGCTGCTAAATTGTTTCATTTTAAAATAAATATAAATTATAAAATGCAAAAAAAGATAAAACATGTTAGAGGAGTGCTGCAATAAAAGGTAGATTCACAAAAGTGAATTCTTTGATATAAAAGAGAAGAAGTAGAAATATGTAATATGTTAACACGATTCCTCCCTCCCTCCAACTCACAACTCCTTTCGCTCTCTCACGGGCTCAAGAATGGTCCGGTTTGGCTGAAATATAAAACAAAAATCAGCAGAAGTCGGAGAGGAGGACGAGTACTTTTCGCTGGGCTACTACTAGTTTTCTCTCTATTGCGGCCAGTAAATTTCGATTTTTATCGAGACGTTTTTGCAGGGGGCGTTTAAAGTTTTTCAAATAACATCAAAACCATGTATCAATTATTTCTATTTCAAATTTTGCAAACGACACTAAAAATAAGAACGGAAACGCTCTAAAATGTTACAGTTCCTGAGAGTCAGACTTTTTTCTTGTTGTCAACTTTTAAGTGAGTGATTTAATTCTGATAATATCAACAAAATAAACATGATATTAAGTCATTTTTTATCAGTTGTTTTCCCCCTAAATGTCCATTAAATAATGACATTGAGCGATAATCTCTGTCCTCAAAATACTGTTGGAAACGTAATTGAATTGTAAAACGTTTGTGAGATTTGGCTGGTTGCAGGATTTTTTTGGGAAGACTAGTCATTCTCGAACATTTGCCGCTAACTAGACTTTCTTTATTAATATCAACTTTATGAATAGTTATTACGTTTTGAACAAGACATTTGTGAACATATGAAGTGCAATAGCCTTAAGGTAAATTTACTTTTGATTTATTAAGAAATAATGTAACATTGAATAATAATGTGTACAGGGGTCTCCCGTAGTCTAGTGGTTAGCGCGCTGGATTCATAAGCGGGAGATGGTGGGTTCGATTCCCACCTCCGGCAGGAATTTTCTCATCTCAAGGCTCGCTGGGAAAATTCCTCGCTGCACCCTGGTTGTCGGCGCTAATGACCTAGAAGTAGATGCGCCGTAAAAAAAAAAAAAAAAAAAAAAAAAAAAAAAAAAAAAAAAAAAAAAAAAATGTGTACAAGCAGAGAAAACGTATTTCCACAAAAAACGCGGTCTTTTCGAAACAACCTTTACAACAGCGTGTCGCTGGAAAAAACAGATAGAAATGTGAGATTTGCACTGTGTATGTATATATATATATATATATATATATATATATATATATATATGTAGATATATACACACACACACACAGAGTGTCCCCAAAAAAACGGCAGTATGGAAAGAAGAACAAACAACTAAAAAACAATTATTAAAAGGCAGTCTTTCATAAACCCTATGTAAAAATCATTATACGTATATGTTTTATCCCACTAGCTAGTATTAATAGCTACTAGAGCAGGAATATATTTCATCATATTCAAATCTTTGCTTAATTGATTTCTGTTGTTGATAATTGGGTTTAAAACTATATTTTAGAAATTGGCAGTACTAATAAATACTAAGGAAGAAATGTATTCCTTCATATTCAACTGTTTGGTTAATTGGTTTCTGCTCTTGATATTTAAGTTTACAACTATATTTTAGAAAATGACAGTAATAATAGCTATCAGGAGTAATGTATTCCTTTATATTTAATGGTATAGTTAATTGATTTATTTTGTTGATACTTAGTTCTTATGGTTTATTTTAAAAAAATGGCAGTACTAATACCTACCAGGGTAAAAATATATTTCTTAAAATTTAACAGCATCGTCAATTGGTTTCTGTTTTTCATAATTAGGTTTTAAACTATATATTAGGAATTGGTAGTACTAATAACTAGCAGGAGAGAAATGAGCTTTATATTAAATGCATAGTTAATTCATTTCAGTTGTTAATAATTAGATATAAATAAATATTTTAGAAATTGGCAGTAATAGCAAGCCAAAGGGGTCTCCCGTGGTCTAATGGCTAGCGCCTTGGATTCATAAGCGGGAGATGGTGGGTTCGATTCCCAACTTCCGGCAGGAATTTTATCATCCCACGGCTCGCTGGTAAAATTCCTCGCTGCATCCTGGATGTCGGCGCTAATGACCTAGATGTAGATGCGCCGTAAAAAAAAAGAAAGAAAAAAAAAAAAAAAAAAAAAAAAAAAAAAAAAAAAAAAGCAAGTCATGTTGTTAATTAGATTGTACGCTTATGTTGTTAATTAGATTGTACGCTTTATTTCGAAAATGACTAATCATATAAATAAACTTCTTTTTCAAAATGTTTTAATAATTACTTACATACGTGGATGTAAAGTATGATTTAATATATTACACTAAAATATAGAAAACCCAAAATAAAATCAAGTCCCGACACCCGAACAGCCTTACAGAGTTACAAATAGTTTATTTAAAAACTTTTTTTGTTGCAAAATTGCCTTGATGAATATTTATGGAAAACATTAACGTATATTTGAATAACTAGGCAGCATACATAGACTTATATAATTAATTAATAATAATTAATTATTTAATAATTCTGTGGCAGGACAATTCTTCATATGTAAATATTTCACAAAACCATTAATAAAACTTAATATGTTTGATGTATTTGGTGATATTTTATACAAAGTGAACTTCAAGAAGGCGCAGGAGAATTGTCCTTAAATAACACCATATGGCATACTTTGAACTAAATAGCTCGTAGAATTTCTCCATGGTTCTCGAATGAATTCGAATGAGAGTAATAAGACAATACCTGTTAAGAATTAAGGTAACAGCTTCAGATGAGAGACTGAGACATTTCAGATCGAGACTATACACTATCGATTCACTCGAACACTACTAGACCTGCATTCTAGTGGCGGATTAAGGATTTTCCTCACACCAAACACCGCTTGCAATCTAGCGGAAATATAGTTTACTTCAGAGTAATGAGAGTTCTCTGTTTCCCAATGTTACATATCTGCGTATGCGCGTGTTTACAAATACGCTGTTTACGCCTACTTTTATAACCTTCCTAACAGTGAACGTTAGTGCTTAATTTAACTTCTTTCCTAGTTAAAAGCCTTTTTTTAGCGCGGTTCCTCCCTCCCCCATAGGGAGGAACCCCGCTTATAAGGTTGATACAATGAAACAATCCGGAAGTGCCGACTAGAAAATTTTGCGTTTCAGAACCCCTAGAGACCGAAAATGATGGTGGTTCAAATTTGTATATATATATATATATATATATATATATATATATATATGTATATATTTATATATATATATATATATATATATATATATATATATATATATATATATATATATATATATTTGTCTGTTCGCTCTCTAGCTCGAAGACGAATGGTCCGATTTTGATGAAATTTGGTACAAAAATCCGTCGTCCAATTTGAAAGGTCAAGTTCGTTAACCAGCGAAATCCGCCTACCGGAAGATGGCGTTTGGGGCGAAATTCGCGCAAAAAAAATCGTAACGCTTACGTTTTTGAGTTCATAAGCTTCTAAGTACTCGTTTTATATGATTCCTGGGCTAGGAAAACGAATGAAACCATTTTCAAGGCGATAGCTTTAACCGTTTTTGAGAAAATTGGAAAAATATTTTTTGAATACCGTTTTTGGTTTGGGTACTTAGAATCATGGGATTCAGTTGAAACTTTATCTGCATGTTCTACTTTCATTAAAACTAATATGTTGAAAGTTTTGTTACGTTTGGAGTTAAGGAAGGGTTAGAATAAAATATTTTATGAACAGACATGAAAAGTTTTGGGAAGTTCGTATACTTTCATTAATATCTCGAACACGGTTGGGAAATCGTGGTAAGTGGATAGAAACTATTTGAAAGCTTACTAAATTCTCTACAAAAAAGATTCTAAAACTATTTTTGATTAGGTTATGTCAATCGGAGAAATAAGTGCTTAAAACTTCAAATACGTCTGTTTTGTTCTTATGAACGGGTTTTTGTCGTTCTTGTTGTAATTTTTGTCTCTTTCCCTTCGTTTTTTATTGCTTTTTAGTTTTGTAATTTCTTATGTTGCGAAAATTTTGTGTGTAAAACAGGATATGAAAAATGAGGCCAATTTTCTGTTGCTAGAAATAATATAAATTTTGGGAACTTTCTTTAATATCTCGAAAACTGTTGAGAATTTTGGTAAACGGAAGAATACCATTAGAAAGCTTATTAAATGCTCTACATAAAAGGTTCTAATGAAAGTTTTGATTAGGCGATGTCAATCGGAGAAATAAGAGCTTAAAGCTTTAAAGTAATTGATTTCGCTTATTCAAAGTGTTCTTTTCGCCTGTATTTTATTCCTTGTTATTTTTTAATTGCTTATAGTTGGATAATGTATTCGAAAATAAAACAGGTTAAGTAAAATAACAAAAACAATTTATTGTTAGAAATATAGATTTCCAAGATTCCAAGACCTTGCAACTAGCGGGACGGTTTCTTGTGTTGCCGACCCTTCCAGGTCAGATTGTAAATCCTACCTTTCAAGACTGGTGGAACCAAAATATAACTGTCAGGGTTCGGTCACTGCTACTTAATAAAACTACATTTTATCGTAAAAATGGTTTTATTGTGCCGACGTTTCGGCTTGAACTTCAAGCCTTCATCAGGGCTGTAAATACAAGTAGGACATATTTAACACTAATATATGCACATATCTATGTAAATATATATATATATATATATATATATATATATACATATATATATATATATATATACATATATAATATATATATATTTATATATATGCATATACACATACACATATACACGCACACATATGTACATATATATGCCCACATACCTACACATATGGGGTATTTATTATTAAGTAGCAGTGACCTAACCCGGACAATCCCTACCTTGCATCATCAACGGTCAACGATCTCCTCTCAACAAAATAATAACTGCTTCTATTTTAATCTTTCGAAATTAGACTAGGGATAAGAACGGAACCGCGCTAAGATGAGGCAGTTCCTGCGAGTCGGACTTTTTTTATTTATTATTTTTTTTTTATTTTTTTTTTTTTTTTAACGGATTCGTGTTTAGTGCATCAAAATACGTTATTGTGCAAAATTTGAAAGACGCTAAAAGAGATTTTGAGGACGCTAAACTTCAGTTTTACCTAAAGTTATATGCGGTGCATGCCCCAGGGGGCATGCACCGAAGTTAACGTGATATTCATCCCTGAGTCGTTTACGGAAGCATCCCTGGGCTTTCGGGGCTTTTATGATAGACCAGAAATGAACTATCAGTGACCCGGAAGCCATTTTGAGCGACCGGAAGTGTAATGGGAAGTGGGTAAAAATAGTCCAGAAGTGACCCAGATCGAAAAGGAGTAACCCTGCGATAGGGGTGAGTAGACCGGAAGTAATAGAAATTGACATTAATGTGATCGGAAATCGTCTAGATTAAGCGGAAGTGGAACAGGAGTGAGGTATAATGCCCCTGGAAGTTGCTCAGAGCAGACCGGAAGTGAATTTTGAGATGACAAAATGTTGTAACTATAGCTAAAGGTATTAGCTATCACGATATTTAAACGTTTCATAAATAAATTAGCGATTAGCGCACTGCCGTCGCTATGCGCTAATTATTAGCGCTGGGTTTCTACGGTATCGCTAAATTAGCGGAGAGGTATCAGCTTTTAGCGCTCGCTAATTTTTGCCCAACTATGCCCAAAATAATGATTGTAGGGATTTTCAAATGTGCGTGTGTGCACACTAATCTCAGAAACGGCTTATCCTATTTAGATGCGGTTTTCACTAATATATTTTGGTAAGCTTCATTTAACATTCAGTATTTGTAATGCCAATGTAAAGAATCAGGTGGACGTTTGTAGGTTGTAGCCGAGAGCCCTTACTTCCCTGATCTAACCTCCTCAGCTATTGATGATGCACTAATGACGAATATTTGAAAAGTCCTCATCGATTTTTCAGCTGACTTTCTTTTTAGATACTTTTCGATGGAATGTAGCTATTGAAGTTGCACTCATAAAGGACTGTTTGAAAAAGTTCTTCAAATCTTTATCAAATAATCGCCGTTATAATTCTCTCTCTCTCTCTCTCTCTCTCTCTCTCTCTCTCTATATATATATATATATATATATATATATATATATATATATATATATATATATACTAGCTGTGCCCACAACTTTGTCCACATGGAATAGTGGCTTTTTTGGATATATTTTTAGCGCGGTTCCTCCCTCCCCCATAGGGAGGAACCCCGCTTATAGGGTTGATACAATGAAACAATCCGGAAGTGCCGACTAGAAAATTTCGCGTTTCAGAACCCCTAGAGACCGAAAATAACGTTGGTTCAAATTTGTATATATATATATATATATATATATGTATATATTTAATTATATATATATATATATATATATATATATATATATATATATATATATATATGTTAGGGAGGAGGATACCTGAGCATTGTAAATAAACAAGCTGGGCCTATATAAGGCCCAGCAGGATTAATAAAGCCAGTTGTTATCTAGACTTCGAGTCGTGATTACATTCCCCAGTGTATATTATCTCTTTTTTAAAAACATCTTCTATATCGACCTTCTCATATCTGGTGCCGAAACCCGGGACAGTGTCGAGTAGTGACGAAGCGTAGTGCATGACCGCGCGGCGGAGTCGGGAGTCAGTGCAAGATAGACTCAATTGTAGGAGAATGGCGGAGTCGAGAATGAATGAGGAAGTGAACGAAACCCCCCCCCCTCCCCCCGTTGTGGAAATAAGTGCAGCCACTATTGAGTGGTTGAAACTTAAAGCGGCTAATGCACAAGACATGCGAACAGCTATTAGCCAAGTTGAAAAGTTCACGGGTGATATAGGCGAATTGGCCCATTTTTTGAAAGACGGAGATCGCCTTTCAAAAACGATGGAAAACAAGGAGAAACATGGATAGCTAGACCCCAGTGACGTAGCAACGGTGAAGGCCGCACTCGTAGGAAGAGTCAAACGGAGCGTACTCAATCACATACAATGTGATACAAGCACTGATTGGGACACGGTGAGAACGCGATTGAAGAGAGCTTATGGAGGTGGCAGATGGGCAGCAGAGGAGGATATTATCAGGATGCTGCAAGAAACAAAGGGCCCCAGGCAATCGAACGGACACTTCGCTGGCCGGCTTTTAGCCTGGTATGATAAAATCGTCGATAAACTCAGCGAACTTGAAAATGATCAGGAAGTTCCTGCGATACGGGTAGTGGTCCACAGAATATTGAAGGTGCACTTGGCCAAGGAGACGGGACGAACCATTGCACCTGAGGCAAAGTTCGAAGATGTAGCACGGGAGTTAGTGGAAGAAGGAGCAAAGGAAGAGGTGCAGACCCCACAGTGACCCCACAGTACGAAGAGACATGGACTCGAGCGAGGAGGCAGAGGGAGAGGCAACCGGAGTACTTCCGAGAACATGAGCGAAGTTATCCAAGGCGAACGCGCAACCCAGGACCTAGTGCCATAGACAATCGCCGAGGAAGAGACGGGAAAGAAGCGACGAGACGGCACGAACCACGGGAACCTCTGGCAGCGAAGACCTGTTATGAGTGTGGGAAAAGAGGTCACATAGCAGCGAAGTGCCCACGAGTGAAATGTTTCGAGTGTAACAACCCAGGGCATGTAGCAAGACATTGCCCTTACATGAAGAAACCCTCACAAGATCGAGGTGAACCCATGGAAGTTAATTTTCACAGGGTTAGGCGGCCACGAAGAGAAACGTACGACGACGATTCAACAAAGGAGTCGGATGTTAGCAGCGATTCCGATGGCGATAACGACCGGACGCAGAGCAAACAAATTTCTTCTTATGCGACTGGAAACAGGAACCCCCCAAATTATATATGGTCGGCGTACGAGATCCAGTCTCACCTGTTCAGTCCGGACAATGCCTGCAGTCCCGGATGACGTCATCTGCAAGCTCCTCGAAGACGCCTCAGAGCCAGGGAAGACGACATATCTCTATGTCGGGAACGCGACGGTGTGGGAGAAAATCGCACGGTTGTGGAAACAGGAGCGTATTGGTATGGATCGCCGGTTCGTTAGGTGCACCAGACTAGGGGAAGTGGTGACCGACCCTCAACTCCAGACAGATGTCACAGTTGCCCAACACCAGGGCAAGACAAACCACAGGGGAGTAGCAGAAACTCTACAAGCACTGAAACGTAAATATTTCTGGAAAGGCATGACCAAGACAGTTAAAGGAGTAGTCGCTGCGTGCGACATCTGTAATAAGGTCAAGTACGACAGGAGACCACCCCAAGTTACACAGGAAGAGACCCCTACGCCACAAACTCCGCTCCTCACCCTTCAAGCAGACACCTTTACCTGGCAAGGACAGTCATGGGTCACAATAGTCGATATTTTTAGTAAAGTAGTCATGGCTGTCGCAGTCACATCCAAGAGCGCGAAAGAAGTATGCAGGGCCTTCTTACAGTGGAGCCAGTGTTACGGCACACCAGAGCTGGTCATCACAGACGGAGGGCGGGAATTCCGTAATGCCGAGGTCCAACAGCTTTTCAGTCGCTGGGGCGCCAAGTCCCATATCACCACCCCAGGTCGACCTCAAAGTCATGGCGTGATAGAGCGTGTTCATGGTACACTCAGTGAACACCTCCGAGTCCTACATGCAGACCGTGGGTTGTCAGCAGAGGAAGCCATGGCAGTGGCAGTCACAGGCTACAATCATTCCGTCCACAGCACCACAGGTTTCACTCCGTTCGAAATACTTTTTGGAACGTTAAAACTCGGCAGAGAGGTTCCTGAATCTGCAGGCTGTCCGGGCGTTGTTGCTACGATACGTCAGATACAGGAAAATCAGCGTCGTGTTAGCCGGAAGGCTGCCACTCGACTCCTGCGGGAGAAACAGAACAGAACTAGGAAACATAATCTCAGTATTCAGGATCCTGTCAAACCCTTGCGGGTAGGTGACGTCGTTTACCGCCGTATTCCCTCTAATCGGACCAAACAAGACTTCAGGTACGATGGACCGTACACAATTGTTGCCCTGCGAGAGAGAAATATTGTTACGCTTCGGACGATGGATGCCCCATTCCGACAGAGGAATGCCCATCTTGAACAGCTAAAAGTACCGACTGGGAGGTCTGATCCGGCCACAGGAGCTAGCGTTGGTGTGACATGAGTTCGGATAATTGTGCCGAGTGAGATAAAAAGGTGATTAGTTACAAGTCAAAGTGTACAGTTGTGGATTCCTGTCATATCAGGTATTTTGTACATTTTCATGTATAACGTATATATTTATATTGTCAAAGTCTTATTAAAGTACTATTTTCTTTTGTTTGTTGTAGTTCAGTCAACTAAAAGTTAAATTCTTCTTTTTGTTTCATTATTATATCTTTGCTAATTATAATATCTTGCATATGTACTATGTTCTTTTGTTGTGTTATACATATTGAATAATCTTCTTTTGTATGTCTTGTATATACATTCAGGGTCCCTCCCAAATAAATAAGTTTCTGGAAAAATTTCCAGAAACTGGGGAGGGGCTGTTAGGGAGGAGGATACCTGAGCATTGTAAATAAACAAGCTGGGCCTATATAAGGCCCAGCAGGATTAATAAAGCCAGTTGTTATCTAGACTTCGAGTCGTGATTACATTCCCCAGTGTATATTATCTCTTTTTTAAAAACATCTTCTATATCGACCTTCTCATATCTTATATATATATATATATATATATATTTGTCTGTTCGCTCTCTAGATAGAAGACGAATGGTCCGATTTTGATGAAATTTGGTACCAAAATCCTTCGTCCAATTTGAAAGGTCAAGTTCGTTAACCAGCAAAATCCGCCTACTGGAAGATGGCGTTCGGGGCGAAATTCGCGCAAAAAAAATCGTAACGCTTACGTTTTTGAGTTCATAAGCTTCTAAGTACTCGTTTTATATGATTCCTGGGCTAGGAAAACGAATGAAACCATTTTCAAGGCGATAGCTTTAACCGTTTTCGAGAAAATTGGAAAAATATTTTTTGAATACCGTTTTTGATTTGGGTACTTAGAATCATGGGATTCAGTTGAAACATTTTCTGCATGTTCTACATTCATCAAAACTAATATGTTGAAATTTTGGTTACGTTTGGAGTTAAGGAAGGGTTAGAATAAAATATTTTATTAACAGACATAAAAAGTTTTAGTAACTTTGTTTACTTTCCTTAATATCTCGAAAAAGGTTGAAAATCTTGGTAAACGGAAGAATACCATTAGAAAGCTTATTAAATGCTCTAAAAAAAAGGTTCTAATGAAAGTTTTGATTAGGCGATGTCAATCGGAGAAATAAGAGCTTAAAACTTTAAAGTAATTGATTTCGCTTATTCGAACTGTTCTTTTTGACTGTTTTTTATTCCTTGTTATTTTTTAATTGCTTATTGTTGGATAATGTATTTGAAAATAAAACAGGTTAAGAAAAATAAGAAAAACAATTTATTTATCGGCTTCTTGGGCTAGGAAAACGAATGAAACCATTTTCAAGGCGATAGCTTTAACCGTTTTCGAGAAAATTGGAAAAATATTTTTTGAATACCGTTTTTGGTTTGGGTACTTAGAATCATGGGATTCAGTTGAAACATTTTCTGCATGTTCTACATTCATCAAAACTAATATGTTGAAATTTTGGTTACGTTTGGAGTTAAGGAAGGGTTAGAATAAAATATTTTATTAACAGACATAAAAAGTTTTAGTAACTTTGTTTACTTTCCTTAATATCTCGAAAAAGGTTGAAAATCTTGGTAAACGGAAGAATACCATTAGAAAGCTTATTAAATGCTCTAAAAAAAAGGTTCTAATGAAAGTTTTGATTAGGCGATGTCAATCGGAGAAATAAGAGCTTAAAACTTTAAAGTAATTGATTTCGCTTATTCGAACTGTTCTTTTTGACTGTTTTTTATTCCTTGTTATTTTTTAATTGCTTATTGTTGGATAATGTATTTGAAAATAAAACAGGTTAAGAAAAATAAGAAAAACAATTTATTTATAGGCTTCTTGGGCTAGGAAAACGAATGAAACCATTTTCAAGGCGATAGCTTTAACCGTTTTCGAGAAAATTCGAAAAATAGTTTTTGAATACCGTTTTTGGTTTGGGTACTTAGAATCATGGGATTCAGTCGAAACATTTTCTGCATGTTCTACATTCATCAAAACTAATATGTTGAAATTTTGGTTACGTTTGGAGTTAAGGAAGGGTTAGAATAAAATATTTTATTAACAGACATAAAAAGTTTTAGTAACTTTGTTTACTTTCCTTAATATCTCGAAAAAGGTTGAAAATCTTGGTAAACGGAAGAATACCATTAGAAAGCTTATTAAATGCTCTAAAAAAAAGGTTCTAATGAAAGTTTTGATTAGGCGATGTCAATCGGAGAAATAAGAGCTTAAAACTTTAAAGTAATTGATTTCGCTTATTCGAACTGTTCTTTTTGTCTGTTTTTTATTCCTTGTTATTTTTTAATTGCTTATTGTTGGATAATGTATTTGAAAATAAAACAGGTTAAGAAAAATAAGAAACACAATTTATTTATAGGCTTCTTGGGCTAGGAAAACGAATGAAACCATTTTCAAGGCGATAGCTTTAACCGTTTTCGAGAAAATTCGAAAAATAGTTTTTGAATACCGTTTTTGGTTTGGGTACTTAGAATCATGGGATTCAGTCGAAACATTTTCTGCATGTTCTACATTCATCAAAACTAATATGTTGAAATTTTGGTTACGTTTGGAGTTAAGGAAGGGTTAGAATAAAATATTTTATTAACAGACATAAAAAGTTTTAGTAACTTTGTTTACTTTCCTTAATATCTCGAAAAAGGTTGAAAATCTTGGTAAACGGAAGAATACCATTAGAAAGCTTATTAAATGCTCTAAAAAAAAGGTTCTAATGAAAGTTTTGATTAGGCGATGTCAATCGGAGAAATAAGAGCTTAAAACTTTAAAGTAATTGATTTCGCTTATTCGAACTGTTCTTTTTGTCTGTTTTTTATTCCTTGTTATTTTTTAATTGCTTATTGTTGGATAATGTATTTGAAAATAAAACAGGTTAAGAAAAATAAGAAACACAATTTATTTATAGGCTTCTTGGGCTAGGAAAACGAATGAAACCATTTTCAAGGCGATAGCTTTAACCGTTTTCGAGAAAATTCGAAAAATAGTTTTTGAATACCGTTTTTGGTTTGGGTACTTAGAATCATGGGATTCAGTTGAAACATTTTTTGCCTGTTCTACTTTCATTAAAACTAATATGTTGAAATTTTGGTTACGTTTGGAGTTAAGGAAGGGTTAGAATAAAATATTTTATTAACAGACATAAAAAGTTTTGGTAACTTTGTATATTTTCCTTAATATCTCGAAAAAGGTTAAGAGTTTGGTAAACGAAAGAATACCATTAGAAAGCTTACTAAATGCTCTACAAAAAAGGTTCTGATGAAAGTTTTGATTAGGTGATGTCAATCGGAGAAATAAGTGCTTAAAACATTAAAGTAATTGATTTTGCTAATTCGAACTGTTCTTTTTGTCTGTTTTTATTCCTTGTTATTTTTTAATTGCTTATAGTTGGATAATGTATTTTACAATAAAACAGATTAGGCAAAATAAGAAAAACAATTCATTGTTAGAAATATAGCTTGCCAAGAGAAAAAGATTCGTTGACGTCTTTTGAATATTTTCAATTGCCTTTATGCTGTTGGTTTTTTTATTTTATTTTTTAATTGATGTTATCTGTAGAATTATTACTATAGTAAAAGAACACAGGAATGTGTGAAAATATTTGATATTTTCCAATTCATTGAAACGTATGAAATGAAGTATCGGTAGAAGAGGATTCTAGGGTCTTGCGGACCTGACCCCAGGTATAGCCATAAAACCCTTTGAACAAAGGCCGAGGAAAATATTATCTGTTTCTATTCTATGCTTTTCAAATGAGAATAGGGATATGAACAGGAACCGGGGTCTCCCGTGGTCTAATGGCTAGCGCCTTGGATTCATAAGCTGGAGATGGTGGGTTCGATTCCCAACCTCCGGCAGGAATTTTATCATCCCACGGCTCGCTGGTAAAATTCCTCGCTACACCCTGGATGTCGGCGCTAATGACCTAGATGTAGATGTGCCGTAAAAAAAAAAAAAAAAAAAAAAAAAAAAAAAAAAAAAAAAAAAAAAAAAAAAAAAAAAAAAAAAAAACTGGAACCGCGCTAAGATGACGCAGTTCCTGCGAGTCGGACTTTTGTTTTGGTTTATTTTGGATATTATAAGCACCATCGTTTATCTGTTCGCTCTCTAGATGGCTCAAAAATGAACCAATTTTAATGAAATTCGATACAAAAATACTTTGTGTGATTTGAAAGGTCTTGTTTGTTGGACCATGTTTCTTGGGCAAAAGTCGAGCTAAAATAATCGTCAACTCGAAGGAGTGTACCATCAGGACTTCACATGGCTCGTAAGAGGCAGCGTATTACTGCAAAACATACAAAAAAAAATTAGAAAACAAAAAGTTCATTTTTATACAGAACGGTGTTTTCATTAATTTAACCAGTGTTATAATCAGTTTTATTATTATTCATTATTTTGAATTCTTGAAAGAAATCTGTTTGTATATTTTTATTCCAGGTGTGGACGGATTATCAGCTACGTTGGGACGAAGCTGACTACGGCGGCATCAGTGTTCTCAGGCTCCCTCCTGATAAAGTGTGGAAACCAGATATTGTATTATTTAATAAGTGAGTATTAAATACGTATGTTGTCCCAATTGCATATGATAATTGACCAAGTGGGTTTCGGTTCGCTTAATTCGAACAAGTAGTACAGCAGGACTTTACGGAGGGTTAATTAAGGCAAATGTAGCGGGTTGGATGATTAACCCTTTCGGAGCTGAGTTTGGCAGAGCTGTTGTGGATCGTGGAGACAAGGGTTATGTAGGTTGGCCCTGCCCGTGGAGGGGCTATG
Source organism: Gonocerus acuteangulatus (assembly GCA_946811695.1). NCBI lineage: Eukaryota > Metazoa > Arthropoda > Insecta > Hemiptera > Coreidae > Gonocerus > Gonocerus acuteangulatus. The sequence goes on from OX328132.1 coordinate 76,646,783, forward strand.
CCCGTCTGCAGTGGGATGGAATTATGTCTGTCAGTCACAGTTAAAGCCCTTTAGAGACCGTAAGGTACTATATTAGCTCGGTGAGAGGTGGGCTCCCAGGACCGTGAGCTACTATAGTAGTAGCTCGGTGAGAGGTGGGCTCCCAGGACCGTGAGCTACTATAGTAGTAGCTCGGTGAGAGGTGGGCTCCCAGGACCGTGAGCTACTATAGTAGTAGCTCGGTGAGAGGTGGGCTCCCAGGACCGTGAGCTACTATAGTAGTAGGTCGGTGAGAGGTGGGCTCCCAGGACCGTGAGCTACTATAGTAGTAGCTCGGTGAGAAGTGGGCTCCCAGGACCGTGAGCTACTATAGAAGTAGCTCGGTGACAGGCGGGGCTCATGGACAATGAGCTACTATAGTAGCTCGGCTTCTCCAGCGTTTCTAGACCGTGAGCTACTTTAGTAGCTCTGTTCCTAGAGCCATATTCTAGTGGTTCTTATAAAAAACTGAAGTACTGCTACTGAACTTCTGTTCAGCGGGCATAGTTAGCATCTCTAGTACTCTGTCCAGCGAGCCCGCTTTAACTCCGCTGTATTCGGTCTCTAAAGGGGTAGTGTCCAACCGAATTGCCTAAGGAGAATGAACTGGGGCCATTTTTTCTAATTTATGGAGGCAGTAATTGTGTTAAGAAATTAACACTTCGCTGGTGGAAGCCAGGCGACGACACCAGTTAGCCAGTAACCTTAGTGATTTGTTATGTAGAAATGAGCCATCTGTGAGGAGACTGTTAGAGTTTTTGAAGGATATCAAAATTTACGACCTGATATAGTGGCACATTATTTATTGTGTGAGATTATTTAGAAAGATGAGATGTATATTGAGTGTATATTTTTTGTGTGCATTTATTTATTCCGTCAACGTTTTTATTTAATATAAATAATTTAGGCTTGTGTGTGTGTGTTGCGTATGGATGTATTTATTGTATGAGTGACTATTAGTAAGTATCGTGTAAATATGTAAATATCTCATTTATTTAGGATTAGTTCTAGTCTTAGGTTAAACGGTTCTTCGGTTATTTGTTAAAAAAGATGAACCATAGTCAATAGTAACTATATTGTAAAACTGACTGGTGCTAATGACCTTGGCAGTAAAAGCACCTATAATCTAAAAAAAAAAGAAAAAAAAAAAAAAAAAAAGAAATTAACTACAAGAACAAAAATGTACATGTTAAATATCGCCTAAGTTTCAATGATGAAATAGCCTTAACATCCGTAACTCTGGAAAAATAATTACATGACGAGCCCAAGTCGTAAACCGTAATGCAGGGAAACCAGGTACATGTGGAGTCTCAGTCGTCAGATGTACACTTGGGGTTAAATATGGGCGTTATAGATTCAAATCGACTGTTTGTTTTTTTTGTTGTTTTTTTTTTTTTTTATTTATTTAATATCCTTTCAAAAACTGTGAAGCAAGAAACTGAAATACGTTTTACAAGTAACTAAAAATGCAATTTTACACAGAAAAAAAACAACAAGGACGGTTCTATTTGCTTTGGACAACACCCTTCAAGTCTAAATGTCTTCTCTAAAATAATTGCAGACAGTAGAATAACAAGACACTTGCGTACTTTCACCTTTCTCTGAGCCGGCATACGCTAAGCGCAACTTGAATAGTAACTTGAAGCGTAACTTGAATAGTTGAAAATAGTAACAAGTGTGGGCATTGTTGCGAGTCGGTCTAGTGCATATAAATTAGAGCAAGGTCAAACAGGTAGATGAATATTCAGGACTAACAAGGAAACGGGCGGAAAGCCTTGATAGAGACTGGAAGCAAAACACCACGATCAAGAAGTCGCCGTTTACACAGGATCATGCATCGCGAGTAGCTGACCTTGGATTTTTTTTTGATTTTTTTTTTTTTATTATTTTTATTTTTTATTTATATTGAATATTTACAATCTGTATACATATAATACAATCAGCAAATACATGTCTTATAAACTATTGCACATGGAAGAACAGAGGGGAGAAGGCAGCCATTGCTGACACTCCCTAAGGAATGGATAATGTCTTTAAGTGCTATAGTTGGTCTCTAGGCCACTTTCTTTTCAGGTGTCTCGGGGGATTGGAAGGGATCGCATCTGTGGAAAGGGATTGGGCAAGGGGATTGGGATGAAAGGATAGCTTGGAATGAAAAGTGGAGAAGCGGGTAATATCTAATTCAGCGACAAAGGGAATTTCGAGGTCTCGGTGGATGATATTATTGTTGACATAAAAGGGAGCGTTAAGGATCCGGCGAAGGACTTTGGACTGGAAGGTTTGGATTCGGTTTATGTTGGAAGGTTTTGCTGTACCCCATAGTTCAATGCCGTATGTCCAAATCGGTTTAATAATAGTTTTGTAGATTGTTAGTTTGTTTTCAGTACTGAGTTTTGATTTGGGACCTATTAGTCGTCTAAGTAGCGTCTATTTAGTTCTTGCCGTTTTATTTTTGTGTGTATGTTCCAAGTAAGTCTCTTGTCGAGGTGGAAGCCTAGGTATCGAACAAAATACCCCGGTTTTGGGAATGAGGGATTCGTTAAGGGTAACAGGTGGGCACTCACTGCGCCGTAGTGTGAATGTGACGTGTTTACATTTTTCGGCGTTAACTTTAATTCGCCACTTCTTCAGCAATTTCTCGATTTCCAAGAGATGATTTTGGAGCGCTTCTCCGGCTTGCTGCGGGTTGGCGGAACAGGAAAGCACTGCAGTATCATCTGCAAAAGTTGTGATAATGGTACTGGGATTAGTGGGGATATCAGCGGTGAAGTTGGAGAAGAGGAGAGGAGCTAGGATGCTGCCTTGGGGGACTCCAGCAGACATGTGGCGGGATGAGGAATTTGATTCGTTGTATTGGACATGAAACAGGCGGGATGAAAGAAAGGATTTTAGGATTAAGTAGTAGGTGATGGGGAGAAAACGCTTGAGCTTATAAAGGAGGCCCGGGTGCCAGACTCGGTCAAAGGCCTGGGCTACGTAAAGAAAGACTCCAGAACAGAATTCCTTACGCTCAAGCGTTGAGGAAATTATGTCTACAACTCGGAAAGCTTGTTGGGTCGTGGAGTGGAGGGATCGGAAGCCAAACTGATGAGTTGGAATGAAACCAGAGGATTCAACTATGGGAAGGATACGTTTGTACAAAAGTTTTTCAAGGATTTTAGAGATGATGGGTAACAAACTGATTGGCCTTGGAAAATGGGAGAAACAATTGCGTCTCAACTAACATTTTTTTATACCTAATTAGTTATAGAATACTGCTCTAATATTGCTTGTTTTAATTTTATGAATAGTTTTAATCACAAAACACCTTTTTTGTTAACCGTTTTCTCACCGACTAAAAACCTCACACTTTTAGTGAAAACTAAAATAATATTTTATACCATTTATTTTATTCCTGAGAAATTAGCATTGCCCAGGAAGGATGATGATGTAATGTGCCATGATCTTGGTGAATTTAGGTTGTGAAGATATCTGAAATGAAACTCAATTATCAAGTTAGTGTGTTAGATTGCTGACTGGATGGAAAAATTGTACACATTCTATGCCATTTGCAATTCCCATGATTTGTAGATAACCGAAGGATCATTTAAGTGATCGTTATTTCTGTTTGACAAATATTAAAGGAATCACATCTAAAACAAAACACAGTTAGGTATCCGAATTTGAAATCTCAATAAGACCTGACTTACACAATGAACAGTTCCCTAGACCAGTATATGCAGATACTACCTTAGAATAAAACCTGTGATGACTCTGAATCTGGTCTATCTGAAACTGAAAATGCTTCAGATGACAATAAAAATGATCCTTCTTATGGTGCCAATACCTGTTCATAGGAACCATACTTTCCTAATCAGAAAGACTATATTGACCTCATTCGGGATTTAAATCTGCCTAAACAGCAAGCTGAAGTTTTAAATTCCAGACTCAAAGGAGGCTTTTTGGAATCTTCTCCAAAAACAAGTAAGAATATCTAGTTATCGTGGCCACCTTAGCGATTTCAAGGACTGTTTGGAAGACAATGGTATTGTGTTTTGTCAGTTATTGAAACTCTTGGGTTTCAACACCGGCCAGATTAGTGGCTACTATTCATATATTCGTCTAAAGGATGTTTAAGGCAGTGTTGCTACATATTGGTAATGAATTTCCATCAATACATGTAGCGCATGCCGCTGATATGAAAAATATGAAACTAATTTTAGCGAAAATATGAATGGAACATCTGTCTAATTGACAACAAAAAATTATATTTATATTTATTGTAGCTCCATTAACGAACTCCTGTGAGGGTGAATCTTTAAAACTAATTATACATATAATACTGGTTTTTATTAATTTTTCTCCATTCTGATATTAATTTTATTCATGTGTTACAGTGCAGATGGAAATTATGAAGTTAGGTATAAGTCCAATGTACTCATCTATCCGAACGGAGAAGTTCTGTGGGTACCTCCCGCCATCTACCAGGTGAGCTATAACTCCACAATAATAGTTATTTTAACAATTTTTCTTATGTGTTCCTACAACTTACAAGAGGAGTGTACGGTGGTGGTGTCACCGATCTGGTTCATTTTTTTCTGGTGATTCTGTATCGGCAACTAGTCGACACGTGTCCAAGCGTTTCTTCCAATGAGCCGTAAGAGCTGAGGAATAAAATAAGTTGAAAATGGTTTATTTTTTTTCTTGAGTTAGGAAAATGATAGATAGGTTCATTATATAGATCACTGTGACAGAATAATGACTTGATTTTGAAACGGATGTTAGGTTTGTTTTTAGCACATATATTCAACATTTTCGGATGATTACAATAATGAAAGAACAAATTATTTTAAATTTCGCTAATTTTGTTAAGGATCCAAACATCCGACCATATTTAAAAGAAAATATACCAAATCCTACCCAAATTCGATAAAGGGTCGATTAAGGCTTCAATGTTACACATTGCCTTCCAAGCAGGGTGTTTCTACATTTTCTGAATTCAACGTTATATGCAAAATGGTTTATATTTGATTTTTACTTTGAGAACCATTTCATACAATTAACTTCTAAAATAAAACAATAGTTATTTATATGGCAAGAAAAAGGAAGCTCTCTTCTTTTCAAAGAGCCCAAGGACGTAAAAATCGGATTATCTCGAAGCGATATATTGAATTTCAAAACGGCACGGAAAATGTTTCCCTTACAAATAAGCGATTCAGACTTATTAGTGTTTGTTGATAGCCCTTCCACTAGAGACGGGATTCGTTGCTAAGGTACGGGCGGAAATCGAGAGAGAGGTAGAGTCTTGCCACAATCGAGTAATGTGTATTTTAATTTAGATTTCACGACAGTAGTAAGTAGTTACTAGTGGTAGTAGCGCAGTTACTTGATGGTAATATGGATTCAGCAATGCAACCTTTTAGCAAAAACAACAATTTCATTTCCCCTTTGAAGCAAAATATTAGCAGTTGCTATGCTAAGCTTTCCGAATCCTACTAACATAAGGTTGTTATGGAAGTGCACTAGAACCACGCAATTCCTACGTCTCCCATAGCTTTGCGTTATTACTGACGCGTTTGCATTTCATAGCTAATGGTTCAAAAGTGGAGCCCTAAATGAAAATAGTAGAATTATGTTTTCTTTTTATTTGTTCATAATTTCCATATTGAGTATTACATTCTGTACATTATTACATTCTGTACATTATTACATTCTGTAATATGTTGGATTATGGGAGGGTCTGAACTCAAGGCCTCCCAATATCATCCTTGATTGACGCCAGAAGGACGTTCAGATGAAGTTAAAAGGTGTCTGCCCAAGATCCCTTCTGTTCCGATGGCTGGGTGAATCGTCGCACGAGTTAAATTATAAATGATGTATTTCGAATCTAACGCATTTTAACAATTTTTGTTTTTACATTTCCCAGTTTTGTTAGCAGGTTAATTTTAATGATTCAGGTTGATCAATAAATTATTGAATTTGAAAGAGCAATCTTTTCTTCCTGTATTTTTTCAATCAATTGTATTTGGCTTTAATTTTAGAAATTTACACTTTTTTATTTTTTGTTTCAGAGTTCATGTACCATCGACGTCACTTATTTTCCTTTCGACCAGCAGACTTGTATTATGAAGTTCGGTTCCTGGACATTCAATGGAAACCAAGTGTCCTTAGCTTTATATAACGATAAAAACTTTGTGGATTTGTCGGACTACTGGAAGTCGGGAACATGGGATATCATAGAAGTGCCGGCTTACTTAAATATCTACACAGGAAATCAACCTACAGAGACAGACATCACTTTTTATATCACTATAAGACGGAAGACATTGTTCTATACAGTCAATTTAATTCTTCCGACAGTACTCATTTCATTCCTCTGTGTTCTTGTATTCTACCTACCGGCCGAAGCTGGCGAGAAAGTCACACTGGGCATCAGTATCCTCCTATCACTGGTTGTGTTCCTTTTGCTTGTTTCGAAAATATTGCCACCGACTTCTCTCGTCCTACCGCTCATAGCTAAGTATCTACTGTTCACATTCATAATGAACACCGTCAGTATTCTTGTGACTGTAATTATTATAAACTGGAACTTCAGAGGGCCTCGAACTCACAGGATGCCACCGTGGATCAGAGCAGTGTTCCTCTACTATCTTCCAATATGCCTGTTCATGAAGCGGCCCAAGAAGACGAGGCTGCGTTGGATGATGGAAATGCCCGGTATGACAGCACCACCACACACTTCCTACGGATCGCCGGCAGAGCTACCGAAACACATAGCTCCACCAGCTCCGGGGAAGAGCAAGATGGAAGTGATGGAACTGTCAGATCTCCATCATCCTAACTGCAAGATCAACAGGAAGCCGAGCACTGAAAGAAGGGAGAGCGAGAGTTCAGACTCCCTGCTTCTGTCGCCTGAGGCATCCAAAGCGACTGAGGCAGTCGAATTCATCGCAGAGCATCTGAGAAACGAGGATCAGTACATACAGGTGACACCCAAATTTGTAATGGTTTTCCACTCCTCTAACATTAATTACTGCAATATTTAATATCTGGTTTTGGATGACAATAATACATTTGTCTGTTTTTTTCCACATTGAGACATTTGATAAAAAAAAAAAAAAAAATAATAGGATAAACCACAACATGAATGTAGCCACGATTCAAACACCTTCATAATCTATACCTGTTCCTTGAATTCAGACAATAATGTTTACTTCAATTTCATCAACCATACTGTTCGATGTACTTGGACTGTCTAAACGCACGGGTATTTAAACGATCCTCTCTAGTAAAGAAAAAACTGAAGCTGAATCAGTGAGTGCGTGGCTTTGTCTTCTCACTTCTCAGTTCTATCACGTCTTACCTTTTATAGTAATATTTAAGCTGGCTTATCTTAATCCAGACCATTCTATTCAATTTCATGAAGTATTTTTTATCATTCCACTGTCTTTCAGCGCATAATAAAATAAAATCACGTGCCAAAGAATTAGTAACAACTGGAATTTAAAAGTAGAGTACATTGTTGAGTGCAAGGACTTCTTCTTTATGATTCCTGATTTTTTTTTTTAAGTATTGCTGTCGATGGTGAACCCATACATTCAAAAATATTTCCTAGGTTCCTTCCTTTACCAAACCATTTCTTCCAAATCTCCTTCCTATATTTACAACCTCCTGCAGTTTAAATCTGCTGTCCATTCCCGTGGTACCCGCTCCCGTCCCTCCGATCTCTATCCTCCAACTCATAAAACAGCCTTCTTCGACCGTTCCTTCATCTCCCGAGCCTCCTCCTTCTGGAACTCTATCCCTCTTTCCATTCGACACTCTCCTTCCTTACCTGTCTTTAAATCCCGCCTCTTTGCTTTTCTCCTATCCTCCCAGGAAGACGCTTCTTAAAATTTCACCACCAGGAAGACCTGATTACCTTTGTAAATTATATTGCTGTTTTTTTCTCGTGTTTATGCATTTTCCTAGTTTATATCTTTTTATAGCCCCCATTCCTTTAATATTTATTCAACTTTTTAATATTTATTTGTTTATTTAAACTCTTTAATTTTATTCCCATCCCCCTCTGAACATTGTATCATCATTGCCCCATTCCAATGAATGTACATATTTACTTATATTTCATTTTATTATTTAAGACTTCACATATAATATTTGTATTAGTTGCTTTCTTTGTTTTGTTCTTTTATACTTTTGTTTTTCTTTATTCATATTTATATTTTTAGGTTAATTTCTTTATTGTTTATTTTGTACTTATTTTTATTCTTATGGGACGAAGTCCCAGAATAAAGTTTTTTTTTCATTCATTCATTCATTCAAAAACAAGACAGCGTAATGAGAAAAGCTGAGATTACAAAGTAATGATTGATTTCAACAAACTAAAGTTTAAATTCAACTAAAGTTTTAATACAATAGTTGTAAATATAACAAATTAATCTTTTACAGAGCATGAGACGTGTCCCTCGTAGCTTAGTTCGTTTTATACGCCTCAATAACTTTCTCCATAAACTCTTAGTCTAAATAATGAGACATTCCCTCAGCAATTTTTTTTAATAATAATAAATAAACTCACGCAAAGCCATCAATAATTAAATAAGCCTTTACGCAAATTTAGAAATTATCAAATTAGACGGAATTTAATAAATATTCACCCTTAACTATATTTATATCCTGTCTTCCCTACATGGGCGTATATAGAAAATAATTTCGGAGGGGGCTGGGAAAATTTCGGGGGGGCGGCTGAGACCATTTCCGGTGTATGGAATACTAACAATTTAGATCTTGGAAGAGTTTTAGCCAACTTAAACGCTATTACCCCCAAAATAGAATATGTTTTATGAACTAAATGATCTTATTTAATTTATTTTTAAGGATTTTATGAAATTTTTACCGATCAAATCAGAATTTCGGGGGGGGGGCTGCAGCCCCCTCAGCCCCCCCTTATATACGCCCATGCTTCCCTAGATGATTCACACCCTATAGGTGCCCCTTCAGATGAATATGTTATAAATACAAAGGCTAACAGACTCAACATTAGGAGGAGGACCTTCCACCAGTATTCCATAGACTGAGTGAATCAAATTTTATTCATGATCAGCTGATTAATTTCCACCATGTTGGATTCATTCAGTCTATGATCAGTCTTAACGTGGCTCTACATGTTAAAGGTTCTCCTGATGCTGGACCTGTAAGCCTTTTTATTTATAACATATTCGCACCAAAAGGATGTGAAATATGTAGGGACGGAAGAAATAAATATGTGTTCAGAAGTTTATTTCTATAGTATAAAAAAAGTAAAACGCTCTGTTATAACCTAGAGGGGGCGCTTACTCTATAGAATTCCATCCTTGCTTCCTTATATTTCATTCCAACCGATATGAAAGGAACTACCCTTTACACTAGACAAAATCCGAGGTCTGAGGGGTGGTGCTCCGTTTTCCCTAACCTTCTAAGGATCGTATAAAAACCCCTATAAACGGAATTGAAAACAAGAGCCTCAACAATTCATATTGAAACAGTTATACAAGTTTTCTGTAAATATTTGATAACATATTAGTAAACTACATTTCATTTATAAAGCCGGCTGTTAAAATAAAGATTATAATTCACTATTCTGTTCTATTCAACAAAATTTTTGTTCCAGATTAGAGAAGATTGGAAGTACGTGGCAATGGTGATTGACAGGCTTCAGTTGGTGATGTTCTTCATCGTGACAACAGCTGGGACAATAGGAATTCTCATGGACGCTCCCCATATTTTTGAATACGTAGACCAGGATAAGATCATAGAAATATACCGCGGAAAATAAAAGATATATAAATTATGTATTTCCCCCACACTGCTGCATCTTAAACCATCCAATAAAATTGGCACAGCTGCTACATTTATTACTAAGAACTTACATGTAAGAATTGTATGTTCAAACTCGAAGACTGGTTTTGTGTAAATTGGTGGTGATAAAGTTTAATTCTTCCACGAAATTATTCAAACTAATAAAGATTTTATTTATTAAGGGATTTCATTTCGACGAATATAGTCGAATTACACTCAATAATTTTGCACCGATATTAGCTAATTTAAAATTTATTATAAGCTGTGTCAAAGGGGAAAAAATGTGTTCCATGAGAGAACTATCGCCGATGAATATGAAACTTAAGAATTTAAGAATGTCTAAATCAAATTTTTCCTTCGTTCATTCGAAGAGTGTCAAGAGAAGCCAAATTTTTACCGGGTATATTAGAAATGCCTTAACTACATTCAGTAGACTATTAATAATGGTGGATTCTTTTTTGTTATTTATATGCCAAATATATGTGCCATATATGCGTTTGGTGCCAAATATATATTCTTTTGATGAATTTCAGACAAGTTGTTGTTGGAAATTTGATGAAATCTCCGAACTTCAGTGCTTTAAATAATAGCAGAAAGTCAATTGGTAATAGTTGACCTATTATAAGATGGTGATCGTATTTATAACTGTGTATTTTTATGTGGAAAAAGGAAAATAAATCGTTTACTACTCACTATTCTGCCGCCTATTCAGAAGCACTTAAAATACTAATTACAGTCTTAACTTTAGAGAACCTTTGCAGGGGTGGCCACTTCTAGGCTGACAATATCAATATCGTGAGGGTCAGCTGTTTAGAATAGGTTGCTTCAGGGTAAACGCCTATTTATCGAAATAAGTCATGGCCATTTCATGGCGAGTATCGAGTATTAAATTAAACAATATTTTATCCAGATATTAAATATCGATGTTTTTATTAACTGTATTTGTCCAGTTCTTATTTTTTATTTATTTATTTTTTTTACGGCGCTTCGACGTCTAGGCCATTAGCACCGACATCCAGGGTGCAGCAAGGAATTTTCCCAACGAGCCTTGGGATCAGAAAATTTCTTCCGCCGGTGGGGATCGAACCCACAATCTCCCGCTTATGAATCTAAGGCGCTAGCCACTAGATCACGGGAGACCACCGGTATATAAGTAAAATTATATGAGGCTAGAATTTTGGAATACCTTGCGTGGCCTAAAAAATAAAACTCAAGACTATTTTTATAATGATAATATTGTATCTTATCCATTTTCCAACTTACCTTTTTCCCGCTAGAATTTCAGATCCAGACCAGTGTGAGCCACTTCAAACTTGAGATCATCCATGAGTATAATATGTCTATGGATGAATAGAGCCTGGTATTCTGTTTCTAACAAGCTTTAAGTTCCTGCACATAGATGAGGCTTTAGCTTGGCTTAACCTCATCAACACTCCCCGGATGATATTTTTTTTTATTTTTAATTATAGGTTTATTACAGATTACCACACATTAATACCTAGGATGGCTGATAAATTTTATTTTAAAACGAAGTATATATCCGTTCAAGTCAATATGTAAATTTTGAATCGGTGAGCGAATTTATAATTTCGTTGTAATACTCTTCTGTTAATCATGCTGGGTCCAAACAGAATAATTTTTAAATATAATGTGGTTTTTTTTTTTTTTTTTTTTTTTTTTTTTTTTTTTTTTTTTTAGTGTAAATGAATTATTGCTGTCATGCCGTAGCGGGTAAATAAAACGATAAGAAATAATGCGTTCTACATCTTAGAATCAAAATCTAACAGTGAGCGTAATGTTCATTGATATTTTATCTTTTCAAAGTTTCCAACAAACATGTTCTTTTTATTCTGCTTTTATTAAGGTACTTTGTATTTCTTATGAAGCCTGAGTTATGCTGAAATATTTCAATTCAACAATATATTTTAAGTATTTCATTCTATTATTGACGACTTTACTTTAGGATTCCAACAATAACTTGTCGTTGCCAAATTGAAAATGCACAGCGATTTAGTAGCACATTCAATTATTTTTCATTATAAGATTTACATATTCACACGGGTTAAACTAAATCATAGAAAACTACGAATAATGCTCTTAATAGAAAGTTGTAAATAATTATGATATATTATGAAATAATGTATTGTGATAGTTTCCCCTCCCCGAGCCCCCTCGCAATTATTGCAAGCATTAAAATTGCTTTACACTCATCTATAGGGCTTGAGAACGCGTTCCACGTATTATATATTTAATGTTTGCTATTAAAAAATAAATTAATCACAGCTTAATTACTGAAGTCTACCACGAAAAGAAACAATACATTAGTACAAAATATTGTCGATTGTCGTAGCGCACATAGCTTTATACGGTGCAATGCCAATACTGATATTTAAATATTGTGATAAATATAATATTACTCCAATAACTATATTATTAGATTAGAGTTTTGTAGAACATCGTCCTACAGGTGAAACTGTAAATATTTTTGTCGGCAAGTTTATCAAAATACCTGTGTCTTATATTAAGTCTACACATTCCAAAAATATAAATATTTGTAAAAGCTCATAATTCTTTAGGAAATACGTAGGTAGGTCCAATCGATTCTGCAATAATATATACCAATTACTAGTATATTATTTCTCTTTTTTGTGTGTGATTTTTTTTTTTTTGCCACGAAGTGATGTCCACGAATTTTGACAAAGGTTCCTGTACGATCTGTAAGCCCATAGCTACTCCCCTGGCCCAAAGTAATCTTCGCTGTTCCTGCCAAAGGTTGAAGCCCATAGTTGCTTCCTGTGGCGTGAAGTAATGTGAATTTTCCTGGAAAGGGTACAAGCCCTATCTGCAAGGCCATAGCTACTCTCTGTAACTTGAAGTAATCTACGCTTTCCAAATTATGTTTCGAGCCCTATCTGCAAACCCATAGCTTTTTCATGTGGCGTGAAGTATTCTGCACTTTTGCAGTAAGGGTTCGAGCTCTATCTACAAGCCCATAGCTACTTTCTTTGGCTTGAAGTAATTCTGGTCCAATTACCAGAATGAACATGCTACGGGCTTGCAGGTACCATTTACAGTACCTGCAAGCCCGTAGCTACTTCCTCTTGCTCTAAGTTGTCACCACGGCTCCTGGCGAGAGTTCCTGCAGTAACTGCAAGCATAGCTACATCCTGTGGCCCAAAGTAATCTCCACAGCTTTTGGTGAGGATTTCTGCTCTATCAGCAATCCCATTGCAACTTTTTGCGGAACAGATTAACCTCCACGGATCCTAGAAGTTTGAACACAAACTGCAATCCTATACCTTCCTGTGATGCCACAGAGTCATATTCTCACCTAACAGCGTGCAGTTCACATTGGCCACAGGTCAACTCGGATGTGTCCATATCTTTTCTACTGAAGTAGAATTTTCCTGTTTGAGTTTTACCATTCTCGGTTACTGGAAAAAACCTGCATCTTTCCAGGGTAAAGAATCTGGATACTATGTGCCCCACCCACTAACGTTCTATTAGAAAATTTCATTTCTTTTCAAGCAGCACCAATTGCATTTATTTAAATAAATGTAACAAAATGTATGGTAGTAAAAAAAAACATAATCCTAGCCTAAGAATTATGGCGATAATGTGATCAATTTGAACAAAAACGGGTTGAATTAGTTATCAAAAACAAAAATAATTAAGGTTTATTAATTTAAACAATAATAAATGTAGATCCATTGAAATATTAATAAAGGTAATAAAGTTTTACTAATAAAAGTGATCGAAGATCATTTTCCTGTTGTAGTGTCTTAATACGGAAAAAAGGAACATTATTGCCTTTCTACTTTTCATAATATAGTTAAATTTATTAACATGGCCTAAGGGAATTGAATTATACTTGTATCAATGTGGAAAAAACATAAGTGTAATTCATTGTTGTTGTTTTTTTAAATTTTTAAATAAACTCTTTAAGATTCATATTTATTACCAATTCTTATTCAATGATGGTAATAAAACGTACAATAATAATGAAAGGAAATCATTACATTGATCCTGTAAGTGAACTGGATGTCTTATAAACAGTTAAATGTAATATACTTTGTTCTTGCTTATTTTTCAATCATTTATATCCATTTTCATTTTTAATGGAACCAATTCAAACTTTAGTGTTTCTGGGCGAGTAATTGGCAATGTTGATATGAATTTTATAGGAATGAGGTTCCGAAAGAACAATCCATAAATCATCTCTGCCCTCAGGATTCAATGCATGACATCCTTGCGCGTACTTATTTTTTTATTAGAAATTTTTATTCAGAGAATTATTCTATCCTGTCGATTAAATTCAGACGGCTCGCTCGCTTTTCAGTTTGCTCTTTGTTTTAGATAAATTACAATTAAAGGGTGTGAGCAGTGTAAGATCTTGAGTGAGTCGCGATACTATTGAGAGACGGTATGCTACGAGGGCGATACGATTTCTGCTGGGTTCCATTAGGAGGTACATATGTATTATGTTTCAGACGTTATGGCGCAGGAGCGATACGATTTACGGTGCTATTATTAGGAGACGATATGCGGCAGGGGCGACATGATTTATGCTGGGTGCGATTAACATATGGCATGATTCAGGTGTTTTTACTGAGACACGGTATGCTGCTGCAGTGGTTCGAGTGAGGCATGATAAGATTTGGAAGCGATAAGATTAAGGTGTTATTATTGAGAGGTGGCATGCTGCAGGACTGGCACTATTGTGGCTGAGTGACATGTAGACGCGGTATGGTTTGAGCGGCGTTATTATTGAAAATGGCATGCTGTAGGCCGGCACTTTTGAGGTTGGGTGAGATGTAGACGCGGTTCTGGTCGAGGCGTTATTATTGAGATGCAGTAAGGTGCAGGGGCGGTATGATTGAGGGTGGACCGGTATTGAAGCTGTTCGATTGTGGTGTTAACACACAGAATGCAGCAGTGGTGGTACTAGAACTAAAGTACGTTATAATTAGGAAGTTGTATACTTAACAGGTGGTACAAATGAACCGTTGTTTCATTTAATGAGAGCCAGCTGGACTGAGACCAGGCAGGTTTTAGACATGGCATCACTTAAATGCAGTGCGATGGAAACGCACAGCGATTTGAGAATGAAGTGGATTGCATCTGAACCTGCCTGCGGTAAAAATTAACACACGGTATACAACTGATGGGATGATATTTACTATATAAATTACTAAAGCAATGAATATAATAAACGTAAAAAAAAGAATGTTAAATCACATGGTATGAAAAAAATATACAGCTCGAAATAGGGCACACAAAATTGTAGCCCTCAAATAGCTGTACGCAAAGCGATTCGCCAGCTAACGTTCTGCTCATATTGCTCCCAGATAAGTTATTTTCCTCTCGTTTGTCTTCCTACCAAGCCTTAAGTTATTTGATTTGAAGATAATTTAATGCTCTAGAAATGATATGTGTACATTTTTTGATATTTGAACTAGTTCCAATATCATTTTTTAAATTTCAAGAAAAAATCGTTATTATATTTGTGCCATTGAAATTCTTTAACAGCTGTCCAATCAAAAATATTGACTGAAAACTTAGTTTAAAGAAAACTTCTTTAAAGGAAATTCTACAACATTCTTTCTATTTACTTTATCTATAAACACGACAGGCAAACCGCTTCTCGGAGATTCAGTTAAGAATGTCATATTCTCAGTTTTTCGCTGTCAATAGGTTTATATGAAGGACACCCTGACTGTTAGGATCTTGAAAAAACTACTTATAAAGTTTAAAACTGTCTAACTTTTTGAATAAGAATCAATCCACATAAATTCTGAAATTTCCTTTTAGAAAAAAGTAATTATGCTCTTCCGATTGCTAAATTCTCTTCGACAACCCTGTCAACCGTTGAAAATATTTTTTTTGCTCAGGAACGAGGTAATAAATGTCGAGTAGATTTGTTATATGAAAAAACATTCTTATTTTCTAAGAAAAACGCCTTTTAAATAAAACTGATTATAAAAATTATTAACTAGTAGTTACAAAATAATGAAATAAATCATTTCTTCATTTAAAAATTATAGTTTTTCCTGTTGCATGAATCATATTGGGTGAACATGAATTAACCTGTACTGCCAGATTAAATGGAAAATATTTAGATATGTATAGAGTACATAACAAATATATGACTATTTCTTACTATTGTAGCTAAGTAAGGCAACAAACATATTATTACTATTTACATGTAAATATAGGCGTGTATTTATTAACAATGACATGATGTGCGTCAGACTATTTTTCTGGATCCCAGATGTGTGTGTAAATTTTTTTTGTAACAAAATGATTTTTATTTATTTATTTTTTTGTATTTTCATTATTAAACCATACTTGTGGTTCCCATGACTTTTGTCTTCCAAGTAAAATGGAAAAACATTTCTCTTAAGTATGTAGTTGAAAAAATGTAATATCTTTGACGGCGGTAGTTCTCCTTGGAATCTAGCTGTAGGGATTTATCATTGATAGACAATGCATTATTAATACCTCTTATTATTATAGATTGATAATATAAACATATAAATATATAAATAAATTGACATAGTTTTCACTAAGGAATCAATCAATTTTCAAAACATTACTTAAATGAAAATGTTTTGATGATGTTTGAGTGTCATAAATGACACAAAACTAGGGTATATTGTTAAACAATAATATTATAATTATTACAATAAGATGCTATAACAATGTTATACTCATGATATAACAGTATTGCAAACAGTGAGTGCTCAAAACCGTCAGGTTTTAAGAATGTAGTTAATTCATTTGTGTTAAAGCTTTGTTAACAATTTATAGTTTTTTACTCTGATTAATGTAAATATTTAATATAATACATCCTCACACAATATTTGTTCCTACCCTGTATATATGCTCGTTTTTAAATAATTATATTTCGTTTAAAAAAAAAAAAAAAAAAATCTACTTATATATTTTCTAATGGAAAAACCTGATGTCACTGCAATAATTTTAATAAAATTCGTAATAAAATGTGAAACACACGTTATTTAATACATTTTATTATCATTAACACGACAGCCTAGAGAAATGCTAATTTCTGTTCCAGTCACTCTCTGGCTACATGCCCACATTCTATCTACACCTCCTACAAAAGTCACATATTTGGTCTTCCATTATTTTATTTTCTACCTGCTTTAGGCTGCGCCTCTTATACAAGAAACCAACATGTGTATAACCCGATATTCAATTATCTTTTTTTTTTAATCTGCTTTAGGGTGCGCCCCCTATTCAAGAAACCAACATTTTTATAACTCGATAGTCAATTATCTTTTCTTTTTTTTTTAATCTGCTTTAGGGTGCGCCCCCTATTCAAGAAACCAACATTTTTATAACTCGATAGTCAATTATCTTTTTTTTTTTTTAATCTGCTTTAGGGTGCGCCCCCTATTCAAGAAACCAACATTTGTATAACCCGATATTCAATTATATATTTTTTTTAATCTGCTTTAGGGTGCGCCCCCTATTCAAGAAACCAACATTTTTATAACTCGATAGTCAATTATCTTTTTTTTTTTAATCTGCTTTAGGGTGCGCCCCCTATTCAAGAAACCAACATTTGTATAACCCGATATTCAATTATATATTTTTTTTAATCTGCTTTAGGGTGCGCCCCCTATTCAAGACACCAACATTTTTATAACCCGATAGTCAATTATCTTTTTCTTTTTTAATCTGCTTTAGGGTGCGCCCCCTATTCAAGAAACCAACATTTTTATAAAACGATAGTCAATTGTAAAATTTTTGGGCTTACATTTTTAAATTAATAGGCTTCGAGGTACATTTTTAAGGCTAGGAATCGAATAAAACTACTTTCAAAATAATATAATTTGCCATTCTGAAATGAAAAAATTCTGGTTTTCGGTTCTAAAAACCGAAGAAAACGGTTCTTTGGGAGGTGGTTGATTTTGCACTTTTTGGAATATTTTTAAAGAGTTCAAATGTTTTTCGCTAATTTAGGAGTGAAAATATTGCTAAAACTATTCTAAGGTTTTACAAAATGGAATATTCTACAGAATGTGTTGAAAAGGATTCAGAAATCCTTAATCCATTGAAGAGAGAATCTTCAGGATGGAGAAAGGTATAAGTTCGATTCAAGATAATTCCTGATATATGCAACTTCTGGAGGATGAAGAAGTGCTTAAAGGTAAGGTGCCATTGAGAAGTTTTACTCAATCATTCTTCATATTAGGTGCTTTTTACTTCTGAAATAAATATTAAATCATCTTAAGGATCATATACAATAATATTTGTTGCTTTGTTTATGCATGTATATATATATATATATATATATATATATATATATATATATATATATATATATACATACATACATATACAGGGTGGTCCCGAAGGAAATCGGCGTACTTAAGGGGTGTGTACACCTACTAAAGTTTAGTTGAATGCCACCAAGGAAAACGTTTTACTTGCATTATTTCCCTAGATATAAGTGTTTCCGTGTTTTTTTGTTTAAACGCTAGTTTTTGGCCATTTTTGCGTTATTTGTCGTTTACACCATAGGTAAAATTTATTTTTGATGATATTTTCAAAATCTGCATTAAATTTCCTATAAGATTTCATGTACCTTGTGCAAACATGTACCTTGTTTCTCAAACCAAATTCACAGCATCCACCCCCAATTTTGTTAAAATTGAAAAAAATAGTTTCATTCGAATAAATAACTTTTATTCAATAAAGATGTTCATTCAATAAATCATTTTTATTCAATAAAAATGTTCATTCAATAAATCATTGTTATTCAATAATGAATAAAAAGTAAAAAGTTACGTTATTCATTGAATTGACTGAATAATGAATGAAAAATTATTCACTATCCAGAATGAAATAACAGATTTATTCATTATTCTGAATGTTTTTGCCCAACACTGCTCAGTAATCATGGGCTCCAACAAGGAATCATAAAAACCCGAATTTAAGCGTCAGATATGAGATTTCTCAGGAAGATGGAGGGGATAACAAGAAGGGACCTAATCCTCAACGCCAAAATTAGATTGAACCTCAATGGTTAATGTTGCCAACGTTGCAATAGAGGAGAATCAGCTGAGATGACTTAAACGAAGAGAACCTAACGGAACTGCTAAAGAAACCTACCAAGCAAAAATAGAGGCGGTTTTTAAAAAGAGGACTTGACCCGAACAAAAGAAGAAAACACGATACGGCTGGGGATACAATTGTATAGAGAAGACATAATAATTTTCACGGATGGCTCAAAAACGTCAGCTGGAGTTGGTTGTGGCTCTTGAAAAATTCAAATATTTCCAAAAACAAAATATATTATTCTTTACTAGATGAAGGATTGCCTGCTTCAAGATGAACGCCGCAGAGTGGGGCCAAACGACATATCTTGTTTCAAAAAACACTATAGTCTCTAATTCTTAAGCGATTTCAATGTATTTTTTAAATAAGAGCTAATAAAATTTGAAAACAACAGATTTTTGTTTCCATTGTTTATTAAATTATTTGTAAATAATTTAAATTAAAGAAGTTTTACAATTGAACATAAAATAATATTTTATCTTTCATCTAAATTAATATCAGCACTGATATCGCTGAAATTAAACATTCAAATCCTCATTGGGCTTGGAAAAAATCAGACTGACACATCCTAATAAAACTTAGAGTTATCTCAATTCGACAATGAGACTGATTTAAATAATATTTAGTATAGGTAATGATTTTAATGAATTAAATGTGATGCTGAAATATAATCACTGTTATTAATTTTTATATTAACTATTTTATAAATTCTTCTTTAAGTAAATTTTGTGCTTCCACATCTATCGGAATTGGAATGCGTTTCCATTCATTACAACGTCTTCGTTCATGGCAAATCTGTTGTGTTTCTGAGTGTTAAATTCTCTAAAATGTTGAAAATCTTTCCTGCTTTGTTGCTGAGTTCTATCTCTCTTCGGTTTTATTTAAAGGACCATTTCAGATTAATGAAATGTTATTTTATGTTTAATTGTAAAAGTTCGTAAATTTAACTTCTTTTCACGTAATTTAATAAACAAGGGATACGAAAAACAAAAATCTGGCTAAACAAAGCTGTTTTAAATTTTATTAGCTTTCATTTAACAAAAAAATCATTGAAATCGATTAAGATTTAGAGGTTGTAGCCTTTTTTTTTAAATGCATGTCGTTTGGCCCCACTGTGCGCCGGCTCAAAGAATGGTTCGCTGTCGCTACACCAGCCTTCAAAGATATACATCGTGGGAGAGCCAGTGCTAATGCTATCTAACTCCAAACTAGCAAAGCCTATAGTTACAACTATATAATAATCAATTTGATTTTAACCCTTGGTTACTGAACTCGGGCCAAATCTCCCACAGATTCCTAACCACACGTTCACACCGGTTGGTTCAAGTCCCAAGTGTACAAAGTACCCATTTTGGACATAAACCACCTGTTTGCAAGGATGTACGAATCATTTGTAGAAATGAGAGCTACAAAAAACACGTTTTGTTTTTTTTAGAACCTTTAGAACAGAGTAAGATAGAAATGTGTGATAGGTGGTGTTGAACTACATTTCGTGTTGAGTGGATCTTCGCCACAACTTGACAGGAAAATTAAAAATGAGATTTTATAGAAACAACCCTACTTTTTTTCAAAAAAATATTTTCGAGGCGATGATTTTTTTTTTAATGTTCAAATAGGTCCTAAAACTGAATTGAGTTGAAATGAACATGGCTAACACCATTCAACCAAGATTTCAAAGTACTTAAATGGCTGTGGTATCATTCCCCTTTGTATTTAATGCTCAATTCATTGATACTTTCTCAAAGTCTATAGTGATTATATATTCTGTAAGGGTTTAAGGACGAGTTAATACAAAAATGAATGAAAAAAGAAATAAAAAATGTTTTTTGTCAATGTCGCGTTTTTCCGTTTAAGAATCGAACCCACCATCTCCAGCAAGAGAAACTAAGGCGTTAGCCACTAGACCACGGGAGACCCCACCTTCTGGAGCATTTTCATTAACCTGCGATGTACTTTGTATATAGCCTACTCTCCTACGGGGAAAACTTGTAAGCAATAAAATAACAAAAAATATTATTGACTTTTGACCCCGAGAGTTCTCTTGGTGCAATTAAAATAAATTTCCCACGGAACTCTATTGTGGGAAATGTTAATATTATTAAGTAATTTTAGCTGCCAAGGAAGTATGGTAAAATTTCTCAGGGTACCAAGACACGCGAACATTGAAGGAAATGAAAAAGTCGATATGCTGCAGATCATCTAGAGCAGCTGATCCTGCCTCTCCAGTTAATCTCGAAGACTAAAAACTATTCCTGAGAAACCTCGTTAAGAAAAAAGTGGCATGAAGAATGCAGTAACAATGTTTTAGCGCGGTTCCTCCCTCCCCCCCCCCATAGGGAGGAACCTCGCTTATAAGGTTGACCTCATGAAACAATCCGGAAGTGCCGAATAAAAAATTTTACGTTTCAGAACCCCTAGAGAACGAAAATAGCGGTGGTTTAATTTTGTATATATATATATATATATATATATATATATATATACAAAATTAATGTCTGTTCGATCTTTCCTGGCCTCAATAATGGTCCGATTTTGATATGATTTGGTACAAAAATCTTTCGTCTAATCTGAAAGGTCAAGTTCGTTAACCAGCAAAATCCGTCCACCCGAACATGGATTTTGGAGCGACATTCGCGCGAAAAAAATCGTTATGCTTACTTCATATGCTACTTGTAAGTACTCGTTTTATAGGTTTATTCGCGTATAAAAACGAATGATACCATTTTTAAGGCGATATGTTTAAACGTTTTCGAGAAAATTTGAAAAATATTTGTTGAATCAAGTTTTTGATTTGGGTACATAGAGTCATGGGATTCATTTAAAATATTTTCTGTATGTTTAAAATTCATGTAAACAAAGATGTTTTAATTTTGGTTACGTTCGGAGTTAAGGAAGGATTAGAATAAAATATTTTATTTTTAGACATGAAAAGTTTTGTGAACATCGTATATTTCCTTAATATCTCGAAAACGGTTGGGAATCTTGGTAAGCGGAAGGTAACCATTCTAAAGCTTACTAAATGCTCTACAAAAATTCTGAAGCAATTTTCGATTAAGCGATGTCAATCGGAGAAATAAGTGCTTAAAACTTCAAATGTGTTTGTTTTGTTCTTTTAAACGGGGTTTTTTAGTTGTTTAGCTCACTTTTTAATTGCTTGTTTTATTAATTGGAATTATTTGTAGAATTACTACTTTAGTAGGAGAGTACAAGAAAATGTAAACATTTCGATATTTTGTAAACAATGAGAAGAGAAATTCTTTATTTAAAATAAAGTTGGCTGCCCAAATATATTGGGTTGCTAAACACACAGCGTACTTATCAATCTTTCGAAAATTCATTTCAATTGGTTAAAAGGATGTTTATTTTGTGTAAAATTAATGCAGATGAAATAAATTTTGACGATGAATTTAATAAAAAAAATAATTTTTGAACGATTGTTTTTTTTTTTTTTTTTTTTTTTGTACTTTTGTAGGCCTGGACGTAAATTTTGTGAAATGAATTTCGAAAGATTGATAAGCAGCTGTTCAGCTCCCATATATGTGGTAGTTCAGGATCCCAAGAGAATCTATCAAGATTGATTCCGCAAGGATACTGAATTTGTTAGGTTCCACGCCTAGTTCTTGTAGGAAGTCACAGGTTAATCTTGGCATCGTACCTCTCGCTCCGAACCATAGGCCTTGAACGAGGTATTCCCGTCTTCCGAATGTGTCCTGAAACTTTTCTTGGTAGAATTCGATGCACTTGGAGTATATGGCCGTTTTTTCTTTATTGACTTCTTCCGCCTGCAGGGGATCGTTCGTCTCATATCTTATCGTTGGGTCAATAATGTAAGCCTTCTTTGATTTTTGTTTAAATGCAATAAGATCCGCAAATCTTGGCGAGCCGTCATCATCGACACCGTAGACTTCTTCGAGACACATAAACTGTTTTTCTTGGAGGAGAGATATTATTTTGTGCTTTATGTTATGATGTCGCCTGGTAACTAGGAGCATGTTATTTGGACACTTACCAAGCACATGTGCTGGTGTTTCAGTCTCTCTACCACATCGGCGACAGAGGGGTCCAATATTTAATGCTCCTGAAACACCAGGAACACCTCGTAGTAATTGGTATTTAAAGCATTTGTCCATTCGGAGCAGGATAAAATAGATTTATCGTAAATGAATTTGTTTCCTTTTGGACAATCTTTAAAATGTTGGACTCCAATCCCTTGCCATTTTGACTGTGACCATTCTTCAAATGGTAAGATTAGTATTTCTAGGAGTGGATGAAGGGTGCTGCCTGACCCTTTTTCTGACAGGTAGAGGTGAGGGTCTGGGTGGACCTATTTGAGGTCATCAATTATTTCATGAAAGGTCTAACCAAAATTATAACTGTTTCTATTTCACCTTTCCAAATGACATTAGGATTAAGAACGGAACCGCGCTAAGATGATGCATTTTCTGCGAGTCCGCCTTTTTTCTAAATAACATCAAGGACTCATTGGGGTATGTAAAGAGGGGGCTGCAGCCCCCCCTCCCGAAATGTTCATGTAATCGAAAAAATGTGTCATAAAAACCTTAAAAATAAATTAAATAAGATCACTTAGTTAGGAAAAAATATTTGATGTGGGTGTAACAGCGTTTTAGTTGACTAACTATTGTTAGTATTCCATACACCCCTAATGCTCCCAGCCCTCCCCCTCCCCCAAAATGCCCCCCAAAAAAATATAACTAGTTTGGTCTCCCCCAGGTAGGCTGAATAAGCGTATCCATTTTCTACCTAAGAAGATGCAGGTTTGAGTCCCGCCTGTCTGTATGATCTCCAACAGAATCAAAAATGGTCAGATTTTGATGAAATTCGGTACAAAAATGTATCGTCCGAACGAAAATACGATAAATTCGATAAGTACGAAAACGATTGAAACTATTTTTAAAGCGATATCTGTAACCGTTTATTAGGAACGTTGATACAATTTGTTTTCCTAACTAATTTTCAGCTTGGGTACACAGAAACAAATGATTAAGTTGAAAATTGTTCCAACCATTTGACATTCAGCTAAACTAAGATATTAAAATTTTGATTGCATTTGAAGTTTATTGAGTATTAGGAAAAGAACATAATTCGCAAACATTTTGGGATATACGTATATTTTCTTTGATATCTCCAAAACGATTTAGAAATCGCGTAAAGTGGAGTGTGATCATTCGAAATCTTACTAAATTGTCCTCAAAAAAGGTTCTATAGTATCAGGCTGTACCCTATGAAATGTCAGTTTTGTTTACTTTGCGATTTAATCCTTTCCCTTTTTTTATTTCATTATTTACAAACATCATTGTTATTCATATAGAATAAAAGCTCTTTCCTATTACTTAATCAGTAACTTGCGTACTGTGTTGTGAGAACGATCCTCTGAAAAAAAAATAAAACCTAAATTATGACTTCAACGGAAATCCGTATTATTTTTCGTAATGAATTTAAGGTCGGTCATAGCGCTGCTGAGGCGTGTATGAACATTAACACGGCGTTCGGGGAGGGAACGGTGAATGAACGAACTGTTTACCGGTGGTTTTCCAGGTTTCGAAGTGGAAATTTTGACCTTGACAACGAGGAGCGAGGAAGGCCAGAAACCAAGTTTGACAATGACCACCTGAAAGAAAGGGTTGAAGCTTGTCTCTCAAAAAGCATTAGGGAATATGCCAAAGAACTCGGAGTAGGAGCCACGACAGTTTCAAGACATTTGCGGGAAATCGGCAAGTCCAAAACTGACATTTCATACGTTACAGCCTGATAGTAATGTTTGATGGGACAATCGGAGAAAAAAGTGCAGAAAACATTCAAAGCGTTACCTTGACCGATTCTTTGTGCTTGATTTCCGCAGATTTTAATTGCTTGTTGCTTTTTTAAATTGAGTTTAGCAGTAATATTAATTTACCAGTAAAACAAAATAGGCAAAATGAGAAACAATTTTTGGTTGTTTGTAATAAATAGTTCTTTCCAAGCGGAAAGCGACGAGGCTGAGTGAACGAGCCACTTTTTGCTACTGTATGATAGTGACGATTTTATAAAATTTGCTTTTTATCAAGATTTCATTGGATTAGGTGTTTTAATTGTTTACAAAATATTAAGTATGATTCCAAGATTTCCAAATGACACAAGAACGGAAACGCGCTAAGATGACGCAGTTCCTGCAAATTGGACTCTTTTTCAAAAATATCTACGCCAAAAATGTTCATACATTCCATAATAGATAATAAATAGATTAAAATGGTAATTTTTTTAATTATTAAAATCGTTGCCATAATCGACTTACTTAAAAACAAATCAAAAGAAATCGACTGACAATCTAACCAATACCTCCTGATTCAAGCTATTAGGAAATTATGCTTTGAAAGGAGCTAACTCTTGGCATCCTCGATTTTGTCAGATGGTGGCGCCTTCCATTCAAGCGGAAAACCCGGAAGCCACTTCTAGAATAAATCAATAATAATTACATTCTAGGCCCAGCCAATACTGAATCGTAAAAGTGAATTCCAAAAATAATAAAGAGTCTTCTTGGAATTTGAATTTTTTTAATTTCACAGTTTGGCTGACAAGTTAAAACTGTTAAAATATAACCAGAATGAGCTCACTGCGCGTCCGAGGATACCAGGGAACCAGAAGATACTAGGAGCTCAACGCCAGCAGAACCCTGGGTTTGCCCTCCCTTCTCTACAATTGAACTCCTTTTACTTATGTCATGCTAATACTTTCATAGTACTATTTAACTTACGATATTATTTATAAACTCACTCGAGCGGTGAGCGATGAGCGACAGAGCGTTGAGCGGAAGAGAAATAAAAATATTAATTAAAAAAATTAATTCTTTAAATGTTTAGTTAATAAAAATTTAACCCGGGAAGTTTAATGCATTTCCAACCTCTTCCCGTAATTTCTTGGTATGATAAGTATTTTTAAAATCACCGTGTCTATCATTCCATACTTTGCACTTCCAAAATGAAAAGCCCACGTACAGTATCATCAAATTTTTCTCTTTCCGGCCATATTCACCAAATTTTTCTCTTTCCGGCCATATTCACGTCTGGGCGACATGCTGGAACCTGTAAGTGACACCTGCGATTGTAGCCAGTCCCTCATTCCTACTGCACTCCAGTTAACATTAATGTGAGCGGCGCCGCTCTGACCCTTACCAATCTTCACTCATCGCTCGTTTCGATTAAGACCTAATACTCTTAACACTTTCTATTTATTTGAATTTGAGGGTGCATGTAGAAGACCGTATTGGCTTATACATATTAAGCGAGTAATAAAACAAAGGCCGTATTGTAATTTGGCTTACAGAGAGTTGAAAAACAAAATTCATGAATAAAAAAACATATCGAAAGTAAAGAATATTTTTTTTTATAAATAATGGGCTTATCGAATTAGTTAACGTCCGCTTAGTACGATTTCCCAACCGTTTTTGAGATATTTAAGAAAATATAAAATAATCCCTAAAGCGCTCGTGTCTGAGATAATATATATTTTTTACTGGTACTTTCTCAACTTCAACCATAACCAAAATTTAAAGATCTTGTTTTAAATAAATTTCAAACATCTGGAAATATTTCGACTAAATCTGAATATCGTTTCTGAATACCCAACAAATAATCACCCAAAAAAACACGTTCGATGGACGGATGCTCCTGATTAACGAACTTGACCTTCCAAATTAGACAATGGATTAATATACAAAATTTCACCAAAATCGGTCAAGTTTGGCACACGGCTGCTAGAGAGTGAATAGACTGTTCTTTGTATATATATATATATATATATATATATATATATATATATATATATATATACAAAGAACAGTCTATTCACTCTCTAGCAGCCGTGTGCCAAACTTGACCGATTTTGGTGACATTTTGTATATTTATTGTATATATATATATATATATATATATATATATATATATATATATATATATAGATATATAGATAGATAGATATATAAATTTAAACCACTGTTATTTTCAGGATCTATGAGTTTAAAAACGTAAACGTTTCTAGCCAGCACATCCGGATTGTTTCGTCGGATTGGCGTCATAAGCGGGCTAGTAAAAACAGTAAAAGTAGATGAAGGTGACAATATAAACCAATTTTATTTTTGAAAATTTGTTTGAAAAAGAAAAATCAAATAGATCATACAAATTTAAAGAATAAGATAAATGTTGTAAACAAGAAGACAGATTTAATATAGTCATGAAATGGACTTGTCAATTTGTTGGAAGAAAATAAAGTAAAAATAACAAAAATAATTTTTAATTTTAGTGACTATACTTTTTTCTGAAATTCGACTGACTCACCTTTTCGTATCAATAGCGAGCTGACATCTCAGAACACCATGCTGGATTTCTCAGCCTTGGCACTGCCCGAGGTCGGTTGAAGTTCATGATGATGCGCCAGGTAGGCTGTGAAACATGTAGAGTCTTAATATAATTATAGAGCCGATGTTTTGTTAATCATTGACCGCCATTTTTTAAGTAAAGTACGTATTTTTATGCCACTCAACTATCTTTCATAGAAAGCACCTGAAAGGTTACATTCCTTTGGAGTTTGATGAAAGGTGAGGACAACTAACATTCAAGATTTTTATTGGATAAAAAAAACGTAAATAACATTTTTATTTTTAAAATATTTTTATTTAAATAAATACATCATACACACATAAGCAGAGCATAACAATTTGCTACACAGTGCATCAATGTTTTAACAGTTCATTTGTTGGTCAGTGGTGGCACTTTTTTCTGTTTATGAAGAATCACAACCATCCAGAAGACTTAAATTTCATGCTATTGAATATGTAGCCTAACCTCCAAAGATACATTGTCTATCCAAAAAAACATATTTGTTGTTCGCTATTTTTTTAAATATTTGTTATAAGGAAATGTTTAATTAAATGATAAAATTAAGAAATTCCAGTATATTTAAAGAAGGTATTTCACAATTATTAAAGTTAAGACTCATAGTGTGTCAACATTATGCGCACCTTGACGATATTTGTTGGAGGAGTTATGTGTTGCGTATATTGTTGGCGCGTATACTGTTTCCTGATATTGGTGGCAGTTCAGACGTGCCGCACATATATTTAAATAATGTACACACCATGCACATATTGATCAGAGTTTTGTGGGCGGTTTTACGTGCGATTGTTATTGATTGTAGATATTATTACAAGGGCAGATAACTATAGCAGGAAATCTACTAATCACAGGTATTTCTGGCTTATTACTTGTTAAATGAGATGCCTTCATAACTAAGTTGAACGTCTAACCCCTGTTTCTACTGAATTGGCGAATGCTTCGAAATCAGGATTTTCTGAACGGTTTCCATCAGTGAGCGATTTCTTTAAGTAGATCAGGCATCTTGTAGACACGATAGTGACCAACATCCTCTCAAATATGATGTTAAAAATATACTCTGCCACCAACGAACATATACTCTTGCTCATTGGGAAACTACACCACAGCGTTCTGGTATAATGAAAGGTTCTCTGGAATAAATGTGTTACGAAAACAGTTCAAACGAACTTCGAAAACTTGAAACGAATTGTAAGTTTTATTCAAATGATTGTGTGAAATAGAAAGTGTTTCTTTCTGACAATTTTTTTTTTTTTTTTTTTTTTTTTTTTGTAACTGGAATCTTCAAGCAGACACAACTTGAGAACCGAAATCGACTTTATATTAGCTTAATGAAAATCGAATTTATTGTTAATCCATATCATCTGCTAGATCTTCCATCAAATCAAAGTCGTCTTCGGGTGGATCGAGCATTGTTTTGAGGGTTTTATTAGGATTATTGTCGATGTCTTGTAAAAACTTATCAATTTCTTTTTCAACATCAATAATGTTTAGAGCATCTTGAATTCTTTGTTTTACTATCCCTTCCAGCGCATCGACGATTTGATACCTTAGAATATTTGGCAAAATATTTGACATGAATTCCAAAACGTAATCCATCGTGCCGAGGCCGTCCATGCGCAATTGGATATTTCCCAATTTCATTTGAAAGTCTTGAAGTTTAGGAGTGTTTCTAACATTAAGGCTTTGGTTTACCTTCACAACAACTTGTAAATATTCAACGGAAAAACTCGAAGCTCCATACCTCGATACAACAGTACCCAGAGACGCTTCCCATTGGCAACTCCCTTTGAGCCGTTTGGTCGAAAACTTGCTCTCAAATTGAACAGTGTTATTAGTGACATACACAGTGACATTTCCAATTCTGTAAAACGACGCTAAACCTGTAACCCACATTTCAACGACATTGACTGAAAATATACCAGCAGAATAGAAATAGTCTTCAACTTTGTATGGGTCGTATTTACTCCTTACAAATTTTCTGCCTTTGGCTATAGCTAGATCCAAAGGCGGGATGGAGTTTGGAAATGTCTGCTTCAGCTGGCTTAAATACTTATTAACGTCTCCTCTCACGTTAGTATGGAATTCTGTAAGCACGTAAGGCTTGATGTTGTCAAATATGAATGGGCCTAAGGAGTTCACCATTCCTGAAAAACAAAAAAATTATTAAATCATAGATCTTCAATGATAATTTTTCGCAAGCTTAATTTGAATAAGAAAAAAAGTATTACGTATACATATTTGTAACATGATCTATGGGAACTACAATTTAAGCCTTCGATTTTCAATCAATTTAAATCTCGTATTTCTGATTAGAATTAGATCGGTGTATCTTTCCAAATTATTTTAAAACTGTACACGAAACGGGGCTTGCAAATTTGATTATTCAGAAGCAAACTAAAACGTCACATATAGAAGTGAGGCGTGGGTATTAAGAAAAGAAATTACAATAATCCTACAATCCTGTGAGCGGAAGGATATATGGCCCGGCAATGCGGGATGGCTTTTAGAGGATATGATATGGAGACCCCACACATGAACCCAGAAATTCTGCCAAGGAAGCTGTTATGTAGACTGCTGGTTGGCAGAAGAAGGCGGGAGAAACCTTGAATACGCTGCCTGGACGACTTAGAGAAGAACCTGAAAGAAATGGGAATTTGCCGTTGGAGAGGTTTTGCAACAGACAGAACTTTAACTCTTGTGACCACACAATCAGGCACCTATTCCTCTCTTTCAGCCAAAATTCTGTATCGGGATAGGATTTCAATACTTTCTCTCAGCCAAAATCTTGCAAGTCTCTTAGAAATGATATCTTCTTTTCTTTTATTTTATTTTCTTTTCTGCCAAGCCATTCATTGGCGTAAATTATGGAAGTTAAGCTTCAGTTACTCTTTTTATAAGACGTAATCGAAATGTTCGACAAGTTTCTTATGACTTCCTTATGTCTAGGTAGATCAGCTTAGTGTAAGGTCCATACGTTCCTCCGATTTTCTAGTGTTTTTGCCATTTTATTCAGCAATAACCCTTGGACCCCAGTATAGAAAACCGTCACTTAGACTTCTTATAGTGTTTTAAAATAATTTAATCAAAATAACCACTACAATGCATAAACCTACACTCCAAACATGATTGAATTACGTTGAGCTAGGCCAGTATACTCTCTTCTATCTAGAGACTCTTGGTGTGTTCTAAGCATAAGTCTTAAGTATATGTAAGCCAAAGCTGAAGCTGATACATAATTTACCTTTATGCTCCATGAATCAGCGGCCACCCAGATCCTTGCAAAATAAATACATGGAGACTTTGGACATGAGTATTCCTTATGCTCCCAATTCGTATATTCTGCACAAAAACATGCATTGAGACTTTCAAATTTGGCAAGAAGAAACTGCTCTTTTTCATCATTATCCAAACCCCATTTTGGCTGAAAGATAAATTAAAAAAATTAAAACGACTAATATGTGACTGCAATCAATCATACAAACTGGACCAACCACACATTTAGAAGTAAAGTAATTCATTTTGCAGTCCTTTATTCCATAGAAGTTTATTGATTAGGTATTATCTTGATAATAGTGAACTGAGTTTTTTTCAAGTATTTGACAAATTAAACAAACTAAAGTATTTCTGTAGTCCAATGGATTCCATGTTCAAACCTGGTTAACATACTTCAAAAGAACGACGGGTCATTCTTAGAGCTATTATTACGGGTGTATTAGAGCTTAGTTATTTTATTTTTTGGCATAATATCCCTTATAATTATACGATCTTTAGGAATGGCCTCGTAAATAGGGAAAAAAGAAAGAAAAAAAAAGTCGTTAGCTCTGCTCATCGCTGCTAGCCCAGGTATTTAACACATTAAAACGAATGTTTCAAGTCCTCTTTTCATATTTGATTCTTGCAACAACACAAGCTATTCAAATATAAATATCATCCCCAGCGAAATAGAACCCAAAGCGTTAGTGAGATGCCAAACGAAGGTAGAGTAAGTTCTTGACGAAGAAGGCAGATGAGTTTGGAAACAACTTTTGGTGAGCTGGCAGAAAAAATCTTTACTTCCCCTTTCCATCATTCCTAAGTTGCGGTTTACCCTATACTTTAGCATTTAATTTCTCAAAGCATTCTTCTGCCAAATTTAATTAGGAATCGAACATTTTTTTTTATGCTACAGTCGAAGGGAAAAATATAACCGTGTAATGCCCTATATTGTATTACTCTAATTTGGTATTTATTTAATAAATGTTACCATTACGTATCTTATTATTCCCTATAACAAATAAAAAATTTAGGATAGGTTAGCAAAGTCAATTTTATTTAACATCTATGGATTTTAACTTTTTTCCCACCGCTAGAACTGATATTTTAGTTGGACTTTTATAAATCATAAATCAGCTCCGTAACAGATCACGACGGCCCAAGCGGCAGATACGAGAGAGGTATCTAATTGACCATATGGTACACTAGGGAGATAGTGTGGTCAGCACTGGACTCCAGCCGCCTGACTTTTCCCTATGCATGATGTATAGTAAAGATTCATTCGAAAATATGTTCACCTCAACTTTATTTTTGCCCATATCGCTTCTAGCATGGCAACATAAAACTTATTTGATTCATGACCATACGGCACACTAGGGAGATAGTTTGGTTAGTACTATGCTCCGGCCGCCTGATTTTCTCCTTGGCTGCTTCGACTGCTAGAGTCATTAGCACCCAAGGTACCCATTGATAAATTTATTAAAGGCTGGATTGCCCTAGGGACGGTTAGGGAGGCCGAATTCAAACCATGAGCGAAGACACTAGAAGAAAAAATCTTTCGTGCTTGCTCGGGATTTGAACTCAGGTCCTCCAACTTATTAGTCCAGTGTTCTACCACTGAGCTTACCTCGCCCTCAAAAAACTTAAATGATGTCCTAAACCACTGCCGAGGAATAACTTACCTTGAAATAGAGTCAAAAGAAAGCCCAAGTTTTTGAAGTCTAAATCAATATCCGTTACTGATAAATCCATTTTAATATCAGTAGCTTCCAAGTTTCCCGCTCTTGCTATTTCTAATAATGCAACAGCCTCAACATAGACTCCACTCAGCGTTACATTGAAGCCACCAGATGTCCGGGAGAAGAATTGGCTTAACGTGTAGTTTCCCTGTAACTCGATCTTCGCATACTTCAAAGCTACTTGTGCCTGTGAAATAAAATTGAATAGACTTAAGTAGAAGACGCAATGACTTTCATTATAACTTAAAATGTAACAAAAACAACAAAGTCGACAATTTTGACGCCATAGGCTGAAGTCACAGTAAAACCAATGAAAGGTTCTAAAGGTGGCCATACAATTTCAGTTCAAATCTCAAGGCAGAGACTGCACAGTTTGGGCTCAAGCTTTTAGACTGGACGAGTCTAGCACACAACGATAAATTAATAAACCTCAAGGCAGGGACTGCACAGTCCAGTAATAGTAGATCCACTGAATGTGAATCAAATATCCTCTTATCCACACAAATCAAGCCTGGTCTGCACAGTCCCGGCCACATTGGTCTAATTAAGGGTACAGTTAATCTATTGGTTTTATCATTCTACTTCGACGGACTGTGCAGTTCAACTCGGGCCTCAAGGATTCCTCACCGCATATGGGCACTCATAACCTATGAATTGTTAACTTGAAACTAACCCGATTTTCTGACCACTGTCTGTATTTAAAAATATATTCGAAAAATCAGAAGATTTGTTACAGAAAAGTGGCAACAATCTTGGCACATGACGACGGATAACAAACTTCGAGAATTAAAACAAACATTAGGTGAATGGCTTCCAAGCAAGAGGAATAATAGAAGAGAAGAAGTGATATTATGCCGCTTAAGAATTGGCCATTCCCGACTGACACACACTTATCTCATGACGAGACAAGCACATACTGACTGAATGTTTACAGCGACAAAACTATGACTTGCCTTACAATATAACTGAATTACTCGGCGATGGAAGCAAATATATAGATGAGATATTGAACTACCTCAACGAGACCAACTTACTGACCATATTATAACATAAACTTTAGGGGAAAAAACAATGTACGGGTGTGTGTATGTGTGCGTGTGTGTATTTGTATGTGTATATATACGTGAAAATAATCCACAGAGAATTTGTTATATATACCATTAATGACAAAAAAAAACAAAAAAAAAACATTAAAACTACACATCTCTGCTTTACTACCATCTCACTGACTGACACACGACACAATGAAAATTAAACACTAACCTACATCTTATCGCAAAACGTCACAATACAAAACTATCAAAGTTAAAATCTGTTAAATTGTTACTTTGTATAAGTTGTTAGCATATTTGACTACATATCTGTATAATTAATGAGATAAGTAAAATTGTATTCTCCTATATCTAGATGTAAAATAAACTATGTAAATACGATGTACATATGCAATAATGTGTTTGTATGCACATATGTAATAATATAATTGTATGTATATATGTAATGAAGTCGCTATAGTTACGGATGCTCAAAAAATAAATATAATAATAATAAATCCCTGCTGTAGGCGGGGAACGAACTCCCACCTCCAGCATAAGAATCCAAGGCGTTTGTCACTAGACCACGGTGGGACCCCTCTATAACCATCTTACACCTAGTGTCATTTAGAAAGCTTGGAGTATAAAAAGTTAATATTTTGTGAAAAATTGAAATACCTAATTCAATGAAATCTAGAAGGAAAGTGAGCTGTTAGGTGCCACAATGCATTTCCGCTCGGAAAGCCCTATTTCAAAGAACAAAAATTGTTTCTCATTTTACGTATCTCGTTTTACTATGAAAAATTCAGTTCACTATTAAATGCAATAACAAGTAATAAAAACCTACGGGAAACAGACAAAGAGCAAATTAAAAGAACGGAACCAACACTTTCTATAATTATGCCCTTATTTCTCCGAATGAGGACGTATCGAAAATTCCCTCAGAACCTTTTTTACAGAGAATTTAGTAGGGTTTCTAATAGTTACTTTTAACTAAACAAAATTTTCCAACCGTTTTTGAATTTGAAAGAAAATCTCAAAACTGCTTATGTCCGGAATAAATGGAATATTTTTGTTCTAATACTTCCTTTACAATGATAAATGTATCAAATGAATCTGTTGTTTCTATGTAACCAAACCGAAAACTAGTTTTATTCACGTTTCTCAGAAACGGTTACAGATGGGGCCATAAAAATGGGCGATTCGAATAATCACATTTAAAAACTTATTAGAAATGTACCCGTAAGCCAATCTACGCAAAACCGTAAGCACTACGATTTTTTCGAGCGAATTTTGCACAAAATTAAATGTTCCAGTGGACGGATTCCATTTCTTAAAGTGATTGCTTCGGCAGATCGACGTCATTAGTTTGATTCCAAAAAACCCATTATATTACCTACATGAAACATCCATTATAGTGCCTCCACAAAAAAAAAAATCTTCAAAATCCCTCCACAAAAAAACCTTTCTTAATGCTTCCATTGAAAACCCATCATAATGCCTCCACAGAGAACCCATCATAATGTCTCAACCGAGAACCATTATAATGCCCTCCATGATTATTATTGAATAAAAAATTTATTGTACAACGCTCTACTCTGGGCACATGAAATGAATGACGTCTCCCAGACTTCAGACGTCATTGTATCTCAAGGGATTAATAAGATATGATATTAAGTACATGAAACTAAGAATATGATTCAGTTTAATATGATGGAATGAACGCCCAAATCATAAAATCCAAAACCTTTATGCTGAAATAACTAGAGAGCCTGTGGATGGTATTCGAAAGTTTATAATGGCATTCAAATAGCATTCGACAGCTTATAATCGCACAATTAGCATAACAAGCCTATAACAAAACACAATGAAGCGTTTTGTTATACGCTTAATGGGCATAAGTGTTTATTTCAGAGGTACCTGCATAACAGCGAGGTTGGAATAAATTTGATCGATTCTAAATTTGGAGAGTCCGTGAACAGTAGAGTTGGCCAAGGTGATTGTCATAAGGGCCTTGGAATGCTTCATATCCGGTATAGCCATAGGATCCTGGATTGGGGCACCAGGAATACCAACAGGGTCAACCTGTTTGAAATGTTCTACCACGTCACGGATCCTATCACTCAAGGAGAGTTCTTTCGGTTTGTCCAGTTCATCATCCGCTCCACCTAGGGACAAAAAACGGTCTGTTAGAAGCAACAACACTTTCAGTGAAAAGATGAATTCATACTAAAGAAGTCCTTTCAATCTCAGTACTCATTAAAATCAAACTATTATTCTAAACGTAAGAACGCAAACACAAATATAATGTAAATATTAAGTGTTTTTATAATTGTAAGGTTTTAGTAATGGAATTGAATTTATAATTTATAGTTGATGCATTTTATATAAATAATTTTAAGGCTAATAGCAGTTTTATGTTAATGCCAGGATGACGAGGCCTAAATTACAAACTGTAGGACTGTAGGTTTTAAGGTGAACTAATTTTAGATTATATAATATTATTTTGGACTAGGGCTGTTGAATTTCGTAAAAGAAAAATACGTTGTTTTTTTTTTTTATGATAACACAAGCCTTAATTTTATTTCCAGTAAAAATTGGAAACTAAGGCATTATCCACAAGACCACGGGGAGGCCCTTTATGGTCATTCTTACTAAATTTAACCATTAATTATTCTAAAGGACATTTAGTATTATTTTGTTTATTTCATATGCTTTAGAAATTAATAAACATTCTAAATATCGCATTAAAATTTATTTAGCAGCTTAAAAAAGTTGTTATTCAATACATGAATTTTAATATAATCGTCGTAGAGAAGATCTAGATTGGTTTAGTTCGAAAGATTAAGGATAACGTCTGGATGCTGAAAGGAAGACGAGCAACAACTCGAGTTGATTATGGTGATTATTATCGTCCACGTCAAGGATTTTTCCGAGATAAATTGATTTCTTAGAATCTAACCATGAACTTCAACACCCACTTCTTCCCTCCAATGGCAAACGAGTTGGTGTCGTTTCTTGTTTTGATGAGCATTGCTGACGTATGAACGCACATTTTGCGACCATTTCCTACTTGTATGGTCGATTTTAAAGAAAAATTGTAAATCAAACACGGTAACTAAAACTAAAAACTAAAACAGTATGCCGGGTATTGGCTCGATCCAGGAATTTAGGTGGATCAGGCAATAGTCAAATTTTAAAATGACTGAAGTTAAAATATTATAAAAATAAAAGATGGACTCAAGGATTTGTTATTATGATAAGGATGTAGAAAAAGAAAGTAAACTAACTATTTTCCTGTAATTTATTTTATCAGTGGATAAAATTTGTGAATTCTAACAATTTTTAGTCATAAAAGCCTCTCCCTCTCTCTCTATATATATATGAGTCTGTATCCCCCCCCCCCCCCCAAAAAAACTAACGATGAAAAAATAAAGGCCAAATTCCAGGCCCCTCCCGGGAAGATTGCCTATAAAAGTTATAGTATTATAGTATTGGGGCAAGTTTTATGCACTTCATGAATGGTGGCTACTATAACGATCGGATTTATTATGAAATTTCTGGCATTTAAAAGATTCAGGCTCTTAGGGTAACGATTCAGGGTTATTATAAACTCTCTGATGACTTAAAACGATAAATAAAACGGGTTTGTATGAACTCTATGTAAGTTAGAACTGTCGCCATTTAACAAAAACAGGCCCTAGTTGGAATTGCACAAATAAGCGAGAGGGAGGGTTCTTGACTAGGTATGAAGGGCCTGAAACTTGACCCACTACTATGATATCATAACTTTCATAGGCAAACTGTTTTTGGGAGGGGCCTGAACTTGTCCTCTTCTTTTCAAAGTTAGTTTTTTTGGGGATATCAATACTTTTTGTAGGTGAATTTTGAGTTGGTGCCGCCGACGTTTGGAATGAGGAGAATGTCGCTTGGTCGAGCTGTTTGTCGGGTATTTTTGCGTGTACACGAATAGCCCTGGGTAAAGGCCCCAACACAACTTTTCTGTATGTTTGGAATTTTCCTTTCAGTTTTAGGTTGTTCTCTCTGAATTTCGGAAAGAATGATTGGTTTCCGAAGGTATATATATATATATATATATATATATATATATATATATATATATATATATATATAGAGAGAGAGAGAGAGAGAGAGAGAGAGAGGGGCGAGGTTAGCTCAGTGGTAGAGCACTGGACTAATAAGCTGGAGGCCTGAGTTCAAATCCCGAGCAAGCACTAAAAATTTTGTCTTCTAGTGTCTTCGTTCATGGGTTGAATTCGGCCTCCCTGACTGTCCCTAGGCCAACCCAGCCTTTAATTAATTTAATTAATAATGGGTACCTTGGGTGCTAATGACTCCAGCAGTCGAAGCAGCCAAGGGGAAAATCAGGCGGCCGGAGCATAGTACTGACCAAACTATCTCCCTAGTGTGCCGTATGGTCATGAATCAGATACCTCTATAGTATCTGCCCCTCAGGGCCCTCGTGGCCTGTTACGGGACTGATTTTTTTCTGATATATATATATATATATATATATATATATATATATATATATTCACACACACACATAAGTGTATTAATTGATTATAATACAATTATCGTTTAAAATTTTAGAACGCAACGCTACTAAACTTGATATATATTGATATAGGGTAAAGTAGTTAGTTCTGGAGTTAGAATTAATTATGCGGTATAATTCAACAGCATCGGGAGCGGTTTTATTTCTGGTAAGTATTTTTGCGAGGAGGTATGAATAAGCCGGGGATTGTAGGTATATATGGTGTAAATTCATCTGGTGCACTATAAGTAATATTTTTTATTGTGAATTTAATATTAAAGACGTTGATGGCTCTTAATTGGGCTATGAACTTTGGAATGTAGAGAACATATTTAATGACAGGTAGGTTTGTGCTAGCCCGAGTTCAATCGTTAGATTTTAATAAATTGGGCTTTATCTTGAAGTTTTTAGTGTGTTGATAGCTGATGTAAGTAGATTTTCTTTAAATTTATCTATTACAGTCAGAAAATTTAGCCGAATAAGTAGATCCATAATTTAATTTGATGTCTTAAACGGAAAGCCTGTATCTTCCAAGGAATAAAGGAGGACGGATTGAAAATGTATGCACATCTATATATGCATGATCAAGAGGGAACCCTCTTTTACAGGAAAGTGGCAAATTAGCAAGAGTTATACAGCCTTGAATCTGAGGTTGAACCAAGATCCGGTTATCAACAGATATCGATTGCCATCTTGTTTGGCGAAACAAAGAAATACACGAACAATACTACTCCCAGACACCAACAGATTACCAAATCACATCCTAACTTCGACAATTTTTAAAACAAGTACCTACTGTTTACCAGAGTAGGGCATTATTCAGCAAATTTTTGATTCAATAATAAATCAATAATAAATTTTTATTCAATAAGAATTTATTCATTGAATAAGTTATTCGTCCACTGATTTATTTTTTATCCTATGAATAAATGGGTTGGCTCATGATTCAATACATTTTTATTGAATAAGAATTTATTTAGTTATTCATTGAACAATTTTTTTTATTTAATGCATAATTAATTATTTTTCACAGACAATGTGGTTCAACAAACTTATTTCTTTCAAAAGTCAGTAAACAATATCACTTAAATAAATAATTTTCATTAAAAGTAAGAAAAATTGTAATGAACGTAGTCATTTTTATTAGAAAAGATTGTTAAAATAAATCACTTGTATTTTAGTCAAAAATAAATCAATTTCACTCAAAAATATATTCATTCGAAAAACTAACTTCCATTAAATAAAAATTATCATTCAATAAATCTTTTTCATTAAATAAATCATTGTTATTCAATAATGAATAAAAAAAAGTCCGATTCGCAGGAACTGCATCATCTTAGCGCGGTTCCGTTCTTATCCGAAGTGTGATTAGTAAAGGAATAGTAGCAGCTATCGGTAGGTTTTGATCTTTCGTTAAAAATATAAAATAAAATCTCAAAAAGAAGGAAGCTTAAAGCGCCACATATGGAAACTGACAGTTTTCTAAGCGGATGGGACTCTCCCGTCATCGCGACGCTCACTCTAGGAAAACTCTATTACCAATATGATTCTTATTTTCTCAGCTTTAATGAAATACTCATTCCACCGTTAAATAAACTTAAAAAACAAAAGTGAGGTAAACAGTGACAAAAACCCGTTTAAAATAACAAAACTAACACTTTCGTAGTGTTAAGCACTTACTTCTCCGACTGATATTGCCCCACCGAAATTTGCTTCAGAATCTTTTTTGTAGAGAATTTAGTAAGCTTTTGAATGGTTATATCGTACTTCCCACGATTTCTTAACTGTTTTGAAGATATTAAGGGGGGGGGGGGGAATGGTGCTAATACCTACCGATAGCTGCTATACTCCTTCACTAATCGCACTCGAGATAAGAACGGAACCGCGCTAAGATAATGCAAATCCTGCGGGTTGGACCTTTTTTGTCAGACAAATTAATGTATTATGTTTATATTATAATATAAATATTATATTTATAAGAAGAGCAAGTCACTTTAATTGCGGTGTAAAATATTGTTGCTAGCTAAATCTAACTATTATATAAGCTCATAAGGAAAAAATGGTGCTAATGGCTCAGATTTCGATGCACCATAAAAGAAATAAAAAAAAAAATAAGGACAATATACGAAGATTCCGAACCATTTCATGTCTGTTAATAAAATATTTTATTCTAATCCCAATAACGCTACACTTATACACAAATAAATTTTTTTTAGGTATCTATTTAATACGAATAAAATAAGGTTATAATGAGCGATCCGCTGTGGCATACACCAAGTACTACCACCGTGTGGAGTGCAACTAGTATAGACCGGTACGTCAGTACCACTGTGGTATGTAAAGAGCGGCTGTTCTGATACTCGCAAAAATTAGAAATCCTACATTCCTAAAGTTGTTTGGAGGCTTATCTTTATGACTCTAAAAAGGGACTTACAGATGACGAGGGTACACTGGGAGGTACCTGGGGACAGGGAAAATGCCCCCCACCCTAAGCCTCCTAGCTCCCCACCTTCGAATTCCTATGATTTTGTTCAATTAATTTAAACAAAAAAATTAATAAATAGATAAAAACTGCTGAAAATAGGGAATACCAAAAACAATTCTAAAGAAAGAAATCAACACCAGTACATTAATCTAGATATTCATAGGGCATCTTCGAATTCCAAGATGCCGTTGAAACAAAATATTGTTTCTATTTATACGTATCCTGTTTTATTGACTAATACATTTGACTACTATAAGCAATCACAAAAATAACGAGCAGTGAAAAACACTGTAGGAAACACACAAAAAGATTCGTTCAAATAAACGAAATTACCTATGTTTTAAGCACTTATTTCTCCAAATATGACCATCCCATCGCAAATGTCTTCAAAACATGTTTTGTAGAGAATTTAGTAACCTTTCGAATGGTAATCTTTTGCTTGCCAACATTCCGAACCGTTTACGTGATATTAATGAAAATATACGAAGTTCCCAAAACTTTTCATGACTAAAAATGAAATATTTTATTTTAATCCTTCCTTTACTCCAAACGTAACCAAATTTTCAAAATATTAGTTTTGATAAAATTCAAACATGCAGAAAATGTTTCAACTGAATCCCATGATTTTAAGTACCAAAATCAAAGACAAAAAGAACAGTTCGAATAAGCGAAATCAATTACTTTAAAGTTTTAAGCACTTATTTCTCCGATTGACATCGCCTAATCAAAACATTCATCAGAACCTTTTTTTTAGAGCACTTAGTAAGCTTTCTAATGGTATTCTTCCGTTTACCAAGATTCTCAACCTTTTTCGAGATATTAAGGAAAGAATACAAAGTTACCAAAACGTTTTATGTCTGTTAATAAACTATTTTATTCTAACCCTTCCTTAACTCCAAACGTAACCAAAAGTTTAACATGTTAGTTTTGATGAAATTCAAACATGCAAAAAATGTTTCAACTGAATCCCATGGTTCTAAGTACCCAAACCAATAACGGTTTTCCAATTTTCTCGAAAACGGTTAAAGCTATCGCCTTGAAAATGGTTTCATTCGTTTTCCTAGCCCAAGAAGCCTATAAAACGAGTACTTACAAGCTTATGAACTCAAAAACGTAAGCGTTACGATTTTTTTGCGCGAATTTCGCCCTAACTCTATGGGGGAGGGAGGAACCGCGCTTAAAAAAGTTACGTTATGCATTGAATCCCTGAATAATGAATGAAAAATTATTCATTATTCAGAATGAAACATCAAATTTCTTCAATATTAATTATTCATTATTCTGAATGATTTTTGTCCAACACTGCTGTTTACACCATTGGCCCAGATTGTACAATAAGGCATGTTTGCCCTTTTTGTGTGTCCTGAATATCTTCATCGTCATAAGATTAAAGCTAAAATATGTGATTTCTCTAGATCCTATAATTTAAAAAAAAAATTAATTACAGCGAAACAAGCAGGAAAAAAATTAGAAAGTTAATATTCCTTTAAAAATTAGCTCTCTGTTTTGAGGTAACGTGAAAAAAAAATGCTGATGATCAATGAACACGAAAATAGAAATTAAAAATATTTTAAAGTAAGTCTAATTAGGACTGTGGCTAATTACTGCATAAAAACAATTATATATGTGTATATATATATATATATATATATATATATATATATATATATTAATATATACACACATCATACTCGCTTAAGTTTTTATCCAGTAATTAGTCACAGTACTTCTAATTAGGCTTATTTTAAAATATTATTGATTTCTATTTTCGCGTTCATTGATCAGCAGCATTTTTAGCGCGGTTCCTCCCTCCCTCATAGGGAGGAACCCCGCTTATAGGGTTGATACAATGAAACAATCCGGAAGTGCCGACTAGAAAATTTTGCGTTTCAGAACCCCTGGAAACCGAAAATGATGGTAGTTCAAATTTGTATATATATATATATATATATATATATATATATATATATATATATATATATATATTTGTCTGTTCGCGCATTTCGGGCTTCCCTGATGGTCCGATTTTGATGAAATTTGGTACAAAAATCCGTCGTCCAATTTGAAAGGTCAAGTTCGTTAACCAGCAAAATCCGCCCACTGGAAGATGGCATTTGGGGAGAAATTCGCGCAAAAAAAATCGTAACGCTTACGTTTTTAAGTTCATAAGCTTGTAAGTACTCTTTTTATAGGCTTCTTGGGCTGGGAAAACGAATGGAACCATTTTCAAGGCGATAGCTTTAAATTTTTTCGAGAAAATTGGAAAAATAGTTTTTGAATACCATTTTTGGTTTGGGTACTTAGAATTACGGGATTCAGTTGAAACATTATCTGCATGTTCTACTTTCATTAAAACTAATATGTTGAAAGTTTTGTTACGTTTGGAGTTAAGGAAGGGTTAGAATAAAATATTTTATGAACAGACATGAAAAGTTTTGGGAACTTCGTATACTTTCATTAATATCTCGAACACGGTTGGGAAATCGTGGTAAGTGGATAGAAACTATTTGAAAGCTTACTAAATTCTCTACAAAAAAGATTCTAAAACTATTTTTGATTAGGTTATGTTGATCGGAGAAATAAGTGCTTAAAACTTCAAATACGTCTGTTTTGTTCTTATGAACGGGTTTTTGTCGTTCATTTTGTAATTTTTGTCTCTTTCCCTTCGTTTTTTATTGGTTTTTATTTTTGTAATTTCTTATGTTGGGAAAATTTTGTGTGTAAAACAGGATATGAAAAATGAGACCAATTTTCTGTTGCTAGAAATAATGTAAATTTTGGGAACTTTCATTAATATCTCGAAAACGGTTGAAAATCTTGGTAAACGGAAGAATACCATTAGAAAGCTTATTAAATGCTCTACATAAAAGGTTCTAATGAAAGTTTTGATTAGGCGATGACAATCGGAGAAATAAGAGCTTAAAGCTTTAAAGTAATTAATTTCGCTTATTCGAACTATTCTTTTTGTCTGTTTTTTATTCCTTGTTATTTTTTAATTGCTTATAGTTGGATAATGTATTCGAAAATAAAACAGGTTAAGTCTAATAACAAAAACAATTTATTGTTAGAAATATAGAGTTCCAAGATTCCAAGACCATGTAACTAGCGGGACGGTTTCTAGTGTTGCCGACCCTTCCAGGTAAGATTGTAAATCCTACCTTTCAAGACTGGTGGAACCAAAATATAACTGTCAGGGTTCGGTCACTGCTACTTAATAAAACTACATTTTATCGTAAAAATGGTTTTATTGTGCCGACGTTTCGGCTTGAACTTCAAGCCTTCATCAGGGCTGTAAATACAAGTAGGACATATTTAACACTAATATATGCACATATCTATGTAAATAGACCTAACACACACACACACATATATATATATATATATATATATACATATATAATATATATATATTTATATATATGCATATACACATACACATATACACGCACACATATGTACATATATATGCCCACATACATACACATATGGGGTATGTATTATTAAGTAGCAGTGTGTGCAAATTTAGAACACAACTTTCAAACATGCATAAGTTAGGATCCGATGGATTGAAGTGAATAGGAGTTTGTTCCATCAAACTGACCTGGGTTGAAGGCAAAGCAGGCGAAGAGGACGGAGAAAAGCAGCATGTTGTGTTGCACTAACGTTTCCTTACAGCCGTAAACACATACTGATCTAGTTGACTGATCTATTCCTTATCTTTGACCCGTTGAACTCTAGATAAGTCTTTCTCAATTGAGATTTTATTTTGTTTTTATATTTTGTTAATGTTTTTCAAAAATTAATACGCAATTATAATAAGTCCGACTCACAGGAACTG
This sequence comes from Gonocerus acuteangulatus, assembly GCA_946811695.1. Lineage (NCBI taxonomy): Eukaryota > Metazoa > Arthropoda > Insecta > Hemiptera > Coreidae > Gonocerus > Gonocerus acuteangulatus. Next base: position 76,690,991 of record OX328132.1, read on the forward strand.
CATCATTTAAGCGCGTTTCCTTTCATATCCCTAGTGCTCTTAGTAAAGGAATAGAAGCAATTATTGATATGTTTTGATCTTTCGTAAAAAATATAGTATGAAATCGCAATAAGAAATAATATAACAGGAAACTGATTCTATCCTAAGCGGAAATTACTACATCCTCTTTCTCAACGTTCGCTCCTGGAAACACTACAACACTGTTTCTCATACTCTTACCTTGTTTTGCTAAAGTACTCATTTCATTCTTAAATGCAACTATAAAAATCCGTCACGCAGAAGCTGCATAACTAAGCACTTTCCTTCGAATATGGGTAAAGTACACTGTATTCCTAAATAATTTGCTTAAAGTAACCTGTATGTGCATATATATATATATATATATATATATATATATATATATATATATATATATATGTAAAAATGAATAGATTTGCTCTTTGCAATAACTCAATGTAGAAGCGAAGCCGGATACAGCGTCCAAGGCGCTCCTAGTGGTGGAAGTTACAACCAATGCAGGTGTAATGGCAATTCAAATTCATCATAATACAGAGTAAACCCCAAATTCTAATGAACCGATTTAGTTCATTTTTACAACACTTCATTCCCATTAGATACCCACGACGGACTCCGAGTGTCGTTTCAATACAACAGAAATTACAACCGATATGAGCAAATTGGTAATTTGGGTCTGGAGAAACCTCCCCTCTCTGAATGAACAGATTTAGTTTACTTTTACAACGCATTTAGATGACCACAACGAATACAGACTTTCGTTGCAATACAACAAAAACTACAGCTGGTATGGCCAAATTAATGTTTTGGGTCAGGGGTAACAGAAAAAAAAAAAAAAACTCCCCCGAACAAAACTAACATTTTCGAAGTCTTACGCACTTGTTTCTCCGATATACATCGCCCCATCGAAACTAACATTAGAACCATATTTGTAGAGATTTTAGAAAGCTTTCGAATGATTACCTTCCACTTAAAATTGAACCATATTTTTGCAGACTACCGTCACCTTTAATTCCCTACAACATGGGCCTAAATAGAAAATAATTTCGGGAGGGACTGGGAGAATTTCGGGGAGGGGGGCTGAGAGCATTTGGGGGGTATAGAATTCTAACAATCTAGAACTTGGAATAGTTAGCCAATTAGAAAGCTATTACACCCAAAAGAAATATTTTTTCGTAAGTAAATAGTCTTATTTAATTTATTTTTAAGGTTTTCATGATACATTTTTACCAGTGTCATCTATACGCGTTTCCATAAAATCCTTATCTTCGGAGTGATTTGAAAAGCTTAGAAATAAATTCCTGATATTTCGATTTTATTTGTATGTTACTCAAATCTCTCTCTCTCTCTCTCTCTATATATATATATATATATATATATACGAAAAAAAGAAAGTTATGATATCATAGTATTGGGCCAATGATCAAAGCATCATATCCTTAATACTTGCGCATTTCCAACTTCGCCAGTTTTCGTTCAATGGTGGCCGTATTAATTTACATAGTTCATACAATCCCAATCGTTTTAAGTTTTCGGAGAGTTAATAATCCTGAATCGTTACCCTAAGGGCCTGATTCTTTAAATGGGGGATCATTTATCGAAAACTGGCCAAGTTGGAAATGCACAACTAAGTGAGAAGGTATTATAAGGTTACTGCCAAGACATTAAGACCCTAAAACTTGGCCCAATACTATTATATCATAACTTTCATAGGCAAACTATTTTGGGAATGCCCTGGACCTCGGTCTCTTTTATACAACGTTACTTTTTTGTGGGGAAGTCAATACTTTTCCAAGTGAATTTTGAGTTTGCTTGAGGAGGATGACATAGGATGAAGGTTGGTCGGATACATCCACATCAGCCCAGGCGGAATGACAGATGGGTCAGGTCGGTATAATTATCCGATTATTTCGGTGATTGCACTGTCCAGATCTTCAGCCTGGCATAGATCAAAATTGATAAGATGAACCCCATTCAAGCTAGTGACCCGATATCCAGCAGCGCATGTGATAAACTTTCAGATGGAACCTGGAGTATTAGAACCGGCAGGGGCGTATATAGGAAGGAAGGGGATAAGACCGGCGCACAGTGGAACGAAATGCCAATTTTTCGGCACGAAAGTGTTAGGGTACTAACAAAAACAGTAACTCCATTAAATTTCAAGCCTAAGAATAAGGCAAAAACATGGAATTTTAAAAAGAATTACTTATATATATATATATATATATATATATATATATATATATTTATTTATTTATTTATTTATATAATTACCACCGTTATTTTCGTGATCTATTGTTTCTGAAACATAAAATGTTTTAGTCTGCACTTCTTTTCCTGATTTGTATCCATAGCGGGGTCTAAGTTCAGAATATGCAAAACGTCTTTAATATTTGATGACCTATTCATTTTACGAGACCTGAATTTTCTCGTTTTCGGAATAGTTTTATTGAGAGATTGTTTGGACATTTTTCCAATGTGTACCAAACAGTTTTTAATTATGTTTCATCCATGAATTAGCACTTTGTCTATTGTAACAGGCATATAGGACCAACCGTAATGCCAAACAGCAGCCTGTACTCTTTATTTACAACCAGCCAAAAACTACTTTCCGTATTTGTAATTGTGACCAACGTCGCAGGTGGTCGCTAGCTCTGCGAATAATTCATGTAGAAACCCTAAAGAAAACAATGGAACAAGTCAATCTTTGCCACAACTTGACAGAAAAAATAAAAACGAGGTTTTATAGAAACAGCCCTACTTTTTTTCGGAAAAATATTTTCGAGGCGATGATTTTTTTTTTAATGTTCAAATAGGTCCTAAAACTGAATTGAGTGGAAAGGAACATGGCTAACACCATTCTATCAAGATTTTAAGGTACTCATATTCGGCTGTGATATTCCTTTCGTATTTAATCCTCAATAAATCTTAGTTAATTGATACTTTCTCAAAGTCTATAGTGAGTAAATATTCTGTAAGGTTTTAAGAACAAGTTCATACAAAAATTAATGAAAAAAAAAGAAAAAAATGCTTTTTGTCAATGTCGCGTTTTTTACGTTAGTTGTTCCACTGTGCGGAGAGGGGGTACCCTCCAAGAGGGGACTGTCCAGGAAAATTTAAAAATATTTTAGTGTAAAATGGAGCGTTTTCAGGTCCTCTGACACCTACATAACCAGGGTAAATGTTGAAGACATTTCTAGTTTTTTTTAGCTTTTCTTTTACATAAAATGTACCAGAATTGCAAAATAACATTTTATTTTTGAATAATTTGTCATTTCTGTTCCATTTCCATGATTTGTAAAATCATTATGCTACAATATGTTTTACACTGAATAGTTTTAAATATTTTTAACGGTTATATCAAAATTTCAGCGTGGGGGCTCTGCAGCCAAAGTCCTGGGGAAAGGCCCCAACTCAACTTTGCGTATTTTCCCCTTTTGTTTTACGTTCTCCTTACCAGGACGATTCATTTGATTAGTTTCCGCTGACACAACAAGTACAAAAAAACACCCTCCCCCAGGGGTGGCATCAAACATAACCATTTCGATTTTTTCCTTTTAATATCACCCTAAGGTTTATCATCCTGCCAAATTTCAAGTTCCTAGCTCGTAGGGAAGTACCTAAAAATTTTAATGAGGAATGAGTGAGTGAATGTCAAACTACTGAAAATCTCTAGTTTCAAGATGGTTTAAAGTTCAAAGCTGAAGCTGATATCCAGGACATTTTATCTATATATATATATATATATATATATATATATATATATATATATATATATATATATATATATATATAAATCACGTGTCTGTATGTTTGTTTTTCTGTCTGTTTGTTTGTTCCTTATACAAATCCATACCGTTTGACCGATATTGACCAAACTTGGCACACAGGTAGGTCTTGATACGGGAAATCTCCTAGGCTAGGTCAAAAAAATCTACCAGCTGCCTGTCTGTATGTTTGTGCCTTATACAAATCCACACAGTTCGTCCGATTTTGAATAAACTGGATAACGTCTCCACACCGTTTGTCCGATTTTGACTAAACTCGGTACACATGTAGATCTTAATCTGAGGAGTGTCGTAGACTAAGTCAAAAACGTCTACCAGCTATCTGTCAGTAAGTTTGTCCCTTATACAAATCCACACCGTTCGTCCGATTTTGACTAAACTCGGTACACAGGTAGATCCTAATCTGGAGAGTGCCGTAAGCTAGGTCAAAAACCTCTACCAGCTGTCTGTCTGTATGTTTGTTCCCTATAAATATCCAAACAGTTTAACAGGTTTTGATCAAACTGGGCACACAGGTTGGTCTTGATCAGGGTATTGTCATAGGCCAGTTCAAAAACGTCTAAGAGCTGCTGTCTGTATGTTTTTTTTTAAATACAAATCCACACCGTTACCGATTTTTACCAAACTTGGCATACATGTATGTCTTGATACGGGGGGTGGTATAGGTTAGTTTATTCAAAAAGCTCAAAAGAATTAGTTATTTTTATAAATATTTACTTAAATATTAAGTAAATATTAACTTAAAACAATAAAAAAAATTACTTCCACGAAAATAAAAAAAATCCTAAAACAGTAAATACATAAAATACACATTTATTTTGAATTTTTTAATTACAGTAAGTAATACTGGGTCCAGGAGGCGGCCATTAATGAACCCCAACCCCACATTAACCTAAAAAATTATTATTTTTACATAGATAACGCATTTGAACACATTTTTACAGGACTATCCATATCTTATTTAATATTAGGGATGGGATACTTAATTACCACAACAATCACACATGGGCTCACGAGAATCCCAGGGCGGTTCTCAAACGTGGCCATCAGCATCAATTCAAGGTAAAGCATTGTTTTTTTTTAATTATAAATACCTGTAAAAATGTGTTCAAATGCGTTAACTATGTGAAAATAATTATTTTTTCATTTAATGTGTGGTTGGGGTTCATTAATGGCCACCTCCTAGACCCAGTATTAGTTACTGTTCTTAATAAAATCAAAATAAACGTGTATATTATTTATTTACTGATTTAGAACTTTTTTTTATTCTTGTGAAAGTAATTTTTTGTATTGTTCTAAATAAATATGTACTTAATACTTAAGTAAATATTTATAAAAATAACTATTTCTTTTGATCTTTTTGAATAAACTGAGGAAACAAAATTAATTTTCTTTTCACAGATCCCTTTTCTTTTTTATAATCTTTGTTCCTAAATCGTTCACTTGCTTCAATAACACAGGGTTGTGATACACGAATGGAAAGCTGGTTAAATGAAGAAGTTTTTCTGAAACCCGGAAATCTCAGATCCTGCCCATTGAAGAGTAACGCTTGTAAGAAATATCAAGAAAAAGTCGGGAGATTTAGAATAGCTTTCTTTTGGTAAAATAGACATACTTAAATTCATTCATTCTTAAATTTACTCTTAACCAGTCTTATAGTAAATTTACTCAGCTTTCGATTGGAGCTACAACGATTATTCTTCTAAAACCCACGTTTGTCTCGAAAAACAATAAAATTACGTTTTCTCCCTTATGTGTGAGAATTCGGAAAATCGTCACATGACATTTTTTGTTCCCCTAAGGGTCCTCTATCACCTCCCACAATATGACTAGACATTTACGGGACACCCTGTGTATATATATATATATATATATATATATATATATATATATATATACATAAATATATATACATATATATATATATATATATATATATATATAAATATATATATATATATATATATATATATATATATATATATATATATATATATATACATCCCTACACAATCCTGCAACCAGAACTCATGTTTATTTTCATACCGATATTACAATATAATAACTTGTCAAGTTTGACGTTTTTGGCCGGAAATTTAAAATCTAGATTAGTGAGCGCGGTTTTAATGAACTTGAAAACTGAATTAATAATCTCCACAAAGTATTCCATAGTGAGCCGATGCAGAAGGACAACGAAAGTAATTAAGATCATGGGCACATTGTCGATTTCCTCCCGCCAGTTTTCTTCGCTCTCCTTGAACATGCTTTTTTTTCTTCTATTTCGTTCCCATCCTGGATTGCGCAGTAAGCACGGAGCGTTGATCCAAAGCAGTTCTCCTCGCAGTAATGCTTCTCCCACTGACATACATCCTTTTATTTGGCGTTTCTTGCGCCCTTACTGCCGAGACTTACTCCACACAGTACGATAATATTGACATAGAGAGAATTCTCAAGAATGATCGCATCTTCAACAAATATATAGATTGCCTCATGGACAGAGGGAAATGTAGTCCCGACGGCAAGTTGCTTAAAGGTAAGTTTTATGTCTCAAAACTAATTGAACATAATTCTAGCGTGTATTAACTACCACCCAAAAAAACTGACGTTTAAAAAAAGAGGCCAACTTCCAGGCCCCTCTCAAAAACAGTGTGCCTATGAAAGTTATGATATCATAATATTGGGCCCTTAATACCTTGTCAAGAAGCTATTATCTTCTTATAATACTCTCTCACTTTTTTATGCATTTTCAACGAGGCCAGTTTTCGTTAATTTATGACCGTTTTAACTTACATCGATTTCATACAATCCCGATCGTTTTAAGTCATCAGAGAGTTTAAAATAACCCTGAATCGTTACCCTGAGGGCCTGAATCAGCCAGAAATTATATAATAAATTCGATCGTCATAGCGGCCATCATTTAAAAAAAAAACTGGCCAAGTTGTAAATTCACAAATAAGTGAGAGGGTATTATTAAGTTTTTGACAAAGTATTAAGGGCCTAAAACATTGCCTGGAACTTGGCCTCTTTTTACGGGGTTTTTAGTAATTTTTATAAATTGTTTTTTACGGGGGATATCAAATACTTTTTGTAATTATGCGTGGGCGCTGTCGAAGTTTGGCTTGAGGAGGGTGACGTGGGGACATGACGCTAGTTAGATTGTCAGGTACGCTTGCGTGTATACCAAAAGCCTCGTGGAAAGGCCCCAAATCATCTTTTCCGTATTTTCGGAATTTACCCCTTAGTTGTATGTTCTCGTTGCCGAGACGATTCATTTGAAACCCCACATGGTGGGTATGGCAGTAATAATGGATTTCCGAAGGAACACCAATTACAAAACAGGCAACCCCCCTGGGAGCGGAGTCAAACACGACTTTTCAGGATTTTTCGATTTTTCCGTCAATAACACCCTAATCAGTCTATCATCCTGCAAAATTTCCAAGTTTCTAGCTTTTCAAAAAATGCCTAATAATTTTGATGAGTGAGTCAGGGAGTCGTATAAATTCCTGACAGACAATATAAATATATATATATATATATATATATATATATATATATATATATATATATATATATATATATATAATTAGTTAGCCGTTTCTATAGGTTCTGAAATTTTTTAGTTGGCACTTCCGGATTGCGTCATGAGGTCAACCTCATTAGCGGGTTTCCTCCATGTGTAGGGTGGCAGGAAACGTACTAAACGCTACTAACCTTTTTTTGGTAAATATGTAAATACGGATAGTAAACATTTATATTTCAGGGGTTTTTGTAACGTGAAGGTTGGATTTTAGTTTGAAGAGATAAAACAGATTTTAAGTAGATTCATAAAACGACACATTGATCTTTCAACCTATGAGATTCCACCAATGGATGTGTAAATGGATATAAATATCAATATATCTTCCTAGGGGCGCCAACTTATAAAAAATATTGGTGGGTCCTTACTGGGGGTTTTGCCCTGCGAAATTTTCTAAATTTTAGATGAAAAATAGAGAGTTTTAATGGTTCTTTTAAAGCATTTTAGGGTCATATGAACAACATTAGAAAAAAAAGTCCGACTCGCAGGAACTGCGTCATCTTAGCGCGGTTACGTACATTTCGAAGAAATGGAATATATTAGCATCACAAATCACAGGAAACTGACAGTAGCCAACTTACACAGAAGTGGATAATTCTTAATCTGTTAAGTCAATACAATTATGTACTGAAAACGTACTTACTCTTCGACTACTGCTGAGAAGGCTTTATTCCAAACAACCAAAAATTCGTTGTCATTTTAAGTATCTTGTTTTACTAGCAAATTCGCTTTACTGTTATAATCAACTGTAAATATGTGCTTCATGGCGAATAAAATTCCATTCTGTCGTGGGTTAAAACTTTCCAAAAAACAAAAAATAACGATAACTTCAGTTGGAGGCTATGAGGAAGGTTGTATAGATAGGAGAATTCAAAACAAACCTGTGTATACGCCATCATGATATTGGCCACAGCCATCATGATTACCACAGACACTCCAAACTTATTACCAAAACCTTTTATAGTTTCTTAGCTTATTTTACTACAATACTAATTTTACTGATTAAAACAAAAAACAACCAATTAAAAAGTGAGATAAACAAAGAGAAAAACCCTTTCAAAACAACAAAACAAACACTTTTTCAGTTTTAAGCGCTTATATCTCTGATTGACGTTGCCACATCGAATATTGCTTCGGAATCTTTTTTGTAGAGAATTTAGTAAGCATTCGAATGGTCACCTTACACATACCACGATTTCCCAACCGTTATCGAGATATTTACGAAAAATGTATGAAGATCCGAAAGCTTTTCATGTCTATTAATAAAATATTTTTTTTTTCGCATACTTCCTTAACTCCAAATATAACCAAAATTTAAACATATTAGTTGGGATTAATTTCCAAAATGTAGAAAATATTTCAATTGAATCCCGCGATTCTAAGTACCCACAAAAAAATAATGACTTACAAAAACATTGATTCCACTTTTCTCAGGAACAGTTAGAGATATCGCCTTGAAAATGGTTTCATTCGTTTTCCTATGTTAAGAAACATATAAAACAAGTACCTGCAAGCATATAAACTCAAAAACGTGAGCGTTACGATTTTTTTTTTGCGCGAATTTCGCCCCAAACACTATCTTCCAATGGACGGATTCTGCTGGTTAACGAATTTGACCTTTCATATTAGACGACAGATTTTTGTAGCAAATTTCATCAAAATCGGACCATTTTTGAGGCCGTCAGAGAGCGAACAGACAAGCATTTATATATATATATATATATATATATATATATATATATATATATATATATATACACACAAATTTGAACCACCTATATTTTCGTGATCTATGGGGTCTGAAACGAGAAAGTTTCTTGTCGGCACTTCTGGATTGCGTCATATGGAGTAACCGCGCTAAAAACAGGACTCTCGATAACTCAACACTCCGGGAAACTCGACAAGCCTGACACATTTTTTGGCTTTGAAAAAAAAAACATAACATAAACAGGCGCGGTATTTTCGTAAGACGCTAATTTAATTTACAGTAATAATTAGTCTTATATACTATTACAGAGTAGTGTAATTATAGCTCTGAAAATACTGAAATTATGTTTAAATAAATCCTAAACGATCATTAAAAGAATAAAACATAAAATATTGCTGTCGCACAGTAATAGCACATTGATTAATGAGCGATATAGGTAGCTAATTTAAAATAAAAAACAATATTCTAAAGTTGAATACGATGCTCAATGCTTTAATACAGCTAATAAAGTAATTACAGTATCCCTAATACTTTCAGTAAAAAAGTATGTAAATAGCGGGTTTTAATTGGGTCTGGCAATCTAAAAATATTTAAGTATTAACAAGTTATTAAAAAAACTAATACAGTACTAAACATGGACAAAAACTTCGAAACTGAAAATTCAACATTCTTTATGTATTTAATTCTCTATTTTAAAAAGATTTTTGATATTGCTCTAACTGCCATTCTCAGGGCTAGAATGTCTTTAGAAAGGTGCAAATGTCGACCGTCTGACTGGATTAATGAATATGAAGTCGTTGATGACTGGTCGGATATCCAATTCATCCAAAACATCTCGATGGACATGAAGAACAGCCAAGTTGTTCAATCGCGTCTGTCCCATTGTTGATCGAAGATATGATTTCATACGTCAAAGTTCTGCTTTTGCTGACGTGATTGGAACTACTTGGAGAAGCTCAATGCACTTCACTACTTCACATAACATTTCTCCAACTCTTGCGTAATGTACTTTCTTACATCACGCATATGTTTTAAGACCAGTTGTTTTATTAGCAATATTGGCTAACATATTCCGGTGTAGGCGCCGTCTCTCAATGTCTAGGTCATTTTTGAAAAACGCAGTTGATATTTGAAAATTTGTTTCACCTCTGTTTACTAAAAGAAAACACTCTTCTTCGACTACAATGACATGTGTGAGTCAAGTTGAAGCAAACCGCGCAGTAATGCAAGATTGCACCGTTTCAAAAACTTCAAAGTAAATAGATTTGTACTTTTCCTTTAGGGTTTTGAAAGTGTGCGGTGAGCTGAATTCGTTGTATTCATACTTCTTTGGTATACTTCGATTCCGAGGAAGTGAAAGATCATTAACTTTTAAACACAATTCCCAAAAGTGTTCAAAACTATTACGCCTCCCAATTAATATACAAATCAAGCCTTCATGCATTTTTTCCAGATCAGCAACACTTAGATGAGGGCATTGCTTTTTTTCATTGACATCCTCCAATGGGTTCATCGCACGGCAATAAAGACGTAAAACAAAATAAGTCTTGAATTGTGTAGCACATTTGTAACCTGCCTCTGTTTTATAAGTAGTGGTAACATCTTGGTTACCATCCTTTCTAGACATCCATGATAGGCAGCTCTTTAATGGAATACATTGCTAAAAGTATATACCCCAACCCAGACTGGATTCAAACATATGCATTGAAGGGATCATAGTATCAGAGTATGCGTCTAACTAAGGAGCCACTGTGAGGCCCTCATTCCTCGCTGTATTTTTTTTTTTATATATATTTTATTTATTTGGGTTTATCAACAGCAGTGGCCATTAGAACCATTCATACTAGCTTACCTTTAGATGGGGAAAGCAGGTCAGATTTTATTAAAGGGAATTATTGTTAGAATTTCCTAGCTTCCTTTCAAGCAGAACAATTTATTTGTTAACCAGCATTCAAAACTGGTATATTGAATGGTCTTCAAGAGAACCAATACATGTACATATAAATTAAATTAATATATATTTATATATATATATATATATATATATATATATATATATACATATGACTGTTATTTCAGATGTGCTCCCTGATGCCTTAAAAACAGATTGTAGCAAATGCAGTGCTGCACAAAAGAAAATGGCTGGAAAGGCATTCACATACATTCTACAAAATCGAAGGAATGTTTGGAATGAACTACTAAAGAAATATGACCCAGACGGCACATTTAGAAAGAAACATGAGTACGAGGATGATTAATGCTTAAAATATTTATATTATGGGATTATACCTTTTTTTTTCCTTTTTTTTTTTTTTTTAATGTAATACAAAATACCTGAATAAGTGCAGTCTAAATAAAATTATTCCAATAGTTTTATTAATTTATATACACATTTTAAAGTCACCCATTTGTATTATATTAAGTAAAATTTGAACTGAGACAGAAGGAGAAAAATGAGTAGCTGTAACAAGGCTGAAATATTAAAACCAGTCATGTATTGCATAAATAAAATAAGTCTATGTATGCAGATTATGTTAAATACTGGGATGCTCAGAATGTTGTTAAATATATGCATTAAAATACATCAGGTGAAGACAATTGTATTTATTATGCTAAGTTCCAAGGAATAAATGCACATAAAAATAAATAAATATTATTTTGTTTTAATCTATTGATTTCTTTCTAATCCACTCTGCTATTAAAACGTATTCAAGGCTTGCCATCCCTCATCTGAAATACTAATCTGGCTCCTCCTCAATCACAACTGCCCTTTTAAATCAGAACCAAATAATAAAAAATCTTCAATCCCTAATATATCTTCTGTCTGGCCTTCTCCACAAAGTTACCAGCACCTTGTTTGTCCTGCGCCCATGATTGTCCCTTCCTTTAAATCCGTCACACTCTACCTTTCTTGGGCGTATATAGGAAATAATTTCCGGAGGTGGGGGGGGACCATTTCTGGGGTATGGAATACTAACAATTTAGAACTTAGGTATAGTTTTAGGCAACTAAAACGCTATTACACCTAAAATAAAATATTTTTTAGGAAATAACTGATCTTATTTAATTTATTTTTAAGGGTTTTATGACACATTTTTACCATCAAATCAAAACTTCGGGGGGGGGGGGGCATGAACTAGTTTTGTTATTCTATCTACTTTTTATCGTGTCGGTTTTATTTTTTATAACTTTGCTAGCTTTTACCTGGCGTGTCCTACACATACTTTCTGCATCTAGAAAAGCAAAAATAAATTAGAAACCAAATGATTAATATCAAAATCTAATAATGCAACTCTGTAACTGTTTGGACTCACAGTTTCAAACCTGTGTCCTTGGAAGTGTGAGTCCTAGATGACTTTGACCTAGCCTATGACATTCCCCGGATCAAGACCTACCTATGTACCATGTTTGGTCAAAATCGGTCAAATAGTGTGGATTTGTATAAGGAACAAACAGACAGACAAAGAGCTGATAGACAATTTTGATCTAGCCTATGACACTCCCCGGATCAAGACCGAACTGTCTGGCAAGTATGGTCAAAATCGGTCACACGGTATGGATTTGTCTAAGGAACAAACAGACAGAGAAACAGCTGGTATACAATTTTGGCCTAGCCTACATGCTTCTAAATGCATCTAAACATGAAATATAGGTTTGCCATACTGAGACGATTCATTTGATACCCCACATGATGGGTTTCGGATGTTATGACGGGTTTCCGAAGGAAAAAAACAAGTACAAAACTGGACCCCCCGGAAGCGGAGTCTTTTCAGGATTTTTCAATTTTTGGCTTTAATAACGCCCTAATGTCTATCATCCTGCAAAATATCAAGTATCTAGCTTCTTGGGAAGTGCCTAATAATTTTGATTAGTGAGTAAGTGAGTCCTATAAATTCCGATTTTCCATCTCTTATATCTCAGAAACTATTCAATATAGAATTATGAAACTTTCCGATTTTACTTACACCTATTAGAATAATATCTGTGTAAAATTAGAGAGGGTAACAATTGGCTCTAATATGGTGTTTAATATACACAGTTTGTTTAGGCCAGTACTTGGCCTGATGCACTACCATGTCCCTAGATATATATTACTAATAAGTGAACACAAAAATCTAAAAAAAAAAAAAAAAAGACTACGAGATCTAATAATTTTTATATTTTTAATTAATAATTTTAGTTTAGTTATGCAATAATTATAATTTCTAATTATAAAAAAGGTTAACTAGGCAAGTTGTAAATTAAAGATAATAGAGAGAATCTAAATAAATGAGTTAGGAATAGCATAATAGTGCGGGATTTAGAGCGAGAATCGGAGCGCTTAGGGGCTAATACAGTCCCGTCTGAGGACAGAGACGGGGTGAAGGCTGGGGTCTGAGGGAGTGAAAAGTCCATACGTAGTCTAGTCTGGAAAGGGTTAAAGGAATGAAATGTACGAAATGATGAGAAAATAGAATATTATTTAATTCTTTTAACGTTATTTATTAACATTTCTTGTACAAAATATAAAGAATATAATCCTTCAAGATATAGTATGTACACTTAATTTTAAATGAAAAAAATATTTAAAATGTCTCATTACCAGTGAGCTGTGTAATTGTGTCTGCCTGTGCATTTGTATGTCTGTAAATGTTCACCAAATTAATTGCTATCCTAAGACATTTACTGTATGAAAAAAGAAAATTAACCACAAAAAATATTAAGAAAATGAGAACTACATAAGTAAGAAATCTTCTATCTTTTATAATAATAATTTATTCAAATTATTAATTGTTATTGATTTCAACTAACAAAATGAATTAAAGTTTAATTTAAAAATAAATAAAAAATATTGATAAAATAAATTCTATTAGAATTATTTTTAAAAGTGAAAATGGCAGGCACACAAACTATATTAAACAAACAATGTTTATTATTCATTATTTATATTTTTGTTAAATAAATAATTTAATCAAACAGCCAGACAAAAAGCTTATTGTAAGGCCAATCATTATGTTATTATAAATAATTGGATTTTGATTATTTCTTCTATTTCATTGTAACTAAAACTTAATAATATTAAATAATATAAAGTCAATCATTCATAGTTATTAAGGGCAATCTGAAAGAAAAGTATCAGATTTATTCGGAATTTTTTACAAATATTACATTAGAGATAATTTAAAATTTAGCAAAAAATAATATACCCGATAAGAACCCGAAATATGTTTCTAAATATTTACAATATAATATATAATTCAACATATATTTCAGTTTTGCAACATTGAACACAGCTTGTGATAAACTTTGGAATCAATTCATAATTTTCTTTATATAAATATTTACTGTATATAAATGCAACCTACTTTCAATTAAACTTTTCTATTATGTAAAATAATTTACACATTTAATTAAAACATTAAAAAAAAAACATTACAAAATTTGAAGGTTAAATTAAAATTTGGAAATAAATAATCTAGGCATATACTGACTTACAATAATCAAATAAAGAATGTGTTCTTAGGTAAATTATTGATGGCAGAGCAGTGTTCTGTAAAAAATGCAATTTTTTCCAATATTTACAAGATTATATAACTCTAGATTTTGTCCAGAGCCAATTATATTAATCTCCAAACTCTTTAAATCTGTTTTAATTTATGTACAACATTGGTGCATATTCATTGTTTTTTAATAACATTCAGGGATTAGCCGTCACAACCAAAAGATTAAACTAGGGATAAACTTCAATTTCATACACTTAAAAGCATCATCAAATTAAACGATAAAACACAAAAAATAGTAAATTTTTTTCAAAACTTGTAATTTTGATGTTTAGCATAGTAATAATTAGTTCTAAACTTATACACAATTTGCCTTTTTTTAAAAAATAAATATTTACAAAATAAATTAAGCCAAAAAAAGATACTGTTATCTTATCTTGTGGTGGGGATCATAATTACTAGAATTGATTGCAATACTGTGGCCAAGCACTTTCAACATAAGCATGTCATTCTCAAGCCACTATTGAAATGGTACTCCCTAAACAGTGACTTGAGAATGAAATGTCAAAAGACCTTGCACAGGGTACTCAAACCAATGAAAGTAACGTACTCCAACACAACGAATGACAATAGTATATTTACTGGCGAACCTAACCTTTTAGATTATAGATAAAATAGATATTGAAATTAAATAGCATTTTAAACTGACAAGGAAAAATGAAATGTGTTCAAAATCTTCACTATTCTAGTTGTCTCAAAACTGTATTAAGTAAAAGTAAATATCAGGCATATTTCATAATGCGTTTTACTTTAAAATACATTTTTACTCCATTTTCATAATGAATGTATGAACTTCTAAATAATAAAATAATAGTATAAAAAAAAAAAAAAAAAAAAAAAAAACGAATATAGTATACAATTATAATAAGTTCGCTAAGAAGTAAACAGCAAAAATGAAAATTCATTAAAAAAAAAACTTGAATAAATTATATTAAAATGCACATCAGAATTGATATAATATTTGGAAATCGTATGAAAGCACAATGTCCAGGACTAGACACAGATTTTTGTTAATTTTCATACATCATTATGTTTTAATATTGCACGTAAAAAAAAATAATCCTTTCCTAAAATATTCCTTTTTTTAAAATATCCAAGGAATAATTTAATAATAATAACTCATAAAAGGGAATGTTATGAAATGAAGGTAATACAAAACGACTACTGGCCAGCAGTACTTGAATTCATGGACTGACTATCTATCTTACCAACATCAAAGTTGATACATTTTAATGCATATCATGCACATAATCATATAATTCCTAAATTATAAAATATTGATAATGGAAAAATCATAATTAAATTAGACAATGTTTTAAATAAAAATATCCTCAATAAAGAAATAAATCTATAAATAGTATCAAATTTCTACACAGCACTGCATTTTCTAAAATAATAATAATAATAAAATAAAGATAATCTAAACAAAAAAAAAAAAAAAAAAAAAAAAAAAATTAAAACTAAGAAACATTTATTTTTTACTTCTATTTTCCCATTAAACTTATTTATACACCAAATATCACATTTGTTACCCTATAAGCAGTTAAAAATAAAATGAAAATTATGTACATGAGATCATTTTTGGATATAGAATAAATTTAGCTAAATTGGAAAATTAAGTGTAGAAAGTACATATTTTTTTGCATTGGAATGTGCAAGTGTACAACTCCTTCAAATTCATTATTTTCTTCTTTCACAATATTTATATAAAATTGAGCTATCAATCTTGGATGAACACATCTGAAAATTGAATTAAGGAAAAACATTATGATACAAACATATATGTGCATGAATTTATTTTATATATATATATATATATATATATATATATATACTAGCTGACCCGGCAAATGTTGTTTTGCCATATAGATAATTTCTAGTGAATATTTTGGATTGGTTCCAAAGCTCCCCGCTTGATGCTGGGGTATGCCAAAAAATAGTATTTGGAGCTCACAGGCCCGAGCAGGCGAGATATGACGAAAGTGGCCGAATATTCGGCCCTTGCCCGTTCCCGCTCTGCGACCGGTCAGTCTTGTGTCTGTGTTGGTCGTCTTATCTGGAAATCTATATATATATATATATATATATATATATATATATATATTATTTATTCTTATAGATGACCCAAAATATCAAAATTCTTTTTTATCCTAGGAGGCGTGGGGTCATTAAAGCAGTCTTCCTTTATTAGAATTTTTTAAAATATAAATATTTTCTTTTATTTTTCTTTTCAGGGTATTTCTTTCTTTATTTAATATTTTGAATTCTTTGAAATTAAAACTGTGTTTTTTTGTTATTGCATGATCCGTCAATGCTGTACCGTTTTCTTGTGTGTCAATGCTCATTACGTGTTGTATAATTCGTTTACCTAATAATTGCCCAGATTCCCCAATAAAACATTTGTTACAGTCATTGCAGTTGATTTTATAAATATTTCAAAGAATTCAAAATATTAAATAAAGAAAGAAATACCCTGAAAAGAAAAATAAAAGAAAATATTTATATTTTAAAAAATTCGAAAATAGCAGTGAATAAAATAACTGATCTGAAAAATGTACACCAAATTTTCTATGGAATAATAGATTAATACCCAAAAATTTATAAAAAAATATTTGACGAGTAGACTTAACTAGGACAACAACGAAGGACAGATAACGACAGGGCCATTTTGGCAATCCACTTACAAGATTAATATTAAGCCGGACTCCAGAGGGAGTACTTGGTAACGGGAGGACTTCCTTGCAAGGTAGGACTCAACACCTTTTATAAAAAAATATGTAATTTAGCTATAATTATTGCAATATTTAGGGTAACATGTAATGGAGCATGATAATGTTTTAATGCATTTTGTGGAACAGTTCAAAGATCGTATTGATAGTTTTAATATAGTAGAAAAAAGGTTTGTGTGGATGTTCAAAAAATTATATTTTGTTGTAGAAGTGCCCCTGAAGAGGTGCGAAGAAAAGATGCACGAAACATGTCGGGCCCAATAAATAAAGTGGTGTAATAAAGGAAGACTGCTTTAATGACCCCATTCCTCCTAGGATAAAAAAGAATATATATATATATATATATATATATATATATATATATATATATATATATATATATATTGTAATGATCTAAAAGGGGGTGCTCTAGAAAGGGTCAGTTTCTGGCATAGCAAAGAGTAGAATTCCTATTCAAAATAAAGGCTAAGTTATATTCCATAAGTCCATCACAAATATTTTCCTTTGTCAATCAATTAAATAATTAAAAGAGTAATAAAAGAGATAGCAATTGGCAGTGCTCAGTTTGGCAGTATTTATTTTTTTTTTTTAAAAAAAAAGCAGTGTTAAATAAAAGAAGAGTCCAAATATCTTGGCTAGGAGCGATAAGGCGTCGAGAGATACAAGTTCTCAGGAAGATAAGAATAAATGTGCTTTCAAAAATGCACTTTGAACATCCAGGGAGCGATCGCTGAAGAGAGACACCCTTGGTGTGGTGGGAGTAACGCCTCTATAAAAAGGGCCTTCCCCCACCACTCACCCCCATTCAACCACCAGAGGCAGAGGACCGAGGCTCGATGCAGAACCAGCTGGCCAGCCGACACCAAGCACTTCACCTGGACATGATGGCCGGACACCACTCCAAGAATTAGAAGCTGACCATCATTCTCCTCAAAATAACTACAAGCAGTCTGCCTCTCCACTTCCAGAACATCATCCATAAATAAGCTGAGTATAACTCACTCACTGCCAATCTTTAAATAAAATTGAAAAGCTATCTAAAATCTAATAATGGCCAATTTTATCTTTTTATATACATAATAATATTTTAAATATGTTCTAACATTTCTTAATAACCCAACATTGATACAAATATGTGAGTCAAGCAAAATTTCTTTCTTATATTTAAGTTTATATCACAGCCATGCTAAATCTTAAATTATATATTCTTTATTCAATATAAGTCAATTTTTTCAAACTCTATTTTATTTATAATGAACCTTTCTCCTGGTATATAATATGGTCTCAACACATAAAAGGACAGCTGGTAAGAAATGATTCTAATAATATATTTCTCATGCTTTTTATTTCAGGAAATTTATTAAATTAATTAATTATTCAAATGGTTTTATTCATAAATCCGTATGTGGTGAGTTTGGTAATTTTAAATGAACCCTGAGATTTAAGGAAATTATACTAAAAACATTTCTAAATCAACTTTTTCTATATTAACTTTTAAATATATTCAATTTTCTTTTTCTGGCCGAACCAAAACACCACAATATATATATATATATATATATATATATATATATATATATATATATATACAGTGAAACCTCCTTATAGCGGACACCATTGGGTCCGTAAAAAATGTCCGTTATTGGGAGGTGTCCGTTAATGGGAGGTTAATGAAATTGAACTTTAAAAAAGCAGTGCACAACAGTTTCTTATTTCTTTTACAGCTGTCATTATCCACAATACCGTGTCCGGTACATTAGTAACATAATCGCTTGAGTCCATTTTCGTAATGGCTTCTCGAAGAAATCGTTTTCTGTAATGTGTTTTGAAATTTTTAATAATGCCGAGATCGAGGGGCTGGCAGCAAAATGTCATTTTCGGTGGAAAAAACTAAATTTTAACATTTATTAGATGCATCTGTGAGTGGCATGTCGCGTTGTCCATAAACAAAATTACACGCCGTTTTCCATGTCGCATTCTCTGATCGAAAGTTTTTAGCCATTCACTCATTATAGGCGTTGTCATCCATGCTTTTTTGTTAGCTTGCCAAGATATTCTTGAAATATTGATGTTAATGTTCTTAAAACAACGTGGTTTTAATGATTTACCGATTATTAACGGCTGTTCAAAATCCCCTTTGATATTTACGCACAACATAACAGTTAAACGATATTTGCTTTGTTTGAATTCTGTGCACGTTTCCCCTTTTAGAATCATTGTCTTGTTTGGCAGGCCCCGAAAAAATAAAGCCGTTTTATCAAAATTAAATATATTTTTAGCCTCATAGTCATGGCAAATGTAATCCTATTTTTTTTTTTTTTTTTCCAATCTTGAACTAAATCAACATTAACCGATGCACTTTCCCCACATATCGTTCTAAAAACTACGCGAAGTCTGCGTTTTGCGGACGTCAAACTTTGCGCCCAGGTCTCTAACACAAAGCTTTAAACTATCACACACTTTTGAAACTTCCACTTAATTTTTCAGAGTTAGACGCATTCTTTTCGGAGCCATGGCTAGATACAAACTGAATAAAACCTGCTGAAAAAAGGTGTAACAAAACAAGACCCTAGAACAGTAGGGTACTGTTTACTCTTGACATTTCCTATGAATTTTAGTAGTAATGCCCTCCAGGGTGTTCTTTTTCTTGAGATTCTGAGAATCCAATTAAATATTTTACCCTGCTGTCCTCTATTGAGAGTTGAAATCAGCTATATGGGTCCAATTTTAGGTGTCCATTGTCCGTAAATAGAGGGTCCGCTATTGGGAGGTGCTAATGCATTGATTTAAAGGGGTTTTCGCCGGGACCATGGATATTCTGTCCGTTCATAGAGGTGTCCGCTATTTGGAGGTGTCCGTTACAGGAGGTTTCACTGTATATATATATATAAAAGTGTAAAAATAAATACTCTTTCACAGCCAGATTAAGAAATAGAAAAAATATGTAAGCAAAGAAATTGGGTTCCAAAAAAATTGTTCTAAAATGTCAATAAAGAGTTGTGACTAGGCTATACCTATACACAATTTCATTACTGTTGTTTTAAATGTGTAAGACTAGACAAAAAATGGAATAAGAAAATAAATATACAGGATGTTTCAGGGTTAACTGGCCAAACTGAAAACATGAACTAAGGAACTCAAAACAAGAAAAACAAAAATCCTCTGAAGGTATGCCTGCAAACGCTTTCTTTAGGAGATATTCACACCTAAAGATTTTCATTGTTATGAATTATTTACGTTATGTGAAATAAATAATACATATTTATTTGTTCTAACTGCTTTATAAAAAACATTAAGATTCATATTAACTGTTTTTCAAAGTGAAGGTATGTCTGCCAATATAAAAACTATTCGCAACATAAGGATTAATACTATTATGAATAACAGTCCCGGCAACGAATGCTTAAAAACAGCTATAGGTGGAAATTTTTGGAACAACATTTTTGACTTCGTAACTTTGTTTGGGTTGGATAGGGGATGAACATATTAAAAGTCCTCGCCCGTAGCCTTTGTGCCAGGAATGAGGAGGGTTTAGAAGGTCCCTTTTTTCGGGTTTTCACTTATATGTCGAAAACCCTGCTTCCTAGCGACATGACTATTCTGAAATAAATGAAAGCTGATTAAATTTCCTACAAGTTCTACGCAATAACGTTTTTCGAGATATCTTTAGTTTTCGAAATATCCATTCTTGAAAGTCTGTCATTTTGGGGAAAAACACTTTTGCTGCACATTTTTTCCCCTTTTTGACCGGATAACTCGTCAACGACGCACCCGAAAAATAAATAACGGTTATAGGGTTGTAGAGTATTGCAATCCCTTCAATAATATATATTATTTTGCTATTTTATGTAATTTCCTTCAAACGTAAAATCAATTTCAGTGTTCATCGTGAAATCTAAAATTTGGCGACTAATAGTCCAGGAAACCAAGATTTATTGATGGAAATGTTAGGAACACAATTTTTGACTTCATAACTTTGTTTCGGGTAGTTATGAGGTCAACATATCAAAAGTCCCCACTCGTATCCTTTGTGCCGGGGGGAAGGGGTTAGAAGGTCCCATTTTTCAGGTTTTCAATTATATCTAGAAAACCCTGCGTCCTAGCGACACAACCATTCTATAACAAATGAAAGCTGATTAAATATGCTACAAGTTCGACTCAATAAAGTTTTTCGAGATATCTTTAGTTTTCGAAATATCCGCTCTTGAATGTCTGGAAATTTGGGAAAAAACACACTTTTTGACCAGATAACTCTTTAACAACAAACCCCAAAAAATAAATGCCATTTATAGGGTTGTAGAGAATTACTTTCCCTTCAAGAATATATATAACATTAATATTTTCCTTCAAACATTAAAACAGTTGTAGTGTTCATCGTGATATCTGGCGACAACTGTCGACCATTGAATCTTTCAATTTCTCACCATTTCCAGTCAATGTATTGTCCAAAATAAGCCCCTTTATGTAAATATAGTGAGTACTGGACGTATAAATAGCACAAAATATATCATTTTGGGCCCGCTGACCAGTTATTCACACTCAATTAGAGAAGATCTTGTATGTTATATTGGCAATGGTTTTGCTAAGACCATGTGAGTGTGTATTAACATTTGAAAGAAAATACGTAACATAGTAAAGTAATATATATTATTGAAGAAAATGTAATGCTCTACAACCCTATAGCCGTCATTTATTTTTTGGGTTCATTGTTGAAGAGATATCCGGTCGAGAATAGCAAAAAGTGTGTTTTTCCCCAAAATGACAATATTTTAATAGTGGATATCTCGAAAACTAAAGGTATCTCTAAAACCTTTATTGAGTAGAACTTGTAGCATATTTAATCAGCTTTCATTTGTTACAGAATGGTCATGTCTCTAAGACGCAGGGTTTCTGAGATATAAATGAAAGCCTCCCCCCGCACAATGGCTACAGGCGGGGACTTTTGTTATGTTTACCTCCTAACTACCCGAAACAAAGTTATGAAGTCAAAAAGTGTGTTCCAAACATTTCCTTCTATAAATCTTAGTTTCCTGGACTATTAGTCACTAAATTTTAGATTTCACAATGAACACTGAATTTTTTTTTTTTCCGGCGAATCGACAAATCTTGGCAATTAGCACCGACATTCAGGGTGCTGCCAGGAATTTTCTCAGCGAGCCCTGAGATGAGAAAATTTCTGGCGCCGGTGTGGATCGAACCAACCATCTCCCGCTTATGAATCTAGCGCGCTAGCCACTAGACCACGGGAGACCCCAACACTGAAATTGTTTTTACCTTTGAAGGAAAACACATAAAATATCAAAATAATATATATTATTGAAGGGAATGCAATACTCTATAACCGTTACTTATTTTTTGGGTGCATCGTTGAAGAATTATCCGGTCAAAAAGGGGAAAAAATGTGCAGCAAAAGTGTTTTTTCCCAAAATGACGGACTTTCAAGAGCGGATATTTCTAAATCTAAAGATATCTCGAAAAACATTTTTGAGTAGAACTTGAAGCAAATTTAATCAGCTTTCATTTGTTATAGAATAGTCATGTCGCTAGGACAGAGGGTGTCCGAGATATAAGTGAAACCCCGAAAAATGAGAATTTCTGTATTGACGATTACCAAACAACTCTATCTTTCTTCGAAAGCTCCACGTTTCATCTTAGAGAAACTGGCACATTTGCTATAATACCACGTGCTGATGATGTGTTTGCCCCTTAACAAAATGAAGAAAGGAATGCGACCATATTACAATATTTTGATGATAATCCATCTAGCAGTATACGAAGAGCTGGAGCAGGATTAAGTATTACGATAACTATACTAAGGAGAACTCTCATTGCAGATGGACGTCACCTATATCATTATCGACGGGTACAAAATTTATTAACACAAGATTTTCGGCAAAGAAGAAATTTTTCAGATTGGTACTTAAATAAAGTTGATTATGATGATAAATGTTATTGGCAGTTCCCAATGCTAATTCCGTAGTAGTAATAATCCTTATCCATAATAGTATTAATCCTTATGTTGCCCATAGTTTTTATATTAGCAGACATACCTTACTTTGAACAACATTTAATATGAATCTTAATGTTTACTATAAAGCAGTTAGAACAAATAAATAGTTTTTATTTATTTCATAGAACGTAAAGAATTCATAACAATGAAAATCTTGAGGTATGAATATTTCCTAAACAAAGCGTTTGCGGACATACCTTCAGAGAAAATTTTTTTGTTGTTTTGAGGTCCTTAGTTCATATTTTCAGTTTGGCCACTTATCCCAGAAACACCCTGTATACTACAGATAACATTAACATTAAATTCTGTCTTATTTATATGATTAAAAAAAAAAAAAAAAAAAAAAAAAACTATAACTGAGCATGAAGAAAGCATCTCTAGTGGTTTGTCCCACAAAAATATCACAATTGTTTTGGGAGATCTTGAGAAAAATTAAGGTTAATAAAATTTGGAAACTGGAGGATAATTGACTCTACAATTCTCAAATCACTGACAAAATAATAATAATTATGATGTGTTAACTATAATTATTGAATCGCGAAGCTGTTCCAGATTTATACAGATTTCCCCCAAATTAAAACTTACAACTTCAAACAAACACAAATAGTGGCAAAAAGTGCTCGTTTTCAAGGATACATAGCAACTCAACAATATCAGCGTCTCATTTTGTGAATTTTCAAAATTTTTCCAAGGCGTTGTTTTGCTGTGGCTAATCCCTTCCGAGGTTTGTTAACTAGAATAGAAAAACAAAAAGATTATTAATTTATAAATTTATTAGATATTGATTAATTATATAATTACACAGATTATTAATATAATCTAATTATATTCCATCTAAATAAAAGGTTAATATGGTTTAAAGGCTTTAATGATTCAGCAGCCACTTGGGTATAATTTCAAATTAAACCACTTTCCTAAAAATGTTTCAAAAACACTATTTTGTAAAAGAAAACAATAAATATAAAATAAAAAATCATTAGAGCATATAATATATGTTTCACTAGCAAGGTTCTTTCTGCTAATCAATTAAAGCTAAATAATTCAGTATTAACATCATTTAAAATACCAACCAACCAGAGATCTCATTGAAAATTATAATAGTGTCCTTTTGAATTTGAGGCATAAGTGTAGAAAATAAGAATTCTAACACATTATAATAAGATGCCCATTAAAGCTTTTCAATTAAGGTTTTTAGCACAAGCTAACAACCTTAATGGTTGGTGCTCTTGTTATACAAGAAGTAATAATTTTTAGACCATCAGGGCAGTGGAATGAGCAATGACAATTTTTATTTCTTTGGTTAAAATGGTTTCTCTTTGCTAATTAATTATTTTCTCGTTCTTTAAGATTTGCATCCAAATAGAGTACTACCTACTCAGATCTAATGTGCTTGCTGCTCATGGGTCTCACAATGCCCATTGATTTACAAATGATTGAACCACACAAATTTATGGGTGACTTGATCTGTCCAATTACTGCTTGCTAAGACTAGGTTCTCTAACTATCAATGTCCAATGGTGCGTTTCTTAACAACTTAGAAATAAATAACTCCATTATGTTAATAGAACGAAGTTCACGAACAGCCAATTTTATGAAAAAACTAATATTTAGCCGGTGTGATATAAACTAAAACAATAATAGAGCAAAGTGCTGCAAGATAAGTAATAAATACCGAAACTCTCATAAGAAAAAAGAAGTGTTATATTTTGTATAACATATATATTAATGTACCTGGCTTTAGGGAAGAAGCTTCTTGGAGAACAGGTTTCACTTGAGGCATCACCTTAAAAGGCTTGACAATTTTCTTTTTTTTTATGACCTAGAGTAACAAAAAATATTTAAATAAAACGCTATTTTGTTTTATTAAGGTGCTTCAATTGCTAGGGTCATTAGCATCAATGATACATATATATGTAGGACACACCAGATACCTCAAGTGTGTGTATGTGTGATTTTTGTAAAGAGATTTTGGCACTCCAAAAGCCAAGTATGAACATTTTTGCAAGTTAATGTAAATAGAAGGGTATAACATATTTAAATAGATCATAAAAGGAGTCAAAACAACTAATTAATAAACACTATGCAGAAAGATAAATTGTACTACAGGAATAAAATATATTTTATAACATAATCATAATTATAAATAGTCAATTGTAATTTTAATTTAATTGCAGATTACTTTAACGATAATCATATTATTTTGAAATGTTAACTTCCCTCAAACAAGGAATTACACTGATGAAATAATCAATTGCTCTTAAAATCATAAAATTAAATGCACAAAATTGAATTATTTTAAATATTATTATTTGTTAATTTGAATTGAACTAATAAATAATAAATAATAATAAATAATAAATACAAATAAAAATATATAAATACAATAGTAAAAATATATAAATACAATAGTAAAAATAAATGTTTCTAAAAGGATGCAACAGATTAGAAAGGTGAGAAAGAAGGAATTTAAATTAAAACATCAGATTATAATATTCATTGAAAATAGGAAAGTATAATACTATTTGAAGAGTAAAAAAGGACAATAAAGAAGAGACTGATAATCAAATAGAAATTGTTATAGCCATTAGCAGGAAATCATGCCGTTTAACAACTCATTGCAAATAAATGATAAATTTGTAATAAATGAACATTACTACAAATTAAATAAAGTACCTACACTGGAACTGTGACATCTCAGAGAGTTTTAATTTCATCATGATCCATGGCATGAATCGGAAAGTTTAGAAAAGGAAGTTTTAATATTTTTCTTTCTAGGCTTCTATTTTAGTTGAAAAATTATGAGGACAACCTTATTCTACGCTCAAACAAATTTAAATGCCTGCTGGAATCAAATTTCCAAGGAAAGTGAGGTTTTTGGTGCTAAAATGGTGATAATGCAAATAAAGCAATAGTAGCCCATTGTAGGATGAAATAAATCCTTCCCTATGTTTCTCGACTTTAGAGTAACAGCCTATCGTAAACACAAGAAAAGCCAACTTCTTCATCATTTTTAATTTCTAGTTATCATTTTTAATGTCTAGTTACTGATTTTACCATTAAAAATGACAAAAATATGTAGAATAGTGATAAATATGTTCACAGGAACAATGCCAACACTTTCGAAAGTTAAACACCTTTTTCTCTGATTAAGATCATCCCATCAAAAGTTCCATGAGGGCTTGTCTGTTTTAAATGGTTGCCTCAAAAATCACTGATGATGCATTGAAAATGGTTTCTTTCGATTAATCATCTTTTAACTTGTCAGTGATTTCCTTCCTCAAAGTCTCAGGTCAAAATTTAGGGAACCATTTACTGATTACAGCAAGGGTAAGTGTCCTTTTCTATTTATTCTTTACTGCAACATTGACATCTGATAATTTTATGTTTCCATTAATTTTCAATGCATTTCTCTTACTCCTGCAATGGATCAGTCACCTTTTCATGAAATTTTCCAATTTAAAACAGTGTAATACCTTATGATTAAAACATGAATAGAACTTTTTAAAAAATCAAAATTATATTAGAAACTAACTTTAGGTAATTTTTGTATAGCATGTTCACTGGCAGCTGCAGCTTCAAGTCCCTTTTCAACGGCTATCTTTTGTTTACCAACTCGCATTGGCCGATCAGCTCTTGGTGTTACAACACCTACTTTTGCTTTGGGGTTCCATGGTTCATCACCTTTCTCTTGCAATGACACACTATCGTCATTTTCATCATCCGTTAATTCCAAAGAAGGGTAGACTGAAAATATCCTAATATTACATATGATTTATAATAATAATTAATTATTATTAATTTTAAAAATATATTTTGCAATATTAAGGGCTAGATATGTCAATTATGATATTCTAAAAGACAAAATATTTTCTTATGAAGAATGAAGATTATTAATTTGTTTAAGAAGGTTCAGTATAAATTGTCTTATACTGCCGTAGTGATATCTATTATTGTCCAAAGGAAAATAAGTCGTAAGTTGGCATAGAATATGTTCATTTAACAATTGACAACAAAGGATAGAATTTTCTCAAAATTCTAGGAGAACACTGGAAATTTTACAATATAAATAATTGACCAACATTTTATTTATTTTTTATTTTAACTCAACAATCTCAACATTGCAGTAAAACACTTAGGTAGATATGAAATGAATTACTAGTTTAACATAAATTGAATGCAAAGTGTGGTTCAGATAAATAGCGTATTAAATCAATTAACTTGGCTCAGGAATATCAAACAAAGAAACATCTTCTAACAGAATCAAGAAAAAATTAGAGCATCATATGCTCTCCACCAAAGTAGATACAAACCAGAAATATATGTTTAAAGAAGATTGTAATTATTTCAATTTTCAATGTTATTTATTTTTTTTCCCCCTGGAGTATCGAATGTTGAGGTGATTAGCACCATTTCATTGTCATTATTTGATAAACTGATAACCAGCTGTATATACTCCGAAACAGTTGGATAAACAAAAAAAGCAAAAACTGAGCACAGAAAGAAGATAACCGTGTGCATGAAGTGAACAACCCTGTAACAGAACAATTAAATAAAAATAAATGCTTACTGTAATCTTCATCTTGATGTACAACACTAGATGTTGGCAGAGCATCATCTTTATAAAGTTTGGAAGAATTTCTCTTTTTCTTACGGCGAATCATAGGTTTTAAATTAAAACCTACATTTTCTGTTGAATCATTTTTTAAACTATAATCTTTCATTTCAAATGATGTATCACAAAAGTTAGATGATCCTGCTGTGCTTGTTGCTTCCGGAGCTGAATATCTTGGTGCACTAGGAAAATATCTTTTCCTTTTTATCCTGAGAAAATAAATATTTAATAGTAAATATAAAAATTCCTTTTACATTTTTTTCCCACCTAAAATCATATCATCTACATAATCCAAAAATAATCACATCAATACAAAAGAAGAATGAAAGCAGATTATTTCTTGTGATATATAAAATATTATGTTTTTAGAAGGGAAGAAACTTTGGCGAATTAAAAGTGTACTTTTTATGGTTCATATCATACTAAGGACTTCGACAGTAGTGTCTATGCTCACTGTGTGTGTGTGTGTGTGTGTGTGTGTGTGTTTGTGTGTGTGTGCGTGCATGTGTGCTCCCTCCACATAAACCACACGTTCTTGATGCATCTGTTTTTCTAGTTGTTTCACACTGAAAGTAAACTAAAGGATGAATCAAGGACAGAAATAGCAATGCAATGGTCAGAGTAGGTAGCAAACCGTGTACTGGTGTTTTAACTGTATGAAAACAAGGAATTCTAAAATTCCACAAGAAAACCTCCAGAAGTAAATCCCCACGACATCTTTAGAGTGTACCAATAAGCAAAGATTAAGAAAGCAACCAATTTAGACAAGGCGGAGCCAACTATATTTGACATTTGCAAATACGTAGAAAAACTGCCTGTAGTCTCTCTCAAGTATCGACATTAATGATTCTCAAGAAGTTAAGCAAGATTAAATGAACACTCTTAAATATTAAATGAATAAATAATATCTATTAAATCTATATTCTATCTATTATATTTAACTGCTAAAAGAAGAATAGAATAAGTTTAATATAAAAAGATTTACGAATGAGCATAAATAAAAGTTTCTTACATAGTTTCTAATGAGGAATCGGTAGGTGATGAATACATGAGCACTTCTTTCATCAACTGTTCATTGTGGTTTCCTTTAAAAAAAAAGAAGAAAAAAAAAAGTTGAGAACCTTCATCTTATATTTTTTTTAAATATAACTTAATAACACAGATTGTATGAAAAATCATTTCTTAGTTCTTTTAACACAATTTTTAATATTTTAAATAACATGTAACAGAACAAAAGGCTTAAAACCACTATAATCTTTATAGATAAATATTTACAAATGAAACTGCTTTTATGAAATTTTTCACTTTCATTAATTGTGGCAATGTTAAATTTAATGTAGATCTTAAAATTTAAAAACTAGCTTGATGTGCTAATGACTCTAGCAGTCGATGCAGTAAAAATAATATTAATAAAAAACTAGCTTGATTTCATTAATTAGACGCTAGAACAGATACATTTAATCAGGCGGCCTCCCTAGTGCGCAGTATGGTCATGAATCAGATGCCTCTATAGTATCTGCCCCTCTGAGCCCTCGTGGCCTGTTATGAGAGTGATTTTTTCCACCATTCTCTTATCCCTCACTCTCTCTAATCCAGCGGTCTCCGAGAGGAATGAGTTCCTAGAAAACCTTCCCTTCCTAGCTCGCCAAACATTTTTTTTGTGGTAATTCATTGAATGGAAGTCAAAGAAGGCCAATCTGTTTCGTTTTAGAGGCAAGAACTTTAGTTTGTACTAAGAAAATAAATTAGTCTACTAAGGCAGCTGCGGCTGGAACGCCTGATATACTACCTGCAAGGATTTAAATATTTTTTTTAATTTATAATTCGGTGCCTAAATTTTACTTAAAGATGCAATATTCAAAATGGCACATATTATTATATCCTCAAATAATAAGTTTTTTTTTTAAATACATAAGTGACTGCTTCTAATTGAATTCTCTAATCCGGCGTTTTCTCTAATCCAACTGTGCTCCAGTCCCGACAACGCCGGATTAGAGAGAGTCTACTGTATTTATATACGGGGTGGCCCAGATAAGTGGGCCACAAAAGAAGTAACTATTAAATGGTTGGAGGTATCAATCTTTTTCAAAAGGAGCGAAGTTGTAGTTCTCGTTGAGACCTATAAAATTCTGCTTTTGGAAATAAGAAAATAACCCTTCTGAGGGCTCAAATAGACCTTGAAGGGAAGGGTTCATTCTATACCCATATCTTACAATACATTTTTAAAAGTACTACAAAAACAAGGAAGAACACTTAAATTAGGCAGAAGTGTCTTTGAATATTAAAAATTGTATTTATTGTAACAAAAACAAAAAAAATGAACTTCTATTTCTCTAAATGGGAAAAAAAGAGTGAAAAGTTAAAAAGAAAGTGTAGAAAGTGTTCAAATATCCTTCCTCCATTAACCAGACAAAATTCCAGTCTTCTTCCTAGAGAGGCTCTTGTTCTTTTCAAGTAGGCTCTTGTTCATATCAAAAGTAGCTCTCGAGCACTGCTTAAAAAGTTTACCAGGTGAAGATGCTGCCGAGCGTTGACGTGGCGTTTCAAACAGCCCCATGAACAAAATCCAAAGGATTTAAATCTCGTGATCTAGGTGCCAGGTCACGGGTCGACCTCGTCCTATCTACCGCTGGTGGAAGACATCCTCATGCTAGAATCTCATGGACTTCCTTAAGTAGTCCTCAAGCGAATGAGGCAAATCTTCAAGTAGTGTTGGGAGAATATCTCTTATGAAGTGGGCATATTGGCCGCCAGTACGTATGGGTCCCGGGTATAAAATATGGACCAATAACATGCTCCCGATGAGTCCACACCAACATTGATTTTCCATTAGGGCTGCCTATTGACACCCTGGGTCCATCTGAGATTTTCATCCGTTCAATGATGTGCATTGTGACAAACTGAGATCTGATTTATTCATTATCTCTTAATCCTTAAACCATCTCTAATTAATTATATTCTTCCCTTGCAGGAAAAACCATGTCAACAGGCCATAAGAAACACCAACTTCTTTATTATTTGTGATCTGAAATTTTGGCAACTCTTTTGCCTAAAGATCCAATTTTTATTTATTTTCATTTTTAGTTAACACTAAAGGGAATCGTTTTTTTGAATGCTGAACACATTCTCCCAAGCTCAATTACCCCTCCCGCGAAAAAAAATACAACTAGAATAAATTAAAGTGCATTTCTTTTGGAATTTCAGATGAGGAATTTGGGCAAAAAAAAACTTATTTTTACACAGAACGCATCAAAACCCTGTTTGCACAATTCTTCCTTGTTTTTGTAGTTCTTTTAAAAAATGCAATGCTACTTATGGGTAAAGAGGGAATCCTTCCCTTCAAAGGTCAATTTGAGCCCTTAGAAGGGTTATTTTCTTATTTCCAAGGGCACCTTTGTATAAGTCTCAACGAAACCTACAACTTTGACTCTTTGAAAAATGTTGATATCTCCAACCGTTTAGGAGTTATCTCTCTTGTCGCTCGCTTATCTACCCTATATATGAATGTATATACAGGGAGGCCCAGATAAGCGTACCACAAGAGAAATAACTACTAAACGGTTGGATATATCAACATTTTTCATAGGAGCAAAGTTGTAGACCTCGTTGAGATCTATAAAATGGTGCCCTTGGAAATGAGAAAATATCATTTATAATGGCTCAAATAGGCCTTTGAAAGGAAGGGTTACCTCTTTGCCCATATTTTGCATTATATTTTTAAAATGTATTAACAAAACAAGGAAGAACCGTGCAAACGGGGTTTTGATGCGTCAAGTAGTTCTCTGTAAAAATATGTTTTCATTTGCATGTATTCCTCATCTGAAATTGAAAAAAAAGGCACTTGAATTTATTTAAATAGTATTTTTGTTAAGGGAGGGGCAATTCAGCATAGGAAAATGTCTTCCACACCCAACAAAATGATTCCCATTAGTGTAAACTAAAAAAGAAAATATATAAAAATTGGACCTTTAGGCATAAGAGTTGCCAAAATTACAGATCACAAATAACGAATGATTTTTTTTTTTTTTTGATTTTTTTTTCCAATAAATACAATTCAAAGACACTTCTGCCTAAAGCCCCAATTTTATTTCTTCTCTTTTTTAGACTAAAGGGCATAGTTTTTTGGAATGCTGAACACATTCTACCAAGCTGAATTACCCCTAATTCGGTAAAGAGGAAACTCTTCCCTTCAAAGGCCTATTTGAGCCCTTAGAAGTGTTATTTTCTCATTTCCAAGGGCACCATTATATAGATCTCGACGAGAACTACAACTTTGTTCCTTTGAAAAATGTTGAAATCTCAAACCGATTAGTAGTTATTTCTCTCGTGGCCTGCTTATCTGGGCCACCCTGTATACATTAATCCTTGTGAAAGATTTTCTTTCAATCAGGGTGTTTCCACGTGTTCTGGAATTTATATTTTATGCAAAGAAGGTTACATTTTATTTTTATTTTTTATTTTTACAAGTACCTTCTGAGCTAATGCAATAGTTATTTATATGCTTAGAAAAAGGAAGCCTCTTCATTACAATGAGCCCAAGGACGTAAAAATTGGATTATTTCCAGGCAAGCTATTAAATTTCAAAATATCACGTAAATTTTTCGCTTATTAATCTTTAGGCTTTTCCAGACTACAAATTAGTATTTGTTGTTTTCGATAATATTTACCACATTAGGGTTTCTTATGGGGCTGATTTTAAATCTGCTATCATTTTTGGTGGGAAAAAATGTATAATGCTAGTTTACTTGAAAACATAAAACATATTTTTAAATTTACTTGATGAAATGTAAATTATTGTTTAATGAGTATATTTCTCCTTTGATCTACTCTCTAAAACAAATGAATTGGTGAAAAAAAACATGTCAATATCATTTTCCAAACTCGAGGTATAAAATATTGAATTTTCAACCTATTTTATTTTATTTCTTAGCACCTAAGGCACCTTGGACGTTTACGCTCGGACACGTGTTGACTATTTTTCGATGCAGAATCATCAGAAAAAAAAGGGCCTGATCGGTGACCCCACAACTGTATACTCCCCTTGCTAGTGATTTACATGTATGAATAACTGAAGATGACGATGAAAATTACATTGTCGATAATAACTTAAAAAAATAAACACAAAACTAAGAACAAATAAACTTATAATAATTAGCAGTGTAAATTATTTATAATATAACAAAAATATTTATTTTATCAAATAGTTTCATTAAATAATTAGTATTAACTATTTAATTAAATAAAATAAATGTAGAAAATCAAATTTAAAGATATGACAAAATAATAATTACGTTATTCCCGGTTAACTTTGCGGGTCTGGTATCGTATGATACCAAACCCATACCCACAATTCCTTCAGCCCGCTGTCATGGCATATTCGACTCTTACCTTAATTGTAATAAATCCACTAAAAGTACATCATTTCAAAAGTTTCTTCACTTATATATTTGTTTAATATGTTTGTCAACATAACTATACAAAAGCAAGACTTGGGCCCGATAGAAATTTTTCCCCACAGGATGGAACCTGGCCATCCCCCACTCTGTTAACAAAATCTGCTTTCCGTCACGTATTGGGTCTTTCTCTATTCCATTTTTTATCACACAGAGATCCACTGGAAGCATATTTTGGCCCATCTGTGAGAGTTCATCCTTGCAATGTGTCAGGAAAATCTTTATTTGAGGATGCAGACAGTGTTAAGACATTTCAGGTTAACCCTTAGAGGTCTCACTTTTTATTTCATGAAATTTCCATACTTTCCTATGCCAAGCTGGGACCAACATAAACAATCCTCGCCATTGATCTGTATCCTTTTGTTTATCTCAAACCCTGGTGGTCGGTACAGTATTCTACAGAATCACACATATGTTTTAAATGGTAATAAAAATAACAGAAATATATTTTTACATTTAAAATTCGATTTTTATTGACAATAAAAAGTAATTAGTACAAATAAGCGGATAAATATCTTATCATACTTCTAAAAACATTCCTCAATTGTAAAGAGCTGGATTGCTTTTCGTTCAATGTTCGCAAAATCTTTAAAATCTCACCCTCACTAGTTAAATTTTTGTGAAATTAAAAGGCAGGAGAATAGGAAGGCTAAGGGCAAAATTACAGCCGAGATCGCTACGATAACTAGCACAAACAACTAGATGTTACTTCTAGAATCTGTGATTCATGTAGCACCTATCTCTTTTTGAGACGACTCCTTCTGCTTTAGAACTAAAATGATCAGCTGATTGTCGAGAATAGCACGGCATAATAAAAATATATCTAAGACATTCAAGGCAAAGGAATAGAGTGGTAGGAATTTCTTTCGGGTGGTGGATCTGTATAGGACCTCTAGTGTTAAATATTCTTTCCTGTCCCAGCTCGGGAGAGGACCAGTAGGACAAGCAGTGGATAAATCAACAAGTCTATATTCACAACTTGTTTATGCCGGGCCCAGCTCGGGACAAGGCCGCTAAGGGTTAAGCATTTGCTGCATCTCAGCAATTTCAGTCTTTTCTTCTTGGTTTTAGAATACGCCGCATGAATTGGTGCTGAGTTATATCTATTCTTTTTTTAAATTTCTTAGCGAGTGTCCATAAAGTATATATCCCTATCTGAGCTACATAAAGTATAGTTTGATGTACATATATTTAGTAATTACTTCAACCTTCACATTGCTTGAGAAATTGCCTTTCAATATATTTCAGAAGGATCAAAATTTCTCTCAATCCTGGGTGATTTTTCTCCTAATTTCTTTTTGCAATTTATCTTCAAATGAAATTATTTAGATAAAGTCATCCACTTATGTTAGGGAGTTGCCATCAAGAAAATTTTTGGCTATTCATCATAATTTTTGTTTCGGAGAAATTTAATTGTAGCCCTAGCTTGCCACTTTCCCTGGCCAAGTCATTAATCACCTCTCCAAGTTCCTCAGATGATTCTGTACTTAGAACTACATGATAAGCGAATCAAAGGTTATTAAATTTTACTCCATTGATTTGTAGACCATAATTTTCGCATTTTGTCTCCAGTCCTGTGAATATATTTTGCAATGCCCATATAAATTGTATTGCAGCTAAAAGGCATCCTTGTCTTATACCTCTATTTAATGGAAACAGAATTCATTTTATCTCGATAGACAAGAAGACTTGGGTATTACTGAGCAACAAGCACAATATATCAAGAAATATTAGTTTTAGTTCAAAATTCGTGAGAGCCCCTCGAATACTAAAGTGTTCTACTGAGTCAAATGCTTTAGAATAGTCAATGAAGGCAGTATATGCAGTAAAATTGCATTTTTTTAGATTTTTCTATTAATTGATTGAAGGCAAGTTGGTGCAGGTGGTGACTGAAGGTCAGGATCCAGCTTGGCTATTGTATCATTTTCAAAAAATTCTATTCTTTATTATGAATGCAAAATTCTTGTAAATTGTTGATAATACACTTATAGGACAATAGTTGTCAAGCAAATCACTTAGACCCTTTTTATGAATAAGTATTATTTTGCTTATTGACCAGTCGATAGGTATCTTGTTCTCCACCAGAAACTCATTAAAAACAAGCTAAAGGGGCTAAGACAAGTTATCATTACCAGCAATAATATGTCCATTGTAATTTCAATCTGCTCCAAGTGCTATTCCTTTTTTTTAACTCTCTAATTGCTTGTTTCACTTCCAATTACAAAAAAAATCTAATGTTTAAGTTTTGTGTGTAAATCAAAGGAGTGGGGTTTGAAATAGTGAAAGAACTGTTGTTATGTTTAGAGTTAAAGTGATAAATTAACCCCCCAATCAAGTTTCATTTTTAAATTCCAAAATTTGTGGACCATTAGAGTCTTGAGCACCCTGTATGTATAAATATGAGGCGTCTAGAATCAAAACAAGATACATCATTGAAACCAATTTGCTCAAAAAACACCAAAAACCGAACAAGCCTTATGTTTAATTTTATACAAGTGTATAATTTTCTTAAAAGTTGTAACTACCACAGCAAAATGTTTTTGAGGAATTTGAGAAGTTGATCTGTTATATTATCTATTTAGAAGATTTTTTTATTTTTTATGTGTTTCACTTAGTTTTAAAATCCACTAATGCATGTGTAATTTTAGAGCCAACATTCCACTTCAGCATTAAAAAACAGCATGATCTATTGAGTTTTGAAAATTGTTTTCTTTACCAGTATGTAGAGGACATTTTGAACTTTATAGATCAACTGTTATCACAAAATCGTAAAATAGTGATGTGTCTTGTTTTGATTCTAGACACCTCATATATACGTATATGTATATGTATGTGTATGTATATGTATATGTATATATATATATATATATATATATATATATATATATATATATATATTTATATTGTAATGATCTGCAAAGAGGGTGCTCTAGAAAGTGTCAGTTTCTGGCATAGCAAAGAGTAGCATTCCTAAACAATAAGTCCAGTACAGATATTATTTTTGTCAAACAACTAAATAATTGAAAATAAAAGCAGTTATAATAAAAGGTTTAGCATTGGCAGTTCTTATCTTGGCAGTGTTTATGTTTAAAAAGGAAGTGTGAAATATAAAAGGATTTAAAATGGTACGGTGGGAGTAACGTCTATAAAAAAGGCCTTCCTCCACCACTCGATCTCTTTCGAGCCAGCGAAGGGCGAGAGCACGCTGATAGCAGCATACACGGGTGGTGCCCACACACTTCCCATCAGCCGGCAGCCGACTTCATCTTCACTCTATGACCTAGCATAAGAACCTTTCAAGTCAATTTTTCTCAAACAAATTTAAAAAATAATTCATTTTCCTTTTCTTTTTAAATCTTGTTGAACCTAAAACACCACATCTTGGCGCCCAACCAACGTGGGCCATATATATATATATATATATATATATATATATATATATATATATATATATATATATATATATATATATATATAGTGCTTTCCAGTAGAACTGGTCACTCATGGGAAGTGTAGACCATTACCCCAAAAAGGGAGGCCTTTGCGGAAGAATTAATTTATTATAAGCAAAGAAGTAATATTTTTTTTTTTTTTTGTATTGTAGGTGCATCGATTGCTGTGGTCATTAGCACCAAGAAGTGTTTTTTTTTTTTTTTTTTTTTTTTTTTTTTTTTTTTTTTTTTTTTTTTTTTTTTTTTTTTTTTTACGGCGCATCTACATCTAGGTCATTAGCGCCGAAGAAGTGTTATTATTATTATTATTATTATCAAAAGAGGTTTTATCATTGTTATTATTGTTGTTATTATTATTATCCAAAAAAGTTTTATCATTGTTATTATTGTTATTATTATTATCAAAGAGGTATTACCATTATTATTATTAACAAAGAAGTATTATCATTAATATTGTTGGGTTTATAATTACTATCACACAATAAAGGCTATTCATTCATTCATATATATGTTTATATATATAAGCATATATATATATATATATATATATATATATATATACAGTGCTGTGAAAAAATATAGACTCATGGGAAAAAGAAACTATTTGAATTAGTTTTGTTTAAATAAGCCATTTACTTTAAAATCTCACTAACAAAAGATATTATTTAATGTTTAACTAAATGATTCGTAACTTTGATAAACAATTTAATGATAATGTTAGGATTAGCTTCATTTGATAAAACAAACAACCTGTGAAAAAGTATAAACTCAAACATTTTCTGACTCTTTAAAGGGTAAGTTCTTTTCAATAATGACAACTTGTGCCATGTTTTTTTATTACCTCCAAGAGTCCTTTGAGAACACTTTTTACCAAATTAATTAATGTTCTCTCTGGTATGTTTTCCCAAGCTTGTGTTATCCTTTCTTTGAGCTCAGCAATATTTTGGATTTTTGGATTCTAAAAGTCATAGATTTCTCTTGCCTTAATTCTCCACCACTTTTCTATCGGCTTTAGATCCGGACTAAGGGCTGACCAATCTAAAATGTTGATTTTAAAATTCTAAAACCATTGTTTTGTAGCGTGTGTATTATGAATCAGCACATTTTGCTGCCGAGAAATGATTATTTCTCCTTCCAACGTTGTAATAAATGGCAAAAGGAACTCTTCCAAATCATTTTGATAAATAACTGCATTCATTGTTCCCAAAATAAATGAAATTATAGTTTTCCCCTTTTCATTAAAAGCAGACCATACCCATGACAACGCTACATGAATGTGACCTTCTTGAAAAAACTTTTTACTTTTTTTTTCTAAAGTCAAACCAGTAATAATTTAAACCATCTGGACCTTCAATTTTAAGTTTTTTCCTCACTGAAAATAACACTTGGCCATTTTTTGGCTATTTTGAATATGATTTTCAGCGAACTGCAGTAGTCGCTGCAAATTATGTTTCTTGAGATGTGGTTTTCGCATTACTTTATAATATTTCAAGAACTGTGGTTCCTTTATCCACTTCCTGATGAAGCTAGCATCACATGCTAAATTAAATCGCCCCAAAATCTTTGCGGAAGATGCTCCTGTTTTTGAGATTTCTCTCAAAACTGTCCGTTTCACTTGCTTGAAAAAATTTGGAGGACTTTCACTTCTTTTATTTTGCTTGTCTTGGCTGCAATTTAAAAAGTTATTGGTCACTCCTTGGAAGGGGTTTAGCTCACAAACAATTCGTCTCTGTGTCAACCGAACTCTTCTTAGGTCCATAATTCTTTGCTTCCAAATTTCCGTAAGTTGACTTCCACTCAGCATTATTTAAAAAGAAAAATACAAATTCACAGGAACCACCACAGCATAAAAAACAATCACATGAACTCTCTCTTCAAAAGTTAAAAGAAAACTGAGGTGGTAATAATCCATTAGAACACCTGACAATAGAAAATTAACATTGAGTTTATACATATTCACAGCGTAAACATGGCTTTTTTACATGATCTGATTACCGTAAATTATCAAACAGATCAAAGGTCATTTAAAGCTTCTTGGCAAACTAATAACATAAAAACAAATCACAAAAAATTATAGAGCAACAAATTCACTTTTAAATTTAATAAATACTTTGGTTTTATATGTTGAGTTTATATTTTTTCATAGGACTGCATGTATGTATGTATGTATATATATGTATGTATGTGTATATATGTATATGTATATATATATATGTATATATATATATATATATATATATATATACATATATACAGGGTGGCCCAGATAAACGGGCCACACAAGAAATAACTCCTAAAAGGTTGGAGATATCAACATTTTTCAAATGAGCTAATATGGAGTTCTTGTGGAGTTCTGAAAATGAAGCCCTCGGAAATAATAAAATAACCCATCAAAGGGCTCAAATAGACCTTTGAAGGGAAGGGTTCCCTATTTACCCATATGTTGCATTACATTTTTTAAAAGTACTAAAAAAGCAAGGAAGTACAGGGCAAAAGGATTTTCTTTGCGTCAAGTAGTTCTCTGGAAAAGTATGTTTTGATTTACATGTATTTCTCATCTGAATTTCCCAAAAAAAAGGCACTTTAATTTGGGGGAGGGATAATTCAGCTTAGAAGAGTGCGTTCAGCATTCAACAAAATGAGTCCCTTTAGCCTAAACTAAAAATAAATAAAATTGGGGCTTTAGGTAGAAATGTCATATTAAACATTTTATTTACTGTCAAAAAAATTTTTTATATTTTATTTCTCTAAATGAAAAAAAAAAAAAAGTCAAAAGTTAAACTCTTTTTTTTTACAGCAAGTGTTCAAATATCCTTCTTGCATTAACTGAGACATAACTCCAGTCTTCTTTCTAGAGGGGCTTTCCTTCTTTTTACCATACCGGAAGGAACGATCAACTTGAGAGTTACTTCCGATAAGGTGAAAGACTTCTTATATTTAACAAACCATGCCTATGCTCAACATTCTACTTTACCTGATAAACTCAGAGATGACAAAGTGAAGAAGGCTGCTGAGCGTAGGCCTGGTCTTTCAAATAGCCCCATATAAACTACATCCAAAGGTTTTAAATCTGGTGATCTAGGTGGCAGGTCCACCTCATCCTATCCACCACTGGTGAAAAACATCACTAATGATGAGTCCACACCAGACATTGATTTTCCACCAGTGCTGCCGATCACCCCTATGTAGCCCCAATTATTCTTAATTTTCTTTTTTAGTTTAGTTAGGTTCTTGAGACTGGAGACAAAGAGCCATACAGGGAACCGAATGGCGGAATATTCTTAGCGAATCAAAGCCCCCTCCCAAGGGGTAGTAATGCATAGTAAGTAAGTAAATTAAATCATAGATTTGCAAAAATATGATATACTTGACAAACTAGATGAGTCTAAATCTGAGAATTCCACTATCTTAAGTGAACCTTCATCATCGTCATCTAAATTTTCATCTTCCATTCCTTTTATAAGTCTATCAATGCTACATCCAGGCCCTTCAATAAAATTTGACCTATAAGCATATAAAATAAGTGATTAATAAACATAAATAAACTTCTGCTTCCAGTTTAAGCAACAAATACATTTTCTTGATTAGTCTATTTTACCAATTTGCAGACAACCATATGGCATTGTCCAACTCCTTCAACACAATTTTTTTGATTAAACTGCATGAGATTTGAGAAATACACTCTCTCTGAAATCTTTACATTTACTTAGTGGCAGTTGCTGTTACTCTTACTTTCAGTTTCACCCCCAGAATTAATTTGGATAAAATAAATTTTACTAATAAAGAGTTGAGTTTGCTGAAGAAAGGTTTAAAGTATTTTCCATCCTTCCCATCCATCTAAGAAAAGTGGTTTGGTTGACCTTTTGGTAATCATTGATAAAGTCAACAGCAAAGAGGATATACTGAAAGTAAATAGTATTAGATCTGAGCTCTTACCAAAAAAACCTTGTAGTATTTTTATTTTCAAATAAGTTTAGTAATATTCTACCCTCACAAGCATTTAATTGGTTTAAAAAAGTTTAAATGCCAGGAAATCCAATATCTATACTTAATATTCATAAAGTAAACTTACATTAGGCTGCTTGAGGTTGAGGGATACTCATGTGCAGCTAATTTTTTGATTACTACTTTCATGCCTCCATTTAAAATTCGCCAATTCTCGTTGGTTAAGTCAACAGTATCCTGAGATATGTCATCAAAGGCCTGTTTTTTAGGAGCTCTCTAAAGAATAAGAAAAAAACTGCAACTCATTTCACATAAT
The DNA here is from genome assembly GCA_946811695.1 of Gonocerus acuteangulatus. Taxonomy (NCBI): domain Eukaryota; kingdom Metazoa; phylum Arthropoda; class Insecta; order Hemiptera; family Coreidae; genus Gonocerus; species Gonocerus acuteangulatus. The sequence goes on from OX328132.1 coordinate 76,732,136, forward strand.
GTAATATAAAATATACAATTTTATATTAGATCATTTTACTGTCTGTGATTCAATTAAAAATGCATAAACAAAAAATTCACATATAAAAATAAATTAAAAATGCAACAGATGATTGAAGAGATTATATTAAAAAAATATACTGGTTAGGATTGAAATAAAATTATTTTAAATAAAATAAGGGGAAAATATGATAAAGAGTTTTACGAATGTACAATGTTTTTATTAGCCCAGTTTGTATAAATAAATAATTACAATATAGATATTCAAGAACACATTAACCCTTACAAGACGGGAACCTGCATGAAAACAGATGCCCGTGGAGTGGAACCCGTTTCATCCTTCTGGTTCTACAGGACATTAAAATAGCTCAGCCTCCTAGCCATCTCTTCTCATATCTCATAATATGCTTTCATTATTTCTTTCTTTAAAAAGTTTCCCGTTACCATTTTCTCATTCTGAGGTTCAGAACAAATAACGGCAGGATTAAAAACTTTTATTTTTTTATTTTGTTTATATTTTTTTAACAATGTTTTGAATTTTTTTTAAAATAATGTCAACCCATATATGACAGCGTTGGTGTAATATCTACAGAACATGATCTTTATGTATTCATCAACTGGTAAAACAGAAATAAGGCCCCTTAGGGGGAATCAAACTATATAAAGGAACCAGGAAGCAGATGGAAACCCGCATTCAATAGACTCAAAATGCATCTTTTTTAACTCTAGTCATACAAGAGTGACTAGGGCTTACAAAACTTACTGCTGGATAGCACAAAAAGCTGTCACAGCGGTGGCTTTCAATTCCGAAGCGAAGAAAAGGCCTTGCCACGAAAATGTCTATCAGGCCACAGGGCATGCCGGCCCGTTGCCACGAATGTGGCTATTAGTCTCAAATGGGATAAACTTATTTAAAATGTGTATCTACTTCCAACATATATTTATAGTTTACTTGATGTTATTTATGTATATAACCAGAATGAATGATAAACAGATACATACTAAGTAAAAATCTTACATGCACATACATCCACAAATAATAATAAATCATTATTACAGAATATATTCTTATATTATAAATTATTCACCTATCTCAATAATGATTTAACTTTTTCTATTAAATATAGAAGTTTACCTTCCTACAGAATGAGAAATCAATGAAATCTGCATGTACAGGTTTTTTACGAGCCCTTGTTGAACCTCTTTCAGGTTTTGGAGGATTCAGAAGTTGAATCAACCTATCTGCATACCTTATTTGCTTGCTTATTTCTTTAAGAAAGTAGTTTGCTTCATTAGGATTATCAAAAAACAGTCGCTAAAACAAAAACATATTTTTTTATTTATAGAGACTTATTTTTCTCACTTCAGTGAGATTCTTTAGATTATTTAAAATCAAGGAAATCATTTAATTCATATTAGTATGGTTTGAAAGTATTGTTTTAACTAGATTAAATGGATAACGTAACGTAAAGAACTAAAGCAATTAAAATTAAATACAAATGAAGACTTACTGGATTTGGTAACCACTGCCTCAAATTGACTAAAATGGCTTTCAAACCATGGAGAAGATATTTTGGAGCAGGTGCGTGTTGTCTGTTCAAATTTTCTAACTCCTTCAAGAGGCCATGTGCAGCTAGCCAGTGGAGATTTTCAAAATGTGGAAACAAATACCTGGGAGGAGTTTTATATTTTATTTCCATTGAATATACCCTAAAACAAAATTAATCCAAACATTCATAACAATTCCTACTCCATAGCAAATTCTCTAATGTGTAGAACTCAAAATGGTCATTGAATGAATAAAATCAAAACCTTTTACATAATCTGTCTAACAGGGCCAAGGATAATAATATCAATTTCAAACTTGTATATTAGGATGTTGATCATGTATTAAATGAAAAAGTAAACTTTATTAGTGAATGTGTTGCTTTCTTACTTTGTGTGTTTGTGTGTGTGTGTGTGTGTGTGTTTTTTTGGCAGAGAGAGGTTATTTTGACTCCCCCTAAGGAATACTACAAGCATTTATATTATATTTTTATTTATAATAGTGATTGGTATATAAGTTACTAATATAAAACCTACGCAAGTTGTTCGGCTATATTTAAGCTGTGCAAGAAATTTCCACCATAAACAAGAGAGTCTTCAGTAGTCAGAACTGCATGAATCCAGCCGGTAGGCAAAAATAAGGTAGAACCAGCTTTCAAAGTGTACTTAAAACATTCATCAACCTGTGAGAAAAAGTGAAGCATAACAAACTGTAATGAAACTTAAAATGATAAATAATAAATTGTTCTAGACTATAAGAGTGAAAGTGTCATATAATGTACGAGTATCTTATTCTTTTTCTTATAGCTCTAAAGGAAAGTAGTGTAGAGAGCACTAGCAGTAGTACAGAGAGATCAAGTGGATGTTTAGGATGTACGCTGGAGTTCATTCACTCTAGTGGCTGTTTTTTTTTTTTTTTTTTACGGCGCCTCTACTTCTAGGTCATTGCGCCGACATCCAGGGTGCAGCGAGGAATTTTCCCAGCGAGCCTTGAGATGAGAAAATTCCTGCCGGAGGTGGGAATCGAACCCACCATCTCCCGCTTATGAATCCAGCGTGCTAGCCACTAGACTACGGGAGACCCCTCTAGTGGCTGTTATTGGTCATGGGGAATCAGAATAACTTTATGCTTTTAAGGTCCAGAATTTTATTTTTAAATGTTCCCAAAAATTATTTTATCATTGAATATCACTATTTGAGATTCCAGACAACTCCTTGTCACACACTTATATTAGAATCTTACCCCAGCATGGTAAAAGGAGCATGGATTGCTTCATGAGTTCAACCTCATAAGCGGGATTCCTCCCTACAGTGGGATGGAGGAAACACACTAAGAACCCTTTAAAATGAATCATCTGAAGTCATAGGTCCTATTTGAAATCTAAAGTTTTGCCCTGCATCTCTTTATTTTTTCAAAAACTTTAAATACATTTTTTTTTTTTTTTTTTTTTTTTTTTTTTTTTTTTTTTTTTTTTTTTTTACAATGTTATCTGATCAAGAGATATTCAGCCGACAGACAAGTTGTTTTTTCTAGTCAACACTTTTAACCGCCATGCTGCTACGGACGGATATCATTTCGGTGGTTGCAGTGCCGAGAGTGCTACGAGCTGACATTTCAGTCTAGAGGGAGCAGTGGTCCGACTGTTATATCAGTTCGGCTTGTTTTGAGCTTGGCTGCTACAAGCTATTATAGCAGTCCTTGCACTAGTGCCTTCTCTAGGCTGTTTATAGAAGCTCTAGTGCCCTTCAAAGCTGATATGGGGCATAGGACTTCACTTTTGCCATTTTAGTTTCCAACTACTCAATCATATGTATACCTGCTCCCTCCCTTTTTTTACTGCCAAAAAATGTTGTTTCTCTTTACCGGGAATTTACCCTGCATATTTCTCTAGTATACTTTAGGATTTTCAAGTGAATAATTGAGTGTAAAAATGTCTAAGAAAATTTATTCTGAACAAGAATTATTAGAACTTTTTACGGGTGTGAGCAAAAGTGAAGCGTAGTTTTCTTCAGATGAGGATGAGGGTAGACCTGGGCATAATTTATTTGAAATAATATTTTCGAAATAAATCATGAAATAACCGTAACAGATTATTCCAGAAATAATTTATTTTATCATTATATTTTAATATTATTTCTGGAATAATTATTTATTTTTGATTATATTATGATTGATGAGATATTTATTTCCGAAATGATTATTTGATCAAATAATATATTCTGATATCTTAATTTATGCGAGAATTTCATCTAAATACATGTTTTCCTGTCAAGCCTCATTGAGCTGAAGTTGAAAAAAAATTTTAAAGTCTGAGTAGCAGAAATTTCATTTAAATTATTTATGAAATATATATATATTATTGCATACATATTATTATATATGTATGTATATATATATATATATATATATATATATATATATATAAACAAAATCCACTACTTTCTAATAAAGTTTTGTGCTAAGTAAAAGTATAATTAGGAAAGTGGGAATAAAGGTGTTAACCACTAGACCACGGGGAGACCCCGATAATAATGTTAGGAGGATTATCTCCTTTTCTCCTGTTTTGTGGGTAGAATTAACCATTCCCATCATTCAAACATTATTTCATCATGAAGTTATTTCGGAAATAATTATTTTGCATCTCTGTGAAATAATTTATTTCATAAATAAAAATTACTGTAATATCAATGATCAAATAGTTATTTCAAAAATAAAGCATTTAGAAATGTGTTGATTTATTTCAAAGAATGATAAAAATATTCAAATAATTATTTCAAGGAATAAATACATCTAGTTATCTGATGAAGATTGTTTTATATAAGTATGAAATAACATTTAAAGAATTTCCATTATTTCGGAAATAATTATTTCATGAAATAACCATTTAATTTATTTGAGAAATAAATTATTCCAGTAGTGCCCAGGTCTAGATGAGGGTACTGTTGAAGTATCCCAAAATGTTTCTACTGGAGAAACACCTGGAACTAGTGGAATGCAAAGTACAAAAGAATTATCTTCCGACGAAACTTTGTGTCACGAAAAAATATTCAGCACGCAGAGCACTCCAGGCACTAGGCTATTCCCCACCACCGCATCATCTAGCCGTACGAGTATTACACAACCTAAAAGATAAATAGCGTTGTCGGGTTAATTTCATAAGTGGGTTTTCTTACCTAAAGGGACGAAGGGACATGCTAAAACCACAATTTCTTTGGAAATCAATTTTTTCATTACTTCAATTTCATTGCAAACATTACATGACAAAATATTCAAAAAGATTATGTTGACTAATCATGTTCAAATTTTGGCCAAAATCTTTAAAAATGTTCTCCTTAATTGATTTTGTTGGTTAAAAAACTTCATTACTCAATATTTGATACTTTTTAGACCTGCCGTTAACATCAATATGCTCAGTATTTCTGGTATAAATCTACTTCAGAACTTGATCATTGAATACTTGAGATACTCTTTGGGCTGATCCTTCAAATCATTATGTTTGGCATATATATATATTTACAAAACTTAATTTGTTTAATAAGAACTATGATTTCTTCAATACAAAGAACCAAAAAATTGAACATACAGATTGCCAGCCAAAACATTCTCCTGAGGCTAATCCGTATTTGCCAGTCTAAGTAATACACAGGAAAAACAAAAATGTCAACAAGATAAACACACATTAACTAAGTGTTAAACTTTATATTATACCTGATCAGCAAAAAATGTATGTAACCTATTCCGTGAATCTGACCAATTCCAGAATAAAGAGTTGTTTGCCTCCGATGGCCGGATAACATAGAAAATTTTTTCACCCTGAGAATTAAAAAAACAATCAGATAATATGTGAGGGAATAAGCATTATTGGTGTAATTTAAAAAAAAAAAAAAAAAAAAAATGTAAATTAGAATACAATTAATTATTTCTGTAAAGATTATTTTCTAATTGAAGATTTGCAACCACATACAGTCAATTAGAAGTAGGTGAAAATATATATTTCACTCCTTAACTACAGTTCAATTAGTAACATATTCAATGTGCTAGCGTAATGCTACGTAGGGACACAAGTTTGACCTCAGGAATGCATACATAACAAGTTTTATTATATTTACTCGAATAAAGAATAATAATAATAAGTCTGAGAAGGTTGATCCCATTCCATAATACCCTTGCAAAAAAAAGGAGGAATTCAAAGAAAAAATTTCTAGGGAATAATAGACATTTTTCAATGAATTATAGCAAACTGACAAAAAAAATAAAAAAAAAATAGCAAAACATGAAAAAAAAAAAAAGCCTGGCTCACAGGAACTGCATAATCTTAGTGAGTTTCCTTATTTGCTTATCCCAGGTATCATTTGGAAAGCTTGAAATAGAAACTTTTAACCCTTTTTTTCTGTTTTGCTATATTTGTGGAAAGTTACATTGATGAACTTAATTTTACCGTTAAACCTACTGAAATCAAATCTCCAAGGAAAGTGACATTTTAATCACTTAATGGCCAGAGTGTACAGAAAATTGAAAGAAGCCAACTTGAAGAGAAAGTGATCCTCCTTCTATTAGACTTCTGCTCATTCTTAACACATTAAATGACTGATAGCCACTTAGAAAGGGCCGGCAAGCCCAGTGGAATGACAGCCAGTTTTGTGACAGCAGGCTGTCGTGTCCTGTGGACTGATAGCCACTTGTGGCAAGGCCATTTCTTTGCTTCAATAATGAAGGCCACTACTGTGACAGCTTTTTGTGATAACTAGCTGTACGTTTTGTAAACTCAAGTCATTTTTGTATTCGCTAGAATTCATAAAGGGGGCGAGATTACTACATCAACTAACATCAAATAGTATAAACTTCTTTATAATTTTACCTTTGACAAACTCATTTTACTGCTAAAAGTAAATAAAAAAACAACACTCAATAAAATACCGAGGGAAACAGAGAGTTTTACAGGAACAAAATAACACTTTTAAAATTTTAAACACTGATTTCGTCAAATGAGATCGTCCGAACGAAAATTGCAAAAGAATCCTATTTGTATGAAATTTATTAGGCTTTCGAATAGTCACTTTCACTTACCATGATTTTCCAACCGTTTTGAGATATTTAAGAAAATATATGAAAACTTCAAAATTGCTAATGTTTGATAATAATTTTTTTTCTTATAATTCCTTTATTCCAAATAAAAACAAAATTTATATAAATAAGTTTTTATAAATTTAAAATATGTGAAAATAGTTTCAACTCAATCCATCGTTTTGAAGTTACTGGAACTAAGATTCTCTATTTTTGTTAACGTTACTCAAAAAGGGTTAACGATATCACCTTGTAACTGGTATCATTTGAATCCTCACATCAAAATACATATAAAAAGGGCACCTGGAAGCTTATAAATGCAAAGCTGTAAGCACTACGATTATGTTGCAATAATTTCGTGATCTATTAGAGAAAATATTTGATTAATTAATTTCACTATTTTTTTTGTTTGGGTGTGTTTAATTTTACTTTCTAAACAAATTTAAACATCTGCTGGAATAAAATTTCCACAAAAAGTGGAAATTTTTGGTACTGAAATGGTTTGTAAAGTATGACTGACAACATATTACACATATTTTGCCAACTGTGCACAAAAATCATCACTAACTCATCTAAAACTTGTTTTTTTCATGTTTTGTGACTTTTTTTATATAAAATCATTTTACTTTTAACCAAATTCAAAAACCTGAGGAAAGAAGTAATAAGCACATCCAAAGAAACTCAAAGAACTTCCTGAAACTCTAAGTACTGTTTCCTATTGAAATCATTTTATTGAAATGTGCATGTCAAACATCTCAATGAGAAATTTACTAAGCTTTCAAATAATCATCTTTAACTTAGCATGATATTTTGTTAATTCTTCATATATTAATAAATTTAGCACCAAAACCACAAATGCCTGTTAATTTAAGTATTCTTGTAATACTTCCTCGGCACCAAGTGAAACCAAAGTTTATACCTCTTTGGGTCTTATATTGGAAGAATGGCAAATATGTTAAAAATTATTCAATTCAATTTCATTTTGGAGTACCCCAAATCACAATTCTTGTTGTTTCCTTGTTACTCAAAAATGGTAATAAACTTTGCCTTGAAGTTATTCCATTCAATTCTGCATGTCAAAATTACTACAGAAAGTGTATCTGGAACCCAATTAAACTTTAGAGTGCGAGAGTTTCCCATACTCATTTTTTGATCCAGGCAGAGGATTTACACTAGGTAAAACGTTCATATATTTAAAATTTTACTTTTGTTTACTTTTTATTCAATAATTTTTTAGTGAAAAATAGATGAGCACACTGTTACATTGCATTCCTTGCAACATGTTTTTGTCAGTTTTCTTCTTTCAATAGGATTATCTGGATCTACTTTGTCTTCCATTTCTATATGTGCATCGGCAGGATCGTTAAAGTCCCTGCCATATAAAAAGTAAAGAATCTTCTTATTCTTCAAGAACATTTTTTAGCGCGGTTCCTCCCTCCCCATAGGGAGGAACCCCGCTTATAAAGTTGATCTCATGACGCAATCCGGAAGTGCCGACTAGAAAATTTTGAGTTTCAGAACCCCTATAGAACAAAAATAACGATGGTTCAAATTTGTATATGTATATATATATATATATATATATATATATATATATATATATATATATATATATATATATATATATATATATATATTGTCTGTTTGCGGCCCTGACAGCTCAAAAATGGTCTGATTTTGATGAAATTTCGTACAAAAATTTTTCGTCTAATTTGAAAGGTCAAGTTCGTTAACCAGCATAATCTGCCCCCTGGAACATGGTTTTTGGAGCGAAAGTCGTGCAAAAAAAAATCGTTCCGCTTACTTCATATGCTTGCAAGTACTCGTTTTATAGGCTTCTTGGCCTAGGAAAACGAATGACCGTTTTCGAGAAAATTGGAAAAATAGTTTTTGAATACCGTATTTGGTTTGGGTACTTAGAATCATGGGATTCAGTTGAAACATTTTCTGCATGTTTAGCTTTCATCAAAACTAATATGTTGAAATTTTGGTTACGTTTGGAGTTAAGGAAGGGTTAGAATAAAATATTTTATTAACAGACATGAAAAGTTTTGGTAACTTTGTATACTTTCCTTAATTTTTTTTTTTTTTTAAGGCGCATCTACATCTAGGTCATTAGCGCCGACTTTCCTTAATATCTCGAAAATGGTTGAGAATCTTGGGAAACGGAAGATTACTATTAGAAAGCTTACTAAATTCTCTACAAAAAAGATTCTGAAGAAAGTTTTGACTAGGCGATGTCAATCGGAGAAATAAGTGCTTAAAACTTTAAAGTAATTGATTTCGCTTATTCGAACTGTTTTTTTTTTGTCTGTTTTTATTCCTTGTTATTTTTTAATTGCTTATAGTTGGATAATGTATTTGAAAATAAAACAGGTTAAGTAAAATAAGAAAAACAATTTAATGTTAGAAATATAGCTTGCCAAGAGAAAGAGATTCGATGACGTCTTTTGAATATTTTCAATTGCCTTTATGCTGTTGGTTTTTTATTTTTGGATGGGCTGTTGGATTTCCAAGACATAGCTTTTCAACTGCCTAGCGGGGGCCTTTCTGGGGTTGGCCGACCCACCAGGTAAGATCATAAATCAAGACCTTTCAAGAAATGTGGAACCAAAATAATAACTTTTTCTATTTTAATCATTCCAAATGAGACTAGGGATAAGAATGGAACCGTGCTAAGATGATGCAGTTCCTGTGAGTTGGACTTTTCCCTTTATGGTAGTAGTTGAAATTTTGATAATATTCACAACAGAGCACAACAAACAACTAAACAAATGCTTGAAGCAAACTGACAGAAAAGGAATTGTTTCCGAAGGGATAAGTTCAGAGGGATAAACCCAGTTATCCAAGCGTTATTGGCATCAAATATGGGCAAAAGAGTTTATAAGGCATCTTCGAAAACAAAGGGAAGTATTTTTATTTATTTATTTGCTTCACAGGATTTCCCCTTATTTAAGGAGTTTGGCTTATATATTTATTTAGTTAGACCTAATGTTAGTAGATTTTAAATTTTAACTGTTATAGCAATATTTACTATTTACTATTTCACTATTATTAACACACTATAATGAGTAAATGAGTTACAAAATAACAATATATCTACATGACAAGTAATTAATATAACTAATAATATATAATTAAATATCCTCCATTAAAAATATAATCATAAAATTAAAAAATAAATCAAATTTAAATTAACTGAAAAGTAAATTATTAAAACGTCAATAATAATGGACGTGGGAGAAAAGCCCGCTGCACTAAAGTTTTAATGGAGCTTTCCTGCGGGAATAGTTTTTACAGTTAGTTAGAGTCCAGATAGTGAGCAGATAACCAGAGGATTCGGCATCTCAGCAGATCAAGCCAAGTGTCGTCCCCCTAGCATTTTGTGTTCTGATACCTGCTCCTAGAAAATCAGTGAAACCAGCCCAACATCTCGGTGCACTGGGATTTCCCGCAATTACTGAACATTTTACTAGATTTAAAGCAGCTTGTGATAACCCTAAGTTACCTTACCAACTCTCCGCATGGAGATCTGCACATCAGCCCCAGTGACGTCATAACCTACTACTGAACTCTTCTAATTTATGAACAGTTATTTATTTATGATCAATTATTTATTTAATTTATTTATTGACAGTTGTCTTATAATTATATTTATTAAGTAAAGCTAAGTTTTATTATTTTATTTATTCAAGAGGAATAAAGTTTTTATTTTATTTATTATTTTATGAACACGACTATTATTTATTTATTGTTTGTTGGGACCTTCTGACCAATATACAGACAATTAATAACCCCAACAATCTATTATTGCTATTGAGTGCGTTGAGGAAATTAATTTCTTGATCATTATCAGTAAGGAAGGTAAGATCTTTAGCTTTTATCTGATCATAAGCAAAGGGAAGTAAGGGTCAAACAAACTACAGAGCCTAATTAATAATTCTCCTTCGATCTAGCTTTTTACCACTGGTGGTGGTTTTTTGTGATTAATTTAAATCTACATTTTAGGAGATTTCTTGGAATCTTCTACTCCTATTCCTTCTGGAGGTGATTAGTCTAAAATTAGACAGAAAAAAACAAAGGAGTTACTTAAATAACACGAGGAGAAAACTACTTAGTTAATATATAAAATGAATGTTAATAAAGAAAACAAAATGAATGTTCGTTTATTTTATTCAAATGTACTTATGTAGAAAAGAGAAGCATGTGAACCTTACTTTTACAATGTGGTACCAAACAGATGTTCCTCCAAAATCAATATGAAAATCTGTGTACGAGTTTTTTGGGCTTATTAAACAATATTTTTGAACCTTTGGTTTCAATAATTCTTCTTCTTGGGGCCAGAATTTAGTGACCCAATCAAGCTCACGAGCAACTAGTGGTGGTTCAATCATTTTTCCTAAACTGTAAATAAAAATATCATATTATATCTCTATTAATAAATACAAAGAATAAGGCAATTGATAAATATGTGTTATGATAAAATTTGTATGCAATAGAACAGTATAGGTGTCCCGCATTGAGATGTCATAACTTGAGGGGTTTATTTTGCACATCTTTTGTAATTCAGTGACACAGAAATGGGCGTTCTATCTGAACATGTAGCAGAGCTGCTCCAACTTTTGTCTATTTTCAAAGCTATTGGTTGTTTTGATAAAAAAAACTGTGCTTTCTGGATTTCTGGTTTATGTATCGTAAATAGTAACCACATTTTTAGCATCTACATTAAGATTCCAATAAGAAACACCCATTATTGAAATATTACCATGTAAATTCAGAGCTGTACTAAAAGCCATACTGATGTGGACTATTGATATTAGCATTTTCTTAAATTGTTCAATAATTTCTTAATCAGCTATTTGTAGACTTGGAGGTTTGCCTCCTCAAGGGTGAAAGATGACAGAAGAACATATTGAAAATAATTACAATATTTATTCCCGGCGTCTTCCTGGGTAATGGCAACTTTATTCACGTACTGTAGCAGATGCATTACCATTAACGAAGCCATAAACGAACACTGTATTATTCGTAAGAAAAAAAAAAAAAACGGCCATTAGTATAACCTGGGAAGAGAACACCACACAGGCAGACTGATGAATAAATATCTACTTATTTAATAAGGTGAGAGTCAGACTTACGCAGACAATTCTCGAAGAATGGATGAATTAGAACAAATCCATTGGTCTGGCTGTAAATAAAGATTAGTAAAAAATACCTTTCATTTAAATCTATTTTTTTTTTTTTTTTTTTTTTTTTTTTTTACTTTTTATCTGCAGGAGTTTTTAGTAGTTAGAGGTTTCTGTTTGTGGACTTAGAGGTTTGCCTCAGCCTCAAAAGTTGCCTTATTTAATAAGGTTTAAGATGATACCTTGTTGTTTTAGAAAAAAAAAAAATCATTTGAATCTCATTTTTACTCATTTCTAAGACAAAACCAACAAATGTGCTTTGGCGTGAAGGAACCATTCTGAACGCATTCTTCACACGATAATGGTGATGTGCCATCCTTCCCACACTAGGTACACACTTTTTGCTCAGATTTAGGGTTGGGGGACACTTCGGAATCAAGGGTGATAGACGAATGGAGGACATATTGGAAAAAATTACAACTATGAAAACATAATATTTACATATATTATATTGAGAAGAATTGGTCGACAGTTGAAATGTAGAAGGTGCTGATCGTCGGGGTTTCGGTATATTTTTTTATTCAATAAAACCTCATTTTATAGTAAAAATTTATTTTTATTAACGCCAACTTTTCGGCTTGGTATACAAGCCTTCTTCAGGGCTATGGAGAAGAGGGAGACCTGTCCAGTGTCATGTACACTACATTTCAGAAATGTAGCTTACATGACACTGGACAGTTCTCCCTCTTCTCCATAGCCCTGAAGAAGGCTTTTATACCAAGCCGAAACGTTAGCGTCAATAAAATACATTTTAACTATAAAATGTGGTTTTATTGAATAAAAAAATAGACCGAAACCCCGATGATCAACACCTTCTACATATATTATATTGTTATGCCTTGAGGGTCTTATTTGATTAAATTTCTATTTTTAATTTTATTCTATTTAATAGACACAACAATCTCTCCTTATAAGTTAACTGAGTTATTCGTTACAATCATTGGAAATTGTATAGAAAAAACTCCTGCAGATAAAAAGTAAAAAAAAAAAAAAAAAAAAAAAAATAGGTTTAAATGAAAGGACTTTTTTACTAATCTTTATTTACAGCCAGACCAATGGATCTTTTCTAATTCATCCATTCTTCGAGAATTGTCTGCGTAAGTCTGACTCTCATCTTATTAAATAAGTAGATATTTATTCATCAGTCTGCATGTGTGGTGTTCTCTTCCCAGGTTATACTAATGGCCGTTTTGTTTTTTTTTTTCTTACGAATAATACAGTGTTCGTTTATGGCTTTGTTAATGGTAATGCATCTGCTACAGTACGTGAATAAAGTTGCCATTACCCAGGAAGACGCCGGGAATAAATATTGTAATTATTTTCAATATGTTCTTCTGTCATCTTTCACCCTTGAGGAGGCAAACCTCCAAGTCTACAAATAGCTGATTAAGAAAATATTGAATAATTTAAGGAAACACTAATATCAATAGTTCACATCTATATGGCGTTTAGTATAGCTCTTAATATACATGAAAGTATTTTAATAACGGGTGTTTCTTATTGGAAATTTCATGCAGATTATAAAAATGTGATCAGTATTTACGATTTATAAACCAGAAAACACAGTTTTTTTTTATCAAAACAACCAATAGCTTCGAAAATAGACAAAATTTGGAGTAGCTCTGCTACATGCTCCGATAGAACACCCATTTCTGCGTCACTGAACTACAAATGACGTGCAGAATAAACCCCTAAAGTTATGACATCTCAATGTGAGACACCCTGTATAATGAAAAATTTGTTGTACGTGACATGCTTTTATGAAAAATTGTATCTATAGTGTATAACTAAAAGCAGAAGTTTAGAAACATAAGAAAGGAAAATAATAATACCAAAATGTTTTTTGTGTTTCATCTAATGGATACCAATTAATGAATAACTTATCGTGACTGGAACCACTATCTTTGTATAAACAGAATTGTTAAACATTTGTATAATACAATATTTTTTATATTGTTTACACAGTAACTGTATAAGCGGGTTTTTCCTTCAGAACTCTTTTACAATTATCACATAGAATAGAGAATTCAAGTAAATTTTGTATTCATTGCATAAATTAACGATAAAATATCACTTCTTACTACAGGATTATAATGTACACAGTACAGTACCTATTACAATTTAACAAGTATATTGTTTGTTAAGTTGGATCTAAAATATTCATTTTACTGATTAATACTTCAACTACATTACTACGTCCTCTGTACCAGGAGGTACAGAGGCATGTAACCCTAATTTTTATTTTATTAAGCTACAATATTTAAGAAAAGCTTCTATTTATTTTTAACATTTGCACATTTTATTTGTATTACGAGTAAATGAGAAGTAAAATTATTCGCTGCAGAATGTTTTTGAAATGAAATGACAAATTTTTATTTTACTCCGGGACACATGTCCCTAATTTTGACTTCACAGAATCAGGTGAAAACAATTTAAAATATAAAATTAAAATACTACAGCTTGAGGGGGGTAAATGGATGGGCTAAAGGGCAGCTGGGGCAGACGTGCGGATATGGGAGCCGTCTGTCTTCTTATAGGAGCTCTGCTAAGCTAGAGTGCCCCATTCCTCTGCTTAGCATCTTCTAGTGTACCTGATTCCCATCAACACCTACTGCCGACTTCCCTGTGGTACCCCTTGGTAACGTGCTTGACTAGGTGACAAGGAGTAGGGGTCTAAGTTGCCAAAAATCACATTCCCTACGACAAATACAAAAGAATTAGCCGGACTTCTCACTACGGACAACCCAGAGGGTAAGCAGGACCTTCTGGGAGACCCTTGCATAGACCTGGACCAAACCTTGCCTAACAACCATATAGCCTAAGCCACCCCAAAAAGTGGCAATGGGAACAGTTCAGACCCAACACACGGCACTGAAGCACCCAATGGTATTCAGATTCAGGTGTTCGACAGCGAGCACCAAATTCATTCTTCTTCCTCTCGGTAATTGCGATTTCCGTTACAATTACAGGATTTGGAATGGCCATTACACGCCTGTAATTAAATTACAAGATTTAGAAACTGCGGGTTAGAAAAATTGTATTTTTCGAGGAAAGGGAGATTTTACGCAGTGTTGGGTAAAACCTTAGTTTATTATTTATATATTGTAATGATATATTACATTGCCGATAATTCATTTGAATTCAAGAAACCGTTAGAAGACTAAAAAGCCCGCATAAGTTGTGTTTCTAAAGTTCCTGGAATGTATCAATATATATAAATTTGTATTCATGTGTTTCTAGGCCAGACTGACATACGATGGGTATGGAATAAATGTACACACAAGCAATCAGCAAATTAATAACTTTTAATTGCAGGAAAGTAACAATTATCTTAATAAAAATGCGGATGCTAGATCCAGGGTGTAGTGTAAAACAATCATCTAGCGCTTCCTGCAAAAAAGCTCACTTGGTCTTATGCTCTCGCCCAGTCTTGGCTCGACTCTGGTACTCTGCGGTGAAATCTTGTCGGAAGAGTATCAGTTTGATGTTTGTTAGAGTTAGACTTTCTTTTAATGTATTCAAAGGCTCTTTTTTATAAAGTTCTTGGTAAGTTAAATGCTAACAGTATTAACAGAAAGTGTATTCGCCGTCCGTACTGCCTAAAGAAGAGTTGCTGTGTATTGTAAATCCGGAAGTGAAGAATTCTGAACTCTTTTGAAGTGTCGACTCAACAATTAAGATAAGAGTTATTTTCTTGTATATATAGGTGTTAATTGATTGATTCTTTTCGTGATACATTAAGTTTCATAGTTGTATGTCAGAACAGTTTGGGACACTCGTTTTGTTTTTCAGTCATTTGGGAACTTTTTCATCCTCTGAGATAAGAGTACTCATTAGATCAAATTTAATAGTTGTGGCAAAATAAATTATTTAAAACTTAAATAATATTTTTAAATTAATATTCATAAAATATATCTTTACATTAAATTAATTTGCTCTCTATATAAAATATACCATTTCTATATATATATATAATCAGGTGATTGTCTGTCTGGTTGTTCCTTATACAAATCTTCACTGTTTGACTGATTTTGACCAAACTGGGCACACAGATAGGTCTTGGTCCAAGGAGTCTCGTAGGCTAGGCCAAAAACATCTACCAGCTGCCTGTCTGTATGTTTGTTAATACAAATTCACACCTTTTGACCAAACTGGGCACACATATAGGTCTTGAACTGGGGAGTCTCGTAGGCTAGGTCAAAAACATCTACCAACTGTCCGTCTCTATGTTTGTTCTTTATACTAATTAACACTGTTCGACCGATTTTGACCAAACTGGGCATACAGATAGGTCTTGATCCAGGGAGTCTCGTAGGCTAAGTGAAAAACATCTACCAGCTGTCTGTCTGTATGTTTGTTCTTTATACAAATTCAAACCGTTTGACCGATTTTTACCAAACTTGACACACAGGTAACTCTTGATATGGGGAGTGTCATGGGCTAGGTTTTAGATCAAGCTTTTCACACAGGTAGGTCTTCATACGAGAGTCATAGGCTAGGTCAAAAACGTCTACCATCTGTCTGTCTGTATGTTTGTTCCTTATAAAAATCCACACCGTTTGACCGATTATTACTAAACGTGGCACATAGGTAGGCCTTGATCCGGGGAGTGCACGGGTTTGAAACTGTGAACCAGAACAGTTACAGATTTGCGTTATTAGATTTTAATAATACTTATTTGGTTTCTAATTTATTTTTGCTTTTTCTAGATATAGAAAGTAGGTGTAGCATAGCACGCCGGGTAACAGCTAGAACTACTATAAATAATAGACTAAGATTTTCCCAACACAGCATAAA
This sequence comes from Gonocerus acuteangulatus, assembly GCA_946811695.1. NCBI lineage: Eukaryota > Metazoa > Arthropoda > Insecta > Hemiptera > Coreidae > Gonocerus > Gonocerus acuteangulatus. The sequence continues at coordinate 76,748,728 of OX328132.1, forward strand.
ATCTCCCTTTTCCTCGAAAGATCTTATTTCTAGTAGTTTCCTGTTGTAATGGAAATTCCACTTGACCTGACATCAGCCATTGCCAAAACTTCGGAATGAAGGCTTTCATGGCCATGAAATGAGCAAATCGCCGATTTCTCGGTTTCTTGAAATCCAAGTTGAGTTCAATCCGATGTAAAAGATTTCTATACAATATTTTTATGATACTTTTAGCACTTTCCGAAGAAATGTAGCCAATTCATTTGTTTTAGAGAGTAAATAAAAGGAAAAATATAATTGTTAAAGAATAAATTATATTTCATCAAGTAAATTTAAAAATATGTTTATGTTTTCAAGTAAACTAGCATTAAAGATTTTTTTACTTAAAAAAAATAGCAGATTTAAAATCAGCACCCCAAGAAACCCTTATGTGGTGGTAAATATCATCGTAAACAAAAATAGCAATTTTTCTGAAAAATCTGGAAGGGCCTAAAGATTTGTAAGCAAAAAATGTACTTGTACCTCGTCTTGAGATAATCAGATTTTCACGTCCTTGGGTACTTTGAAAAGAAGAGAGCTTCCTTTTAGCATGGTTCCTCCCTCCCTTCATAGGGGGGAACCCCGCTTATAAGGTTCATCTCATGAAACAATCCAGAAGTGCCGACTAGAAAATTTTGCGTTTCAGAACCCCTAGAGACCGAAAATAGCGGTGGTTCGAATTTGTGTATATATATATATATATATATATATATATATATATATATATATATATATATATATTTGTCTGTTCGCTCATTTCTGGCCTCTCTAATGGTCCGATTTTGATGAAATTTGGTACAAAAATCCGTCGTCCAATTTGAAAGGTCAAGTTCATTAACCAGCAAAATCCGCCCACTGGAAGATGGCATTTGGGGCGAAATTCGGGCAAAATAAATCGTAACGCTTACGTTTTTGAGTTCATATGCTTGTAAGTACTCGTTTTATTACCTAGAGCTAGTTATTACCTAGTTGTTCATTATATAAACCTGTAACTAAAATATTTGTTTATTTACAATGCAAATAATGAAATAACTATTCTAAAGTATTTTTTCTCAAGTGGATAATTTTGGGAGCATAGTAGAATTGACGGATCACATATACAGGGGCTGAAGTTGTCCTATATTTTGAGACCGGAATTTCTGTAAATTTAAGGACTTAAAATCTTTAATTTTCGGCGATTAAAGACATTAAATTTAAATGTACAGAAACTCTGGTCTCAAAATATAGGATAATTTTGACCCTTGTATATATAATGACTTAATTTTCAAATTTTAAAACAAAGATTTTAAAAATGAAGCTTTACAGAAATATTAACCACTTTGGAACGTATGTTATTGTATTTACATATTTTTTTCTGATCGTAAGTATTGATGTAATTCTGCACGTTTTAAGTGATTTTAAAGTATTTAAACAGGGTCAATTCACGTCAAATCGCCCAATTTTAATATATGTCCGTGCCATCATATCTCAGATATTTTTCAAAAATTTTTCATGAATAGAAATGTATGAGATAATCTTAATTAGTTTTTTCTTAGGAAATTTTTTGAAATTCTTGTTTTTTGCATGATTTTGGTTACTGCCTTTCTGATAACAGTTTTGAAAAAAATTTGTACTTTACTTTTTTTTCAACAAATCCGGCTGTTCTTGGTATCAAATTAAAGCTAATGCTTTTCTCTATCAAAATAAGCTATAATAGTGACACTATAGGCAATAGTGTCATGCCACTAATCACGCAAAGTTATTTTTTATACTTTTTAGCGCGGTTCCTCCCTCCCTTCATACGGAGGAACCCCGCTTATAAGGTTGATCTCATGAAACAATCCGGAAGTGCCGACTAGAAAATTTCGCGTTTCAGAACCCCTAGAGAACGAAAATAACGGTGGTTCAAATTTGTGTGTGTGTATATATATATATATATATATATATATATATATATATATATATATATATTTGTCTGTTCGCTCATTTCTGGCCTCCCTAATGGTCCGATTTTGATGAAATTTGGTACAAAAATCCGTCGTCCAATTTGAAAGGTCAAGTTCATTAACCAGCAAAATCCGCCCACTGGAAGATGGCGTTTGGGGTGAAATTCGCGCAAAATAAATCGTAACGCTTACGTTTTTGAGTTCATATGCTTGTAAGTACTCGTTTTATAGGCTTCTTGGCCTAGGAAAACGAATGAAACCATTTTTAAGGCGATAGCTTTAACAGTTTTTGAGAAAATTGGAAACATAGTTGCTGAATAACGTTTTTGGTTTAGGTACTTAAAATCGTGGGATTCAGTTGAAACATTTTTTGCATGTTCGAATTTCATTAAAACTAATATGTTAAACTTTTGGTTACGTTTGGAAGGGTTAGAATAAAATATTTAATGAACAGTCATGAAAAGTTTTGGGAACTTCGTATACTGTCATTAATATCTCGAGCACGGTTGGGAAATCGTGGTAAGTGGATAGAGACTATTTAAAAGCTTACTAAATTCTCTGCAAAAAAGACTTTAAAACTATTTTTGATTAGGTGATGTCAATCGGAGAAATAAGTGCTTAAAACTTCAAATACGTCTGTTTTGTTCTTATGAACGGGTTTTTGTCGTTCTTTTTGTAATTTTTGTCTCTTTCTTTTGTAATTTTTCTCTGTATTTTATTGCTTTTTATTTTTGTAATTCTTATATTAGGTAAATGTATTTGTATTTAAAACAGGATAGTTAAAATGATAACCAATTTTTTTGGTGGCCAAATTTCGCTAAAAAAGGATTTTAAGAATTTTCAACGAAACGTTTTGTTTTATGGTAAAAATAGTTCAGACAAAAATTGTAGATCGTGCAATTATGTACAAAACTTGTCTTCACACTTTTTTTCATTAGATTAACCATTTCTGAGAAAAGGCAATTCCAGAATTATCTTTAGTTTTATTCAACATAATGTGCTAGACTCGGCTAGAAGTTTGTGGAGGTAACAATCTTATTTTTTCTTTTTTTTTTTCTTTTTTTTTATGGAAGAGAAACAGTGTTAAGACCTTTACACACATTCTTTTTGTGTTTCATAACTGGATCACAGCATATAAATGAATCCAAAATTTACAGAAAATAACCATTTCCAAAAATTTCCATCTATAACTGTCCGTTGCCTTGACTGATATGCCAGTACTGCAGAAACTACAAAGGCTACGGACAGGCGGGGACTTTTGATATGTTCACCTCCTATCCATCCCAAACGAAGTTAGGAAGTCAAAAATTTTGTTCCAAAAATTTTCATCAATAGATGTTTTTTTCATCAATAGATGTTTTTTTCATCAATAGCTGTTTTTTTTTCGGTGCTGACCCTAGCAGTAGAAGCACCCATAAGCAATATAAAAAAAAAAAAAAAAGAAATAGCTGTTTTTAAGCATTCGTTGCCTGGACTGTTAGTAGATGTTGAATGATAATTCAATCGTTTCAAAAGTATACTCTGATCAGACCGGCATCATTTCCCGTCTGAAAATTTCAAAATTCAAGTTGTAAAACAGTCTTTCAAAATAATGTTCATCTGTAGAAATTTTCAACTTTTTCCCCTTTTATAATGAGTTCCTAATTTTTATTTATGCTTTATTTTTCAATATGTTAAACATTTCTAGTCATTTTGTTCTTACCATTAATAATAGAGTTCCTACTTATTATTTATGCTTTTCTTCTCAATATTTTATAGTGTTTAATGTATTTGTTTACTAAATATTTTGAATAAATAGTTAAATATATATGTTCATATTTTGAATTTTATTTTACATGAACATCCGTTCCCTATTAATCACGTATAATAACAGTAATATTATTTATTTAAAGCTTTGAACAAAAACGCCAGTTTGTCAGCCTTTTCACATCTAATTAGGTAGTTTCTCATTTGACTGTGAACAAAACCAAGAGTTGAAAACATTCTTTCAACCCCTGCAGAAGTTGCCTTTCCTGTCATAAGCTGCTCTATTATTAACAGTTCTTTTGAAGAAATACAATATTTTAAGGCCGATGAAGACTTCCACCAATTTTAAAGCATTCACTTCGCCCTCTACCTGCCAATCTCTTTTATCTTAAACTTAAAAGGTGCAGATGCAGAATTAAAAACGAAGAAAGGGTCATAAAAGAAGCAGACTGTTCAGGGTCATAACAGACAGACTTGGCAGAACTAGTTAGATTTAAGTTAAAAAAAATATATAATAATAATTGTTTTAATAAAATCAATTGGTTTAAATCAATGTTTTTTTTAATGAAATCAATTGATTTAAATCAACGATTTTTTAAAAAAAATCAAATGATTTTAATCATGATTTAAATCGTTGACACCCTGATATATATATATATATATATGTGTGTGTAGTATATATTTATTTATATATAGGGGAAGGTGTTGTACCTCTGACCATATTGTACCTTTGACCTGCGAGGCTGTGGCGGCATGTAGCAACTCTTTATAAATGTTGGTGTAATTACTGTTTAGCTCCTTCACTAGAGGGCTTGTGTAACCTACTTTGGATTATTCAAGTCAAAGAGGATTCTTGCAAAAAATACTAATCCATTTCTATCATAAAAATGTAAGTTATTTATTGATGACGTTTTGCCTCATAATATTTTTTGTACTATGTCTTTTAAGATGGAAATAATTTGACAAAGTAGTTATTACAATAAGAAACATGGTGTAGCTTCTGAAATTGATTTATCTTAACCCTAAAATTTTTAGCATGCTTTTTAATTTGCACTACCAGGGTGTTGTACCTCTGACCACAACTAGTTGTTGTTCCTTTGACCAGGTCAAAAGGTTGTTCCTTTTTCCAGCCATAATGGTCCGATTTTGATGAAATTTGGTACAAAAATCTTTCGTCTAATTTGAAAGGTCAAGTTCGTTAACCAGGAGAATCCGCCCACCGGAACATGGTTTTTGGAGCAAATGTCGCGCGAAAAAAATCATTCCGCTTACTTCATATGCATGCAAGTACTCATTTTATAGGCTTCTTGGCCTAGGAAAACGAATGAAACCATTTTTATTGCTTATAGTTGGATAATTTATTTGACAATAAAACAGATTAAGTAAAATAAGAAAAACAATTCATTGTTAGAAATATAGCTTGCCAAGAGAAAGAGATTCAATGACGTCTTTTGAATATTTTCAATTGCCTTTATGTTGTTGTTTTTTTTATTTTATTTTTTAATTGATTTTATTTGTAGAATTATTACTATAGTAGAAGAACACAAGAAATTGTGAAAACGTTTGATATTTTTCAATGCATTCAACGTACGAAATAGGTATCTCTAGAAGAGGATTCTGGGGTCTGGCGGACCCGACCAGGTAAAGTCATAAACCCCTTTGAACAAAGGCCGAAGCAAATATTATCTGTTTCTATTCTAAGCTTTTCAAATGACAAAAGGGATATGAACAGAACCGTGCTAAGATGATGCAGTTCCTGCGAGTCGAGCTTTTTCTAACCATATACATAAATATTTTATTATCTCAAAATAAAAATAAAATTTAAACTTTCTTGCACATAACCTTCCAGAACACGTAAAATACCCCAATTGAACGAAAATCTGTAACTTTAGAGCTTTTATCGACCGTCCAAATTTGGTTTAAATTGGATAAATTATCTTTGAAATGTGGTGAATATGAGGCGTTTTTTATTCCAATGTATTTTGTCAATGCGAATCCTCACCATAAACAAGCAGAATTTCTTTCTAATTAATGGACCCCCATCCTGAAGCTGATATAATGAATTAAGAAAAAAGTACTCCTTACTGATGGCGAGCAGAGTTGGGTATAATTTTTATTATAAATAAAATACGAATTCATACTTCACATATTTGTAAATAAATTCGTTTTCTCCCAATTTTGAGAAGATTAAAATTTCGCTAAGGCTATAATCTCCCTTTCCCTCAAGAACAGACAGGCAGGTGGTAGACATTTTTGACCTAGCCTATGACACTCCCGTATCAAGACCTACCTGTGTGCAAAGTTTGATCAAAATCAGTCAAACGGTATGGATTTGTATTAGGAATAAACATACAGACAGACAGCTGGTACTCTTTTATGAACCTATCCTATGACACTCCTTTTATCAAGAGTTACCTATGTGCCAAGGTTGGTCAAAATCGGTCAAACGGTATGGATTTTTATAAGGAACAAACACACAGACAGCCAGCTGGTAGATGTTTTTGGCCTAGTCTATGAGACTCCCCCAGTCAAGACCTATCTGTGTGCCAAGTTTGGTCAAAATCGGTCAAACGGTGTAGATTTGTATAAGGAACAACCAGACAGACAGACAAACACACACACACACACATATATATATATATATATATATATATATATATATATATATATATATAGACTAAGATTTTACCCAACACTGCATAAAATCTCCCTTCCTCTCGAAAAATGCAATTTTTCTAACCCGCAGTTCCCAAATTTTGTAATTACAGGCGTGTAATGGCCATTCCCATTACTCCATTCCAATTCCTGTAATTTTTTTTTTTTGTTTTCTTTTTCTTTTAGGGTGCTTTGACTACCTAGGCCATTAGCACCAATTCCTGTAATTGTAATGGAAATTGCGATTCCTCTTTCCATTTTTCACAACACTGGTTTGTGGTCACCAGACACATGTCCCATAGGCCCCCAGACACAGGCTCCTCTCCCTGTCCATCTCTGGCTGTCCCAACTGTGATGGGCCCCATAATGCCCGATCTCGCGACTGCATGAAGTACACAATTGAAAAAGAGATCCAAAAAATGAGATCAGAAATTAAGGATCTGACTTATAAACAAGCAAGAGTGATAGTAAAGAGTACCTCTTATGCATTCCGAGGTACATACTCTAAGGCAGTCAAAAATGAGACAGAATCAAATATGAATTCAGTTCAAACAAATAATAATCTTCCCCCTTCCCCTTTCCTTTTACCCAGACTCTCCCATTTTTTGCTCACCTCCACTTCCCCTTCCCCTCCCTCCACATCATTTACCATGGTGAATGAAAATAAAGAAAAGAGGAATGTAATTCCCTCTAAGAGTATTGAGAAAGGTGTAACGGAGTCACCAATCACCCCACCGACCCACAACTCTAATAATATTGGGGAATCGGTGGACAACGGTCTTTCCACCTGTTACCTGTGGGAAAAAAAATTGGCACAAGAGAAAAAAACGTGATCCAAATAAATTGCCTGCTGAGTCTGCTAACTACAATATACAATGCAATGTTCAAAGAAAGAGTGGGAAAATTCCGAGAAAACCTAGTCATTTTCACAGATGGCTCAAAAAAGAACTTAGGAACTTGATCCGTGTCTTTGTCTACGGTGAGAAAACCTTGCTGTTCCACTGAATCTGCAGACCAGCGTTTCCAGAGCAAAATTTCAGGCTATACAAATAGCTCTTGAGCATTACAGAGCACTTGACACTAAAATATTGGTGTGCACACACTCATACAGTTCCCTCCTAGCCCTTTAAAATAAATTCACAAAGGACTTGCACCTACAAGATGTCCTCAATCAATTGGCTACCTTGTGCTCTAGGGGAACGGCCGTTTCGTTTCTCTGGATACCGGGGCATACGGGCATTGAGGGCAACGAAAAAACGGATGAATTGGCGAGGCAAGCTGCTGCTATGACAGCTGATTCCGCCTCGCCCATTCATTTACAAGACATGAAGATTTATTTAAAAGATCTAGTGAAGAATAAATGGCAGCAGGATTATAACAATAAAGAAATATTCATTAAAAACGTTGATAGCTCAGTAATGGTCAACAGCCCTATAAGCAACTTGAAAAGACGAGATGACTTAGTGGTTACCCGTTTGAGCATTGAACACACTCGTCTAACTCACAGGTTCCATATCATTGGTCGACGCCGACCCCATTGCGAGTGATATGGTGCCTATCTTGATGTCATGCACGTCCTGGTGGAATGCCCGAAGCTCGAAAGTGCAAGGCGACGACACTACTTGCCAAATACCCTAAGAGATCTGCTGTGTAGGTCAGAGCTACTGGTGAAAAGGCTGATCGAATATATTTGAAAGACATTAAAGTTTTCTGTCAAGTATAAGACAAATCTCAGAGTAATTTAATAGAATATAAGTATTGTTAATTTATGTTTAGTACAAGAGTGAATGTAATTTATTGAATGAGTGTGTGAGTACTGTGTGCTTTTCTGTGTATGATTGTGTCTGTTACCTGAGTATCAATATCGTAACAGTTATCAGGTACCTGTTCCTGGATAACAGTTACCGGAGAGAGAGGTAACAATCACTCAATAAATACAAGGTTGTAAAAATAAAGTCTTCTACTTGAAACTAAATATATACAGTATAACACGCCAGGTAAAAATAATAAAAGAGCATTTTCAGAATAAAATAATAATAAATAAATAAATAACATGCTTTACTTGCTTATAACAAAATACGTCGAGTGCACTCATTAAATATTACTTACTAACTGTTGGCCATCGATCTAAGTTGCTTGGGCATGCCCTCAGAGGTTTTTATTACACTTAACTTCGCCACGCACAGTATAATTCACAAATTATATTACTGCAGCAACAAACACGAAAAAACTACAAAACGTGTGATTCCTAGAACTCGAGAAACAAGGTCTACCGGCTTTTTCCAACGCACAACCAAACCTTATTCCTCAGCCTCGTACAAAGAGGTACGGGCAACAGACGCGATTTTGCGTCCGAGCATGGTGGACAGACAAGAGTTTTTCTTATTAATTTAGGTGATATATCCCTAATGTTACCCTTACAATCAATTTGAAATTTCAGGATATTTAATTTACTAATTATAACATCATTTGTTAAGAAACTCACTAATTCTAAACCACCACTGACCAATCATTGACTACCACAATTTTAAACAAAATTAAATTTCAACTTTTAACAATGTTGAAAGAAAAATTAGCTTTTTAGTTGAATTTGCCAACAACAGATATGAACTTATTGGTTCAAAAGATACAATGTTTATTTGACCTATTCAGCTGTCTAGGCAATTAGATGCAGAATACGGTTCAACCAACTAAAGGTTAACATAACCTTTAGGTTAAAGGTTAACATAAATTTTACATAACAGATTTGAAAATGGTTTCTATTTATTTCATATCAACTTCTTTAAATAGTCAAACATCAAAACTGATGAGTAATTACAAATACTTAATGAAGTGTTAATAATATATAAAAAATTGAAAAATTACATATACTGTTATAATTTAACTGAACTGTATATTATCTGCACATTCACTATTCAAAGTATTAAAATACATACCTTAATTCTGAACATTCCAAGCTAATAAGGTTTAATATCCTGTGTCGCTTGGGTTTCTTCATGTACCGGATGAATGTAGCAAACTCAATTAAAATTGGATCTTGCCTTTCAACATCTATAACTTCAACTTGCCTTTCAGGGCCTAGAAAATATGTTTCATGTAGATGTAAAATGGATGCAATGTGCTGCAAGCCGGGTAGGAGACCAACTCGAACTAAGAGTTCTCTCTAATCCCTTTAAGGCGCAATCATCGGAAAAAACATTAAAAATTAAGTCATGCAAAAAAATGACTCCTTTTGATTGCTGAAACACACCCCTTAGCCCATTTATATCAAAATCAAACTTTTTCATTTTTTTTTTTAAACGGCCTGAGCCGTTTGTGTGCTTTAAGGGTCTATGTAATGTGTACTTGAATGCAAACCCGCATGACACAGGTCTAGGCATTTCCCACGTTGCGGCCACGATCTTTCGCGCTTATAATGGGATTTCTTACATGTTTTAGTTGCCTTGTCCTCTGGATTCTTTCCTTACTAATTTTCTGAATTTCTATAACATTTGATCATTAGCCCGTTTACTCAAATTAAAATTTGCGAAGAAATATTTTCACTCTTTGAGACATTTATAATTACATAAAGCAGAAAGGAAATAAATAAACTGTGATAAAAACAATCCATTCTCCTAGGCCTAAATTAGGATGTGGTTTCTCGTTCTTCCTGGTGTAAATATCCATATTTAATGCATATCCTGTCTCACTACAGCACAAAACCCATACTTTCGTCTAAACAATTATCAATAACATCTTAGCGACATATTCTAGAGAGATAAAGTAAAAGCAATAGTATTTAATATAGATATACACATTTTTTACGTACATTGTTGAAGGTAGATGTGCTTCTGTGGAAGGAAATCGCTGATAACACTTCAGAGGGTGAGGCGAGTTTGGGTACGCTAGGTGCCATAAGACGACAAAGTACCGCTATGTGGACTGCCAAGAGGTAGAAAGGGGCAGGAAGGATTGTAAATAGTTTTAGCAGTCCCAGGATATCAATTAGAGCAACAAGCTATTGGAATCAGCGCAGCAAACAAATTTTTGAACTTACGACGGCTTAGGCCGTCTCTCCCCCTTAAAGGATTAAGGGATAATACTACCTTGTAACTTTTTTTTTACAGTTTTTCTTTTATGGTCTAAAATTCTTCCCTAACTAAACAAAAATGACATCCAATAGGCTTTATGTGAAGAACATTTTTTTAAATGGGCAAAAAATATGGTTTTGGCGATGATTTGAAGATAATTTTTTGGCACATCTTCGATTGATCCTTTTTTTAATTGTTAAGTTTTTTTGGTCCTCCTTAATTCATTTTAAAATTAAGAGCCCTTTTTTTTTCTTTATTACAAAAAAGTATGAAAAAAAAATTAAATAGAAAAAAATGAACATTTCAGAACATAAAACTTTTAAGTCGTTTTCTCAAAACTAGGTTTTTCAAATCGCGTCTTCTTCGCGGATACTCTGGCGTCTTCAATTTTTGCCCGATGAACTTCAAATTTTAACTGCAGTTTCCTAATGATATTTGCTAGTAAAGTACGTGGGAGTTTTTTGATTCATTGAATTATAACGATTTTAGACGGATTTTTAATAAAAAAGAAAATATTGTTCACCATTTTTGAAAAAATTAATGTCTCTTAAAAATCTTATGTACTTTACTAGACTTAACATTCTTCTTCCAAAATAATTTTAGTTGTTTTTTCTATATTAAAAATTGCTGCCTGCAGACTATCACCCATGAAAAAAAAAGAGCTTCTGTTTGGCAGACACAGTGCTACCATATTTTTTTCCCCGAAGAATTGAAACTTATTTTTTTTTGGATACTTTAACATCCTTAATGGTTAATTTAATGGTTGATCATTAGTGTTTTGGTGCTCTTAAATTAATCTATAAAATAATAACAATGACATTTAAAACAGTAAATAAAATTCCAATTAATCTTACCTACGAGCTGCTCCAAATCTGACCAATTTTGGACAGGGGGAATCATCATGTCTAATCCTTCAGAAGAATTCAAAACAATGGGATGAGTAAATCCATTTTCATTGAGAAAGCTAGATGTCAAGGTTTCAGGACTCATATTATGTAGAATTCCATCTCCACTGAAGAAAAAGGATCAATTGGTAATTATTTAATCTGGGTATGTAAGAGTATATTAAGTTTGCTCTAGTGCCAGTCTCAAGGAAAGAGTGGAAAGGTTTTCGTAATTCAGATTTTTAGACTAACAAATTAATCTGTTAACTTAGTTCTAATATCATAGTAATTTAATTGTCTACAAGTTTTTATTTTCCTAACTAAACTATAAGAGATTAATAACCCCCATGAACTTCTTGAATTATTAGGATTTGATTGGTCGAAGAAGTAGCAACATTTTTAAAGCAGGAATTGCGTCATATTAGTGCGGTTCCTTTCTTATCCCTAGTCTCATTTGGAAAGATTAAAATAGAAACAGTTATTACTTTGGTTTGATCTTTCTTGAAAAAATGTTATGGCCTTACCTGGAAGGATCAGGCATCACCCTTCATCCACTTCTAGAGATACTAATCTCACTCTTCAATGAATTGAAAAATATCAAAATGTTTACATTTTCTTGAACTCTTCTACTACAGTACTAATTCTACAAATAAATCCAATTAAAAAAAAAACAATTAAAAAGTGAGCTAAACAACTACAAAAACCCATTCAAAAGAACAAAACAAACACATTTGAAGTTTTAAGCACTTATTTCTCCGATTGACATCACCTAATCAAAAAGTACTTCAGAATCTTTTTTGTAGAGCATTTAGTAAGCTTTCGAATGGTAACCTTGTGCTTACCAATATTCCCAACCCTTTTTGAGATACTAAGGAAAATATACGAAATTCCCAAAACTTTTCATGTCTCAAAATAAGATATTTTATTCTAACCCTTCCTTAACTCCAAAAGTAACCAAAATTTCAACATATTAGTTTTGATGAAATTTGAACAAGTAGAAAATGTTTCAACTGAATCCCATGACTAAGTATCCAAACCAAAAACTTTATTCAACAACTATTTTTCCATTTTTCTTAAAAACGGTTAAAGCTAATGCCTTAAAAATGCTTTCATTCGTTATTTCTAGGCCAATAAACCAATAAAACGAGTACTTGCAAGCATATGAAGTAAGCGTAACAATTTTTTCACGCAAATTTTGCTCCAAAAACCATGTTCCGGTGGGCGGATTCTGCTGGTTAACGAACTTGACCTTTCAAATTAGACGAAAGATGTTTGTGCCAAATTTCATCAAAATCGGACCATTATTCGCTGTGCTAGACCGTGAACAGACAAATATATATATATATATATATATATATATATATATATATATACATAAATACATACATATACATATATATATATATATATATATATATATATATATATGAATTTGAACCACCGTTATTTTCGTTCTCTAGGGGTACTGAAATGCAAAATTTTCTAGTCGGCACTTCCGGATTGCGTAATGAGGTCAACCTTATAAGCGGGGTTCCTCCCCTTGGGGGGAGGGAGGAACCGCGCTAAAAACCTCAAAATATGAGTAGTTTTTTGACATGGAAATCATATGCCACCAAAAAGATAGGAGAAGGTGGTGGCTAGCAATGGATAATACTTTAAATTACATGTTCTTTTCTATTTTCTTAAAAATGAAGTATCTATTACACAAAACAACAACGAGAATTTATTATTCCGTTAACTTTCTTTAGTATGAGACCGAGGAATGATAGAAGTTGAATACAAATAGTTAAATTCTCATTAAGTGAACACAAGTAAAACTACATACTAGAGATAAATAGAGCCTGCAGTAAATAAGATAAGTCAATCCTAGATACAGTGTTGTTGTAATGCATATACAAATAAAACAAATACACACTCAAAGATGACTAAGGAATTTTGAATGTAGTATTATTAAAGCCATAAGAGTGAGTTTGAACTACAAAACTCATGAAGTGAGTATATTGAGTCCTATTTTTTCAGTTGTAGGATTATTCTTTCTACAACTATCTCAGCATCTTGTAGAGTCCTTTTTTAACAAAGCTAGGACAAGCAGGACATAACAAAATAGGGGAATTGAAATAACTGATTAATAAATATTACAAAGTTTTATTTATAATATATTACCTCTTGAATGTCCTTTTTTTCAGTTCTTCAATAAAGTGAATGGTGCCGGTTAAAAATGGCATGGAAGGATCCCTCTCCATTCCTAAGTTCTCACTTGGTGATTTTTCTTCTGAAAATTACATTAACCATAACAAACCATCTAGTAATTCAAAAATTCACAATACAAATCCTAAATGGAATGGAATTTAAAAAAGGGGGGGGACTTACAAAGAATCAAATAATGTTGTTAGTACATAAATTTGCTAAAAAAACAAAAAAAAAGTGCTGAGTATCAGTAGGCTTAGGGCTTTTATAGTATGACAAAATGAATAATTATCTCGTAGATTGGCACAATTACTAGCCTTGAATTGACAACTGCTTTCAATAAAGAGACCAGAGAGATAAGGTTTCTGAGATCTGCTGTTCTAAAGTTGTATAACTTTGCATCAAATGACATCTGGAAGTGTGATGAGACCGGCATTAGCAGAGAGCTCGAACCATCTAGAGACCTTCTCTGTTTGTTTTTCAAATGAGTAACTTAAAACACTTGAAAATTCTTAGGATGAACCCTCTGGAACTGTACGACCCCCAGGATGGTCTAAAGATATAAATATTTCTAATGTTCTTAAAACATTTTGTAAATTGTGTTAAAGCTAGTCAAGAAAGGCTTCTTACACTGGATAGACTCGCCGGCCGATATTACAGTTATCGATCTTCCAAAGAGTTCAGGCATTACGAACCTCTAAATGAAAACATACTTATAGAAGATTAATTTACCTCAACTTTAGTAACCGACAGGCCAATGACACAGCCTGGCTATGGAGGTGACAACGAAGCGAACACATGTCCTATTTGGGAATTACTTCAAAGTCAATGCCAGCCTACAATTCAGCAAGCAAAAAGCCCTTGGGTTATTAGCAATAAAAGTCAACTTCCCACTGCCAATACCAAAAGCAACATGTAGACTACACATTTTTTTTTTTTTTTTTTTTTCTGATGACATAGACCTCCGGGCCATTAGCACCGACATCCATGGTGCAGGGAGGAGTTTTCTCAACGAGCCACGGGGAGACCTCACATAATATGTGTAGTACATATAATGTGTACAATATACTACTGTGTGCTCTAGCAGCAACAAAGTGTATTTTGATTAAACCTGGCAGGAAAATACTTTATACAAATTTTAATAACAAGCTGGTTGATCAGAAGAATATCCAGAAATTCTTTGGCAGAATCTAGGGGCAGGGAGTCTCATAAATAGTTAACTGTACTTAACTTAGTTATCATTTGCCATAAACAGAAATATAAACAAATTTCTGTAACAGTTCCCCATATTGACAGATAGACTAGATTCTCTATTAATTTGTTTTTATTTTATACATTTCATCAATAAACAAAAATAAAGTTTTATTATATTAGTGCAGAGTAAGAACATTAAAACACTGTTGACATTAAAAGGGGTGGAGAATGTTATCTGTTTTTCAAAATTTCTTGAAAAATGTTAAAAAATTTGGGTGTTAATTAATTTTTTTCTCCAATAGTAATCTGATTTTCTGTACAATGAACAGATATTTTTAATATTAAATAAGTTTTCAAAAGAACTGGAAATGCTATTTCTTTGGGTGTGTTTTCAGCCTCAATAATGGAAATTTATTATTCAGTTGGTCCTAGGAGATTCATATACCATTCTTCAGATGATAGGTTGTTATTGAATGTAAAATATAGAGGTTTTTTTTTAATGTCTCACAATTACACACACAGAGTAGGCCATGGAAGTAATATTGCACAAATCAAATAACTACAACCCATTATGTTTTAATGAATAATTATTCAAAGAAATTGTTTTCCAGTTCTGAAGACAAACATCCAAGAGCTGGCAACAAACAAAAAACATTGACATTGACTCACTCAAATCACCCACCAAAATATTAATTAATTACTGTATTAAAATATTTTAAACAATCTAATAAGAGAGGATATTTTACCTTCCAAAGACTCTTCAGAAACGAACCCCATAACATTAAATCCTTAAATATAAACCAAATCAAAACAGAAGAAGGTTTGAGGCAACAATCACTTAAGTTTAGTTCAAAATTAATACATGTCTGTTAGAAGCATTGAGTGACAACTTCGTGATAAGAGATTAGAAGTAGGCACGGAAAGATATGAAAGTCAACAGTGAGGCTACAGTGTCTCTCAATAGTAATCGGAAAACCGAAGTCTTGGTATTTTGTTCAAATTTCTTAATATAATTGTGGCTAACAAAAAATAAAAAAAAACACGCTTTTGAACGCTATATATAAAGGATAAAAATAAGCTTAATTTCAAACAATAAACACATGTTAATTAGGAATAAGCAACAAAAACAATCGAAGTATGAATAAATTAGGTCATAAAAGTAATCGCAATAATGAACAAAATATAGAAAAAAAGCGTTAAGATAGGTAGTTATATCGTTTTTAGCGCGGTTCCTCCCTCCCCCATAGGGAGGAACCCCGCTTATAGGGTTGATACAATGAAACAATCCGGAAGTGCCGACTAAAAAATTTCGCGTTTCAGAACCCCTAGAGACCGATAATAACGGTGGTTCAAATTTGTATATATATATATATATATATGTATATATTTATTTATATATATATATATATATATATATATATATATATATATATGTATATATTTATTTATATATATATATATATATATATATATATATATATATATATTTGTCTGTTCGCTCATTTCTGGCTTCCCTAATGGTCCGATTGTGATGAAGTAAAATAAGAAAACAGATTAAGTAAAATAAGAAGATCAATTTATTGTTAAAAATGTAGCGTTCAAAGAGAGAGACCCCAAGGCTTTCCAAATGCCTCAGAGCGGAGGCCTTTCTGCCCGACTTATGGGATAGCTGACCCATACAGGTAAGATTGTAAATCAAGACCTTTCAAGACTGGTTTGTTTGAGATTTCATTTGGATAGGTGTTTCGCTATTGATCTAAACAAAGTAATAACTGTTTCTATTCTATGCCTTCATAAACACTAGAGATAAGAACGGAACCGCGCTAAGATGACGCAGTTCCTGCGAATCGGACTTTATTTTAGTATTGAGTAGCAACCCCTTTTGTTTGGATAACCTCTTGAAGAGTTCTCTTCAAAGACTCCGTTAATTTAGACGTTGTTTGGGGGCTTATACTGCTCTAGAATTCCAATATCGTTTTTTTCTTTTCAACTCTTTCTTATTATTAAATCTATGTTTTAGCACTTTCCTCCGAAGGAAAGTAGCTATTGAGGTTGGACTCATGACGGAATTTTTGAAAAATTTCTTCAAATCTTTATCGATCCTACCTAGTAGACACCGAAAATGACCCCCGTTAAAATTTATCTCTATCTATATATATATATATATATATATATATATATATATATATATATATATATATATATATATATATATATATATATGCATATATATATACATATATATGTGTCTGTTAACACGATAGCGGCCAGAGTTTTTGTTTTTTCGTCACGAAACTTGGTATATAGCATTCAATTAG
The DNA here is from genome assembly GCA_946811695.1 of Gonocerus acuteangulatus. Classification (NCBI taxonomy): domain Eukaryota; kingdom Metazoa; phylum Arthropoda; class Insecta; order Hemiptera; family Coreidae; genus Gonocerus; species Gonocerus acuteangulatus. The sequence continues at coordinate 76,765,725 of OX328132.1, forward strand.
CAAACGATTGAACGAGTTCGTTAACCACCAAAGTCGGTCCACCGGAAGGGGGGGGGGGTTTACCCCGAACCCAAAACACTAATTTGACTATGTCAGCCGTAATATTTGTTATATTTCAACGAAACTTGGTATTCGTAGTGGTAATATAGAGAGAAAAGTGAGATATAAAAATGAACTAAATCGGTTCATTAGAAGGGGGGTTTACTCCTGACCCACAATACCAATTCGCCACTACCAGCCGTGATTTTTGGTATATTTCAACGGAACTCGGTATTCGTAGTGGTAATCCACAGGTAAATAACTGTTGTAAAAATAAACTAAATAGGTTCATTAGGAGGGGGGGGGGGGGGGTTACTCCGGACCCACAATACCAATTCGCCACTACCAGCAGTGATTTTTGGTATATTTCGACGAAACTCGGCATTCGTAGTGGTAATCTACAGGTAAATATGTGTTGTAAAAATAAACTAAATCGGATCATTAGAAGGGGGGGTTTACTCCTGACCCAAATTCTTAATATACTCATACCGGTCGTAATTTCTGCTGTATTGTAACGAAACGCGGTATACGTCGTGGGTAACTCATGAGAAAGAAGTGTTGTAGAAATGAGCTGAATCGGTCAATCGGAAAGCGGGAGTTTAATTTGTAATATATTTCAATAGAAAAGCCCGTCAGATGTAGGTTCACAAAGCCGCCGCAAGGAGCGCTTTCTACCACTAGAGTGACTGTATCCTGTTCCTGCGTTAGATCAAAATACGATAATATGAGGTTTTTTTGTATTTATTACGAAGTGTAATAGGTACCATGTGTAAACATAACTCTGGAAGCAAATTATTAATTGATCAGTTACTCATTACAAATTTAAAAGAGAACTATTCATGTTTTTATTTTATTTATGTAGGATATTTTAAGCAAATTGTTTTGGAAAGCAATCTACACTACTCAAATTCTGAGGAAAGTGCTTAGTTATGCAGCTCCTGCGTGACGGACTTTTGTAATTCTTCCTCAACAAGTGAACATAAATTATCTATAGGATTAAGGTCAGGTGGCAGGAAAGGTGTTTGCAAAATAATTCTGCAATTATATAATAACCGTAATCATGTTCTTAAGGCTTTACATTTTGTGTTTTTGTTCGGATAGAATTTGAATGTATTAAAAATTTCCAGTTTCCGGGCATTATCCATCAAATTTGCTTTTAGAATGTTTACATAGATATTACTGCCTATGATTCTGTCAATGAAAACTAAATTCCACACTCCCTTGGAGCTCATACAGCCCCAGACCATTACAGACATAACACCGTGTTTCCCTGTACCTCTTGTTTATTTCGGAATATGCTTTTCATTAGGTTTGTTCCATACCCTGAATATCCCATCAGTGCCCTAGACCTAGCCTACGAGACTCCCCGGGTCAAGATCTATCTGTGTGCAAAGTTTGGTCAAAATCAGTCAAACGGTGTGAATTTATATAAGGAACAAGCATACAGACAGACAGCTGGTAGATGTTTTTGATCTAGCCTACGAGACTCCCCTGGTCAAGACCTATAAGCTCCCATTCCCTTGAATAATACAATTTTTTTTAACCCGGACTATCTAATGAAATGTAATCCAATTACAGACATGTAATGGCCATTCCCATTACTCCATTCCAATTCCTGTAATTGTAATGGAAATTGTAATTACTTTTTTCCATTACAAGTAATGGGAATCTAAAAAAACAGTACCCATTACTTGTAATTGCAAAATGCAATTGCATGTCCCATTCCCATTACAGTAATGGGAATGGGAATGGCAATTACTTTTTACCATTTCAAGTAATGGGAATCTAATAAAACAGTACCCATTACTTGTAATTGCAAAATGTAATGGCAATTCCCATTCCCATTACAGTAATGGAAATGGGAATGGCAATTACTTTTTTTCAAAAGGAATGGGAATTTGTAATGGGAATGGGGATTACATTTTTAACAACTCTGGTACAGAAGTTCTCCGCTTGGAGATCTTCTACTGGGTAAGGTCATGGAAACATCAAAGCAGGCTGAGTATTAATGCATAGATGGAGGCATAGCTGCTTGATATTCTGCAAATTTATGTTATGTTGCTTCAAATCTCGTAGGGGTCACCACTAGTTGGGTACGTTTTTGGGCGAGGAATTACCCATAATAAATCTGAACAATGATACTTATAAATCGTATAATACAAATAACATAGTTTCATTATAAATAACAACTAGTGAGAGGAGACCGCAGTTACAATAATTACAGTAATAAATAAAAGGCTTCATAGGAATCGTCTGAGAACTGGGGTGGATATCCTATCGCCCTGCATAACGTGTATTAAAAGGTAGACAGCTGTTACTAATGGATAAAATATTTAGAGTAAATCATAGATCTAGAAGGATAGATACCTAACTCTTGACCTTCCTGTGAAGCACCCCTAAGATTCTGGTGGCCATCTTGTTGATGGGAGAAACATTAATCCTTTCTTTTTTTTTATAAGGCACTTCAAACCACTAGGGTCATTGGCGCAAGCATCCTTACAGTAATCCTTGGAAAGTTTATGTGTTTCTTTCTAGATTTTGAATTCAACATCATTTTAATTGTAGTCCAACTATGGTAATATCGTGCTGTGCTTATGGGTTACTAAAAGAACATTCATGGGATCGGGCGTTCACTTTTTTTCGTAAATGTAAAAATAGTTTCTTTAAATAATTATTTCTTTATTCGCATATACGTGGGTGAATCAAATATAAACGAGACTTTTGGTCCTGGAAGCCCAGTGAGGGTGCTAGAATGTTCCCGCGTTTAGGGATGTTGGGTAGGGTTGCCAGGAGTGTGGGAAGCTGGCGGGCGTGTTTGCTCGACCTCACCGGTAACCGTCGTGACGATGTCCGACCGGGAGGTACCCCCCTCAATTGCGCAACGTATTGTGATCACATTTTTTGCTGCTGAAGGTGTAAAACCGGCCGCAATCTTCAAAAGATTGACTGTACATTTTGAGGAAGAGACACTTTCACGTGCCGTTTGCATGTCACAAAAAGTCTGTGGAAGGTCGCAATCGTGTTTAGAATGAGAGCCAAGCCACGGCTATCAGCTTGGACGATTTTGGCAACCGTATTCTTTGACCAGTGTGGCTTGCTGCATCTTGATTTTTTGCATGATCGCAAGACCATCCATGCCGCATACTACTGCGACATTTTGAGTGAAGTCAGACTTGCATATCACCGCAAAAGAAGGGATCTACCGATGAGTGAAGTGATTCTTCTTCAGGACAATGCTCGCCCGCATACTACGGCCCTGACGAGAGAAAAATTGGAGCAACTGGGCTGGGAGACGCTAGAACACCCTCCCTACAGTCCAGACCTATCACCATGTGACTTTCACCTGTTTGGCCCACTCAAGGAAGCTTTGGGAGGTCAGAGATTCGTCAGTGACGATGAGGTTGAAGCCTACGTGCTCAATTGGCTGAAGACACAACCTACTTCATTCTATGAGGACGGGATTGGAAAATTACCTATGCGCTGGGAAAAATGTATTTCCAAATCAGGAGACTATGTAGAAAAATGAGGTGTACTTTTCTTTGTGTTCAAAGTAAAAATAAAAAAATTAAAAAATAAGTCTCGTTTATATTTGATTCACCCAGGTAGATAGATGTATATAATAAATTACAATACATTAATCATACAAATGTATGCTGATAAATTAATTTTCCACACATTATGATATATATATATATATATATATATATATATATACATATATATATATATATATATACATATATATATATATATATATATATATATATATATATATATATATATATATATATAGTGGGGTCTCACTTATACGAATGCGAGGGCGACCGGAAAATGTTTCGCATAAGTGAATACTTCGTATAACTGAATAGTACTGGGTTTCGTACCGAATAGTATGTACACCAGGGGAACAAACTATGTTTCGTATAAATGAATATTACGTATAACGTGAATAATTTATTACACAGGATTAAATGGATTTTCGCGGGGAACGAGAAAGTATTCGTGAGTGTTTCGTATAAGTGAGACTCCACTGTGTGTATATATATATATATATATATATATATATATATATATATATATATATATATTACATAATTTACAATTCCTTCATAGTTCATAATCAAAGTGAAATTAAACATTTTTTTTTTTAATATTATTATTTCTTTTGTAAGTTTTTTTTTGTCAACAAAATTAATGTATTAAAATATAAAATTAACGAGACACTTGAGCTTGAATTTGGGAAACTAATTCATCGACGGTTGGATTAATTTCAGGGATACAAAGACCAAAATAATTTTTCAAATAATCGCCTCTCAGCCTTGTACGATCCTTTGATTTATTAATTTTTATCTTTGAAAACAACTGTTCGCATTTATAAGTACTGCCAAATGCACAAATCAATCTTCTTGCGAATTTTCTAAGCTTCGGAAAATGGTCTTCTTCGTGGTATTTTTTTTTTGTGTGTGTGTGTATAAATCAAATTTAGATGTTAGGAGTGAGTTTTCTTGAATCTCAATCCATTTGCAAGGAGCATTTTGTACATGACTTTTGTTAGAGTAGCAAATAAATTGTAACAGTCTTGCATGTTTTAGAAATTGCTAACGCATTATTCAACAGAGAAAAAACTACATAAAATAAAATAATAGTACGATTTAAAGTAAAACAATAGTAATAATAAAGGGAAAATTTTCTCTGGCTCAAATGGATATTGAAAAAAGTATGTACATATTTTAAATTTTTCCTCTGCTAATAAACTGGACGTCAACATTTAAATAATAATTATAATTATAAAAAAAAACTTCACTTATCACAACACTTTACATTCACTGATGACGTTGAATAGGCTACTGCATTTATTGATAGTTATGATGGCGAGAAGTGTAATAATGTTCCATCATCTCTTCCAGTTTGAAAGTGCAGTGAATAAGAGTCTCAAATTTCCCGATTACCATTTCAAAGAACAATTTGCTTTGTTGTACAAGAGTTCATCTAAATACCTTTGGGTCCTCGTTGATATTTGAGCACTGTTTAATTCGTTGTTTTTTTTTTTTTTTTTTTTTTTTTTTTTTTTTTTTTTTTTAATCAGTTGGCTATCTTTCTAAGAAGCATTATATATCTCTACACTCATAAAATGTAATGGTTGGGATTGTGAAGTCCGCTAACAAAATTCTAAAATCCTCCACATTCCACAAAACTTCGTGTATTCCTATTTCTCGCTGGGTCTGGATCCGTTGAGGCAGTAGAGAATAATTCGGTTATGGGACCGAGATCTTCCTGCGTGGACTCTTGAGAGATTTAGTACGACGTAGAAATGCCAGCTTTTCCAGCTTAGATGGAGCTCGCTCCGCTACGATATTCTTCTCAGCCTTCTTCCTTCATGTCCTCGCTAGGCTTCGCTGCTCCGCTAGTTTTCATTAAATATTTATTCCTCTCCAGGTCTTCAAGAGAGTAGAGCTGTCCATTCATTAAGTGTTTGTCCCTTCTCATCACTGCATGGATATTTTTCTCTCTGGCCTCCGTCAGATATGGTATAAGTTCTCTTCATTGACATCTAATCTCTTTCGGTAGGTCTTCTGAAAAAACTTAAACTGTGCTCCTTAATTTTATTATTCGAACGAAGTATTTCGTATTTGCACCAAGTTGAATTAAATCTGACAAGAACTGACCTAGTTTTACCTTCGTGCCTACGCCCCAGTCCATTGGCATAATCGACTTCAATTTTCTGTAGGGGTATTTGAAGGTTTTCCTTGATGAACTGGACAAAACCGTCAACAAGGCTGAGAGAAGTCTCGTCCCTGCTTTCAGGAAATTATACAAAATCAGGCTTTTCCTTCGTCTTGGAGTGTCCTGTTCTTCGACTATTTTATGAAGAATTTGATGTTCCGTTACTAAATCTTTTTGAGCTGATTTTAGAGCCTGGACTCGTTCTTTGGGTTTCTCTAGTTCTTCTTTATATATTTTAGCTTCCTCATTGCTCTCTTTTATGTCCTTGTGAATCAGAGCTAACATTTTGAAAACATCGTCTAATGAAGGGCCTGGTTTGCTTTGAAAATCGTTATCCATTTTGAAAGTATGAATTTAAAAGAGAAGTAGTGAAGGTAAAAATGAGATAAGTTGTTAAAGATTAGACAATGTAGTAGATAAGAGAAAGGGTAAGTCAGTATCTCTCTGGCAGTAGGCAATGCCGTGTTCCAGTATTTAGATAGAGAAGAAATTAGCGATCGAAACTTTTCAAGTAAACAGCGGGTGAAGAAACTAATGGCGCTATAACAATGACGTCATCAAGAAAAATGGTGACTCATCTTCAATCACCACGTTTTCTTCTTTGTGGTAGACAAATGTTTAATAATCAGATTTTTTCTTTTTCTAATATGATGTTCGTAAAAGTTTACCATCGAAACGTCATTTTTCTTTTCAGGACAAAAAACACTGCAAATTTCTAACATACGCTCCTTGATAAATTCTTCTTCCGCAAATGGTTTTAATGACTTTACCAATTTTGAATTAACTATAAAACTAGCTTTCACAACATTATCAAGTTGTATTTTTGTTTATGAAACATTTGCTGCTGTTTTTCCAAATTTGCGGTAAGCTTCTGGATTTTTTATTTTCTTATTTGTCTTGTCAGTGAGTGCAGTATAGGATGCATAGTTGAATAATGCGTCTTTATATTGAATTCTTTCATCAATTAAATGAATTCACTACACAAACAAATATAGGCTTACCATTGTGCAAGATAAAAAAATAATTCTTCCGTCCATTTTCTTGAAACTGGTGACCCCCTGCATCCAATTTTCGCCAGACATAATTTCCGTTAACTATTTGTTTGATAAACAAATTATAATTAGTAAACACTTAGGATGCACACAAAGTCACAAAGCAAATTGACGGCGCCGAAGTTTATCACTCGGTAGCTCAAATAAATCTGAACTAGAGTTTGCGTCATCCTCCCGCTTATATATGAAAAATGAAGGAATGATATAGAATCGTCTAGTTTAGAACAATTTAGAAACAATAATCTTTTGTTGCGCCGCCAGCAAACCATTTTATCAAAGAGTGGAGCGGCCAAAAAAGCCGTAGATTTTTGCCACCCCATTCTTTGATGATCGCCGCCACTCGGCTTGCTCGCTTACTTGATTCTGCAGGATCAAGTGACAAACCCCACCTTACTCGATCTTTCTTATTTTGAGTAAGTAATGTAATATTATTATTTTTTTAATGGGGTTTTTCAAAAAAGTCTTGCGGACCGGTTCAAATCTTACAGCGGGCCAGTTGTTGCCCACATATAGTCTATGGCAAGGCCCTTCATATTGCTTCCTAGATAATGCACACATATTGCTGAAAGCGATATTTCATGTACGATTTCGCAAGTCTATTTCGTCATATTTGTGCTTATAACCCTCTTCAATTCTTTGCTAAATTCATATTCCCAAATTCGTTTCCATACGCACCTCGCCAGCAACTATTTTGGTCAATCTCTATGCTCCTTGGCGTGCTGAAGCCGAACATGAGGTCAGTCCCTCTCTATCACGTAAGGAAATTGTTCAATCTCAAGTAAGGGCAGAGGTACTACCATTAAAAGAAAACAGAATTGGCGAATAAGAGTTTTCATTTATTTCCATGATCTTTTAGTTATTTCAATGTTGTTTACTGTACAAAATACATAAATGTGTAGAAATAACAGCTTCAGAATTAACAGTGGCATATTTAGTTATTATTTTTATGAAAACGTATTTTTTTCTCTTGAAAATTTCTCCGTGTTCGTTTCCGGCTGTAGGACTCTTCAGATGATTCACGCTGCAGCATCCAACAATAGTCAGCCATCATGTTTACGTTCCATTTGCCCTGATACCTACGTTCCATTTCCTGGATGTCCTGATGGAACCTTTCCCCTTGTTCTTTACTTACTTCCCCTAAGTTTTCCGGAAAATAGTCCACATGCGAATGTAAGAAGTGAACCTTCAAACTCATGTTGCAACCTTGTAATTGAAATGCCTTCAACATGCGTTCCACGATACTTCTGTAGTTGGGATCCTTCACGTTACCGAGGAACTTCTCAACAACATCTTTAAAAGAATTCCAAGCTTCCTTCTCCTTCTCCTTCTCATTCATGGTCTGAGTGAAATGTGGATCTGTGAAAAGTTTCCGAATATCTGGGCCTACAAAGATCCCCTCTTTTAGCTTTGCATCACTTAATCGTGGGAACTTGGAGCATAAGTACTTAAAACATTCACCTTCTTTATTGAGAGACTTTACGAATTGTTTTATCAGCCCTAGCTTTATGTGTAGAGGAGGTAGCAGGATTTTGTCAGAAGGAACCAAACTTCTCCTAATTACATTTTTTTGGCCTGGCGACAGAGCTCCTCGTGATGGCCAGTCTTTGTTGTTCCAATGGGAATTTCTGTCTCGGCTATCCCATAAACATAAAAAACAAGGGAACTTGGTGTACCCTGATTGCTGACCTAAGAGCATAGTAAGTACTTTCAAGTCTCCGCATATCAACCAGTTATGCTCATTATAATGAATTCGTTCGAGAACTAATGACAAATTTTCGTATGTTTCTTTTAAATGTACCGAATGGCCAACTGGAACTGAAGTATTGCCATTGTGCAACAAAACAGCCTTTAGACTTCGCTTTGATGAGTCTATGAAGACGCCAATGAATCGGGTCATATTGTATACCAAATTGACCCATCAGACCAAAAATGTCTTTGCAATAAATACGATTCTCATCCAGAGCAAAGTAAGGAACAAAAACTGCTTCACGGTGTCGATACCATGAAAAAGAAGTGCCTGGCTGTAACAAATTTTTGTTTTTAAGACGGGAGCCAAGTAACTGAGCTGCATCTTTTGGAAGTCCAAGATCTCTCACTAAGTCTTTCAACTCCTGTTGAGAAATAAGCTGAGGTTCATCTTCTGAACTGCTTGCTTTGAACTCACTGTGTACTTCATCGCTCTCCGACATACAGTCTTCTCTATTAGCTTCCCTATCTATACTGCCCAAGTCACGAGGGGGCTGAGGAACTGTCAATCCAAGACCGTGTGGTACCGGACGACTAGCAGATTCCACATTAGGGTAGTTAATGAGCTTATGATTTTTGGAATTATAGCCTTGAACATGACAATTACAAAAGTAACAGTCATTAACGTGGTTTTTTGCTCCCTCCACATCATTGGGATAGCAAATCCGAAAGATTTTAACTCTCCTTTGTACCATAAGCGAAGTTTTTCTATGGCATACTTTGTGAGGAGCCCACACTTTATCTTGATCTCCTATTCTCAAGCCAAAATATGCATAATATACATTTTTGACAAAACCTGTTATATTTCGTTGGTATTTCTTAACTGTGTACTCACCACAGATAAAACAGAAGTAGTCTGGACTGGTAACACAACGACGATGAGACATTTTGTCTAAATGCACTTTCAAACCTTAAAATACGTTCTTAATCACTTTGACACAACTAAGAGACCTCAGTGAATGTGTTCACTTCAGTTGATACTACTGAACAGAAATTTAGCTCCAAGTTCCTGATACAACAGGTTCAATCTCGTTTAGCTTCAGACGGTGACATCTGAGACCAAACAAGTACGTTCCTGTCTGATCAGGTCGTGCCTAGACACCCTCAGGCCTACAACATCTACTGAGGGAGTCATTGCCTACACCACCTAGTGAAAGATGTCTGTTAATAAAAAGAGAAATCGTTTGAAAAAAAAAAAAACCTACTTCTTACCAAATTTATGTGTATAGCAGGTATATTATGTTCTATGGATTTGAAAAAAATCTGTACGTGATAGAGAAAAACGGACTTCATTCTCGGCCTCAGCACACCGAGATTAGCCAAAATCATCAAATCAAATTTTTGGTTGTAGACCTGTGCTATTACTGTACAAAGTCATTAATTAATGTAACTCCGTGAGGTGATCTAACGTAGACCCCCTCCCCCGCATATTATATTGGGGCCACCATAGTATTCCTCTTCTCTCTGGATTATTTTAAGTCTCAGCTTTGAAGTATGCGGCTTCAGGAAGTAGTAGAGAATCAAGACCTTCTCAAAGCTTGATGTTCAACCACTTTATTTTTGGAGTCTTCAGAAAGAAGATTTTACACACTGAGTTATTTTTGAGGTCTTCAGGCATATTTTTCACACTGAATTTAATTATAATGTGATTGATAACCCTCTTCAAAAAATTGTATGTATGTATTAAAAGTTAAATTTTATCCATTTAGAAAGAATATTGTTTTCCAGAAAGAGAGGTTTTATTGGTTGACATATTGCATTTTTATATCTACGAAATTTAACTATAGAAGTGAAAGCTATGTTTTTAAATTGATAAAAAGTGCCTTTCTCCCCCTGGGTTTTCTTTGTAAGATTAAAGCCACTAGGATTCCATATCAGAATAGTCTACTAAAGGGTATGACAGAATTACACTAGCAACCATTATAATAACCAGCCAATTGGTCGTTCCTTATGTTAACAAGACAAATGGTTAATTTGTCGACCAACCATAGTGATATAACTACTCATAAAACTGTTGAGGGTATGGTGCAACAAAGAAAACTGATGGAAGCAAAGGGTTTTATTAGCAATCCAAAGAAGTACCTGTACTATCACAAACGGGGTCTCCCGTGGTCTAGTGGCTAGCGCGCTAGATTCATAAGCGGGAGATGGTGGGTTCGATCCCCACCGGCGCCTGGTATGGTATGGCTCTTTCCCATGGTACAGCACCTTACAAAGGTGTGGCTCTTTCCCATGGTACAGCACCTTACAAAGGTATGGCTCTTTCCCATGGTACAGCACCTTACAAAGGTATGGCTCTTTCCCATTGTACAGCACCTTACAAAGGTGTGGCTCTTTCCCATGGTACAAAACCTTACAAAGGTATGGCTCTTTCCCATGGTACAGCACCTTACGAAGGTATGGCTCTTTCCCGTGGTACAGCACCTTACAAAGGTGTGGCTCTTTCCCATGGTACAGCACCTTACAAAGGTATGGCTCTTTCCCATGGTACAGCACCTTACAAAGGTATGGCTCTTTCCCGTGGTACAGCACCTTACAAAGGTGTGGCTCTTTCCCATGGTACAGCACCTTACAAAGGTATGGCTCTTTCCCATGGTACAGCACCTTACAAAGGTATGGCTCTTTCCCATGGTACAGCACCTTACAAAGGTGTGGCTCTTTCCCATGGTACAACACCTTACAAAGGTATGGCTCTTTCCCATGGTACAGCACCTTACGAAGGTATGGCTCTTTCCCGTGGTACAGCACCTTACAAAGGTGTGGCTCTTTCCCATGGTACAGCACCTTACAAAGGTGTGGCTCTTTCCCATGGCACAGCACCTTACAAAGGTGTGGCTCTTTCCCATGGTACAGCACCTTACAAAGGTGTGGCTCTTTCCCATGGTACAGCACCTTACAAAGGTGTGGCTCTTTCCCATGGTACAGCACCTTACAAAGGTACGGCTCTTTCCTATGGTACAGCACCTTACAAAGGTGTGGCTCTTTCCCATGGTACAGCACCTTACAAAGGTACGGCTCTTTCCTATGGTACAGAAAATGGAAATGGAGGCCGGCGCTAATGGCCAAGATTTGTCGATGTGCCGTAAAAAAAAAAAAAAACCTATCACAAATGTAGCAAGTTCAAATTTGCAATCTAAGTACTTTAAGTTGCCCAATTATTAGTATTGTACAAGTATCATCAAAACAGGGTCTTATGATAGAACCACAATTTGGGTCTCTTTTAGTGTGAAACACAATCCGGCTTATAAGACCCCATTTGCTCACATTACAGACCTCCCTACTTTACAATGAGTGATTAAAAAGGATGGTAACCAGTAGATAGTCCCCCAACAATGAGCATGGTCATTGATGTGCCAATGAAATAAAAACATCAGAGCAGAATCTGAATGAGAGTAATAGCCAGCACACATCCAAAGGGGGCAGACAGGTAGGTTTTATATTTAAATGATTTAAACATAGACACATACAATAACAAATACAAATAATAAGCTAAAACGTAGCCTGATGAAAAATGAGAGAAGGTAGCAGGAGATTGACTGTAAACACTCCTATTTTATTTGACCATGAATACGAGAATATAGACAAACCCGAGATAAAAAATTAGAAGATTTAAGGAGCTGAAATGTATAACTAGAACTCAGAAAAATAATAAATAGAAAGCAATTTGCTTAAGATGGATATATTTTCTGGAATCATCACACTTAATAACCACTAAATTAATCTTCGCTAAATTCAAAGTTTAATGAACTCTTCTGAGTAATTATGTCTGTACTGCACATGAGACTAGCCAGACAAAACAAAATTAATACTTATATGTATTGATTTAAATAAATTGTTTCCACATAAATAAATGCATAATTACTACTTCATAGGAAATAATAAATAAATTATAAATGTTTAGTGTGTGTACTTTACAATTAATTTATTTTGATAATTTGATTATTATTTACAAACACAAGTTTTCCTTAACCTAAATAAAATAAATTATTATTATTTTAAGGAAAAGATTAACACTTTATAACAACGTGTTTACTGTTACGTAAATTAAAGAAAATAACTAAGCCCATTCGAATTCTGTTATTTCATCAGAAAATATTCTGCATTTCCTGAATTCAAGGAAAATGCATTAGAGCGGTTAATAGAACATTCATGCTTGAAAAGAAGTTGATTCGAAACTTTGTACATTTACGTACACACTCAGTTTGTGGATAAAATGTAGTGGATTTAATCTAACAAGATCAGTAAACTTTATAAATTCATATTACAACACATAATTCAATTAAGCCATTTGTAAATAAGGCAACATTATTACTTATATGAGGTTTGCAACTCTGGCTTGCCAATCAAGTTCTTGCAAAATTAAGAAAACAGCTGATAATATATTTACTTCCAGTATTTTCAATTTTAAATGTTCAGTGATAACAAATAAAAGATACAGAGTACCACAGAATGTGGCAAAAAAAGTCTACTCCTGAATGGGACAATAACATAGTCCTTTTCATTGCGTTGAAAATGTATATGAGAAATATAAATTAAAGATAAAATGTTAAATTAAATTGAATAACAAAAAAGGTTGAGAATTTTAATATCTTGAAGTAAAGTTTTTCCTGTGCTACATGTAACATATATATTTTTAGGAAAACAAATTATAATAATTTTTTAAGTTGTCAATTTAATGACATTTATAAACAATATCATAAAATTATTTATTCAATACTTTTATATTTACAAACATATTTCTATCATATTATGACATATCTGGTTGAATAAATTAAAATCTGAATCCATAAAGTTTATTTATCAAGTCAAATTTGTTGTCCTTCAAATTACCTGTCCCTATATCTGAGTAAAAACATGAACTTTAAGCATAAATATTACTTGTCTTTGATCATTCAAGGGAACAAAGGCATTTATCTCATCCCGCAATAAAATAATCAAAACGGTTCATTAGTTTATGTTTGTCAGCGGGATATTCGAAAGTAATTTCTTATGAATACTGACTTTATCTGATCTCACCGTATATTCTAATCATCCACACTCACTAAGTGAATGCAGACTCATTAATGCACACACTTCCATAAAAAATCACAATCTTTCTAGGATTATTTTTGTTTTCAGTCTTTAGGAGTTTAATTAATGTGTATTAGAAGTTAAAGTCCAAGTTTCCACAAAACATTGCCAACCTCAATAGTACATTTTCATGTTTCAGGAAAATTAAACAATTAATGAAATCAGAACAAGAATTTACAAAGCTAAATTACGGTAGGTCACAATAACATTGTTTTTTTCTTAAAGACATTTGGGATTTTCTAAAGACAAACAAATATGTCAAAACAGCATTCTAACTGTAGATACTGGTTAATTAAATAATCAGTCAGAAAATCTATTCTTAACTTAATGTGACTAGTCCCTAAGTTTTTAAAATAATAGGTAAAAATTTAACTAAGTAAAATAAGTTTTCATATAAATGATTATACATAACTCACTTTTTTTCTCTTTTTTTTTTTTGTTTTTTTTTTTTTTTGTTGTTTTTTGTGTTTTTTTTTTTTTGCTACGCCTCTCTTTTATATAATTGTATTCATTTATTTTTGTCACAGTTGGTGTATAATTATGTTTGATATCGAGAAAAATGAAATCACATATGCGTCCCTATAGGCATAAAAGCATCTTTAAAAAAATAATGATCATATAAATACAACTAATTAAATACAGTATGATAAATATAGGTACATTTACTGAGAAAAGGGATGAAAGACCATATATATTCTGAAAACCAAAGTCTTTCCAGGAATCAGACTAGAAGAAAAATATATACAGAAGCAGTAAAAGTTTTTTTTTTTTTTTTATCATGTCAAAAGTCAATTTCAGTAAGTTATGATAATAAAATCTGTTGATTATAAAACAATGTACTTATATTTGAAACATCTGCCATGAAACACATTAAAAAATTGTGAATTATAAAATTTACAATACCTGGTATATATATGTGTGTGTGTATAAGGAAAAAAAAAACATGAGAATCAGTGTTATGCTGTACAGACCTCAGTAGGTGTTGACTAACACAGTAAAATGAAAAATCGTGCGTATGTAGACCCCCTAGAAAGGGCTGAAGTAAAGATATATTTATCTCAGGAAACAATGGTCAATTTGAAAGTGTCTTTAAGTTGTTTTTAAATATATTTAGTATATGGTAACAAATAAATGAAAATTAAATTTTGTGTAACACATCAAAAATATATAATATGAAACTGAATGAATATATTTTCATTAAACATTATAAAAATGACTTTCTTCAATACTGAATTATTTTTATAAAAAAAAAATATTAAAGGAGTGAATTAGGAAAACAATCCAAAATGGTGGCTTAAAGATTTTTATATACTTATTAGTAAATTAAGCATATGCTCATAATATGAAATTATTTTTTAAGAGCAATCATTAAAAAAAAAATACCTGATTAAAATCAAATATATGTTACAAGTAATAATTTGTTATCAGCTCTTTTTAGTGATTATAGATCCCGGGTGTACACAGAGAAGGAATTTTTTATTATTGAAATGTGTCTTTCACATGCAAAGCTCATATGCTTTTGTACCGCTACATTATATTACATCCAAAACCGCATATTATATCCAAAACAGATATTTAGATTACAGAATAAAATAAGACATTTTAAACCAATTAAAGTTTAGATTTTAATTTCATAATATTCTCGGTGTAAAACCACTTTTTTAAAAACAATTCAAGGAATAAAAGTACCATGTAAACTGCTCGGATATAGTCTTATCATACAAGGATTACTAAGTATTATAATATCGATATGAATCCAAATAATAAAGTATGATGACAGATTTTAAAACATTTTTCATAATAATACAAACATAAAGTGTTAAACAGGAAAAATATTGTCATATGCATTTTAAAAAACAGAATTTATGAAAGCTAAATTATAGGTAGTCAAATGGAGTCACAAAGTTTCCCTGGGAGGCCTAGCAAACTATCATAATGGAAAAAATAACTGATTACTTGAAATTCCGAAACATTAATTGGGATCATCTCATTAAAACCCAATTTAGTTTAAAAAGAAGAATGGAGTAACAAAATATAATATTTTGCGTTTCATTGGCAATCTAAGTTAGTTTTCTTAATTGAATTCAATCTTGAAAGTTGACACAGGACTTGTGAAATTTCAAAATTACAATAGTAGAACCTATTCAACTTTTGGAGTAACATACTGAAGTCCTGATGAGGTCTGTCAAATCATTCATGTATACTTTTAAATCCCATGAACACTAAAATGTTCTGAAAATTAAGGACAGATCACAAAAATTTAATAAATAAAATATTTGTCTACGACAATTTTAAAGGATTATTAAAATTAACTTGTTTAGTCAACATCACACTTAATGATGGTAAATACAAATTACATACACAATATTTGATGCACATTTACAACTAAGAATATTTAAGAGCCACTAGCCTTACCCTAACATGAATATAGTTTATACAAAGTACAAAACTAATATATTATAGACAGAGATAAATTTCAAATGTCTTAATAATAAGTACTTAGAACATTGGTTCAATTGGGAGAGAAATTCTGTAATTTTGTGAAACAACAAAACAAAATCTTTTTTTTTTGTGTTCTACCGACTTAAATTTTGTTCGATACAATAAATGAATAACATTATTAATCTAAAATTGACATTTCTTGATTGTTAAATACTTGACACAAAACGATGATAGTATTTTCAAATTTTAAGAATTTAAACTAAAATTTAATATTGGTAGTTTCTTACGTGCCTCACAGGGTGTCCATACTTGGTGTAGGAAATTTGTTCCCTTCTCCAACTATCTTTATGGATGTTGTAGTATATGAATTACAAATGATGCTCATGAAAGAAGCTGATTTTCTACTCCAAGTATGATTTTGTAAATGAGAACTTCCAAAGTCTATGAATTGTCAACTTCATTGTAAACACTAAGGATTTTCCATTCTAGGTTGTAAATAAAGCATAACACTTATCATGTTTTCATTGAAGGAATTTAGGCGCGAATAAAAAAGTATACGTAATTTTTAAAATAAATTAAATATCTTGAAGTCAGTGATAAATTTGCCTCAATATCTAACACCGGTTTTATAATAGATTTCTGCACAGTCAAAAAGAGAGCAAGGAACAATTTCTAGTTATTATTGTATTTGAGTTTATTATTTACAATAAATAATGGACTATAATATAAACTATAACAAAGAAAATGCCATATAAAATATACACAATATTGAAATTTTGAATAATATTGTTATAGTTGCACATTTTTGCAATAGAATCAAAATACCTAAATAGTTGTTAAACCAAACTTGAATCATCAAATTTCTTTTGAAACAGATGGTGTGTGTATGTGTGGGTGTGAAAGAGCACTTCATACAAATATAATACTCAAGAAAATTGTTATTTTCTTTATATATCTATTAAACATATACATGCAATATGTAAAAAGCATGTAAGATGTCTTAAGTACATTTTGGAAAATATTGCATATTATTTATCTACAAGCTAAGTGATTTGTATTTCATATAAATAAATCAATTCATAGATTCTTAGCACCATTAGAATCAGAATAGATTAAATAACAAAAAATATAGTATGGAAAACTCTATCTAAGGCCTCCATCTAAATCATACTGGCATATAGGAATGAATAGGAAACTATCTTCTCAGAATGATGAGTACCATCTTTATATGAATAAACAGAACTTAAACGTTTTAGACAATATCTAAATTATTTGGTAGTTCTAAAAATGACTCTGGATAAGGAGATGTCCTGAAGGAGAAATTGTGCTCATATTTATTAATTTCATAATGCTGCTCCCCTTAAAATAATATAAAGAATTTTGCAATTTATTTCAACACTAGAGCAAACATCCATGAGATAAAGCATTATTTTCATAGTTACATTATGCCTTCTTTCGCCTTCACTTGTTCACATAATAGTTTTACTTGTTTAATATAATTTCTTCAATGTTTTAAACACCATGTAATTAAAAGAGAATAAAACAAAAAATTAAATAATTCTTTCTTTCAAATAAGTATGGAGAGAAAGAGAATATTATTGTGATTTGTGTAAGTAATCTGACACCTTTAATTTAGAAGATTTCTAAATTTGAGCCGCATTCTGAAGGAATAGCAAAACAGAAAGAGAAGAGAAGATCAGTGCCACTTTGGTCCACTTAATTCTGCAATGACCAAAAAATTGTAAGATATTTTTAAACAATTCCCAGTCCCACCAAAACCGTCCAAAATATAAGGTATTTCTGTATTTAGCCAACTCTCAAAAGTACGATACGTGGTTTGTGATATGTAATTATTATCACAGCAATATTTAAAATTTATTTTAGACTCAACAGTGTTTTAGGGTTGTGTCACTGAAAATTATTGTTTTGAAAACTTTTAAAAGAAATCTCAATGCAATCTGAACTTGGTTGCCAAGGACAACCATTAGAGCATAATTATCAGATTTTGGAATTTAGAAGTAATATAAACAGTGGAAGAGGTGGGGGGAGGAGCCCTGGGGTTATTAGCCCATAGTAATTCCCCTGAAATAAGTTATTTTCAACTTTCCATAGGTCCACTGGCATTAGATTCAATGCAAATGTTTTCATAGTTACAGAAGTCTTTCAATGTTTTATCAGCATCCCTGGGTGTAATAACTACAAACAAAACGGCTACATTTTGATTTTTAATTTAAAAGAACAAAAACATGTATAGACAGAAGGAGAACAGTCTAACATAAAATTTTCAGTTATGGTTAATTCCATAGCATAAAATTGATATTTGTACATTTTTTTCCCAATGGATAAAGTAGTACTGGATTATTATTGTTTACAGCTGAAAGCGTAGGTATATTTAAAGAAAATAGAATGCTGTAATGGAAGGCGTTATTACTCGTAGCAGTATGAAATAACTAAATAATGGAAGTCCATTTCATCACAATTACTTGAAGAAAAATCATTGTTTTTAAAGTATATCAGCCCTAACATTGGCACTACTAAAAAGGGGAAGTACATCTATTCTAATCACTGTTTTAGTATGGGACTGTGAATAAAATTATTATACCAACACCATAATGAAAAACTCAAAGCTCAAGACAAATTCCAACTAAAAACAAGCATACATATATTTACTTTAATTTTTGATGGCGCATGAACTTCCAATGTCATCAGAGCCCCCTATAAATTATCTCTTTTTTTAATCCAACATCAAAATCATATAGTTATTATAGAACAAGAAGTTTCAATAAATAGCTCTTCATTTACACATTTCACAAATTGTTATCTTCCTGGGTAAGTAAAAGTTCTACAGTTTCCTTTTTTTAGTTTTAACCCTCTCAGTTAATTTTTAAATACACGACAATGAATCATAAACGGGTGAAACAAATACATGTAGAGCATAAGAGAAAATATTATATAAAGAATAAACCATTTAATAAAAACATTATTGGTTTTATTTTGTGTAATTTAAATGATCTCCACAGAAATAAGTGGAATAGGCACTGTTTTCATTTGCTGGTAATATTATTTAACCAGTAACTAAATCATATACTAATTTAAACAGAGTTCCCTTGTAAACATAGGGAATTAAATAAATAAATAGTTTAGAACTTCGTTTGATGATATGGGGAAAATCCTTTTAATTGTAATAATAAACGAGTAAATACTCATGAACACGTATTGAAACTGAATCCTAATATTCCTGTTCTTATAGACGTATATTCTTTAGAATATACATAGGTAAGAGAGAACTGATTTTTCTCCCCCCCCCCCCCCATTTCACACAGGTATTGTAACTCAAAATTAGGATAAACTCTTTTTTTTTTTTCTTTTTTTTTAATTTGAGAGCTATTTTTGTTATCTAGTTATATTTCAAAATGCTTTTTAAAGGTTTCTAGTTGATTTTATATTTTTAAAAAAAATTAAGACTGCATTATGTGCATTTCGGCACATTTTATTCAATAGGTGTACATATTTTAATTCGCAAAGACGATTCCACAACTGATTCATTTTAATAAATAATAACAAATCAATGATATATTCTGGAAGATGAAGTCATTATATTGTCGATTAATAAAGTAATATTTCATAAACGTTTATAAAGAACTAGTTTGCTAAAGTGTTTAAGTTGCTTAGATGAAAAAAGAAATCCATAACTTTATCAAACTTACTTACCTTCTGGATATAGTAAATAATAGAATAAAAAGAACTAGGGCAATGAAACGAAGTTTCCAACACTTGAAAGTACACTACTACCCTACTAAAGCAAGTGATTTGGATTTTAATGAAAAAAAAAAAAAAAAAAAAAAAAAAAAAAAAAAAAAAAAAAAAAAAAAAAAAGAATCTAATTAAGTCTTAAATTACACAAGCTGAGGAATTTAAGTGCACCTGATCACCTTTCAACTATTAAGTGATTATGTTTCTATTTATGTTAACTAATAATCAGCGGGGAAGATCTGCAAAACTAGCCAAGAACTAGGTGAAATATTTGTGGACACTTGAAATACCCGTTCAAATATTATGATTATTACAAGGTAACTTTAAATGTTGTTCATTGTGATCAGAATAAATTCTTGGTAATTTATTGACCACTTAGGTGGGCAATTCCAACATGATCAACCAATGCAAAAACCGTTTCCCCTCAATTCAGCAAATTTGTTCTGAAATAAACACTGTTTCTTTTCTTGTTTGATATTAAAAAATAAAAATGATATTCTTGCAAAAAAAAAAAAAAAAAAGAAAGAAAATTGAAACAAGAAGAAATTTTGCACATGAAGAACAAATCTATATAGAGACCACCAACCATACACCGAAAATCTGATGATAATCTTCCTAATCTTAGAATCTTATTCATAATAAACGAATTTCCAACTTAATGACTTACATTTTTCCTATGTTCATAAATATGTTTAATTTTGCAGTTTTCATAACAAGATGAAGACAAGTAACCACATAATACTTATTTAATTTATTACTTATTTAATTTATTGCAAGATTCATATAAATATTATTGGAGTTTTTTACATATATTTTTATATGAGAACAATTTTTGGGTTTACTTAAAACACCCCTCTCAGTTTATTCAAATTACTCGAGAAAAAAAATTTACAGCAAAATTATGAGCTAATCTTTTAACACATTATACTTCTCCTTTTAAGCATCATTATCACTTTTCACCACAGAACATTCATTAGTCAGATTGAGTTTAATTAGTTATATAAAAATATATTTTGATTTTTGTTTTCATTGAAAATACAAATGAAATAAAATAAAGCAAGTAGAAATTTCAACTTCAATAAATGGAAAGGGGTTAAAATTCTTATATCTTTTCCCCAATAATCAGTTATAGGACTTTTAAGAATTAATTGTTTTTTAAACTTGTGTGTGTATGTACGTGCAGAAATATCACCCACCCTTAAAAGGAAAGGCTAAAATGCAGCCTACAATTTAAGACATAAATATGGCCATAAGGATAAAAGGATCAAATTTACTTAAAATACCAGAAATATGATTATTCCATTCTACTTTTATACACTCTTCAACATTTGAGAAGTCTGCTGTCAATTATTAAAAAAAAAAGTACATAAGTGTGGTGGCCTAAAGGTTTGCCTATATTACATGAAAATTAAATGAATTTTCATGTCATAAAGAAAGGGGGAGGGTGAGTGCGTTAAATTTGAAGGAAGTAGAACTGTGAAGTATTGTCATACTTTATTTATATGGTATATTAAATCTGTTCATAATTCAGATTTGAATGCCCTGAGAAACAAGTAGTTCCAGTCCTCATAATTTATGAATGTTTACAATGGAACAGCAACATCAGTCATAATAACAAAAAAAAAAGAACCTAACGATTAAATATCATATAAACATAAAAACACTGAATTCCAGGACAAACATACACATAAAATAATGGGACCACATTTTACTAGTTTTTTTCACTACGATACTCAATTTAATTTATTCCATCAGAATAAATCTGTCACATATTATCAGTGACATAAATTAACCAAGCATACAGGTTATATAAAGACATTCATACATGTAAATTAGTGCACTCTTTCAGACAGGTACGCATAAACAGCACTTAATTATTGCTAGCACTGGTGGTTTCCAATTAAAATACCATATAACTTAAATCAAGAGATGCATTGTTCGATATGAGACGCTACCATTTATATGGCGCTAAATAATTAATTTTCTTGAATAAACCAATTCAAATTAAATTTATGTGCAATTTAAACCTCAAATGGACATTACGAATAAACTAAGTTGAGAGAAATGTTTCGGTAATCTATTTTTAAGAGAAGATGAACTGGTAGGTGTGAATTAAGATATATATATATAATGGTATATTTTTTTTAGGTGCTTCTCTCAATGAATTATAGAAATAACATATAATTCTCACATACAAAATATGTTTTAGAGAATAAAAATAAATGAAGCCACTTTTAACTAATATAATACTTTGAACCATAGAAAGGTAGACAATTTTGAATAAGAATTTGATAGAGCGAAATGATACTTACTTGAATAAATTAAGACAACAAATTAAAAATTTGATATGAAATTAAATACACCTATAAATATCACAAAACTACAGTTATGAGCAGAAGTGATTACAGTTGTAGACATATTTCTCAATTAAAATGATTTCAAAAAGTCCAAATTTTGTTTAAGATAAGGTTAATTTAATTATATTAAAGCAAAATATATTTATTGAAAAATGATTTGTGAAATGTTTCAGAACAAAGAAACTCACTCATGCACTCACTATCTAAGAAGAGATGAATCTTGCATTTTATATTAATCCTTGAAGGCAATAAATTGTTTACTTTTTCTAGACTTGAATTTGGTATTGTGTATGTTGTCATTGCTTCAAGGGTCTTGAACTTCAGCCACTCAGTTTCATATATGCTTCTGATATCACTGCTCACCAATATGTGAAAAAGTCCTCAAGTCATTAAAAAAAATTGTCTATTACAAAGTAGCTCCTCATCAGAAAAATACTGATGTCATCTACAGAGTCAATATTTAATAAAAATAACTTCCAAATTTACAAGTGCATCAAATAAAAGTATGTCTAAAAAAAAGACAGAAATAAATTATTTCAATACAAATTGGGGAATCATTTTATATAATATTTACATATACCATTTGTATACTTTACCGATAGGGGGGATAAATAAATGGTTAGTTGCTTGAATTTTAAGACAAGAAGATCTCAATTGTTTAGATTATTCTCTTTTAAACCATGTTGTTGGTGATATATGCCACAAGCAGCATGAAAGTGGAAGATTAGTTGTTTAGATTAGAATAGATAGATTAGAATTCAATGGTGAATAGGCTCAATCACAGGATATCAATTACAATGGATCCATATCAACCAGGGCACAAAACATTCTGAGACAATATTTACCTAAAATTATGTCTGAAATTGAGGTATAAGCAGAGGAACATAATAATCTTTCAACAGGGTCAGGACCACAGACAAAGGACAAAACCTGCTTAAGTTTCTCTCTCTAAAAAAAAAAAATGATTTGGCTACTATAAAGTCCCAACACAAATGCTATCAAGAACCTTCAGATATATTTAAAAAGAGAATTATACAGTGAATATAACTCACCTGCAACTTTGACAAACTATTTGTGGCATAAAATGAAAGATGAATGTGAAACATGTGAGTATGGTATGAAGGGTGCAACAAGTAATTCAAGCCTAAGGCCCGCAAACTAATATAAATAATCAAACAATATGGTACACAAGTGAGTTTCTTCTAAAATTCTTAACTATTCCTTCATAATTTTACTTAATTTTGATAAATTAATAAAGCAAAATTCTTGGGATTATTTGTGCTTTATATTTCAACAATAAAATATTACATTTAAAAAAAAATGCAATCATAATTGCTCTTAACTGTAAATTTATCAAACAAACTTAAAAACTTAAATGGAAGACCAAAAATGCTCAAGTGCAGTACACATGCACACAAAACCCCCAACAAATGAAATATACAATCAATAATTAAGGACTCATATAATTTCAGAAAAGCATGGAAGATATAATATAGGATTTTGAAAGGGTAAGATGAAAACATGTCGAAGGCTTGTAAAATAAAATATTGATTTTTACTCAACAAACTTAAGGTTAGTATGAATTAATATGAAGCATTAAAAATTTAGATGGTTTTATTTAAATTTTGATCTTGTGTGAATGTGCAAGTAAATAAAAGTACATCCACATGAACGCACAAACATACACACACAAACATACACCATAGAATTAATAATATTTCATAACCAACAAATAATAACAAACAAAACAAATATAAATGAAAAATACAACGGAACAAATTGCTCAGCTAAATCTGCACGTAATAGCTAATGTGTATAAGTACAGAAGTTAGAGAGAAAAAACTTTCAATGGATTAAATCAGGTTGTCAGTTAAAGAAATTTGTGTGTGTATAATATATATATATATATATATATATATATATATATATATATATATATATATATATATATATATATATACATATGACATATCCAACTTAAATTTAGTATTAACAATCAACATGTTTCCAGTTGCTTGCTAAAAATACAATTTGATAACATTTCATGAATTAACCAAAATATTAGATACATTTGTTGTTGTTTCTTTCTTCCTTTAAATTTAGAATATATTCATGATTATAAGATGGCACTCCATCGCTAAGCTGTTAGGAAAATACAACAGCAAAAAGTAAGACAGTTTCACAGTTTCATACACTATAAATGTATTTATCATTTTTTAAACATTTCACGCTTTTTGCTTGCATTCTCCAATTCCATTAATTTTTTCCACAGTTCATCTCTTTCCTTTTCACGTTTCTTCTCCCTGTAAAATAAATAAATATGTTAAAATCACCCCCCAAAAAAAAGGATAAAAAATAATTTGGGAACATCAATCAAAGTACTATTAAAATATATAATGGAGAAAAAAGGTAAAGTCTTGTTACTTACGTGGTCGCACTAAACCAATCTTAATAAAACTTTCCCTCGTGTTACTAGGTCAAAAAATAGTGGAAATATGTCTGAATGTTCCATTGAAAGGAGCTCCACAAAAATAGGTAGTATTTATTCCCAAATGTTATATATAACGTTTGGGAAGTTTAGGGTCATATTTACATTCATCGATATTATTCGGGGGTTCAGTATGATTTTTGGCTCTTTATATTTGAAGTGCAATTAAACTGTTAGCAGTCCAGGCACTTTGTTTCGGCTAGTTAGGAGGTCAACATATCAAAAGTCCCTGCCCCTAGTCTTTGTGCCGGGGGGAGGGGGGTTTAGAAGGTCCCATTTTTCGGGTTTTCACTTATTTCTCGGAAACCCTGTGACCTAGCAACACAACTATTCTATAAAAAATGAAAGCTGATTAAATTTGCTACAAGTTCTACTCAATCAAGGCTTTTGAGATATCTTTAGTTTTTGAAATATCCACTCTTGAAAGTCTGACATTTTGGTGAAAAACACACTTTTTGCTCTTTTTTATATATTGCTTTATATATATATATATATATATATATATATATATATATATATATATGAAAGCGAAATCCTAAAAAATGGGACCTTCTAAACCCCCCTCCCCACGGCTCAAAGGCTACGGGCGGGAACTTTTGATGTTGACCTCCTAACTAGTCCAAGGACAGTTATGAAGTCAAAAATGTTGTTCCAAGCATTTCCATCTCTAGCTGTTTTTAAGCATTCGTTGCCTGGACTGTAGGGATTTTTTTTTTTTTTTTTTTGTTAACATCTTTCATCATTTAGTTTTTACTTCATTAAAGATTTTAGGGGATGTTCTTTGTAAAGATGATAATCTCCAATAACATAAAAGGTTCTTTTTTAATTTAAAAGGGTTACTGGAATAAAAATTAATCATTCTTCTTAAGTGATACGTCTTAGGTTTACATTTATAGTCTTTGAAATTATTTTTAATGAGTTGGAAATAACAGCACAACATTGACGGAAGAAGCTTCGTGCACTTAAGACTTCAAATGGATTTGTGAAAATACCTCCCAAAATTATCAGGAAAGTGTGAACAAGCAAGAACAATAGCACATATAGAGAGGGATCTTAACTTTGGAAACCTAATCTCAAGCTTATTCGCCCTTAACAGCCCAAGAGGTATTAACTTTGCAGAGGAAGTTTATTAACTTTGCAAACTTTTGCTAGATAGTGCTAGAGTGAAACCAAGTTATATCAGCTGCAGCCCAGAACATACTGTAGAAGAGAAGTCAATTGCTGGTTAACTCCGCAGGTTTTGGAGAACGGGTACATGCAGACGAGTTAACTCGTCCAGAGCCCTTGAAGGTTTAAGAGGTCAGAAACATTGGGACCAGAACAAAAACCGGCACAACGTATTTGTCCTTAATAAATTTCATATTTTTTCTATACATACTTCCAAATCATTAATTACCTATTGTATTATGTGTGTGAGAAAAGTGGAAACTAAAACACACAACCCATTTATCTAAATAGACATGCTTAAATGTTGATAAATTTATTACATAAGCCCATCACAATAAACAGAAGCTCATTTTGCTACAAGGTACTAGGAAAATGGATAAATAATAGTTGAAAATCAAAACTCATGTCTATATTCAAGGGCACAAATCTGTGGTCCCTGAGCAGGTTAATATTTCTATATTCCTATAGCATAGAATAAATCCATGCATATCTTACTTCTGTCTATCAGCCTTATAAGAAGAGGTTAATTCATCAAATAGTTTACTATTCATTTCCATAAATGTTTTCAGAACATTATACACCAATGCAACTATGGTCTGATTCCAGTGTTCCTTGCTAATTCGATACAGAGCTGGAAACATTATCGGCATTATTACATGATTATTCTCCTCCATTAACGACATAATATATTCGTTGTTCCAGAAGTACAGAGCCCTCTCTGCTACCTGAAAATCATAAAAAAAATACTTGACTATCACTCAGACAACTTTAATGACAACAGCATTGAAAATAAAAAAAAATAAAACAAAAATTAAACAATTACTCATTTCTATTTCAACATTACACAAGCTTCAACACTTCATAAGCTAATGTAAGTAACATTAACAGCTGAGGTACTTCCCTCACCAACGGCGCTTGGTGAATGTAGCTAGTATACTAGTTGTATATAATTATACTGGAGAGCTCATAGCCATAGTTGAAGAGCCTTATAATGAAATAAAAAAAATTATACTGGTGATTTCTGATTTTAGTCCTATTTACAAAATGTTCGGGGGCCAGGTTAGCTCAGTGGTAGAGCACTGGACTAATAAGTTGGAGGACCTGAGTTCAAATCCTGAGCAAGCACTAAAGATTTTTTCTTCTAGTGTCTTCGTTCATGGGTTGAATTCGGCCTCCCTGACCGTCCCTAGGCCAACCCAGCCTTCAATAAATTTATCAATGGGTACCTTGAGTGCTAATGACTCTAGCAGTCGAAGCAGCCAAGGGGAAAATCAGGCGGCTGGAGCATAGTACTGACCACAATATCTCCCTAGTGTGCCGTATGGTCATGAATCAGATACCTCTATAGTACCTGCCCCTCAGGGCCCTCGTGGCCTGTTACGGGACTGTTTTTTTTTTTTACAACATGTTCATGGAAAAAATAAGAGTGAGTCATTGTTTTGGCAACTTGGTAACTAAAGGAGTAAAAAGTTGATAAATGACAGAAATAAAATGATAAAATTATGGTCCCAACAGTAATCCGTTCCAAATTCCAAGCCAAATATTTACAGTATATTCTCTATATGGATCTGGGATTTTTATAATAATTTCTTTGGCTTGCACTTCCTTCTCTTGTAAAGGTAGCTTTATTGCTCCATACTATTTTTAATGGAATTAAATTGTTTAAAGATACCCATTACTAAAATTCAATCTCTTGACATAATCTTTAGGTAATACAATTCTGCACTTTTAGGAGATGTACGGGTGGGTAGGGATAATCACCTTTCAAAGTTTTCCATATAGCCTTCAGCAATATTCCTAATGCAGCTCGTCACATGCTAGTCTCATGATTGTTATTGAAGTGGCTTTGGACACAATTTCTATTCCGACAATCTGCTTTTACTGGTGCCTGAAATTGGTCGCTTTTTTTACAAAGTAAGAATGTCCCTGTCTCTCGTAGAATATGTATGCGTAGAATTGTGGCCGATGCTATTCACTCCAAAATATCAGGGTAACTGGCTGAAGTCTGATTTAGAAACCACAGAAGAAAGCAAAAATGTAAATAAACGAAAGAATGTAAAGATAACATTAAGTGTTTACATATCTCACTGTCAAGCGTCCGAAGAGCAAAAGCTGCATTAAGAATATTGCCATAGGCAATATGACTAACTTTGAAAGGTGATAAAGCTTGCTACCTGTACAATCTTCAAAAAGTGCAGAATTTATTACTTCAAGAATATGTCAAGAGATTGTAACAATTGGTTTGTTGAAACAATTAGCAATCACAATTTATTTTCATTAAAAATGCAAATGAATAAGTACAAAAATGAAAACTTCTTTTGCAATTTTTCCAAGCAAAAATGAGCATATCTCTAAAGAACTTTTTGTTTTAGTTTTTCACTCTTCTCAAGTTTTGTCATTTAAATTCGGGACACCCTGTGTGTATGTATATATATGTATGTGTGTATATATGTGTGTGTATGTAGGACAATACTCTGTTGATTACCGTCTCAGGAGTACAAAAACTGGCTGTAGCTAGACATGGTGAAGAATGTCCCGGACAAATGCTTTTTGACTACGCCAGGGTCCTAGGTAAAGAAGAAAATATAAAAAGAAGGTTAGTCAGAGAGGCTGTAGAGATATAACCTAAGATTCTCAACCGGGATGACGGTGTCATCCTATACCGGGATGGGTACGGAAGCCCGTACTCAGAACGGTTAAAGGAAAATTAGCCAAGGAAAGAGAATCAAGCGCACCGCAGGAAGACAAAGAAAGAATATATATATATATATATATATATATATATATATATATATATATATATATATAGTCTCTCAAAAATAATCGGAAAACTAAAGTCTCTGTATTTTGTTAATTTTTTTTATAATTATGGCTAAAAAAAAATAAATAAATAAATAAACTTTCGCACAATTGAACGCCATAATAAAGGATGAAGATAAGCTCAATTCCAAAAATAAACATATATTAATTAGTCAAAAAAATAACAAAAACCATAAAAATATGAATATATTAAGTTACAAAAGTAATAGCAATTAGAATAAAATTGACAGAAAACTTAGTATTTAGTAGTGAACCCTTCTCTTTGGATAACCTCTTGAAGCCTTCTCTTCATGGATACTGTTAACCCAATGATTGCTAGCTAATCTGAGAGGGACAGCTTTGTGGGCCGATGCAACCCCCTTTGATAGGTAATCTGAACCCTATTGTCCTCCCTCCTTGGGTGACTTAGGTTTTGAACAAGAGTGAACCCAGGCTGAGCTGTTGGTTTAGGCCGCCCGTATCTCGTCAATAGGGAAGATGTATAATAATGTTATGTGCTGAAATTTAAGGTGGTAATTTCATTATATCTGTGTAATTAATTTATTAATTATTATAACCATTTTCTCTTTAATCTTACCCCATAGTTGCAAAGCAAATTAATAAATAAACAGTTTCTGAAATAGCTTTGTAATAGTTACTGAAGTATTTTAGTATTAAATTTATCTCAGGCTACGATTACTCAGTATGGATGCATCCTCTTTTCAGAATATTCATGGAAATCACTTTCTCTTGTCTTAATTGTACCCTTTTTACGATTAATTTTTTGTTTTATTATGTTATTTTAATTTACATAGTTATTCAAACTGATGTTTTTACTAAAAAATAATTATTTTATTATTATTTGTAACTCATAAAACCTATTTGTTCAATAAATAATTGTTGAAGAAGAAAAAATTAATTTTTGTGTGCATTTAAAAAAAAACAAAACAATTCTTGTGTATTTATTTTGAAGAGGAACAAGAAGGAATGAAAAAGAATTAATGTATAGTATAATATGTAGTATATTTGAAAAATAATAATGAAGCATTAATAATATAATACATTTGTATTTTCATAGTTATTTGAGTCGTTTACCGCAGGAAATGTTTCAAAACACGGAGTAAGAACCTCCTCCCACGATCATACAATATATCTAAATAAATCTTCAGACATGGGGGCGAGGTTAGCTCAGTGGTAGAGCACTGGACTAATAAGCTGGAGGCCTGAGTTCAAATCCCGAGCAAGCACTAAAGATTTTTTCTTCTAGTGTCTTCGTTCATGGGTTGAATTCGGCCTCCCTGACCGTCCCTAGGCCAACCCAGCCTTTAATTAATTTAATAATGGGTACCTTGGGTGCTAATGACTTTAGCAGTCGAAGCAGCCAAGGGGAAAATCAGGCGGCCGGAGCATAGTACTGACCACACTTTCTCCCTAGTGTGCCGTATGGTCATGAATCAGATACCTCTATAGTATCTGCCCCTCAGGGCCCTCGTGGCCTGTTACGGGACTGATTTTTTTTTTTTTAAATCTTCAGACATATTCAAAGTCGAGGATATTACTGTCTTTAAACAAGAAAATTACGGTGTTTATACTAGGAAATTACCGTGTTTATACGAGTGCACTGTGAAAAACTGGAATTTTTACTGAGAACTATTTGATAGGATTTATTTCCCACTTCTAATTTAGTCTAAAAAACGTTTGGTAAATTATGATATAACTGTATGCAAACAATAGAAGAAATATTTCAACCCCTACAGATAGCATATGTGCGTGCGTACAGTCTCAGTAGAAACATAATGGATTCTTAGGGTGGGTCAAGGACACTCGGCTCGGGAAAATGTATCTCCAACTCACAATAATATCGGAAAAAACACACGCAAGGGCATTCTATGCAATCTAAGGGATAGCTAAGTAATTAGACTAGTTCCACAGAGATACAAGAGATCTTAGAGATGCTTTCTGAAAGCAGGAATTATAGAAAGAACAATAAAACAAATATATTCGAGCATAGCACTCTGAGCAATGTCTCAGATGCTCGAAAATATTCGTGCGTAGCACTCAGAGCAATTTTATGGTGAACGGATTTATTCGTCCATAGCACTCAAAGGGTTAATTTGATGACTTTGGGGGCTTATATTGCTCAAGAATTCCAGTAACGTTTTTTCAACTCTTCCTTGTTATTAAATCTAAGTTTTTGCTGTTCTTCCTCAACAAGTGACCATAAATTGTTTATGAATTAAGGTCAGATACTGAGAAGGTGTTTCCAAAACATTTCTAGAATTATATAATAGCCATAACCAAGTTCATACGATTTTATGTTCTGGGTCATTGTCCGGATAGAATTTGAATGTATTAAAAATTTCCATTTCTCAGGCAATGTCACTCAAATTTTCTTTTAGAATATTTACATACATATTAATGTCCATGATTCTGCCAATGACGAAATTTTTCACTCCTTTGGATGTAATACAGCCCCTGACCATCACAGACCTAACTCCGTGATTTACTATACATCTTGTATTTCTCGGAATATGCTCTTCATTAGGTCTCTTCCACACCCTAACTAACCTTCAGGGCTGTTTAAATTGAACCTTAGTTTGTCTGCGAATATAACTTTATCCCAGTAAGTATCAGGCTTTTTCTCATTATCTAAACTAATAAAAGTTATTTCCCCTAGCTACCCCACTATTAAATTGGTTCTCTAGAGGGCCCTTCTCAATGTTTCTGGGATTACCCTTGCCCGAGATTCCCATTGAAGCTTCCTTGTTAGGTAGGAGTATTATAGTGAGATTTTGGCATACTTATCGGACAATTCTTCTGTCATCCCTCTCAAACAGCAGTTTAGGACGCCTTGTTTTAAGTTCACTTTTCAATCTATCCTCTGTTTTAAATATTCTTATGATGTCGACCAATGAAATAGCCTTCCTGGCCTCTCAGGGGATTTTGTTATAATTTACAGCCCTATTCCTCCATATAACCTACAGACAGACGGGTCTCAATGAACGTTAGGCTATTCGATCTCATGCTCGTGATTATAGATGTGAAACAAGCAGATGGGAGACGTTTAGGCTAGGACTGACTATTTCCTACATAGTAAGAACGAAGTTGACATCATAATGTCAAGACAAGGAGTTAGAATTAAGAAAAAGTTCGACTCGCAGGAACTGCGTCATCTTAGCGTGATTCTTTTGTAATCTCTAGTGACATTTCTAAAGGAATAGAAACAGTTGAAACGGTTGATTTGATATTTCGTGGTAAGTGAATCTTGAATAAAAGCAATATTTTAGGTGTGAACCCTCAACTAATGGGTGGAAGAGTGTTTGGGTCATGTCCAGGTAGAACACTCACTGGACAGAGAATAGAGAAAGGTTGATTGACCCCTACCGGATAGCTAGAAACCTCATTTAACTGTTCAATGCATTTCAATAAAACAACCAATTAAAAAGTGACACAAATAGGAAAAAAACTGTTTCAAAGAATTACACCAACATCAGAACAGTATTCACAAGGCGCCTTTGAATCTCTCTCGGAAAACTCTATTTCTAACAATATTTTTTTTTTCTTAGTTTACTTATCCTTTTTTATTGAAAAATACATTCTCCTACTAGAAGCAATTACAAAAATAACATGAAATAAAAACAGACAAAAAGAACCATTAAGCTAAAAGAAAGCAATTACTTCAAAGCTTTAACAATAAGCAGTCCTATACCGAGCAGGGCCCGGCATAACCATGTTGTGGACCTAGTCTTGTTGATTCTCCCACTGCCTGTCCTACTGGTCCTAACCCGAGCCAGGACCGGCAAGGGTAGTTAGCGCTAGAGGTCCTATGCTGGTCCATGCTCGGCATAGAATTCCTCCCTCTCTAGTTTCTTAGAGCTTCTAGGCATATTTTTAATACGGCTTACTATTCTACACGATCAGTTATTCATTTTAATTCCAAAGAGGAAGGAATCTTTTCGAAAAGAGATAGGCGCCGTGTGAATCACAGATTCTTGAAGTGACGTCTAGTTGTTTGCGCTAGTCATCGCAACGATTTCGGCTGTTGTTTCGTCCTCATCTATCCAATTCTTCTACCATTTTATGGTACAGATATTAACTAGTGTATTTTGAAATGGAGTGCCGGATATTTTAAAGATTTTGCCTGAATTACACGAAAAGAAATTCATCTTATTACACTGGGAAAGTGTCATTCCCCTGAAAAGTATAGCTAACTTTCGACATATTTATTGGAATATTTGTATAAATTACTTTTTCTTACACATATTATAGTCTTCTGGTATTGACCATGTCACAAACTTCTTTGCCAACGTTTCGCTAGTCATACTGCCAGCTTCCTCAGGGCTTAGTCTCAAAGCTGAGACTAAGCCCTGGAAGCTGGCAGTATGACTAGCGAAACGTCGGCAAAGAAGTTTGTGACACAGTCAATACCAGAAGACTATAATATGTGTAACGACTCGGACCGTGGAAGCCTAAGAGTTAAATTGATGTACTTTTTCTTGTTATTAAAAATGAAATTTTTAAAGAAAATACGTATTTATTGTCTTTTTATGACAACTAAAACAAAATGTGCGATTCCATAGAATACTACACGGGCCAGCCAGGCTTGAGGTAAACAAAAGAACAGGGAGTAATGGCGGCCGATGTTTATGCTGGTCCCTGCTCGGGTTAGGACTGTATTGACAGTTTATGGACTATATATAACGTTTGAAAGAAAATACATAAAATAGTAAAGTAACATATATTATTGAAGCGAATGTAATGCTACAACCCAATAACCGGGATTTATTTTTTGGGTTCAATGTGAAGAGATATCTGGTCAAAAAAAGCAAATAGTGTGTTTTTCCCCAAAATGAAAATCTTTTAAGAGTGGGTATCTCGAAAACTAAAGATATCTCGAAAAAATTTATTGAGTTGAACTTGTAGCATATTTAATCAGCTTTCATCTGTTATAGAATGGTCATGTCGCCAGGACACAGGGTGTCCAAGATATAAGTGAAAACCAGAAAAATGGGACCTTCTAAACCCCCTCCCCCCCGGCACAAAGGCTATGTTGACCTCCTAACTAGCCGAAAAAAAGTTATGAAGTCAAAAATTGTGTTCCAAACATTTCCATCTGTAACTCTTATTTGCCTGGACTATTAGTCGCCACATTTCAGATTTCACGATGAACACTGAAATTGTTTTTACATTTGAAGGAAAATACATAAAATAGCACAGTAATATATATTATTGAAGGGAATGCAATACTCTACAACCCTATAACCGTTATTTATTTTTTGGGTGCATCGTTGAAAAAGGGGAAAAAATGTGCGGCAAAAGTGTTTTTCCCCAAAATGACAGACTTACAAGAGCGGATATTTCGAAAACTAAAGATATCTCGAAAAACATTTTTAATCAGCTTTCATTTGTTATAGAATGGTCATGTCGCTAGGACGCAGGGTTTCCGAGATATAAGCGAAAACCAGAAAATTGGGATCTTCTAAAACCCCCCTCCCCGCTGGCACAAAGGCTACGGGCGGGGACTTTTGATATGTTCACTTCCTATCTAGCCCAAACAAAGTTACGAAGTCAAAAATTTTGTTCCAAAAATTTCCATCTATAGCTGTTTTTATGCATTTGTTGCCTGGACTCTTTTCTACTTTTCTCAAATAAGGTTAATGCTATCGCCTTAAAAAGGGTTTCATTCGTTTTCCTAGCCGAAGAAGCCTATAAAACAAGTACTTGCAAGCATATGATGTAAGCGTAACGACTTGTTTTGTGCGAATTTTGCTCCAAAACCATGTTCCAGTGGACGGATTCTGCTGGTTAACGAACTTGAACTTTCAAATTAGACAAAAGATTTTTGTACCAAATTTCATCAAAATCAGACCATTTTTGAGCAGAGGAGAGCACGAACAGGCAAATAAATAAATATATTTATACACACACCCAAATTTGAACCACTGTTATTTTCGTTCTCTAGGGGTTCTGAAATGTAAAATTTTCCAGCGAGCACTCCCGGATTGCGTCATAAGGTCAATCTTATAAGTGGGGTTCCTCCCTATGGAGGGAGGGAGGAACCGCGCTAAAACTGAAAATTCCGATTACTTTTGTGACCTGTGAATTTTATGTTTAAATGCATTCATATCTGTCTTTTTGTTACAAATTAATTATTTTGCTCAAATGTTTGCCTCTTTTCATCGTTTAGGATGGTACTTTTTTGGTCTATTCAGGAAAAAAAAAAAAAAAAAAAAAAAAAAAAAAAAAAAAAAAAAAAAAAAAAAACTAGCAGTTATGAAAAGTAATTACAAGCTTGATGTCAAAATTTTGTTTTTACAATTACTCACATAATAATTTGTTATCTTCTCACATAATGTTCTACTATTTCATAATTTAAGAAAGGTCGATATTGAGATAGAAGTTTAAAAAAAATAAATAAATAAACTATTACCTGGAAATGTGGACTTGAAACACATTTAGCTATTTGCCTGAAAAGGACTTCCTGGACTTTAACAAATTGAGAAGGTTCTATAACATCTAGAATTTCTTCTATTTCTCCCAAAAACATAACCTGAAGTAAAATATATATACATAAAAGAATGAAGAAGAATGAATAAAAAAAAAAAAATGTTATAATGAAGTCATACCTCTTTTTGGCTGCATGTTTTGGGCCAGTATTTTAATAAGCCACGTACTACAGGTTCTGTAAGTGTTGCATCCTTCTCAAGAAATTGAACAACACAATATGCAAGCTGAGCATGGTATAGAGACAAGCATTTTACTTTGTGAAGAGGTATCAATACTTTCACAAGAAATTGTTTATGTTCGGCCTTTAAGGGTAGTGCAAACCCATTAATAATGCTGTAAAGAAAGAAAAAAAAAATATTCTAATGATGACTGAATAACTGCCAACTTTAAATTTTCAGTTTTAAGATCATTAGGTTTCTATGGCTTTAAGGTGGTATTAACAAATTTTCACTTTGTATATTCTGCTATCCAGGTTTTTCTGAAAGGAAGATCAGGGTCAGATCTGAGCACAAACTATACCTGGGTGGGGCCGTAGACAGTCTTTGGTGAGCTCTGATTGGTTCTAGCTCTGTTGATCTGGTTCTATTTTTCTAGCTGTTGGTTGGCATTTAGCGAATCTAGTTTTCAGGATTTCATAAAATGACAGGTGTCCAATAATAGCTGGGTCTATATCCATGTTTTTATTGATATTCTGGGGATGCATGTATGAAATTCAAAGATCGTCAAATAGCATTTAAAAACATAGAATTATCTATGGAAGTTGAAGAATAAAGATAATTTATATTTCTGGGTGTTTAAGGATAGATTAAAATTTAAATGGAGTCATTACACACTAGTTGGCAATACAGATTCTGTTAAAATAGAGAGACAAAAATATCTGTCTAACTGACTGAGTTGTAGTTGGGAAGAAGGAAGAGATGGTGCAAGAGAGAGAAGAAGGAAAAGTTACAGTGGAAAAGGAAAAGGATAAGCACGTAGCCCGGATCCCTGAGGGAGCGGAAGGAAGAGGCAGAGAGGAGAAGAAGGCTGGGGATGCTACAGCCAAGAAGGATGACGCGAGGTCCAGCACCTCAAGGCAGGCAGAGGAAGAGGAGGAGAGAAGGAAAAGATCTCATCGTCCTCCCCTTGCGCAGAGTCACAGGGATAGGGAAATAGAAAGAGAAAGGGGCAGGCAGGATAGGAGAAGGCACTCCACAGCGACCCGTAGGGAAAGGCACCACTCACCTGGGGGAAGAAGGGAGGAAGCCAGGCAGGGGTGGTGCACCAATAAGTGGAGACCCAGGGGCTCAGGCAAAAGGAGCCCCATACCACCACCTTGAATGAAAACTTAAGGTTCGTGCAGGTGAACCTTCATCGTGCAAGGGCAGCGACCAGCGTCCTCAACAGAGGGTTCATCTCCAGAAAATTAGACATAGGGATCCTTCAGGAACCCTGGGCAGGCAAAGGAACTGTAATGGGCCTTTCATCTAAAGCAGGTAAGCTAATCTACTGTACAGGTGTTGACAGACCAAGAGCAGCCCTGCTGATTAACAAAAGAGTCTATTTTTACTCTGTTCTAGACTTCATTAGAAGGGACCTGGTTGCGGTGGTTATAGAGGTGCCGACAGCGAAAGGAAGACAGGAGATGCTGTGGAAGTACCTCCAAATGAAGTAAACGATCTGATCAACTACTGCAAGAACAGGAATCTAGACCTAATAATGGGTTGCGATGCCAACGCTCACAACAAGGTTTGGGGAAGCAGCAACAACAACATGAGAGGTGAGTCGCTCCTTGATTACTTAATATCTAACAATATTGATGTAGCTAATCGAGGCTCTGAGCCCACCTTTGTTACAGCAAATAGAAGTGAGGTGTTGGATCTTAAACTGACAAAACAGTCTTTTAGTAAAATGATTCTGAATTGGCATGTCTCCAAAGAGGTCTCGATGTCTGACCATCGGCAGATAAGGTTTGAGGTCGGGGCAAAAATGGAGGCTCCACAACAGGTGAGAATTCCAAAACTGGTAAATTGGACCCTTTACGGCAACGTACTCCTAGAGGAGTATGATGGAGAGGAGCTAGCAGTGGGTACTACAGGGGAACTGGAAAGAACCTCTCTAAAAATCCACTTAGCTGCCTGCCATGGTGGAACAGCGAATTGGAAAAGCTCAGGAAAAAGGCCAGGAGGCTTTTCAATCGGGCAAAACAAAATGGTAATTGGAGGGACTATAAACAGTCCCTGGCAGAACATAATAAAGGAATAAGACAGGCTAAGAGAAAGACCTGGAGAGATTTCTGCAAAGATGTTAGTAGCCTACAGATGCTGCTAGGCTACAGAAAGTGCTCGCCAAAAGGCACACAAATGAAATGGGACTGGAAAGAGACCCGATGGGACGATCACGAGCAACCTGGAAGAGACAGTTAGGGAGCTACTAGTGGCCCACTACCCAGACTGATCAAAAGACGAAACAGAGGCTATAAATGAGCCTCAGGGGCATGAAAATGCAAACAAATGGATGCTTCAAGCAGCCAAGAGAATCTTTACAATTGAGAAGGTAAAGTGGGCAATAGGTACCTTCAAGCCTTACAAGGCTCCTGGAGGTGACGGTATCATCCCGGCTCAGCTAATCCATGGAAAAGGAAAGCTTGCAGGCATTCTAGCAGCCATGTTTCCGGCAAGCTATGCACATGGATACATCCCCTGTCTCTGGAGGGACACGGATGTGATTTTCATACCGAAGGGACTGACAAAGCCCCTGGACTTACCTAAGTCCTATAGACCCATTAGTCTCTCCTCTAACGTGCTAAAAACGATGGAGAAGGTAGTGGACATGCATATCAGGGAGGACCTCTTAGAGAGGTATCCTCTGCATGCCCAGCAATTTGTGTATCAAAAGGGCAAATCAACAGAATCTGCCCTGCAATATTTAGTGGGCAGAATAGAGGACTCACTTCAAAACAAGGAAATTGCATTATGCGCATTCCTGGATATAGAGGATGCTTTTGACAATACTTCATATGCAGCCATAGAGGAGGTTACCAAAACGTTTGGTGCTGATCTCATCCTTAGAAGATGGATTAGGGCTATGCTGGGAAGCCGGTGAATCAGAGCAAGGAAGGGGTGGGTCTCCACAAGGATAAGGGCAACCAGAGGCTGCCCCCAGGGAGGTGTTTTATCGCCCCTGCTGTGGACAATGGTGGTCGACTCCCTCCTTAGAGCTCTTTCAGAAGCTGGGTACGAGGTAATAGGATATGCGAATGATATAGCAGTTATAGTAACTCCGCATGCCCTAAAGGAATGTATGCAGCTGGCACTAGGAATGGTTATGAGATGGTGCCTTAATCATGGGTTAACTGTTAATCCTGAAAAGACCAAGGTAGTCCCTTTCTCCAGGAAAAGGCACTAGGAATGGTAATGAGATGGTGCCTTAATCATGGGTTAACTGTTAATCCTGAAAAGACCAAGGTAGTCCCTTTCTCTAGGAAAAGGAACCTATCCTGGTGGAGGGGTCTCCTGTACTGGTCACAAATGAGATCAAATATCCAACCAGGATCTGGTTGAAAATAGAACAGAAAATAATTGTAGCACCTCGTCTGAACGGACCATGTTTACGCAGGACACAGTTTTTCTAAGAACTCTAAAAACATGTATAAAAAGAAAATAAGTTAGAGAACAAAATAACACAAACCAGCCCTAAAATTTAAGTAAACAGGCTATGTTCGAGAATGAATGATTGAAAAGCTATTGAAGTAGTAAACCACTCCCAGAATTACAGCAGGGAAGATGGATAAAGATGTAACAAAATAATAGAGGCAATGATGAGAACCTGATTGGCTAAACAGTAACCAAAAGAGCCAGTAGAATAGACCAATCAGAACACTGGAAAGTACATATTAGACTCCCCTTGAGTAATTTTAGCACTCAGACTTCACCCCGGCCTTTATTTTCAGATGAAATCCTCAGGAAGCAAGTAGAATCTCTGGCAAAATGTTGGCAAACTTCACTTAAACTATGTCAAAATCAAAAAACCTTAAAATAGTAAATAACATGGACTGTCGAAGTCTGTGAAAACTATTCAAACTTAAATTAGCACAAGATGATTTAAAATGGGAGCATAGAGATTTTCCTACAAGAAATTTTGAGCAAATAAGCACACCAGAAAATAAAAAATAAAATCTCAAATGACGAGCAAGCATTAGAGATTTTTATCTCCTAGTATCTTCCTATGTGTGTAGGATTCAGCCTCCCTGACCGCCCTTGGCCAACCCAGCCTTTAATAAATTTATTAATGGGTACCTGCAAAGGAGAAAACCAGGCAGTCGGAGCATAGAACTGACCACACTATCTCCCAAGTGTGTCGTATGGTCAAGAATCAGATACCTCTATAGTATCTGTCCTTCTAGGCCCTTGTGGCCTGTTACGGAACTGATATTTTTTTTCATAGTGCAATAATTTTTAATCAATGATTTAATAATGATTTACAGAATTTTATAAATATCACAGATTTAAAATTACAAAGAGAATTATTATTATTATTATTAAAGAGGTTTCAGGGTCATTAACTCCAAGGAAAAAAAAAAAAAAAAAAAGCTTCAAAACCATTAAGATTAAATAAATAAATCTAATTCTTACCTCCCTAAAATTTCTAATAATTCGCCAACTCCATTAAAATGTTCAGTTTCGTAAACAAACCTGGGAGAAAAATGAAAATGTAAGTGAAGAAATTAATATATAGAATGATTTGTATTAATTGAAAACAGAATAAACAAAAAACCTTCACCAAGAAGTAAACTCTTTGCTAGTGAAATGTATAACACAAAAAATAACACTTAAAATATATCTTTTACTTTTCCTTAAGCATTTTTACGGGTGGTACTTTGTGTAGAGTACCACCCTACTGAAATATACATTTCAATATAATAAGAACAATAATTTTGTAAGTTACTTCTTATATCTACACAGAGACTATATAAATATTATTTCCTCAAAGGTAGAAATTTATAGAAGGGACTTTTCATTTTACATAGATAGTATTTGTGGAACTATAGCTATCAGAAAATTTCATAATATGTAGTTTTTTTATAACTGTCATTAATAGATTATGCCAACATTTCTCTTGATAAATAATAGTTATTAACCAAGCTGAATTGCTGATTAATTTCACAAATTATGCCAAAAGATAAGAAGTATATTCACTAGAATATCAATTGTTTTAATGCAGATTAAAAACTCGTACACCAAAAAAATAATCACAGCCTTTGTAGTAATTCTTCCTGTCAGTTTAACGATCTTAGAACAATGTTAATAATACTTAAATAGAAATACAATATACCTGAGAAATATGTTATTAATCTGTTTTCGAATGAAAGCCCTAAGACCCAAGAACTTCCCATAAATACGATGTAAAACTGTTTTAAGAAAATCTCGTTCTCGAGGGTCTTCA
Source organism: Gonocerus acuteangulatus (assembly GCA_946811695.1). Lineage (NCBI taxonomy): Eukaryota > Metazoa > Arthropoda > Insecta > Hemiptera > Coreidae > Gonocerus > Gonocerus acuteangulatus. The sequence goes on from OX328132.1 coordinate 76,806,293, forward strand.
CTATCAAACAGTTCTAACAACTGAAACAAAAGAAAAATATAATATGTGAGACCTCAACTTTCAAAAAAAGATATGTCAAAATCGTCAAACTAATCAGATGACACAAAAAATGTCTAAGCTAGTATAATTTCTTTAGGAAATTAATATTTACGAGGCCACATTAACATTAATTTCCTTATTTTTGATGAGCTTTAATGAATTTTCAGAAAGAAAAGATTTTATTTTGCTGTGAGAAAAAAAAGGTTTTTAGAAAAGAAATTAATTTTATGACAAAATAGACCTGTCCCATTTCTAATTCATAGCATCATGTAATGATAGAATTACAAAAGAAATTAATAATTTGAATTAAAAAAAAAATAAATAAATAAATAAAATCCGATACATATTTCAATTATAAGACCTGGGATTTTTGCAGTAGAATATTTCATTGTTCTTTTGAAAAGCAGTAAATTAAATTGAAGTATATGCAAATAGTTAATAAATATTACTTTAACCCTAGAACCACCGACTGGTGTTCTATACCTAGAACTGCCAACACGGGCCTTTTTGACGGGCATTTATTTATATCAATTGTTTAAAAGTAAGTAGCATTCTTTTATAATAAAAAGAAGGTCTGAATTATAATTGTATTCGTAACATGCGACAATAACTTACACAAAAACACATCTCAAAATACAGTTAATTTTTTTTTTTCAATAGAATATCCCTTAACCCTTTCACGCCGAAGCGCCAATATATTGGTGTTGACTGGCTTTGGCCCAGACGACAAAGCCCCAATATATTGGTGTAAGCATTTCAGGCCCAGCATATAAGCGAGTGTTGTGTGTGAGACTTCTTGCAAGATGATAGATCGCAGCCTGGTCCTTCTTCAGCTCCAGGAAGTGTTGTTAAAGAACATTCTAGGATTTCGAGGAAACAAGAGGGCCTTTTCCGAAGCATAAACAATGTAATTTGCTGTGGAAGTGTCCTAGTTTCAAGAGAAATGAGTTTTCTTTCAGTATTACGAAGAGGTTATGTGTAATGGTTTTTGTGCTAATTAACACGTTAAGTGTGGCTGTTGTTTGGCCATACTTTTGCTATGTGTGGTGCATGCCCCCGGGGCATGTACAGCATTATTCGTCCTATGCGGTACATGCCCCCAGGGACATGTAACCTTCCTCGCTGTATATATATTTATATATTTGTATACACAAAACAAATATGTAACTTTTTCTTAAAATAACATTTATAATTAACTAGGACAAATTCATTTTTGTAATTGTAATACAAAAAAATATTTAACTGTACCTGAAGGACGAACTTCTGATCTATTACTTTTTTTCCAATAGAAGGTTGGAAATCCGAAGATTCTAAAAACCTCAGGAATATTTCGTACACTAGCTAAATAAAGAAAGAAAAAAAAAAACAGAAAAGAAGAAATTAGAATTAGGCCATAAATGTAAGGAATATGACACTGGTCAACAATTATTTTTTTAATAAATAGTTTATGGGGTTTCTGATAAACTGCCTTCTGCTGATTCCAAAAATTAAGTCAGAAAGTTTCCATCAACCACCATTTTTTTCTCCACACCACCATTTTTTCCAATTCATTTGAAGCAAAATAAGCTACCATCCTTAATTCATCAACATTTCACTAGTGAGGAGTCAGTTATGCTTGTAGATATAAGTTTAATTATTCAGTACATGAACCAGAAGAAGTAATTAATGATTGGTTGGAAATTGTTTGTATACTGAGGATTTAGATAGTAGTGTACTAGATCATTTTTTTTTTTTTTTTTGGAAGGGGAAGTGGAAACATCTGAAGTCGACTTTTTGATAAGGATGCTACAACTTTAACAATTGATAAAGCCTCGAAATTGGCTACAGCTTAAGTAGCTGCTGCTTCTCAATATAACTTAAGTCCAACAGTTATTAATTAAGAATCTCTAAACTTTCCAAATTTCTTGGATCAGTTAGGAACATGTAAGGCAATAAGTTAGATTTGCTTCTAGGCCCTCAACCTAAATATTTCAAGCCTCTTACAGTTCCTTAAGTTCTCTGGGAGGCTTTTTAATTCTGAAATAGAGCGTTTGGTCTAAGAAAGTATCCTTAAGTCAGTCTGATTTTAGCCCGCTTAGCTCCCCAATAGAACCTGTGTTAAAAAAAGGGGAGTTGTAATATCACTGGTCAACAATGATTTTGTTAAATAAATAGTTGCAGGTGTTCCTGATATTCTAAGAAATTTTCCATCACCCAACATTTTTTTTTTTTAATTTTTAAAATAATTCTTCTCCTGTTAATTAGCATTTGTGATATATAACAAGCTGATTAGGAGTATTTTACATTTATATTTCATTCCATTGTGTCAACAATTGATTTGTAACGTTTGGTGATTGTTGCCTGTGAATTCACAAATAACAACAATGACATTTCTGTCACAGAACTCCGATTGTAAGGTAAATTTCCCAGTGGAATAGAAGCTTTCTTTGAAGAAAGAACATAATCCTGTGCTGCCTTCCGTTGTCTATTGAAATGTGATAAAAGTGTATATGCATCACACCAAGTCATGCATTATAAAGTATTTAGTGTATATGATACCGGCAAAGTATAGAATCCAGGCATTATATAGAATGCCTGAGTGGTTTAGGCAAAGTGTATAATGAACATCGTATTACACACATTGCCTAGGCATTCTATAGAATGCCTGTTGTTTATATTGTATAAAATTAAAAAGGTTTTGAGTATACTACATAAACTTTACTTAGATTCTTGAAAGAAATGACGACAGGTAGAATTTGAGTGTTCAGAATCAATGCAAATCACTAAAATAAAGCGTTTTCAGCACCGATGTTCTTCAAAGTTTGCACTATAACGTATTTTGATGCACTAAAGACGAATCCGTTAAAAAAAAAAAAAAAAAAAAAAAAACTTCCTCTTAACTAGGAAAGAAGTTATTAAGCTCTTAAGTTCACTGTTATGGAGTCTATAAAAGATGGCGTAAACAGCGTATCCTTAATGAAGAAGTATAATTAAAATTTAGACTCACCTGTCGCAGCTGATCTGTCGTAAGCTGTCGCTTTTGGGCATGCGTACTATGCGTTTCCGCTCGCTATGCTCGCTCAAGAAGATATCAAAACCCTAGTCAATCCAACTTGCAGAATTTAATAGAATTCTATTAATTTCTGCGAGTTGGATTAACTAGGGTTTTGATATCTTCTTGAGCGAGCGTAGCGAGCGGAAACGCATAACACGTATGCCCAACAGTCGTCCTAGGCATTCTAATTCTCCTAGACATCATGAGACAAGATGTTCATGGATATAAATCCGCAATCGCACCGCCGGTAGTTACTCCTACAAGCTACAAATCCTGTATTTCATACTTTGCCTAAAGCACAGTAGGCATTCTATAGAATGCCTAGGCAAAGTATGAAATAAGCTTTATTTCATACATTGCCGGCTGGATTTAGGCATTCTATAGAATGCCTGATTATATACTTTGCCGGTAACATATACAAAACATGTCTCAAAAGTTTCTTTGTGTAACAAATTCTGTTGTGTGGTGAGCTTACTTTAAAAGTGGAGAGACAGAATTTTACTCCTTTAGTTAAAAGAGCTTATGGCTGTTATTTTAACAACAAAATAGACCAGAACAAGAAACAGGCCCGGAAATATCTTGGGGGAAATGTGTAACACTATTAACTAGCTGCTTAAAATGATTCCCTCATAAGCCTTATGCAGACCCTATGATATGGCGCAAAACCAAGGATCATTTGACAGAGCGGTATTTGAAGTCCAACACCCTGTTACATATCCATCTTTAGGTTCAGCAATTCAAACGGTGCTTCATGGACCAGGACTTCCTATAGCAACTCCACCAGAAGACATAACATGAAGTGATTCAAAGTTTCCTCATGTTGGTCATTTAGAAAATGATACCATCTATGGACCTCATTTTCGAACACAGGAATATTTAGATGATTTGGTTCAGGATCTTGGTTTAGGTAAAAGCAAGGTAGAATTACCCGCCTCAAGATTGAAAGCCGGAACCTGCTGCAAGGTGACACCAAAGAAAGTTTCTTCTGCCAACGCCAAAAGAAATTTGAGTGAGAAATTTGTTGAAGAAGACCTAGTTTTCCGCAATGATATTGACAGTTTGTTCCAATCATTATGTGTTAAGCATAAAGCTGAGGAGTGGTGTTTGGGTCTCCTCAAAAACAAGTTTAAAAGGAGCGTTACTTTTTCTTGGCAGATATGTGGGTATTGAAAGTAACACTTATCTTACTTGGGTTTCTGCTTGGCTTTTCTTGTGCAAGTGGAATAGCGGAAATATAAGTAATCATTATATAAAAAAGAACTGGCCAAATAGAGTCATTTAATTCAGGCTAGAAAATGTTCTTCACCAACCACTTGTAAGTTCTGAAAAAGACTTATTGTTTACAGTGCATATGAAAGAAGGCTCAATTAAGAATTTTCTGAAAGCAATGGATCATGATGGCAGTAAATTTCTATTCCTAAATAATAGGTTCCCAAGAATCAGTGAAGAAGAAATATTTGTTGGCCTTAAAATAAGGGAACCGATGAAAGATTACCTGCCTTTAAATCCCGCCTCTTTGCTTTTCTCCTATCCTCCCAGGAAGACGCTTCTTAAGATTTCACCACCAGGCAAGACCAGATTTGTAATGTACATTATGTTGTTCTCTCCTATTAATCAAGTCCACACTTTTTTCTTGTATGTGGTAAGATTATAATTTTTTTATTTATTTTTGTATGTTTTTTTCTTCTCTTGTTTATGCATTTATTTTCTATTTACTTCCTTTTATAGCCCCCATTTTTTAAATATTTATTTAATTATTTATTTGTGTATTTTGAACTAATTAATTATATTCTCATCCCCCTCTGAATATTGCTTCATCGTTCCTCTAACCCCTATTCCTCTTCTTCCTCCAGAATTCTACATTCCCTCCATAATCACTATCTTATTTTTAATATTATAATCTCTGTACATATGTACTTATGTTTTATTTTATTATTTAAGGCTTTGTTATTAGTATTTTTATTCGCTTTTTCTGTTTTTTGTTTGTTCTTTATGTATAGTAATATTTTTAGGTTAAATTTGTTTATTCAATCATTTGTATTTATTTTTTATTCTTATGGGACGAAGTCCCAGGATAAAGTATTTTTTTTCATTCATTCATTCAAAAGAGGCATAATTTGAAAACCAGTTAAATATGCAAGAAGCAGCTGCATGGTTGTCAAAAACATTCTAGGAAACTTTAAAACTTCTTGATCTGACAAGGGGAGTATACAGTGGTGGAGCCACCGATTTGGCCTATTTTTTTTTCTGGTGATTCTGCATCAAAAATTAGTCGACATGTGTCCGAGTGTTCCATCCAATACGCCTTAGGAGCCAAGAAATAAAATAAAATAGGTTGAAAGTGCTTTATTTTTTATAACGAGTTTAGAAAATGATATCGACATGATTCTTTCACTAACTCCTTTGTTTTATAGAGTAGATTAAAGGAAAAATATAATCGTTAAACAATAATTTATATTTCATCAAATAAATTCAAAAATAAGCTCACGTTTTCAAGTAAACTAGTATTATAATTTTTTTTAGAGCAAAAATAATAGCAGATTTAAAATCAGCACCCCAAGAAACCCTAATGGGGTAAATATCATTGAAAACAAAAATAATAATTTTTCACAGTCCGGAAAAGACTAAAAATTTGTAAGCGAAAGAGTAACATGACGTTTTAAAATGTATTATCTCCCCTTGAGATAATCCTATTTTTAAATCCTTGAACTATTTCAAAAGAAGAAATACTCCTTTTTCTAACCATATAAATGACTATTGTATTATCTCAGATGGTACTTGGAAAATGGTTCTCAAAAAAAATATATAAAATTTTAATGTTTTTGCATATAACGTAGATAAATGTGTCACTTTAGAGCCTTTATTGACCCTCCAAGTTTAAAATTTTAAGGGACGTGCCTCAGCGAAATTTAAAATACATTTTTTTTATTTTTGGAATCTTCCACGGTAAATGGTGTTTAAATATGTCAGCAGACTACTGTTGGACATTGAAGATAGACGCTCCTCAGGTGAAGTATAGCCGTAAATCTACTTCACATACTTTTTAGGTCAGTAAATGTAATTTCAGCTAATAATGTATCATAATACTACAATGTATAGACCTGAAAAATGTTATTCATGTGATTACTCGAAAACACTGAGTGATGGAAAAGTTCTGTAAAAGACATAAAAAAAGTTGCTTAGAATCACCTATTGTTTTCTTTTTAACAGACAAAAGTTAAAATTTTGTTGGCCAGTGTTATTAATTAGAACACTATTTAAAGATAAGTATCATTATTAATAGATTTTAATGTTGTATATGTTTACTGCTATGTATTTCTAATATTGAAAACAAGTGCCTTCTCATGAGTAAGGCAATGAAGTATACTTGTTGCTAGGAGGAACAACTAGTTTTCAGGGAAGAAAACTTGAAATATAAACTAACGAAAAAAATTGTTTGATGAAAGAAAAGAAAATTATCCTCAACATTGTTTAAGCGAGATGTTAACACAACATCAATCACAAACTTGTCCAGTAGGTTAACACAGAAGTTTAGCTTTCTAGCTAATACAAGGACTTGGGAGAAGAATATTGTTTGTTTGTTTTTTTTTTTTGTTTTCTATATGAAAGCAATTTACCCCTATAAGGACAAACAAGTTTAATTTATTTTCATTTTAGCTGTACCCAGCAGTTTTTTTTAGGAAAAGGCCTACCCTGGTTTGCAACATGAGTAGCAAATAGATCTATTATAAATTTTTGTTCTCATATTCATAGAAATATTAGTAATTCATTTACTAGCTGGATTTATCTTTCTTTCAAAATTTATTGTGTTTATGCATTAAATTTGATGAATATAATAAAGTGTATTAATTTAATCTTGGTGATCATGATATTTATTGGGAAATAACTTGTAAAATGTAAAGACAATATTCAATTAACAGGTATGGACGCTGTCCCACTCAAATTGAAAGAGTGGAATTTAGCTAAGTTGTCACTTGTGTAAAACATTTATTGACCAGAGCCATTTTCATGCAGTTTACACAAATCTAATGAACAAGGTAAAAAGAGAATTCTTATATTGCTTAAAATATAATTTTAGAATTTTTGTGCTAGATGGACAGTTAAACAATAAAAAGCTCCAATAAATAGTTAAACTAACTTTAAATCATCTCTACATGTTTCATACCTTTTTGTTACCTTCAGGGGAACAAGTTACACATATAAAACTTAAAAGTCTTAACTTTAGGAGGAGAACCTAGTGAAAGGTTATAAATATACATTTGTATATGTGTATGTGTTTACTATTTATTTAAGTAATAAATTACAGCTATGATAAAGCAGAGGTCAGTAAATGAAAAAAATAGTAGCATGTTAATTTTGAATACTTGTCATTATAACTTAGTTGTTTTCATGAGGATTGATAATGGCATGAGCCAAAACGTCTCAACAAAAAATAGAATAAATCTTACCAACCCCGGTTAAAATTCACTATTGAGATCGAATCAAATAATTCTCTTACCTAGACTTACTCCTAATAAGAAATCCTGATGGTTCTATGCCCACTGATTGGTATACCAAAAGTTGTTAAATCGAACCCCCGCCCTATCACTCAAATTCACCCTGCTAACAAATTGCGACTTCTTGACATTCTTAAAGCCAATTTCGAACAGACGTCATCACCCATGTCATAAATTCAATTAAAAACCCTAAACCCTTGCCAACTACCAAAGATCCAACAGTCCCCCAATTCAAGTACCTCCCATATATCCCAAATCATTCGGAAATAATCCCTACGTATCACATTTCTCAACCTAAAGCTAGGACTTTCTACAAACAGTTAACTAAAAAACTTATTCACCACTTTATAAGACCCAATCCCATAAAAAAAAAACAGGTCCAATGTCACCGGATTATAAGTACAATCGGATTCTATGTAGCACACCAAAATGCAATAGCACCTGTATTGAACAGAAAAAAATATATATAAAAAAGCAGACTCAATACACAGAAAAATGCCATTAAGATATAATACATAAAGACCGCATTATCGAAACATGCCACCACAGACGGACATAACTTTGATCTTGTGTACTTTTATTGTCTCTACTGAATCCAATCTCAAAAAGCGTCTCCTTTCTGAATATGTATTTATTCATCTAGACAATAATCCAGTTAATGACAAGATTGATAAAGAAGTAATCTCCTCTACCTATTCGCACATTTTACATTTATTAACCCACTCCGGCTCCAATAAACAAATAAAACCTTTCATACCTGCCTTCCTTCCGTCATCATTTCACTTTTATGACACCTCTTTCCACACCCCTGCCATCTTTGACCTTAATAGGTGGCCAAGAACTCTCCTCCCCCCTCCGTTCTTTTCCTCAAGCTTACTGTGATCCACCTGATACAGACATGTTTCAACATCTGTGAGGCATAGTTCTCCTTCTTATCATCAGTAAGCCTGTTTTTATCCAGTCCTTATTCATTTTTTATCTATTTCTTTATCACCCATTTAAGTTTTAACCTGTATTAATCTACCTTAAATTTAAGCTCTAGTTATTTACTACATTTACAATATGTATCACTCATCCTGGTCTATGTATAAAGCTTTTCCTCCAATGTTTTCTGTCTATAAACTTGTATCAATTCCCCCTTGTTTTACAGCCCTGCTGAAGGCTTGAATTTCAAGCCAAAATGTTGGCAAAAATAAAAAAAAATGTCTTATAAAAAATATAACTTTATTAAGATACAAGACCGAACCTTGACTAAATCTATCCCAACGGTCTCCTCTCAACAAAAAATAAAATAAGATTTGAAGACCCCTAAGCTGGTACAATTTTAAAAAAAAAACTTCAACCATTTTATTTTAGCACTGAATACTAAAATGATTGATCACTGAAATACATGAATAATTATAGATAATTGGGGATCCATTTAATATTATGAAATATCCTTCTGGAATGATGGATCCTGAACAGCCACAAAAATATAGAAATTAAGTGCAGTGAACACTAGCCCATAAAATAATAAATTCGTGCCCCTGAAATAATGAAATAAGAAATATTTTATGTCAGATTTATCGTTTTGAATTGTTAATTTTGAGGAATTAGAAACCACTCTGACTTTCTAAACTCATTTCCTTTATTTCCTGTGACTATTAATATTTACTAACTATGAATAACTAAGCACATTATCTCATCAATAGGATTTTGTTAATATATCATTTTTTTTTTTTTTTTTTTTTTTTTTTTATGGCGCATCTACTTCTAGGTCATTAGCGCCGACATCCAGGGTGCAGCGAGGAATTTTCCCAGCGAGCCTTGAGATGAGAAAATTCCTGCCGGATGTGGGAATCGAACCCACCATCTCCCGCTTATGAATCCAGCGCGCTAGCCACTAGACTACGGGAGACCCCTATATCATTGTTTGTTGACAATTTCTTTCAAGATCAAAGAGACTAAAATTTAAGAAATATAAATAAACCTACATGGGGTCGGCATAAACTAGAACTAATTTTGAATTAAATAACACACATAAAACTGCATGGTAGTGTTCCCCTGTGCAGATCAAGGTAATTACTATACATTTTGAGATTAATTATTTAAATTCAGTAACAACAGTTTATGCTTATTTTCCAGTCATTTATGCATAGAAGAAATCAAAATATAATCCAACTTTGCTTCTTATACATTAAATTACATTCCTGTTTGTTGGGCGATAATAACCAGCAAGGTAATTACGCTGTTTTTTTTATTGATATAGTTACCAAGTGATGATAAAATTTATATTCTTACAGACAAAATATTATGAACTAGCTGATGTAACTCATGTGAGAAATTCAATGTGGTAGAGTTAATATCCCCCCTTGAAATAAATTTGGAGACCATTTTTCAATGGACTCCAAAATTAATAACAAAGGCAACTAACATAAATAATAAGAATAAGTCAAGGGGTAGTTGGAATTTGGCTAGGAGGAAATATACAAAGCCCTCTGAAAATGAGAAGTTGATGATTAAAGGTTAGGGGAGGGGAGATAATACCACAAAGAGGGTGAAGGAGCCCAGTTCAGAGGACATCCACTCATCAGACCGTATTGAAGGCATAGAAAAGATACTAGGATATTACTACATAATGCAAGAGGTTAGAAAAAAACATATTCATCTCTTTTACCTTATTTCTCTTCCATTAGATAATTTTATATTCCACTTTTACCACTAAAGAAGAAATACAACTAAAAGTTCTAAATGTGTCAAGAATAGAACAAATTTTATGAGTAAAAAAAAAGTATTTCAAGATACCGTTAAATGGGGCCAAGAAGCTTCAAGCGTTGGGTCATCCTCTTCAGGATCGAAATCTGGATTTTCACTAGGAGGTAATGTACGAAAGAGGTTTGCAGATATCTGAAATTAAAAAAAAAAAAAGCAAGAAAAATAGGTATTAATTAATATGAGAAAAATTTATGGAGAATGTTGGCACCACATTGGCTAATGAAGGATACATGTAACAAATCCTATACTAAAAAATAAATAATATTGTAACAAACAATTAATAATTAAAAGAATTTCCTATTGTATACTTTGCCAAAAGCATTATTACTGATAACTTGGTAAGTTTCTACATAAAAAAATTAAATTTCCCTGTGAGTGTTATATATAATAAGCAAAACAAAAAAATCATTCATCAATAAAATATCTAAAGTTATTTTATTTTAAGGGAAAACAACTAATAAAATATACCTATGTGAAACAGGTATAGTGCTCTTATAAACTCAGAGTACAGGTATACCTTAGGGTACGCCATTTTTAATTAAGGGGACAAGGTTAGCTCATTGTCAGAGCACTGGACTCATATGCTGGAGGACCTGAGTAAAAATCCCGAGCAAGCACTAAAGATTTTTTATCTTCTCGTGTCTTCGTTCCTGGGTAGAATTTGGACACCCTGATTGTCCATAGGCCAACCCAGCCTTTAATTAATTTAATAATGAGTAGCTTTGTGGTAATGACTCTAGCAATCGAAGCAGCAAAGGGGAAAATCAGGCAGCCAGAGCATAGTGCTGACCACACTATCTCCCTAGTGTGCCGTATGGTCATGAATCAGATACCTCTATAGTATCTGCCCCTCAGGGCCTCATGGCCTGTTACAGGACTTTTTTTTGTTCTTAATTAAATGTAGTTCAACAAAAAATGTGTATTGAAAAATAAAAATCAAGATTAAGTTATTTTATCCCACCTAAATTCTGAGTGTACAAATATTGAAGGCGTAATTTCACTATAAATGCATTAAAATCATATAAAGACCTGCTACTCTGTGCTACCTAATTCATTATCAGTCCTTTAACCTCTTGAGAGCAGTCGACTGCTGTACAAGTCGAGGTAGGTGAGGCCCTGGGTGCAAATGACTTCTCAAGTCAGAGATAGCCGTGCTCTCCTGGTGCTCTTGACTTGTCCAGCAGTTCTGCTGTATTACTAGTTATAGACTGGAATGCGGGTGACTTAAAGACAAGTTCTGTTCTGGGTTCTATCTAGAATGGATTTTAGAGGAACTAATAGTTCCATGTTCACCACTAGAATTCATTTAGGTGTTTTTTTTTTTTTACATTATCTGGCTGTAAGAAGAGCAATGACCTTCATTTATAGCACTGTACCTCACCCTTCTCTGTAGTTCTTTTGACATTTACTTCTATTTGTTTCCGAGAATCCCTACGAAATATTTTTCAAGGAATGCAACGTAACATTATACTTATTTATTTTTCATAGAGTACCAATCAAATGGCGCTAATGGCCTATGTGTTGGTGTGTTGTAAAAAAAAATACCACAAAAAGAAATTATTAAATTAAAAATAACCTATAAAAAAGTGTGTAAATCGAATAAGTAGAGGAACTCATGTATATTTTAAGTAATATAATTATATGAATATTGTAAATATTTTTATCTGAGCCACTGTCGGTCCAAAGCATGGATTAAAAAGGAGAGAAAAATGAATGTAAAAAGAAAAGAATGCCGCACCCAGGGCAAGTATTGCATTGCGGGCTTACTTCACTGAAAGATCGGTAAGCCAGGTCAACTCACACTCTAAGGGTTAATTTATTTTTTAGTTCTATTCGTGATTTCTAACAAAAATTCATCAACTTTAGTTAAGAAACATGAGATACATAACTTTTTCCTAAAGAACAGCATTTGCTTTTATTTAATAAGAACTTCAAAACTTCCAAGTATTTGGTCCCAAATGGTCAAGGCTTTCCAAAAATTATGCAAGCATTCTGCCAAACTTCTGACCTTTCTGAGGTAATCTCAGAAGAAAATAAGAGCAATACAGTTCGAGGAACTCTTGATCACTTCTTTATAAAAAAAGCTTATCGAACAAAGACAGCCAGAATCAGCCGTTACTGCTCAAGATCCTCAGCCATTTACACCCATGAGTATAAAAATGGGATTACATTTTCTTATAATATATATATATATATATATATATATATATATATATATATATATATATATTTCATGCATATTTCAAATCTGTACAATTATAAGTACAATAATTAATTGTGCTGGCCAAAGTATACATGTCAATGAACAGTATATGGAAGGTGCCAAACATTATCGGCACTTCCTAATATATCTAAACAATTTGTGCTGTTTTTAACTGCTGTTATGATAGCTGGTCACGGAGCCAATGTCTCTTACTTAAGCCTCCTGAGAAGGTCTTTAGGATGGGTCCGAGTGGAAAGGGATTGACCTCTTGGATTTGGATGGGATGACAATTTGGAATGAAACATTAGGAATCGGGATTTGCCGAGGTCGTTTACGAAGGGAATGTTGATGTCGTTGTGTAGGGTTTTGTTGGAGACATAAAAGGGAGCATTGACTATTCTACGAAGGACTTTGGATTGGAATGCTTGTATTCGTTGTATGTTTGAGTGTTTTGCTGTTCCCCATAATTCAAGCCCGTAAGTCCAGATAGGTCTGATTATAGTTTTGTAAATAGTGAGTTTGTTTTGTGTCGTAAGCTTTGAGGTAGGGCCAAGTAATCGTCGTAGGAGTCCATACCTCCTGTTTAGCTCTTGTCTTTTCAGTCGTGTGTGTGGGTTCCATGTGAGTCTGCTGTCGAGTAGAAGTTCCAGGTAACGTACTTCATTCGATGCTGGGAGTTGACTGCTGCAAATGAATACAGGAGGGCAGGCGCTCCTATTAAGAGTGAATGGAACATGAAAGCATTTTTCTGGGTTCACTTTAATTTTCCACAAGTTGCACCATTTCTCGACAGACTCAAGGTGCTCCTGTAGTTGCTGGGAAGCTGTAGAGGGATCAGGGGAGGAGGAAAAGATGGCTGTATCATCGGCGTAGGTCGTAATGTATGTAGTCGGATGAGTGGGGATATCTGCCGTGTACAGGAGGTAAAGGATGGGACCTAGGATGCTGTCTTGTGATGCCTGAGGATATGGGTCGAGAGGAGGACAAGGTAATACCAGACCTTGCTTGAAAGGAACGATTCGAGAGGTAGGATTGAAGGATGAGGTAGTATGTGTGAGGTAAAATACACTTTACTTTGAATAACAACCCCGGGTGCCAAACCAGATCGAACGCTTGGGCGACGTCGAGGAAGGCACTCGTGCAGTAGTTTTTACATTCAAGCGCATAGGATATTGTGTCAACAACGCTAAAGCATTGTTGAATAGTGGAGTAACTTCTAATATATTAAAAACAAAAATGTGCATGTTTCTAAGCTTTAAATAGAATCGAATTGGTCACACATTATTATAGACAAATTTGTAAATAAAATACAGACTTTGGAATGATTATCTGCTATATAAAAAAATGGATGACCTAGCAAATTTAGGGGGGTATGACAAGTAAATTTAGGGGGTAAGTAAATTACACTTAAGTCGCATTCCCCATGGATCACCAGCAGTAACCTATTTCTCGGATCACAAACAATTCCTTCGAACTGAAAAAAAAAGAGCCAGAAGAATATGGCAAGCCACACGATGTCCATCAGACTCGCCTCAACCAACTGACTAGACTACAATTGGAACTTCACAAACACTTCAACAAGACATTTTCTCAATACATTCACAAAATTACTCCTGGTGACAAATCTATGTGGATGGCCACAAAAAGAATCCTATCCCAACCGAATCCATCACATCCTCTCCATCAAGATGATAACAGCTGGGCTAAAACCAACACAGAAATTTCCAAAACTTTTGCATCCCACCTTTCCCAAGCATTCCGTCCACACGAATCCATCCAAAGCCCTATCCATTCTTTAAATTTAGCAGAATTCCTAGACTCAGCACTACCGCTTTCTCCACCTCCTTCATCCTTTCATCCTCATGAAGTTTCCTTAGCGGTCCACAAACTTAAAAACTGTAACAGGACCCGATCTTATCGCCCCCTTAATCCTAAGACACCTACCTAAAAAAGCTATCCTATTCCTAACCTAAATATGTAATGCAGTCCTCAGAACAACCTACTTTCTAAACTCCTGGAAATTCTCAACCATTAAAACGATCCACAAATCCCAAAAACCTGTACATTATCTTTTGTCTTATCGCCCTATCTCTCTCCTTCCCATTAAGGCTAAAATCCTTGAAAAGCTTCTCCTCAAACGTCTTATCCCCATTCTTGAACCCTGCTTCCCTTCCCAAAAATTTGGTTTTCAAATATCCCATTCCACTATTCACCAATGCCACAGAAAAGTTGACTGCATCTTCTCTTCCTTTGAGCAGAAGAAGTATTGCTCTGATGTATTCCTTGATATCGCTCAAGCATTTAATAGAGTATGGCACCAGGGCTTGCTTTTTAAACTCAAAAATACCCGCCCCTCAACCTATTACCTTATAATAAATTCCTATCTTTCTGGCAGATCATTCAATGTCTCATTCAGATCATCTCTGTCCTCTTCCTTTCCTCAGCTTGCTGGTGTTCCCCAAGGCGGCATTCTAAGTCCTATCTTATTCCTCGCGTACTCTGCTGACATGCCCCCCATGATTCCACAAGCCTCTTTACTTTTGCTGATTATACAGCCATCCTCTCATCCAATTCAGATCCTATACTTGCATCTGAACACCTTCAATCCCATCTCCAACTACTTGAACCATGGTTCACATGGCGGATTAACGCGTTCACTGCCCATGCCCCGGGAGCCGGGGCGAGCTATACCTTCGCCGGGTGCCCTCGCCCCGGCTCCCGGGGTCTCCTACTACCTCCAGTTTTATTGCTCTAGCACAGGCTGGGCACCTCACAGAGGGGTTTAGATTGCTTCTGGGCATTGCTAAATGAACAAGTCTTGAGGGAATGTCATTGGTTCCTGAAGAAATTACTTTTTTTCGACAATTTCTTCAAAATTTACCTGAGTATCCAATAACAATAAATTAAATGTGTAAAACCTTTTTATAATTATTCAGTACAGTTAATTATTGTGGAACGTTGTTCTTTAGATCCGAATGTCTGGATGTAGTGGAAAAAAACAACAGCGGTCATGGATTTTATTTAAGGTTGCCATTGTTATTAATATATGCATAACAAAAAATTCTCTTCATAACAGTTATAACAGATCCCATTGCTTTAATTCTGGTTTAATTAAATGAATAATTACTCGTTTTAATGTCGTGTTTTGCATCTTTATTATATATTTATCGGTTTACTAAAAATCGATTTACGGAAAGTGAAGCTACGTTGACTAGTCGGCCGAAAAGTGTCTCCTACTTTCGGGCCGACTAAACGTAGCTCAACAAAAAGTAGTATCTCCTCTCCTTCAGGTACGAATTTATGAGTATTTGTGTCATTAAATTATAAAAATGGAGGAAAGAATTTAGAAAAATACTTATAAAATGTTCTGATACGATTTTCTGGCATCGCCCTAAAAAGGAAAAGTTCAGAAAAAGGTATGTTACTTTTTTTTTATTGAATGTTCAGGAGTCATTTTATATTTTTAGAGTAATAAAAACCGCTTTATTTTCACAGTAGAGGAAATCCATGACAAAACTATCAATGCCTCTGATGACGAATTAGAAATCTATTCGTAAATTAGAAATAGAAAAAATTGAGATTGCTCATTTTTCAAGTTGTGCTGCTAAAATCACATTTTTTGTGCAAGGCATTAGGGCTGCCAAATCTATGACCCTTTATGACTTCAGGCTGGCGATAATAGAAACACCAGTCGACGGACTGCCTCAAATATGCCAGAACCTTGTCTGAAAGGTTACAACGGGTAAACAATTAGGAGATGTAAAAACTGATCGGAAAAACAGAAAATTTGAGAAAACCCGCTATATTGCTGTACTCATTGCTCAAATCAACCAGGACTTAGTTTAGGTTTCTGCTTTAGGGAATTTAGTAACTATAAGTAAGAATTGTTAGTATAAGTAAAGGAATCAATAATTAGAATAGTATGTTAGTTAGTAAGATATTAGGAGCAGAAGGTAGATAATGAATAATAGTTATAGGTTTTACTAATAAATTGGGAAAATTGAAAATAAATAAAATAAAGTAATGCAAAATAAATTACACCTACATCGCATGTTTATATATACAATAAAAACATATTATATTAACTTGGGCATAAGTATAATATCTATTGGTATTTCTACAATAGATTTCCCAACAAAGACAATGATACGAACCATTTCAGGTAACTGTGTGAGACTCGAGTTGGTGCCCACGCCCCGGCTACCGGGGTGAGACTTCGCACGGTGCCCTTGCCCCGGCTCCCGGGGCATGCTTCAAACCGGATGTTAGCGTCATTAGAAATACATTTCAACTCATTATACTTTACACTATTAGCTATTTATTAATGAAAATAATAAAAAAAGTAGTTGGCTCCTGAGGAAGTTTTAAAATTTTGAGGGGCAGTGAATGTGTTAATGCCCTTCAATCAATCTTTACCAGAGTGAAATCTGTAAAAAAAAAAAAAAAAAAAAAAAAACCAAGTTACCTACCTAGGCCTTACCCTTGACAAACGACTTACCTGGAGCCAACACATACAAAAGAAAAGACAGGAAACAAATAGATGTTTTAGACTTCTAAATAGACTACTAGATTCTCGCTCCAAATTATCTTTACTGAACAAGAGACGGATATACACTACAATACTTCAACCCACCTGTACGTATGGCTTGGAAGTTTCGGGGTGCGCCAAGCGATCCAATATCCTCCGAATCCAATCTCTACAATCCAAAATACACCGCAAAATAGTCAATGCTCCGTTCTATGTTTCAAACTTCACTATCCATAACGACCTAGAAATCCCCTTTGTCCAAGCCCTGTCCAAAACCCGATACTTTAACTTCCACTCCCACTTGCCCGGTCACGACAATCCCCTAATCAATAAGTAATCCTCATCCTTCATTCCTGGTAACCCCAATCACTGCCTTAAGCACAAATTGCCTTGAGACCTACTGTGATCAAATCATGTAAAATAATGTAGTGTAAATATTGTAAATAGCTACCATAAAACAAAATGTAAAGCTGTGTTAAAAGTTCAAGCTAATAGGTTTTGGCCGATGGGCTTTCATTTTCCTATCGGGCCTTAATGTCATCAACCAGGAACATAAGAATTATAAAAAATACTTGATGTATTATATAATTGACAAATAAAGATATATAAAAAAGTCACCTCGGCTGAAATGAATTATTAGCATAAGGCGAGGAATACCTGTATAAATGTAAAACTTGGTTTAATTTGATGTATTCATTTAAAGTCTTGTTATACTAAATCCATAAGAAAGGACTTCAAAAAATTAAGCTACTAAACACGACTAAGTTTGAAGTATATTCTGTTATCATAAGCAATTCTTTAAATAAGGATCAAATGGAGAATAGAAATATCTAAAAATAGGGAACAAGAAATGTTTTACTGTGGCGTGAATTATTATACATGCAGAGGCTCGTCCAAATACAAGATGTCATTGCATACAAAATATTATAAGTTACAAAACCAATTACAAGAGATGAGAAATATTTAAAAACAATTATAATATCATCATCATAATGATGGATTTTATGAACGTATATTATTTTAAACATTTATGGAGATCAAGCCACTAGCAATGATCAGCATTTTCTTGCAATTTAGATCAACCATAATTTCAACAAGAAATGATTACAACAAATCGTATGGTAAATATAAGTCTGAATACAACTTATTACAGTCTTCAGAATCAACGTTCAATTAATTATTATTCTCTTTACAATACTAAATATTATATATCTTACAATAATTGCATCCAAAAAAAAAAAACCCCACTGGTTCTTTTATCAATAAAATATTTTCTACTGAAAAGTATTACTAACCATTTTTAAAATCTCAGGGTAGACAGGCTCCGTTAACACTCCTCTTCCGGTAGAAACATATTCCACTAATTCATTCAATGTGGCTCTTTTAGTTTCCTTGCCTTTTATGTCTGCCATGGGATCCATAAAATCAAAAGCAATGCAACATTGCCTTAATTTTCGAATCAATAATTCTTCTTGTTCTGATGACGATACATCTGTAAGAAAAAGTAACATGTTATACCAGCATAGTTCCCTAGGCGTTAAATGGAAACTTAATAAAATATAAAACAAAACAAAAAAAATCAGCAGTGTGTAAGCTTTGCTTGTATATTATAATTTATGAAATATTAATATTAATGATTAGAAAAATAAATGATCTCATAGTACCAAGAAGAGTAGAAAATAGCACTGGTTATTATTATTCTACAGTACAAAAAACTGTCTTACCTTTTCAGGTATACAATAAGAGCTAGTAAAGCCTGAAAACCCCAAATCAACCCGCAGACAACAATGTATAGATAAAATCTTTAGTGAGGTGCAAAGGAACTTTTTCAAAGGTGCAAAGGATGGATGGGGTTTAACATGTTGGTGGCTACCCCGTTTGACGTAAAATCATTTCCCCTGGCTGATTTTGCCCCCCCCCCCCCCAAAATGCTATCTTTATTCAATGCTTTGAATGTATTAAGAACCATTTTACCGATTTGAAAATTTTTCAATGGTAAAAAAACACCTGTTGAACACCCTTCGACAGCCACCATTTGAAAGGGAATCACTTTCAGGCAGGTGTTTCAAAGGCATTTTTTACAAGTGAAAAATAGAAAAATTGGTCAAATTCGTTACGGAACATACTTTACAATAAATAAATATTTTTTACAAATAATATTTTTAACCTTTTAGTACTGAGGGGACGGGGATTATGGGGTACGGTGCGTATGTCAATGTGAAAGACAATATCTCAAACAGATTTTAGACATGTGATGTGAATGGTCCTTGTTTCCAAAAACAAAGAAAAGGATAATAATGTACAAAGGAATTTTCCATATACCTGAATATCTTTTCAGTCCAAAGGATATATTACCCAGGCAATAAAATACATTACCTGGGAATTACCCTTTCACAACTATATGTGTACTAAGAAAAGCGTTTCCCTAGCTGGTGATTTTCAAGCATTCTATTTCCATAAAGACATAATAATAATAATTAATTTGCTTAGAGAACTAATTATAAATGTTAATTTTACTTTGTATAGAGATTTTTCATTTTATTTACATCTGGTGTTCTGTACTAATCACACTGAGAAAACATGAAGAATGTAATTCGTGGATGTCTGAACAACGGAAATTAATTAATTCAAATATTTAAATGAATAGTATGCATGTAATAATTTTTAAAAAAAGAAGATCCGAACTGTACGGGAAAATTGCAAAGAAAATTTTTTTTTCTCATCGTAACAGAATAATAGCGATTTGTAAGAAAAAGTCGATTGTGCGTTGAAAAATAGAAAATTCCAGTGGCTGACCGGTCAGGTTTGAAGAAAACCCCTTTATTTATTATAATAAATAAAGGAAAAAGTAAGGAGTTGTTTCAATGTGGCGAGACAAACACAGAGTGACTTAAGGGAGCACTAGCAGGCGGCGAAGACCCTTCGACCCCCGCCATTTGATAGGACCACCATCAAGGTTTAAGGACGAAGAACGCCGAAGGTTATCATCGTCCTGAATGGGTGATGAAAGAGAGGACTTCTGTATAGTATGAACTTATTTAATTATTTTTAAACAATAAAAATGTATTATAAGGACACTAACTTAATTAATTTTTATCGGTTTTATACTTTTTACTTTTTTACTGCCTTATAAACACGCGCATAAATAAGTATGTGTATGCAGGGTGTCTACTACTTTTGTGAAAGCCAATTTCGGGACTTTGTGTGACATTTTCATGATTTGAAAAACAAATTTCATGCCCATTAAAAAAAATAATAATGTCAATCGAAAAGAAAAAGCCCTAACTATTAGCTTAGAATTATTTGTAACCTTACCCAGTTTACCATGATATCTATAAACTTTTTAACACTTTTTACATACATATATTTAAACGCTTAAGTTACGTTTCCATTCTGACAAATCAGGTCATGCGACATGTGCCCGGGACTTGTTGTGTACCCAATTCCCTGCGACATGTCGCAGAGGTATTTGATGCAAGATGCTCTTGAACATTGAATTACTGTGGTGTAGTTTACAAGGTACAAATATGGAAGATGTAGCTACTTCCGCGTTTGTAGTAATGGTAGGCGCATAACATGAACTTAAGAAAAAAAAGGCGCAAAAAACCAAGATGATGAGTTTGAAGTTTTTAAGCAAAATAACATTCAGAAGGTGCTCATAATTTTTTAATGAGAGACGTGCGTCTTCAAAGTGGATTGGTCACATTCCGCAAAACGATCTCCTGTTCAAATATGTCTATTAATTTTGCCACTTTGCATTTTGATCACTCCATGAAAAACAAAACACACGTGAAGAGTAGACACTTTTGGGGCTAGGTTCTATGGACACTAAACAAGGTTGTATGTGAAAACGGTGTTTTGCAAATGCGCTTGTTCCGGGCTGTTTCCCTAGGCACAAGTCACGGGTACATGTTTTGTCGCACGGTCGTCAGGCACATTTTTGTCCCAGGCAGATGTACCGCGACTTGTAGCTACTGGTTTCCATTCTGCGATTTGTGCCCTGCAAATGTCGTGCGAGATGTCGCAAAGCAGATTTGTAGTCATAGAAAGAGGTCTTAATAAGACTGTATAAATTTTTTTTTTTTTTTTTTTTTTTTTTTTTTACGGCGCATCTACACCTAGGTCAGACTGTATAAAATGTACATCATATGATACAGAGGATAGTTACATTATTTTTAAAAGTGAAGAAATGATTAAAATGAAAATTTTAGAATGATTATGGAATCAGCCTAAAAAATATTGAACAATGGCAGCAGAATTCAAAATTTCTAAAAATATTACTAACTAAATATTTATTGTCAAAGTGCACAATTTAGTTAATTGAAGTGTACAAACATGGCCGCCACATGGGGGTGGCTGTTGGGTACAGTTGCCCCGGGCCTCGCTAATTGGAAAAAATTATAGGTTATGAGCTTGAAAATAGAATGTATTTTACAACATGGCCTATTTATGTCGGAAAGGGATCTATATAATTTTAATGTACATAAACAACAAAACAAGTCCTAGACGAGTCGTAATAAAACTACAAGTACCGAAAGTGACCTTTGCTTCACCAATTGCCGGCTTTTATTCTCATTTCGCTGAAAACTCAAGGTTAAAATAATTTAACAATGTCCACGAGAAAGTACCTATGAGAAAGTACTACATTTACAGTTTTGTGGATTCCCAAAAGTTCGACTAGCAGGAACTGCATCACTGTAGCGAGGTTCCGTTCATATCCCTAGTGTCATAAGTAAAGGAGTAGAAGCAGTTATTGGTAGGTTTTGATCTTTTGTGAAAAATATAAAAAATACATCTCAAAGAGAAGGATGATTTAAGGCACCACAACAGGAAACTGATAGCATTCTAAGCAGAAATGACTCCCCTCACCTTCTCAACGGTCGCCATGGGAAACACTATTACCAATACGTTTCTCATTTTCAAACCTTATTTTATTAAAATACTAATTCTACTTTTAAATACAATTAAAAAACAATAACCAATTAAAACGTTAGGTAAACAGTGAAAAATCCCCGTTGAAAAGAACAAAACTAACAATTTTGAAGTTTTAAGCACTTATTTCTTGGATTGAGATCACCCCATCACAAATTACATCTAAACATATTAGGTAGGGAGTAAGCTTTCGACTGGTCACCTTCCACTTACCACGATTTTCCAACCATTTTCGAGATATTTTAGAAAATATACGAAAATCCCAAAACTTTTCATGCCTGTCAATGAAATATTTTATTTCTAGTACTTCTTTAACTCCAAACGAAACCAAAATTTATCTATCTTATAAGGGGAGGATACAGAGATGGGGTCGCCGATCTGATCAATTTTTTTTCAAAAAATAGTCTACACGTGTCCGAGCGTTCTATCCAATGCACCTTAGGAGCCAAAAAATAAGTTTAAAGTGCTTTATTTTTTATATCGAGTTTAGAAAATGATATCGACATGATTCTTTCACCAATTAATTTGTTTTATAGAGTACATTAAAGGAAAAATATAATTGTTAAACAATAATTTATATTTCGTCAAATAAATTCAAAAATATGCTCACGTTTTCAAGCAAACTAGTATTATACATTTACTACACCAACAATAATAGCAGATTTAAAATCAACACCTCAAGAAACCCTAATGTGGTATATATCATTGAAAAGAAAAAACAATGATTTTTCCCTGTCTTGAAGAGACTAAAGATTGGTATGCGAAAAAGTAACGTGACGTTTTGAAATTCAATATCTCCACTTAAGATAATCCGATTATTACGTCATTAAAATCTTTCAAAAGAAGAAAGGCTCCTTTTTCTAACCATATAAATTACTATTGTATTATCTCAAAAGGTACTTGAAAAAATGGTTCTGAAAATAAAAATAAAATATAAACGTTTTTGAATATAACGTCGATCCCAGAACAGGTAGAAACACCCAGATTGGAAGGAAACTTGTCACATTAAGGCCTTTATCGACCATCCAAGTTAGGTTTTGAACATTCTTTGAAATATGGCAGGATTGGTGAATCCTTAACAAAATTTAAAGGGTAGGTCTTTGCGAAATTTAAAATACATATTTTTTATTTTTGTAAAAAAAAAAATCAGTCCCGTAACAGGCCACTAAGGGCCCAGAGGGGCAGATACTGTAGAGGTATCTGATTCTTGACCATACGGCACACTAGGGAGATAGTGTGATCAGTACTATGCTCCGGCCGCCTGATTTTTCCCTTTACAGGTACCCATTAATTAATTAATTAAAGGCTGGGTGAGCCTAGGGACGATCTGGGACCCCAAATCCAACCCTCGAACGATGACACTAGAAGAAAAAATCTTTAGTCACGCTCGGGTTTTGAACCTGGGTCCTCCAGTTCATTAGTCGAGTGCTCTACCACTGAGCTAACCTCGCCCCTTTATTATTGTAATATTCCCAATATTTGAATATAGGGGTTTTTCGATGTGCTAAAAACAAATCTGACATTCGTTTTTTAATCAATTATTATTAAATTTTGTGACATGGTTTCAAAATTCATGACTTTTTCGTGCCCCATTTTCAATTTCGTGACATTTTAGTGACTTATTCGTGTAGTAGACACCCTGGTATGGCACTGTCCCTGATGCCCATTCCATATCATTCAGCATGTTACTTGGCTAAGTATGAAGCCTTTGGGCTATTTAACTCTTTCAAAGCTCTGGAGGAGTTATTTCGTAATAAGACATCTCACGAACCAGTGCCCGGTCCCTCCAAGCTCTGGACGAACTAACACGTAAACAATTTTTTATTAGTTTTTGTCCTCAATCAACAATCTCCAAGCGAATTATTTTGCACCAAAAAAAAAAAACTAGATGCACTACAAAACATTTTTGGTTTAAAAAACTGCACAGCTGGTGATATATGCTAGAATTTAAGAGGAGATACAAAAATACGGCAAGACTGATTCCCTGGAAATAAACGAATCCAAGACAAAAGTTATTGTCTTAAAAAAAAGGGAAGACCGGCCAATAGAGATGTCTTCTACTACAAAAACGTAAAACTACAAAACGTGAATTCTCAAAAATATCTAGGAGTTAGTATCTAAAGTTTTGGTCAGGCAAAGCAGTGAATAGCAGATCCATGGCCATGGAAAATAAATCATTCAGCAATTCTTTTTTTTTATATATATATTTTTTTTAAAGCTTGCCAATCTTAGGGTAATGCCACTGAATGAACCATTTTCATTTTTGGGATCTTTGCGACTTGGAATCGGCTTTACGACATATCGCGGCATTTCATATCGGGGATTCCCGATGCCTGGAATGGGTAAGGGCCGCTTAAGCGGCCTACCCCGTATTTATGAATACAATTTTTTTTTTTTTTTTTTTTAACATCCTGGGTTCATATTTAGTAAATGGATTCTCCCCAGATTCCCTATTATAAATTAAAAAAATTCCAACATAGCTAGCGAAATGTGCCTGTTAAAGGGATAATAGAAAGTTCTCAATCCGAATTTATAAAAAATCTCCTTCATCTTCCAAGAAAATACATCTGGTCATTATCTCAGATTAGAAACAGGTTCCCAAGTGTTGATGCGCTGTTAAACACACAGACCAAAAAAAAAACAAAAAAAAAAAAACAAAAAAAACATTTAAATTAATAATCAAATATGGGATAAAACTAATGGAAATGCCCGAATACAGAATTCCTATAATTTGTTTCAAGAAGTTATTGAACCTACAGTCATGGTATCGAAAAGAAATAAAATATAATTGGGCTACGTACGAGAAAGAGTTAATTCCTACAAACAGTAAACATACCTGGGATGAGTAAAACCCATACCTAGTCAGAAAAATATTCAAGATACTAATCAGCCAATTTAATACAAGATAAAACGCATAGACAATAGAATAGATTCTATAATTACATAAAACCTGTCCACATAATGGGAGCAATAAAAGTACAATATATATATATATATATATATATATATATATATATATATATATATATATAAATATATATTTTTTTTTTTTTTTTTTTTGTATCTACAGTACAATATTCCATTTACAGGATAAAAATTCTAGCTTAATTAAGACTCAAATCCAACAACAAACTAATCCTTTTCGATAAAAACAAACATGTAATTGATACTAATTCATTCTGCTTGTCATGCAATCTACTAGAAACTCTAGAATACATATTTTTTGTTTGCCCCAATTACTCTCCTATAAGGAAGGTATACATAGACAAATACATCACAGAAAATCCACCAACAGAAGTAGCCAATGGTTTAAAGCTCAGGACTTCTATAACAGAACCTTTATAAACATCTTGCAGATGATATTACTAGCTTATTATAATTATAAAATATTTTCCTACCTGCACATATTCCTAGATTTATTTTTCTTTCTTATTGTACAATAGGATCCATTCTATAAGTTCACATGCATAAAGCATTTCCCATAAGATTTTTGTTGTTCTTTTCTTTAAATTAAGCTATAATTTTGTAATAATAAGGCTTTAACTCTTGCATATAAATTGTGAAACTTAAACATTAAAATATATGATTACATATTATTTTGCACCAACTTCTGTTTCATCTAACGGATTCCTAGGGAGTTAGTAACTACAATAAGCCTTTTCCAGGTAGTGCGGACACCTCTTTTCAGAAGATATAAGCTCAGAATCTACTTCTTAAGAATACTGCTTCCACTGAGTTGAGTGAAATAACCACTCGTTATCACCCGTATTATATTATATTCTCAGTATTCCAGTCCCTTTGAGCTTCTGTGTACTTAGTACTTCTGTGCAATTTAGTTATAGTTACATATTTCAAGAAAAATGTTAGTGCTTCTTTATTTATTTTATTGTTTTGTATATAGGTAATTTTCTTTAGCTATAAATAATAGGATCACAGTAAAATTAATGGATTTTATTAAAATAATTAGTTGTGTGTGTGTGTGTGTGTGTGTGTGTGTGTGTGTGTGTGTGTGTGTGCGCACGCGTGTGTGTGTATATATATATATATATTTATATATTTGGACAGAGTATTCGAGGGAGTTGGCTGAATTCTTGCGCCCATATCACATTGAATTAGATAAATCTATTAACCCTTAGACTGTCAATGATACATCCACCCCAAAAAATTGTATTCGATCTGGTGTATGTTTTCTGCATAACGCGCTAGGCCGCACACGTGTTTACGTCCATGGGAGAGGTTTTTGGAGTTTTCCTGGAATTTTTTTCCACACCCTCCATAAAGTCCTGACCTTGCACAACCACTTTATTCGGTCACTGCAAAATTCTTCACCAGGACAACATTTTTCAAACACGAGTCCATACAACACCATAATCTTTTTTTTTTATGAAAAAAAAGATTATAGTGAAGGCTTTTTCTTTGTGGGAGAAGAGAATCTTCAATCTCTCAATTTGTTGGGAGAAAGTGGTCGAAAAAAGGGTGCATGCATCAATTAGAATTAATTCAGGTTAGTACATAAAAAAGTTATATTAATTTGATAAAAAAACACACAGACTGTCTGACCAGCCCCAATAACTGTAACAAAACCATTTCCCAACAATCCCTGAGCTTTCAAATAATGAATCTTCTTTATTACAGCCACCAAGAGAGAAATAAACAAAATTTTGAGCAAGGGAGAAATTTTATTGGCCAGGGATGTCTAAAATGATCGAAGATTTAATATTAGCATGTCAAATCAGTTTAAGTTTTCAAGTTCACAAAGAAAAGAACTCCTTGTACTTCATCCAATAACAAACAAACCTTGGGATAAAGTAGCCATCAACATTAAATGGTAGAAATTATATTTTAATAACTGACTACTATTAGAAATTTGTCGCCCACCAAAAATTGATAGATTAGACACAATTTGTATAATCAGAAGTTAAAAGAATATTTAAACATGTTTAACTCAGGCCAGTGCATTATGACCGTTTTAACCATGAGCAGCAATATTCCAAATGAAGGGCCCCAAAAGGATCCTCAGGCCACCTGATTACCCACATAGTTTGCCCATTCGTTTTCAAAGATATCTGAAAGAACAGTTGTGCCCAGTGGATTTTAACCCTGATTTTCCTGAAATTTCTTTTTTAAATAAAAATATTTATAAAAATCACTTTTATAAAGGCACTTTGTTATATCATAAAAGGTTTTAGAAGTCCAGTTTATAGGATACAGGATCCACAGAGGATCTGTATATACAGGGTGACCCAGATAAACGGGCCACAAGAGAAATAACTACTAAACGGTTTGAGATATCGACATTTTTCATAGGGGCAAAGTTGTACATTTCGTCTAGATCTATTGAATGGTGCCATCAGACAGAGAACACTTCTAAGGGCTCAAATAGGCCTTTGAAGAAAAGGGTTTCCTCTGTACCCATATTTTGCATTATATTTTTAAAATGTATAAACAAAACAAGGAAGAACCGTGCAAACGGGGGTTCGATGCGTCAAGTAGTTCTCTGTAAAAATATATTTTCATTTGCATATATTCCTCATCTGAAATTCCAAAAAAAGGCACTTGAATTTATTTAAATAGTATTTTTGTTAAGGGAGGGGCAATTCAGCATAGGAGAATGTGTTCAGCACTCAACAAAATGATTACCATTAGTGTAAACTAAAAAAGAAAATACATGGAGCTTTAGGCATAAGAGTTGCCAAAATTACAGATCACAAATAATGATTTTTTTTTTGCAATAAATACAATTTTTAATGCAGAGCAGAAAAGTAAATTAAAGTGCCTTTTTTTGGAATTTCAGATGAGGAATACATGCAAATGAAAACGTATCTTTACAGAGAACTACTTGACGCATCGAAACCCCGTTTGCACGGTCCTTCCTTGTTTTGTTAGTACATTTTAAAAATATAATGGAAAATATGGGTAAAGAGGAAACCCTTCCCTTCAAAGGACTATTTGAGCCCTTAGAAGTGTTATTTTCTCATGCCTGATGGCACCATTCAATAGATCTAGACGAAAAGTACAACTTTGCCCCTATGAAAAATGTTGATATCTCAAACCGTTTAGTAGTTATTTCCCTTGTGGCCCGTTTATCTGGGTCACCCTGTATAATATTTAGCAGACGACAAAGAATATCCTAGTATAAGGAAGTTAATCTGACTTTGTAAACAAAAACCATAGTGCCCTTCCAGAAGGACACCAAGAGCATCTGGGTTAACATGATTGTGAATGAAGATCATGTCTAGCAAGCTCCAACAGTCTTTAACAACCCTGGATCCAATGTAAGCCCCTTTGAGGGCCAAAAAAAGCAGCCTGTTGGCCTGTGTATCTGTTGTACCCGTAGCCCTATTCAAACAGCATCTTCGCATATGTTCAGATTGCAGAAGGTTCTGCTTGGAACTCTGTGATACCGTCTAAGCAGGACTGATAAACCCAGCTCCTTTCTGTTTGCGACTCACACCTCGGCTCCCCTTCTGAAGTTCTGAAGATGTCGATGAAGCAGTGACCCCCAATTTTCCATGCCAAGCATGTGCTGCATTCCTAAAAGCTTGATCACAACAAACTTTCTGTTCCTCCTAAAGAGGGGTAACATATGGTTAGCACCTTTTATCCAGGACTCTACAGCATGGGCAATTACTTTTTTTTCATATAAAAGGTTCTGTAACTAGGTTTATAGTCTGATATCCCAGCCATTACCTTCACTTCTAATTGGAGGGTTCGCAGATTTACACCAGCCTCTATCCCTTGTAGGAGTGAGTGGCTATCATTGCTTGAGTTATCTAAAAGCAGCAATCTCTGAAGAATGCAAAAGTTTTCACTGATATAAGCTAGTTTACTCCTTTCTGCCGCAAAAGTGCTCCAGTGGGACACCAAGAGTCCGCTACCGTATGATTTACTCACTACTAGTCGCTGAAGGCAGAGAAAAAGCACCTTATAGCCTTTTCACATACATACCTTATGTGTTGGTTTGTTTGAGCTTTGAATCTAAGATCTTTCCCACATTTTATTCACTCCAAGTTTCATCTTTATGACAAACAGGATTCTGTCCCAAAAATGATTGGTTCTCGGAATCCATCAAGTTAAGTAACCATGTAAGAATCAATATAGAATAACCATTTGAACTGGAGTGGTAGGGGGGATAGCATATCCAATTGCTATCTAACAAGATGCCAGTTCGAGTTCTGCCTACAGCAAGTTCAGTTTTAGCATAAATATGTTTTAGCGATGTTTTTTTTTCATTTATGGACTTATTGAAAAGATTCCCTGCTCCGCCATGGATGTTTAGGAACGGTGGCAACCTACAGATAGCCTGGCGCTAATGGCCTAGATGTTGATGTGGCTTAACAAAAAAACAATAAAAAAGCATCCAAATGGTGTAGATTACCCTTTACTTTCCCCATAACTATACCAGCTTTGTTAACCCTCAGGAGTAGTGCTCCTTTTCACCTCATAAAATCTCTTGTGAAAAAAGTAAAATCCCAACCTTCCAACACTGTTTCTCCCAATTCTTCCCTAACTCCCAGTTCCCAAATGTTCCGATCCCTACCATTTACACCTGGACGGACTGAAAAACTTATGAAGACGATTAAAAAATCCTACCATCCCTAAATTTTGGTTTGAAAACCATTAACCCTTTCTGGATGGTGGGCTTCTCCAGCAGCCAGCAGAAAGCCGTGGCTGGCTGACGGTCTGTACGGCTGTAGAAGCCACCTCACTCTACATCGTATAAGGACGGCCGCTTCTTTTCTTTGGTTGTATTTAGTTCTATAAGTTTGTATTTTTCTATAAATCGTTATTTGTTGTATTTTAAAAAAGGCAAATCGCAGTCGTTGCGAAGCTCAAAAATTAAATTAAAAATAAATAAGAACAGCGGGCTTCTCAAGCTCTTTTAGAATATTAGTCAGATTTCTTAGTAGACGTGTTTGAGACTTCTCGGAAGATAAATCGCAGCCCAGTCCTTCCTCAGCTCCAGGAAGTAATATTGAAGAGCATTCTAGGATTTCAACGAAGACGATAGGCTTTTTCCGAAGCGTAAACAATGTAATTTGCTGAGGAAGTATCACAGTTTCCAGGGATATATGTTTTCTATCAGTAGTACAAAAGTGTTACGTGGAAAGGTTTCTGCACTAATTAAAGAATATATATATATTACTAATACGAGAATACAAATCTAAAAAAAAACAAAAAAAAAACGGCGTGCGTGGAAGGGAGCTAGTTAGTAGCCGTCAGGAGCGACAGGCAGGTATCGGGAGGGTCCCGTCACCGGGTACCCTCTCTCATACGACTGCTGCCGTCTCTATAGGGTTAAAAAACTCAAAACCCTCTATACCAAACTTAAAGCTCCCATCCCTTTTGAACAAACCACCCATTGTGTTTACCAAGTCCCTTGCCAAACCCCTTCCTGTAATGGTGTATAAATAGGAGAAACCATAAATGACAATCACTCATGCCTTACACAACATAAACGAACCATCACTAACAAAGAAATAGACAAATCTGCACTTGCAAAACACGCCATTACTCAAAAACACACTTTTAACTTCGATGACACAAACATTTTTTCTACAGAACGAAACAAAAAAAGTCAGACTCGCAGGAACTGCATCATCTTATCGCGGTTCCGTTCTTATACCTAGTCTAATTTTGAATGATTAAAATAGTAACAGTTATTATTTTGGTTCCACATTTCTTGAAAGGTCTTGATTTATGATCTTACCTGGATGGGTCGGCCAACCCTAGAAAGGCCCCCGCTAGGCAGTTGAAAAGCTATATCTTGGAAATCCATATTTCTAACATTAAATTGTTTTTCTTATTTTACTTAACCTGTTTTATATTCAAATACATTATCCAACTATAAGTAATTAAAAAATAACAAGGAATAAAAACAGACAAAAAGAACAGTTCGAATAAGCAAAATCAATATCTTTAAAGTTTAAAGCACTTATTTCTCCGATTGACATCGCCTAATCAAAACTTTCTTCAGAACCTTTTTTGTAGAGCATTTAGTAAGCTTTCTAATGGTAATCTTCTGTTTACCAAGATTCTCAACCGTTTTCGAAATATTAAGAAAAGTGGCGCTAATGGCTTAGACGTTGATGCGCAGTAAAAAAAAAAAAAAAAAAAAAAAATTAAGGAAAGTATACAAAGTTACCAAAACTTTTCATGTCTGTTAATAAAATATTTTATTCTAACCCTTCCTTAACTCCAAACGTAACCAAAATTTCAACATATTAGCTTTGATGAAAGTTGAACATGCAGAAAATGTTTCAATTGAATCCCATGATTTTAAGTACCCAAACCAAAAACGATATTCAACAACTATGTTTCCAATTTTCTCGAAAACGGTTAAAGCTATCGCCTTAAAAATGGTTTCATTCGTTTTCCTAGGAACTATTTTTTTCGCGCGGCATTTGCTCCAAAAACCATGTCTCGGTAGGCGGATTCTGCTGGTTAATGAACTTGACCTTTCAAATTAGACGAAAGATTTTTGTATGAAATTTCATCAAAATCGGACCATTTTTGAGCTGTCAGGGCCACAAACAGACAAATATATATATGTATATGTATATGTATATATATATATATATATATATATATATAAATATAAATATATATTTATATATATATATATATATATATATATATATATATATATATTATATATATACATATACATACAAATTTGAACCACCGTAATTTTCCTCCGCGAGGTTCCTCCCTATGGGGGAGGGAGAAACTGTGCTAAAAGTCTACAGATCTCTGAATGTATAAACATTAACCTAAATAAAAACAATATAAATTACAAAACAGACAAACAAGGCATTTCTCCTATTTACACTAATATTTTTCACAAACTCTCCCGACCTCCCACCTAGTATTTTCCCATGCCCCTTGTTGTATCCTTCCATTAACACCTTTTTCTTCTTTCCTGTCATAAAACACTTTTGATCCCTACCAACCTCCTCCCACCACCTGTTTTGTTTTCAGTTACATATGATATACCCAAGAAGATCCCAGTTTTCTTATTTACTTCCACTATGGTTACTTAAGTGTAAACTTTGGTCTTCCTCTGCCTCCCGGCATTTTCATTGGTATGTAGTATCTTATTTCTCTGTTCAAAATTAATTAATATTATTACTAGCACCTACAGTGAAACCTCTCTATAGCGGACACCTCTGGGAGAACCAAAGTTGTCCACTATAGAGAGGTGTCCGCTATACAGAGGGGTTGGTCGAGATGGATACGTAACGAATTTGTACATTTAATTGACCATTTAATAATTACCCATAACAAGTTTTTTTTTAAGTAAATAGAAAGAATTTCAATAAGTATAAACTTAAAAAAAGTTTTTATTCTAAGAAGTTTAAAGCATAAATAAGTTCTTAGTTAACATTTTTGTCACAATTTTCCGTCCATTTCTTCAAAATTTCATCTTTCTTTTTCAACATTTCTGCTGCTTGTGTTTTCTCTATCTTAAAAAACTCGGCAACTTTATGCTCACCACATTTTTTGCGATTGGTAAATGTTATCACGTCAATTTTTTCTTTAAGTGTCAGAAATTTCTGATTAGACATATTGAAGAGAAAGCACGATTCTTACTCAACAAGAGAAAAAAACAACTGAAAAGTGAAGAGAGGGAAGGAATGTGAACCGAACAGACTTATGGAATATTCCCAGAACCGTGATACCGCGTAGGCAAAACAATAGTAATCTGGCAGCGGAAAAATCATACGCTTCTGCTGAAAAGGAAGGGGTTCCTGTTGTCAAATTCCTAGGAAGATATTACTAGTCACTATACAGTATATATATCTTATTCTTACAAAGAGTTTGTTATTGTTAACACATTTTTCTGGAAACCCACACCGATGGGAATGCTACTATAAATAACATTAGCTGTAATTGTCCGTAGTAAGAAGGTAAAAAATCAGTTTTTTCTGTCCGTGTCCTTTGTACAGAGGTGTCCGCAATATAGAGGTTTATTTTACCTATAGAAAAATTCGGGACTGTGAGAAAATGTCCGTTAATAGAGGTGTCCATTAAGGGAGGATTCACTGTATTTACTTGTGTACACCTCAGTAAAAATGTTTTTTTAATGATTTTCTAGAACTAATTTCTAAATGTACACTAATGTTCATTTTACCTGTTTATTATTACTATAATTGTTCTAATAATTTAACAACAAATTGTTCTTTTATAATAAGTTGAATTGTATTTATAGACCTGTCATTTATCTTACTTATGAACTTTTTTTTCTGTGTATTAATTTCTGTTTTTTTCTTTGTTTCTTGTCATTTTAGCTGACGAAGGCTAGCAAAGAGTAGCCGAAATGTCCTGAATATAGATTTTTTACAAAAATCGTATTGAGGTTTCTTTTTAGCCGAATCCCAACTATTTCATGTTTGCTTTTATTATAATGTTCTTGTGTCCCCTAATCACCGTTTAAATTATTATTTTTCTCGTAACTTTCAACTTATTCATCCTCACAGGCAGAGAAATAACATCAAAAGATCATTTCCAAGAAGAATTAAAGCTCTTTTATCAGAACTCGATATAACCCCTCCAGAAATATTGTTTAATTGTAGCCCAGCAAAGGAGCCATGGAAATTACTCCAACCCAAAGTTAATTTGTCTCTCACAAAATTCCTTAAGAAAAACACTGTTCCTATTATATTTCAGAAAGACTATATTAAACTAAGAAAATCACTTCCACCTTTCCCATCAACTCACATATTCGCAGACGGATCCAAAGATGACTTCGGGGTCGGAGCGGCATTCAATTGTGAAATCAGACCACATAAATTCCAATTAGTAGCATATTTACCGCTGAACTTCTTGCTATTTACAAAGCATTATCTATAATAATCCCTCAGGAAAGACACGTATCAATCTCCACCGATTCACTCTCAGCACTCCTAGCAATAAATAACCCTCTTTCTAACCATCCACTTGTTGTCTACATTTTGGAATGCCTAGAAAAACTCAGGGCAAGCAATGTTTCAGTTGTATTTTCTTGGATTCCTGGTCACTGTGGCATAAGCGAAAATGAGGAAGTAGACCGGGCAGCAAAGACAGCATTTTTTAATGGAATAGCATACAATAAAGTCCCCTTTTCAGACATTCATGCTCACATAAAGCCCAAGATGTGGATTTCCTGGCAAGCTAGGTGGTATGAGCAGAACAATAACAAACTAAGGGAAATTAAAGCAGGTGCCAGGGCTTAGAAGACTTCTTTTACAGGCCAGAGGAAGGACGAGGTTACTTTGGCACGATTGTGCATTGGTCATACTCGATTGACTCATGGATATCTGATGACCAGAGAGGCACAACCCATTTGCCCAACATGCGGAGTACTTATAACTGTCAAGCATATTTTCATTGAGTTTCGAATTTACAAAGAACAAAGGGATGAACTTCAGCTCTCTTCAGACTTCGAGGAAATTTTTGGTAACAGTCCGATTCAAGTCAATAAATTAATAATTTTTCTAAAAAAATACCCAATTAATTTCAAAAATTTAACTAGTTAAAATATTACCAAAAGAGAAATCTAAAAGTAACTTTTATAATGTCATTTTATAAACATATTTGCTGTAACATGTGAATTAAATAGCAACAATTTCATTATCATTAATTCCAAAACAGTTTACTCAATAAAATCAGCCTCCTTTAAACATTAACTATTAATGATTGGGGTGTTGGGGGCGACCCTGCTCCGGCATGGTGCCGGTCGAGTGGGGATGGGTCTTCCGGTGTCGTGGGCCCTCAGGACCAAAGGGTCCATGAGCGTGGAGGGTCTGGTCAGCCTGGTCCCACCGAACAGACCCTCGGTCGCAAGCTCGTGCCATGTAACATCTGCAGTTTACTGTAAACCCTCATCGAGTAGGGGGCCTGCGATATCGGGGGGTTTGCCCTTGCCTGGTCGGGCCCTGTCGGTGGTGGCGCTATCTGTCACCCCAATCAAGGCATAAATGGCCCATGTGGCTGACATGCCTTAGGGTGCGTTTACATCTGACACTTCTCGCAGGAAATATATGTCAGGTGTCGGATAGATATTCTCTTGAAGGTTTACATACTGACAGAAATAGCTAGACATTTATGTCATGGATATGTATAGGATAGTTCTGGATTTGTTCTAATTTGCGATAAATTCACCAAAAGCACAAATAATCAGTGTTTACATCTGTTGGTATAGAAGTGTCGACAATACAGCTAGTAGCCAAGATATTTATCTCTGAAATTAAATTCTTCTCGTAAAAATCTGTGTTTACACCTGGTGGTATAGAAGTGTGGACACTTATAGTTCGTGATAGAATTATATATCTTAGACATAAATTGCTCATGGTTTACACTAGTCGCAATTTCTGTCTGATATAAATTTCCTGCAATAACTAGCAAGTGTAAACCCACCCTTAAAACAAGGGGAAAACAATGGTGAAAATATTAAAGTGAACAAATAAGCACAAGATAAAAAAAAAAAAAAAAAAAAAAAAAAAAAAAAAGATCATAAGAATAACAGAACTATCATCAAGTAATAATATATCTTCAAAAGAACAAATTAACTGAAAATAAGAGCTTCAGGGTTCGAGGAAGCACGCCAAAATTGTTCTCTCATTGTTTCATTGTTGAATTTCTTTGGATTTAGATAACAGTCATCACATAAAAGTGGCGTGTAGTAGACATAACTTTCAAGCAATTCTTACGAGCATATTGGGTGACATGTTTTTTTTTCCGACTACACATACAATGTTAACATTTCTTCCTGTATGAAGGTGGAATGCCTCTTCTCTGTAAGTTCCATTCTTGGACAGCCTTTATTTAGGTCATACGTACTCTGTTGGGCTGCTGTTACATCTTTAGTCAATAATGGAGATATTATTATATGTCATAATTGAACTATAGTTGATGTAACAAACAAAACATTGGTCGCATGAGCCCCAAGGAATACGGGGACGCGCAATATATAAGTGATAATGTTGTATTCTTAATGCTCAAAAGGACATTTCAGAAATAGTAATGCCTTAAATAATGCATTAACAACAAAATAGAACACAATTGGTAGGTAAATTAAAAAAAAAAAAAATAATAATTACAAGGGTAGGCGCGATGTACCCACAAAGCAAAATTGAGCAAAAACAGACTTAACTTCATCCGACGAGCAATGAAAAAAACTGAGGTGTCGGGGACAATAAATAAAGCAGCTAGAAGAGGCGGAAGCTGTCGCACTCTATCCTATCATAGCGGATTTTGCTAAGACGTTGAACCTTTGTATCTACTGACATTTCTTTTCTTTGTATAGGAACCAAGTAATAAGTTTGCTAATTTCTTTGAATCATAATTGATGACATTCAGTTAACCAACACTGAAAATAATAGCTCTTTTGCTCTTAAAATATGTGCTCAATTTTTTTAAAACATTAATATTTCAGAACTAGAGGAAAGAAATGTAAACTTTCACTATTGGTGGTTCTTCCTTTCCTATACATGTTTATTGCTTAAAAAGGAATGTTGATAGACAAGATGGGTCTCAAATACTTTTGATTTCATTCTCATTGGGGACTGCGGTTGGGCTAAATGTGCATTACTGTCTCCTTTTACATTAATTTGCTCATATTTATATATGGATGGTCACAGGTATTAACTTGGTAACTTCAAAATCGCAACTTTTCAGGGCAGCTCTTTTTAGCATTTGACAGGTTCTCTAAAATCATATTTTTTCAATAAAAATGTCTTTTCGACTCCAATGTACTAAAATAACGTTCAAAATTTAATGGTTTGAATATGAATGAGCTCGGGGGAACCCTTTCAGGACTTTTCCTTACTTATCTGATCATTCACCGTGACTTACTAAATTATTCACCAGAGAACAATAACAAAATAAAGGGTCCCCTGAGGTACAGTGACTAACGCCTTGGATTCTAATGTGGGAGATTGGGGTTCAAAATAGATAGAAATAGATGGAAACAGGGTTTTTTTTTTCTACTCTCAGTGTACAATTGATGCATTTTAGTAGTATTTAGGTCACTAACAAATATTTCTTTGTTGATTTTGTAGGAATTAATGCTAATTCGATAGAGCTTGTTTTTCTCAATAATGACGCCACTCTAAACATGAAATAATTGATTTAACATAAAACGATCACTATGTGTAGAGCATTTTGCCCAGCAAATAAACAGTTAAATGCAGTTGTCCACAGAGATTCATTGAAACAAAATATGTTAATTTGACTTATATTGTTGATAATATGAACGATGCTTGACTGAATTTCAGTAGGTTGAATTAACAGATTAAATCACGCTATTTTAAGAGATGCCTAAAAACCCACATCTATATAAGTAGGGAAATATCAAGGCTGTTAAGGACTTCGTTACACTATCCACGAGTCTTAGGAGATTATCATAGCGCACTTAACTCATTTTGCCAATTTTTTTGACTTACCAATTTATTCCCTGTGACCGTCGATATAATTTCTCATTTTTGATGTGGCAAATGCAACACACATTAATATAAGTCTCGTTTCAAAGCTCCAAATATAATGTCAGGGTTCATTAATTGTCAAGATAATTTAAATTAGTTTGTTAAATATGATTTCTAGGGTGCAAACAGTATTTTAATTTTAATAATATAAATAGTAGTAATATTTTAATTGTTTGCTGAATGAATGAAAATTCTGAATTGTGACTGCAATGAATTTTGTATAAGGTAGATCTTCAATTATAAAAACTAAGTAAAAAGAGAGGGTTCAGTTATGATTGTTCAGAACAGTTCATATTATATAGAAAGACTCTTGTAAATATATGACACTAAAATTTAATTCCACCTAACTTTTGAATGAATGGTAAATAAGCTAAGACTAAGCTCACCAAGCTACTTGTATTAGAATACACCCACTTCAGCTTGAGGATTTGTTATCGAGAGGCTAGTAGAAGGTTTTTAGACTAAACTACAATTTTATTTATTCTTAATTTGATCACTTAACCATCCAAATGAGCCTCAAATGTAATATTAAACTCATACAGTAAATAATTAAATTATTAATAATTTTGTTCCTGGCTTTTTCTTATATTATCCATCCCAGGTAATTTTTTCTAATTTAAATAATGTTAGAATCAATATTTTGAATTATTAACTCATTGACAAATATTGTTTGTAACCTCTATTTGAAAAACCACTTCCATTTTCATATACATAGTGGTTCATTAAACATATTTTTATTTGTAATTCTTGGGTGGGACTTGAACCAATCAGAGTAGAGGATTCAAATCTAACCATAACACCTCCAAGATCACAACAAATTCAAAACTCAGGAAAAACACCATTCATCACCTCTCTACTCCAAATTTGTATCATATTCAGACAGAATAAGTAGCGAGGTAATGAAAAAAATGATACACATTTACTGGTCTAAACTTTTGAAAAGCTGTATTTAATTTACGGCTATTTGACCAAAATATGTAAATATGAATAAATATGGTAGGCCAGGATAATTGTTTAAAGAGAAATGCATAAAATAACATTTTTATATCTTGTAATAATTCTAATACACGCCACTTGAAAATTTGAAAAAGCTGAGTTAGTAACATCAATAATTTCAAAACACATGATGACTAAGTAGTGTTTTTTTTAAAAAAAGGACTATAAATAATTTGGTCAGAGCCAGC
Source organism: Gonocerus acuteangulatus (assembly GCA_946811695.1). Classification (NCBI taxonomy): domain Eukaryota; kingdom Metazoa; phylum Arthropoda; class Insecta; order Hemiptera; family Coreidae; genus Gonocerus; species Gonocerus acuteangulatus. Next base: position 76,844,927 of record OX328132.1, read on the forward strand.
AGTGTAATGGTTACAACAAAGTAATCAACTGGGGACTGGAACTTAGTGAATATGTACTTCACTTTACATTTATATTTTTATAAATCAACCTTTTATGAAAAAAAAAAAAAAAAAAAAAAATGCTTGTGCTGTTAGTGGCTGAAAGAAAATAAATACAGTCTCAAATTTCCAATGTTACATTGTTAAATAAAAATTTTTGTTTTTACTATACAAACATTTGTTTTATTATATCTGTCATGTAAGAGATCATTACAATGCATACTTCATCATAACTTTTTTACTCAATTTAATTAGTAAATCAGAATACATAACCTAATAACAACTTAGAGAGAGATTAGGATTTTGAGAATACCTATTAATTATTTCTATTTGGAATATAAAAATGTTGAAATACAAAATTTCTTTGTTCAAAACATACTGGCTTCCCACCGAGTTTTGAAAATAAAATTCCCTGACCTACCAGATAGTAGTAATTGATAGTAATCGAGGGATTCAGTATTTGGGTAATAAATAAACATGCACTAACTTAATATGGTAGCTTACAGGAGTTTAAAAAATGCAAAATTAAAAGACCGAGTTGAGCCTGCTCAACTCACGACTCACTAAACTTGCGATTCATATAGTTATTTATTGAATATTTTCAAATCTAATAGATATGCAAATATTATTATAATAATCAGAATAACACAAACATTAACAAAGGAGAGTTTTTATTCATTTACTGACTAGAGAGGTAAAACATGGTAAAAATGCTGGTACATCAGATAATGCTAGGAATTTAACCCAACAAGATCTCTAGTTAGTTGCCTTAACCTTCCATCACTCGCGCCGTTTGAAATTTTCTAACATTCTTACATTTTTTTCCTCGCCGGGGCTTAATGTTCGCTTTACTACCGTTTCGACTCTTTGTTTTCTATTTTCAGGCATAATTTGTCTGAGTGGTGTAGGTCTACGTTTGCCCGGACTCTTCATCAGTGTGTCATCAGCATTCATAGTGAGAAAGTCATGTCTGTTTGAAAATATCTAACGTGCGAGTGTTGGTGTTATAAAATGTAAACACGTCATTTCTATTTTTCATTCATTTCAATGAAGTTTTTATTACTTAATGTATTGATTGCTATTAATAATTGTCTGTTGTCATGTAATATAATTTTTTGCCATTAATAAAAGATAATATGTAATTTTTATTTTTGCGAATTATTTTCAGAAGACTGAAAGAATTAAATTAGAAGACATCCTGAGAATTCTATTAGAACTGGACGAGGATCAAAAGTTGCGATGGGAAGCCATCGGCGATGAATCGGACAGTGTTCTAAGTGATAAAGATGTAGTTCGTAGTGACCATGATAGTGACTGGTGCGATAAAGAATCAACAGACAGTGAGAACATCGTGGATAGTGATTTTTTTTTTTGGCAAAGATTGAATCTGTAACTATTTGGGTCCATTGTTTCGAACTCCAGCTCTCTGAACTGTGAGTCATAGACAATTTTAACCTAGCCTATGACTCCCCCATGTCAAGACCTACCTGTGTGCCATGTTTAGTTAAAATCTGTGTGGATTTTTATAAGGAACAAACATACAGACAGACAGCTGGTAGACTTTTTTGACCTAGTCGATGACACTCCCCGTATCATGACCTACCTGGGTGCCAAGTTTGGTCAAAATCGGACGACGGGTGTGGATTTGTATAAGGAACAAACATACAAACAGACAGCTGGTAGACATTTTTGACTTAGTCTATAAGACTTCTCAAATCAAGACCTACCAGTATTCCAAGTTTGGTCAAAATCGGTCAAACTGTGTGGATTTGTACACAAACAGACAAGACACGTGATTTTTATATATATAGATTAAATTCCCTGACATTTTCCTGTCGGTAGGAACCTTGAGCATATTATACTTCAAACAAGAATTTATTAGGGTAAAAAAATACCTTAATTAATAATCTTTATTTAAATCTGGGTGTTTAAGAAAATTGGATTAATATAACCATTTCAACATGCTCATCAGTTGTTTATTCTTACATTTATGTTTTGTCTAGCTAAGGTAATTTATCTATTTAAATGTTAAAGTCTTATATTCGCTAAGATAAGACTAAACATAAGGCTGTAGCATTCAGATGACTTTTATTTGTCTCATGTATTGACGGTGTGGAAAACTATTTTTAAAATTGCATTCTGTGACAATTTTTATCTCTCTGAATGGTTAAAAACCTTTATTGTTAAAGTATTGATTACACATTTAAAACCAAAGATAACCTATGCTGTGAGAAGAAAAGCCACTTTCTTTACATTTTGACTACTTCAAGTAATGGAGAAGAAAGTAAGACATAATGCAATGCATATGCACCTCTAAACTCATTTTACATATTTGTTATTATAATAGGAAGAATTCTTAAAAAACAAATCATTTATAATTTCCAATGATAAAACTAAAAGACCTAATTTAATTAATAATCTATAGAGGATAGAGAGGTAGGATGTTTTTGCCCTATTTGCATTCACACTAAGAACGTTTTATATATATTAACAAATGTAAGGACTACATCCTCAAATTACAGAAATTAACTGAATTGTCGCCAAAGTTTATGCTTAATAATAAACACAACTATTATACACAATTAATTAAAGTTTTACTTTAATTCCAAACTTTAATTTGAAACTTCCTAGTATGCTAAAGTTTTTAAAAAGCATCAATAAGAATACCCAGCAAGAAGAGTTAGCTTAACGTTTCAAATTTAGCTAGCAAGCACAAGAATAAACAATACATACATTCCGCAATTGAAAGATCTTGATACTCAAATATTTCTATTTATTATTCAGAAAGAGAGTACAATACATCAAATTCATAAAATATTCATTTTGTATGTGTGTATGTATGTATATGTGTGTGTATATGTGTGTGTGTGTGTGTGTGTGTGTGTGTGTATATGTGTATATATATATATATATATATATATATGCATACATATATATATACATGGCAAGTGCAGAGAAAGAACAAGCGTTCAAAATTGGTAAAATATACATCAACATTTTCTAATAACAATGTATGTAACCTGAAATAATATGCCCACAATACATTTGTTGTCAGTGAGTCAAGTATAAAATAGGTATAAGTGATCAAACAACATGTTCCAGCATATAAAAGCAAGCTACTGAATAATGCAGCACTTAAATGACGAATGAAGAATTACAACAAATCAACAGTTCAAATTAAATATTAAAATGGATGAATTCATTGCAACATTAGAAAATATTAAAATATTTGTCTAGCGAAACTCTAGTTAAATAATTGTTGATTTGACATACCCACAATTAATAATAAAAATAAAATAATGTAAAAACCGTAAATCCATAAGTATAGGTTGCCTTAAATAAATGAATTTCATTGCATACAAGAAGGGAGTTATACCAGAATAATAATTCGAATTTTACATGTGAATTAACACAAAATGCAAAAAGAAAAAAAAAGAAGAAGAAAAAAAAAAAAAGAATAAATGTTTCAAAACATCAACAAAATCTCAAATAATGTCCAATATCCTTACAGCCATAATATAGAAATATAAACACAAGTTATCATAAGAAAATTAGAGATGTGACTGAGAATAAATACATGAACACTAAATTCATTAAAACAATGTCCAACATTTAGAAGCATAGCGGTTATAATCAATCACCAAATAAAGAGCAAAATCACCAGGAGTTGATTGCAAATATAAATAATCAATTTTGTGACAAATAAAAAATTATATAATTATTAAAGTAATAATCTAAACGACCCTGGTTATAAAATAATGTTTGTAATTAGGTGAAACATGACACATGTAAAACCAAAAAACAAAGCAAACAAAAAGGACTCTCTTAAAACTCGATTTATGATTCAAATGTATATAATAAATATCAAGGCTTAAAGCCCACCCAAAAAAAAGGCACAGAGAAACAAATTAAGTTATAAATTTAATAGAAAAACAAGTTACAAGTAGAAAAAAAGCTTTACAAACACAAATATTATTTCATATATTTAATTTAAGAGATAATAATTCGATTACTCACCTGATAAGAGAGGAAGTGACTGCAATTCTACATCTGCATTATTTCTGTATCTGGAAGAACCCTGAGATTTCTTCTTCTTCTTTAATGACCGTTTGGCAAATGGGTCGATCCTATCTACAAATGTAGTTGACATTGTGCAAGAGTTTAATTTAATGTCTTCTTCATAAACTTCGTGGCACATTCATTCCAACTAATTGTCAAAGAGATATATTAAAAACAATTGACACAACCTAACTTCAACACTCCCCCACTTTGATTAATTTTGTTCATTTCTAGAAGTATGTATACAAAAACGTTGGTGAATGGTAGCAACTTTCAAAGCTTAAACTTTATAGATATTGCTAAAAGGGATTTATATGTTAATGGACATTACATTACATTATTACTCAGTAAACCTACAATAATTAATCACTCATAACCTAAACAATAATTTGATAAATACCCCTAAAACAAACTTCATAGGCATTGCTACTGTTAATAAACGAGTTTTTCATTAATGGAATCACAAACTAAAGACTTCCTTCCCTATACAACAGGCAAAATGTCATTAATATTTTAGTTTTCCACATATTTAAAAGCGCAAACAATCTCTTTGAATAGTAGAAAGACAACCTTCAAGAAACCATTTTAAACCAGGCACTAATTCAGAAGGTAACTAGATAAAAAAATAATCATATTTTGAGTTACTGATAATATAACTGCGTTGACCCACTGGTCATTGAGTTTCTAAATGGGAGTGAACACAAAATGAACAACACACAGCGCCGAACTCCTTTTTTTTTTCTATTTTTTTTTTCTTCACACTGATAAAAGTCACTGGTTTAAATTCTTTCAAAAATAGCCACTTTTGAATCACGTTAATGTAAATATAAAAGACGACATTAAGATAAATTGATCGTCGCCTTCAAAAACAGAGTAAGTCCAACTTTGAGATGGATCTAAATTCTAAGCCCGAAAATAGTTTTCACGTGAAATCTCGCAATCTACGAGAGAGATCCCATAGTCAAAGCCATTATAATACACATAAAAATGAATAACTATAAACTTTTTTATTGTAAGCTGAAAAAAATAAAATAAAATAAACCTTCATAAAATTCTTTCTAGTTTTAATAATAATTTTATAACATTTTTTAAATAAAAAAAATATATTTGCAACGAGAAATTATAAGGATGTAGCCGGCAACTATAACCTCAGTAAAACCTTCTTTGTCAAGTTAATAAATTGTATGTAATAAAAAAGAATGCATACATAAGAATATCAATCGCCGAGAACATAAACCCATAACGCCTCCATGGGGAGGGGGGCTTATATAGGGGGACTGCAGCCCCCCCCACCCCGAAAACGGTATAAATATGCCATAAAAACCTTAAATAGCGTAATAGCGTTATAATATAATAATGTGAAGTTTAGGGGCCTCCTCACAGTTTTTTTCTGGTTGTTCTATGAAGTATTTTGAAGCATTCAACATGAATCCGTAAAAAAAAAAAAAAGTCGCTCTCAACTAGGAAAAAAGTTATCAAGCAATAAAGTTCACTGTTATGCAGATAAAATTGGGAAATAGAGCACCAATTCGTATTTAGTGCATCAAAATACTCCATGGAACAACCAGAAAAAAATCGGTGAGGAGACCCCCTAAACTTCACAATTGCCAAAATTATTGTATTAAAAAAATAGCACAAAGACCAAATAGGCTAATCATGGAATAACTGGAACTTCAAAATATAGAACCATCCTCGCCCAGAAGATTATTGGTAATTATGAATTAGGGTTGCATGAAGAATTAGGGTTTCTACCCCGCATTTATAATTGTCATGGCATTTATAGGAAAATGTTATCATGAACAAAACTTGCCAGAGAATTATTCGTTTCTTCATAGATACTAAAATGAATGAACTCTCCAATGTTAAACAAGCCCTACCACACAACCTATACTGCGGAAAATGGCTTATTTGCAGACAGGAAATATATTAAGTATATGTAAAAGTACATTCAACGAAATCGTTTCGAAAAAAAACATGAAAATTGTAGGGTAATTGCAATATAAGATGAAAAATAGGGTTTCATCCAAGAAAATAACGACAAATAACAGTCTACACTCGATTAAATTGATAAAATTAAAACGACAGTAGGAGGCAAGAGTTTAGATACATTTCCTTTTCTAGGCGCTCCAATGAAATTTAACATTTTCTAAGTCAATTTCGGAAGACTCCAACCCGTCAAAATCCACACAGACCATTTTCTTAATTGTCTTAGCGCGTTCCCTCAGGAATTTTCTGAAAGACCTCAGTGAATTTTTTAGTACAATTCTGTTTTCCTTGAAATTGAGGGATTGTACGTATTAATTTATAATTGTTAATACAGTGGAACTTGGATAATTCGAAATCGTCTTTATTTAGAATATTTCTCTCGGTCCCTAGAATTTAGGGCATGAACAATGTAAAAAAAAATCGTGGTTAATTCGAATAAAATTTTGGATAATTCGAATTTTTTACTAGTCTGTGCCTCCAATCGGAAGTGGACACAGAGGCGGTCGATCTTAAATCTTGTGAAAATATTCTCCCCTCGGGTAAGGTTGATAGTAAGATACGGATGTAGGGGTTCAAGGACAAGAAGCGCGGCGGTCTCAAAGTCTAGTTCTTGGACTCGAGGAGTTCTGCAAAGTGGTGGGGCGCGCTTCCTCCCTTCTAGGGGTAGTTATAGTTACAACCTGTTGTTTTATCCTAGAATTCCCTCACACCATCCCTCTGATCTTCATTTCTTATTTTATTTTAGGTAAATGTGAATGAGCGCTGTCTCCACACTGATCCTTTTGAAATGTTGCACTATAACGTATTTTGATGCACTAAACACGAATTCGTTTAAAAAAAAGCTCGCTTTTCACTAGGAAAGAAGTTATTAAGCACTAAAGTTCACTGTTATGGAGGTTATAAAAGACGGGGTAACAGTCTATTTGTAAACACGCGCATGCGCAATAGTCCTTAATGACGAAGTGTAATTGAAATTTAGACTCACCTTGTGGTAGCTGACTTGGTCGTAAATTGTCGCTTTTGGGCATACGTGCTATGCGTTTCCGCTCGCTCCGCTCGCTCAAGAAAATATCAAAACCCCTAGCCAATCCAACTCGCTAAAATTAATAGAATTCTATTAATTTTAGCGAGTTGGATTGACTAGAGTTTTGATATCTTCTTAAAATTTAAAAAAAAAATTTAAAGAATGGTTTATTATTTAAAAAAAATATTTTTGAATAACTAACTGGAGATAAATTGATAAATAATTGATGGTGAATTTCAATTAGACATCCTTATTAAGAACTTTTCCATACCCGCGCATGCGCATGTTGACAAACATAGTAGGTTACATTACTTTTCAGAACCCGCACAACAGTGAACTTTAGTGTTTCATAACTTCTTTCCTAGTGAAAAGCGAGCTTTTTTTTTTTTTAACGGATTCGTGTTTAGTGCATCAAAATACGTTATAGTGCAACATTTCAAAAGGATCGGTGTGGAGACCGCGCTCCTTCACATTTACCTTATTTTATTATAAGGGCTTCGCAACTAAGGCTATGAGCCCGTCTTATTCAGTTGTAAGTCCTAGATCTGTTGTATTGTTTGTGCATTGAATTTTTGGTGTACAGTGCAGTTCTGTGAGTAGTTGATTTTTTATGTCGAAGCCTAGAGGTTATAAAACTTTAACGTGTTCAGAGAAAATAGCTGCGATTAAAGAAGTTGAAAAAGGAATAAAGAAGAAATCTGAAATTGCCAAGGACTTACCTGAAAAATAAATAAAAAAATTCTTGCCCATGAAAATGACTTTTTTTTCAAAACAATAGGCTTTTATTTTCACTTTTTTGATAAATTATTTATTGGGGGGTAAATGGGCGGGCTAAAGGGTTGCTGGAGCGGACGTGCGGCTATGGGAATCGTCCGACTTCTTTTGGGAGCTCTGCTAAGCTATAGTGCCCTATTCCACTGCTTAGCATCTCCTAGTATACCTGATTCCCGTCAACGCCTACTGCTTTTCCTCCCCGTGGACCCCCTGGGCAACGTTCTTGTAGATTACATGAACGGCGAAAAGCAGAGGCGGGCATCCGTGATGAGGCAGGGACACCTCCCCTGCTGAGCGGATCCTCTCCTTCGGGAGGAACTGTGTCGGTCTGCCGGCCTACGTGGCAGCCCCACCAGCAGACTCGGTGACGAGGATTAGGGGTCTGAGTCATTTAAAAAAATCGTACCTACAAGCACTATAAAGGATACAGGCGGATTGCCCCTAAAGGGTAACCCAGAGGGAATGCAGGACCCTTTGGGCGACACACGCATGGCTATGGACCCTCTGATGTCTCATGGAAACAAAACCTCAGTTACCTTCAAGGAAGCTGTAGGAAATAGTTTAACTACGGCGTCTTGTTCGGGTCAGAATACAACTGATACGAACCAGACGTTGAGTAATGATAAGGAAGATTCGATTTCTCAGTACAGTTTGACCCCTTATAGGCCGCCGTCAAGGTCTCCTGAGAAAAAGAAGATAGAAAGAGGAAGCAAAAGGCCACTCGAAGAACTTGTCACGAAAGAGCAAAAATTTTCGAAGTATATAGTTTTGAGCAGAGCGGATGACAATTCCTTTACCAAGGTATCTCCGTTTCTAATTAACAAACTTATACTACAGGAACATGGTAATGTGGCCGGAATCAGTAAAACGGCAAATGGCTCATTATTAATAGAAGCAACTACGCAGGTGGGGTCTCCCGTAGTCTAATGGCTAGCGTCTTGGATTCATAAGCGGGAGATGGTGGGTTCGATTCCCAACCTCCGGCAGGAATTTTATCATCCCACGGCTCGCTGGTAAAATTCCTCGCTGCACCCTGGATGTCGGCGCTAATGACCTAGATGTAGATGCGCCATAAAAAAAAAAAAAAAAAAAAAAAAAAAAAAAAAAAAAAAAAAAAAAAAAAAAATATGCTAACGACTAAAACTCGGGGAGAGTTTAGTGTCAAGGCAGAATTGCATAAAACACTGAACACTTCCAGAGGAATGGTTACCTGCTTAGACTTTGAGCACTCATCAGATGAAGAAATATTGGAGGGATTAAAAGATCAGGGCGTCATTGCTGTCCGCAGATTTTTCCGCAAGGAGAGGTCAGCGAGCAGCAAGGATGATACCTTAAAATTTACTGGAAGCGTTATGCTGACATTTAATCGTCCTGAAATCCCTACTAATATACAAGCTGCCTTTTACAAATTAAGAGTCCGGCCTTACATCCCACCACCATTAAGGTGTTTTAGGTGCCAAAGGTTTGGACATTCGGCGATGAGGAGCAAATCAGAGCGGGAGATTTGTATTTGTGGGTATCCATCCCATAATCCAGATCCTTCCCCTTCTCCTCCCAAATGTCCAAACTGCGAGGGCCCCCACAATTCACGCTCTAAAGACTGCTTAGAGTACAAAATAGAAAATTAAATACAAAAAATGCGGACTGAAATAAAAACTTTGACGTTCAAGGAAGCAAGAGTACTTATGCCTGGAGAGGTACATACTCCAGTGCAGCCAAAAATGAGGCTAACAAAGAAGTAAAAGATAAAAATATTACTAAAAAAAAACAGAAAGAACCTATATCCCCCAAAACCCTTATACCTGAAACACCCAAACCCCCAAATCCCCTCCCACTCCCAATCAATCCCCCACCCGTTTGTACCCTACCATCCACCTCTAACCCCCCTTTAAATATCTCCATTTCGGTGGAGAAAAATGAAGAATCGGTAAAAGAAATAGACCCTACATCTGACATTCCTAAACTTCCTTCTTCTTCATTATCCGAGGCGAATTGCCTAGGAGATATGAGGGATGACGGAGGTGGCCCTTTCCTCCCTCTAAAGGGGAGGCGAAAGAAAGTAAAGGAAAAAGCGAAAAATCGCAGTTCCGGGAAACAACTTGCTGAGTCGGTCCAAATATAATTTAAAAACAAATAAATGTCCAAGTTGAATAGATTCCTTCAGTGGAACATACGTGGCTTTACTGATCATAGCGACGAACTGCGCTACCTACTACGAACTTATAACCCACTAGTGGTGGCGCTTCAGGAAACAAAGTTTCCTGTAGGAGCGGCCCGTCAGTTGGGTGGCTACAAATGTGTACACAAAGAGCCAAGAATATTACCTGGTGGCCGAAGCCACGGAGGTGTTGCTCTGTACACTATGGAGAATCTGGGAGCTCGCTCCATTAGTCTAGTAACACCATTACAAGCAGTCGCTGTGCGTCTGGAGGCTCCGATAAGGTGCACACTATGCTCACTATACCTTCCAGACGGAAGAGGATATAATATAAATGACATAAAAGACCTCATTAATCAATTACCACCTCCTATAATCGTGCTAGGTGACTTTAATACTCACCATGTTTGCGGGGATCACAAAGGACCACCGCTCAAGGCCGCCTACTGTACAGTGGCCTTGAGGAGGTGGACCTTGTGATTATCAATGATGGTTTACCCACCCACTTTACAGAATCATCAGGAAAACTGGATGTAATCGACCTTTCAGTCGTAAGTCCATCAATTGGGACCTATCTCCAGTGGAGTGTGCTTGGGGACCTTCACCGGTCAGATCATTTCCCAATAATAATAAACCATGCTGGAAGATATAGTGAGCATATGAAACCTGTAAAATGGAATTTTAAACTTGCCGACTGGAATAAATACCAAGAATTAATCTGTTTACCCGACTCAGCTAATTCTTCAGAGGATCTCCTTCATAAGATGATGTTAGCAATAAACGATGCTGCACGTCAGTCAGTACCATTTTCCTCATACCACTCAAGGAGACCACCTGTTTCTTGGTGGGATGAGGAATGCAGGGAGGTTAATCGGACAAAAAAGAAGGCATTTAACCGCTTCAGACGATATCCTACTGAAGCAAACCTTGTCTCCTTCAAGAAAGCACGAGCAATAGAAAGACGGGTAAAACTCCAAAAGAAGAGAGAATCCTGGGCGAATTATGTAACATCTATAACGAGAAACGCACCTCCTTCCGAAGTCTGGAGAAAAATTAGAGCGATTGGTGGCAGGCATTTCAAGTGCCAAATACCATTCCTCCTAAATAATGGAGAATATACCAATGAGCCACAGGTGGTCGCAAGAATTTTTGCAGACCACTTTGGCTCCTCATTTAGTACTTCGAGCTACACGAACGAGTTCCTACAAATAAAGGCCGACGGTGAATCAATTCCTCTAGACTTCGGAACGATCGATGACATTTCGTCTGATTACAATGCTCCGTTCACAATTGAAGAGTTGGAAAGGGCGCTCCAGGCATCATCTAGGAGATCTTCGCCGGGATGTGATGGGGTGCCGTATGAAATTCTCCTTAACCTCCCTGATAAGGCAATTATAAAATTACTTGAGTTATTTAATCAACTTTGGACCAGTGCTAAGTACCCCAAGGCTTGGAAAGAGGCAATTATCATACCGATCATAAAACCCGGTAAGGACCCAAAGTCTCCAGGTAGCTACAGACCTATATCACTTCTTTGTTGTATGGATATAAATAATTTTATATCCACATACCAAGCCGGTTTCAGAAAAGGATACACCACTCAAGACCAGTTGATGCTATTGGAGCATACAATCCAAAATGCCTTCACCTCCCGCCAACATGTCACTGCGATATTCTTTGATATTAAACAGGCATATGACAGAGTTTGGAGACATGACATTCTCCGTCGACTGCACGGGTGGGGGTTCAGAGGTAGGCTGCCCCTGTTCCTCAAGAGTTTTCTTGAGGAAAGGACATTTAAAGTCAGAATAAGTGACGCTCTGTCAACCCCACGTGTGCAGGAGATTGGAATCCCACAGGGATCTGTGTTGATGTGTTGAGTGTTACACTTTTTTTGGTAGCAATTAACGGAATTGCCGATGGTGTGGGGGAGCGGATAGACAGGTCGCTCTACGCGGACGACCTCGCTCTGTTTGTTCCGCATCCTCCTGAGGATTCTGATGCCCAGAGCCTGCAAGAAGCGATTAATGTGGTTAATGAAACGGCCGTAAGACGAGGTTTAACACTCTCTCCCGAGAAAACAGTAGGTGTTCACTTTTGTAGACTCCGTAAACCACATAGTCACCCTAATCTTTTTATGGGTGCTTCTGAGATAGTCTTCAAAGATGAACACATATTTCTTGGGCTGGTAATGGACAAGCAATTGAGATGGAAAAAACACATTAGTCATGTTGTTCAGAGATGTGAGGCATCGCTCCGAATTCTAAAAACTCTGTCACGACTAAAGTGGGGAGCCGAAATCTGTACTTTTACAGATTTTTGATTTACACTTATCAGGTCCAGAGTTGATTATGGGTGTCCAATATACGGATCTGCTCGTAAATCATGGCTCCGGCAGCTTGATACACTTTACAATGCAGGACTTCGAGTTGCCATTGGTGCCTTCAGAACAAGTCCATTAGAGTCCATTTATGTGGAGTCCGGACATCTACCTCCAGAACATAGGAGGAATCTACTGGCATTGACGTACACAACATCGCTGCAGACTAAAACTAATCATTTCCTAAATGATATGGTACAGAGCGACGCTTTATCAGTCATCTATAGTACTAGGCGGACAATAACTAGACCTTTGGTTGTGAGAGCAGATGAAGCTAAGCTGCGTTATAACGGTCCTTGGGATAACATTATGGCGATCCAACGCCGCTTTACATGACCATGGGTTATCCCAGATCTCTCTATTGACCTCACATTGGCTCGATATGGAAAAAATTGTACTTCATCGGCTGTTTATAATAAGTGTTTCCACGAAGCGAGTCAGAGATATACTAAACATTTAATGATTTTCACAGATGGCTCAAAGTTGTGCAACGGAGTCGGGTGCGGTATATTCATAGACAATGAAAGACTGCACTCGGTCCCCTTGCACCCAAATACAAGCATATTCCAAGCAGAACTGATAGCAATTAAAATAGCTTTAGAACGATACGGGAACCTTGAATCCAGAATATTAGTATGCTCCGATTCATATAGCTCTCTGATTGCTCTCAAGAATAAATTTACTCAAGATCCTCTGTTATTGGAAATCATCAATCTAGTTACAACTGCACAATCCAGAGGAGCGATAGTAACGTTCCTCTGGATACCAGGACATACTGGAATTGGTGGCAATGACAGGGCGGACGAGTTGGCGCGGCAGGCAGCCTCAGTAGCGCCTGATCCTGCCTCCCCTCTACACATCAATGACGTGAAACAATTATTGAAACATCTGGTGAAGCAAAAATGGCAGGAGGAGTATAATAACAAACCTCTGTTCATTAGAAACGTAGAAGAGTCTGTAACTACCATGAAACCAATGAGCATTCCAAAGAGACGAGATGACCTAGTGATAACACGACTAAGGATCGGTCACACTCGTCTAACACATGGTTATCACCTGGTTGGGCGCCGAAGGCCTCAATGCTCGCGATATGGGGACCTCCTTGATGTAAAACAAATCTTGGTGGACTGCGCATCGTTACAGGAAGCTAGGCTTCGGCACCAACTAGCAAATAATCTTAGCGACTTGTTGTGTAGAAGTGAGCCATCTGTGAAGAGACTGATAGAGTATTTAAAATATATCAAAATGTATAGCCTGATATAACTGTATTGAAATTATCGGTTGTGTACGTTTACTATAAAGTGGAAGTATTGTTTTGGAGTGTACATATGACTTGTGCTTATATTTAATGGAAATATATATATATATATATATATATATATATATATATATATATATATGTATGTATGTATACATATATATATATATATATATATATATATATATATATTTGAGTGTATGCATATTGTGTATGAATGTATTTATTGTATGAGTGAGTATTAGGGATTAAATGTGTAAATATGTAAATAGCTTTTTTAGTTTTAGTTTTAGTGGTAGGTTAACACATTCACTGCCCATCAAAATTTTAAAACTTCCTCAGGAGCCAACTACTTTTTTCTTATTTTCATTAATAAATAGCTAATAGTATAAAGCATAATGAGTTAAAATGCATTTCTAATGACGCTAACATCCGGTTTGAAGCACGCCCCGGGAGCCGGGGCGAGGGCACCGTGCGAAGTCTCACCCCGGTAGCCGGGGCGTGGGCACCAACTCGAGTCTCACTCAGTTACCTGAAATGGTTCGTATCATTGTCTTTGTTGGGAAATCTATTGTAGAAATACCAATAGAGTGATATTATACTTAAGTCCAAGTTAATATAATATGCTTTTATTGTATAAATAAACACGCGATGTAGGCGTAATTTATTTTGCATTATTATTTTATTTTATTTATTTTCAATTTTCCTAATTTATTAATAAAACCTATAACTATTATTCATTATCTACCTTCTGCTCCTAATATCTTACTGACTAACATACTATTCTAATTATTGATTCCTATACTTACACTAACAATTCTTACTTATAGTTACGAAATTGCAATATCAATTTTTTCGATTTCTAATTTACGAATCGATTTCTAAATCGTCATCAGAGGCATTGAAAATTATGTCATGGATTGCCTGAAAATAAAGCGGTTTTCATTACTCTAAAAATATATAATGACTACTGAACATCCAATAAAAAAAAAGTAAAATACCTTTTTCTGAACTTTTCGTTTTTAGGGTGATGCCCGAAAATCGTATCAGAATATTTTATTAGTATTTTTCTAAATTCTTTCTTCCATTTTTATAATTTAATGACATAAATACTCATAATTTCGTATCTGAAGAAACAGGAGAGGAGATACTACTTTCTGTTGCGCTACGTTGACTTGTCGGCCCGAAAGTAGGAGACACTTTTCGGCCGACTAGTCAACGTAGCTTCACTTTCCGTAAATCGATTTTTAGTAAACTGAGAAATATATTATAAAGAAGACATTAAAACGAATAATTATTGATTTAATTAAACCAGAATTAAAGCAATGGGATCTGTTATAACTGTTATGAAGAGAATTTTTTCTTACGTAAATATTATAAAAAATGACAACCTTAAATGATATCCCTGACCGCTGTTGTTTTTTTCCACTACATCCAGACATTCTAGGATCTAAAGAACAACGTTACACAATAATTAACTCTACTGAATAATTATAAAAAGGTTTTACACATTTAATTTATTGTTAATGGATACTCGCGTAAATATTGAAGAAATTGTCGTAAAAATGTAATTTTTCAGGAACCAATGATATTTTTACAAGACTTGTTCACTTACCAATGCATAGAAACAATCGAAACCCTTCTGTGAGATATCCAGCCTGTGCTAGAGCAATAAAACGGGAGGTAGGAGGATACCCCGGGAGCCGGGGCGAGGGCACCCGGCGAAGGTATAGCTCACCCCGGCTCCCGGGGCGTGGGCAGTGAACGCGTTAAGGTTAATGGTTCTTCTAATATTTGTTAAAAATGAAGAGCCAATGTAAATAGTATCTATAATAGTAGTTTTAAAAGCGCGGTAGTTGCCAACTTCCTTCCGCAAAAAAAAACAGAGCTGCAAATGACCTTGGCAGTGGAAGCACCTATAATCAATAAATAAATAAAAAAAAAATTATTGATTACTTATTTACGTAATCATCAATTCATGAAATGTTTGTTTTTCTTTAAATAAAATGCAATTTCTTTAAATTGAAAATATGAAGTTCTATTTTTTAGCCCTTTATTTTCTTTCGAAAACTTCTGTAATTCGAATTTTGGATAATTCGAACTTTTTTATCGGTCCCTAGGGGTTCGAATTATCCAAGTTCTACTTTCGAAGTTTTCAAATAAAATATCAATTATTTTATTTAAATTTATTATGAATTCCGTGTAACAGTTTTTTCAATTATTATTCTCAAATATTATTACTGTTGATGTTTTTAATTATTAACTGTTATTTTGATTTAATGAAACAAGTTAAAAATAAAGCAAATCATCATAAATGTATTAGATTTGCGCTTATAGGCATCCTGGTAAACTGTAGTAGGTAATCAAATGAAACCATTTTTAAGGCCATATCTATGTAGATCGATCTTATTCGGATTAATTCGCGTTTAAGTGGAGTAATTTCCGCTTAGGATACTGACAATTTCCTGTAGTGACACCTGAGATCTTACTTCGGTTTTAGGTTGCATTTGACATTTTTACGTGTGTTTACATTATTCACGAAAGATTAAGACAAAACAGTAACTGTTTTAAGTCTAAGCTTTCAAAATTACACTGCGGCAAATAATGGTAAAACAGTTCCCGCGAGTCGGACTTTTGTATTTGTATCTCAACGCTTCGTTTTTTAAGTTTTTGTAGTATTTTTTTTTAATTGGATTTAAATGGAAATTAATATTTTATTAACATAAAGTATGTAAATGAGAAATATGTTTGTAATAGTGTATTCCTAGAGCGAATATTAAGAAGAGTAAGTTTCGTTTAGGATTGTATAAAATCTTGCTTTTCTATAAGATTTCAATGGAATAGGTTTGTATGTTTCTTACGAAAGATCAAATAATATAGTTATATTCCAAGCTTTCCGAATTGCTCTAGAGATAAGATTGGAAACAGGCTAAGGTGAGGCAGTTCCAGTGAGTCTTAATATTTTATATTTGTCTTTTCGCTCTTTAGCCGGCTCAAAAATGGTCCGATTTTGATCACAGTTGCTATACAAATATAAGGTATAATTTGAAAGGTCGAGTTCGTTATCCAACGGAATCCATCCACCGGAACATTGGCCAGTCAAAGACGAGCATTCTTTCCTGCAGGAATGATGAATCTGTACGGAAAGAACGCATGTGTATGGATGAAATAGGAAAGAGTGCCGGTCGGGTCATCCCTTCAGTCGGCTCACTTTGGTATTATCCGTTTTGTTTTCATGTCGTTAATGGGGGCTCGTCTTTCCTCTCAGCTGCCACCGTGTCCTCCAGGATTGCGTGTCAGTCTTTACTTACTTATCAATCATGATGATTAGATAGTTAGCCGTCGAGGTGATAAGTAAAGATGTTAGGTACCATCATACTTCTTTGCTCTCAGCTTTTAGCGCGGTTCCTCCCTCCCTCCATAGGCAGGAACCCGTTTATGAGGTTGACCTCATGACGCGATCCGGACGTGCCGACACGAAAATTTCATGTTTCAGATCGATAATATAACGGCGGAGCGACATTCGTGCAAAAAAATCGGAACGCTTGCATTTTCGAGTCCATATACATGCTGGTACTCGTTTTATAAGTTTCTTAACGTAGAAAATCGAATGCATCCATTTTTAAAGCGATATCTGTAACAGTTTTTGAGAAAAATTGAAAAACCAACTTTTCCAAACTAATTTTCATTTTGGGTATTCAGAAACGATTAATTCAGTTGAAACTTGTTCCAGACGTTATATATTCATCTAATCTAAGATAGATACATTTTGGTTCCGTTTGGAGTGAAGAGTACTAGAAATAAAATATTTCATTAACGGGCATGACAAGTTTTGAGATTTGCGTATATTTTCTAAAATATCTCGAAAACGGTTGGAAAATCGTGGTAAGTAGAATGTGACCATTCGAAAGCTTACTAAATTTCCTACAAAAAAAGTAGTAGATGCAATTTTCGATGTCAATGCGAGAAATAACTTCAAAGTTTTTAGTTTTGTTCTTTTCATCGGGGTTTTGTCACTGTTTACCTAACGTTTTAATTGTCACAGTTTTTTTTTTTTTAATTGGATTTAATAGTTTTTTGTTTTTTTGGGTACTTCTACTACTGATAAATTTAATACTAAAATTAGAGTTTTATTTTAATAAAATAAGGTATGAAAATGAGAACCGTATTGGTAATAGTGTTTGTCATGTCGAACGTTGAGAAGGCGGAGGGAGTCATTTCCGCTTAAAATAATATCAGTTTCCTGTTGTGGTCCCTTAAATCTTCCTTGTCTTTCAGATGTCATTTTATAT
The DNA here is from genome assembly GCA_946811695.1 of Gonocerus acuteangulatus. Taxonomy (NCBI): domain Eukaryota; kingdom Metazoa; phylum Arthropoda; class Insecta; order Hemiptera; family Coreidae; genus Gonocerus; species Gonocerus acuteangulatus. The sequence goes on from OX328132.1 coordinate 76,862,897, forward strand.
TTTTCACGCAAGTCAAAACCTTTCCAAAACTGCCCAAAATTTGTAAATGACACTAGGGATATTAACACAATCACGCTATGATGACGCAGTTCCTGCGTGTCGGACTTTCACCTTTGCTCTTGCTTTGCTTGCTGGACGTGATAGGTTATAGAGACACAGGGTGATGAAGGAGAACTAAGTGGAGATGTAATAAATATACCAAAACATGTGATTAAAGAGTTTATTGAAGTGTACAGATCATACACAGCACTATGGCAATTGAAGAAAACATTTACGGAAACAGAAATTTAAAATATACATGCCACCAAGGTCTTGTTCAAGTCTGGAAATCCAAACTCTTCTTTTTTTCTACTCCATGAAAAACTGTATACACCAACTGCAATAACAGAAATTGCTACCACTTTCCTTCGACCCTTCGTCAAAACTGCGGGATTGGATGAGAGGACACACCTTTCCCTCCACAGGACAGCAATCCTTCTGAAGGCCAGAGGAAAACCCCCATACACGGACACTCTTTCCTGCCAGTTACATTTCAGTCAACAATCCTCGCGGATTGCTATTTCTCGTTAGTGGCGACGAGAGAATTACGAATCCTACGGATCGAACGGCGAGATAACTTGAGAGGAATGATTGCAGGAAAGTCTTGTCGTTAGTGGCCACGAGAGGAATATAATCCTCTCATCTTTCCTTAAGGATTTCACTAAGTGGAAAGAACGTAGGGAAAGAATGCTCGTCTATGGGGGGAGGGGTATTGTTTTTTAAGCGAGTTTCAAGCGAAAAAATAAAATTGTTGCGCTTACGTTTTTACGACAATAGGCTTTCAGATACACTTTTTATAGGGTTTATAATGTAGGAAAACGATTGAAATCATCTTTAAAGCGGCGTCTTTGACCACTATTGAGACAAATTGAAACAACTAGTATTCCTAACTTATATTCGGTTTGGTTACTCTAAAACGACGGATTTAGTTGATTTTTTTTTTGAGAAGTTTGACATTCATCTTAGCTTAAATATTTAAACTCTAGTTTGTTAGTTAAGGAAGTATTATTAACAGACACGAGTAGTTTCAGGATTTTCTAAAATATCTCAAAACTATTAAACGGTTTTGAGATATTTTGTACACACACATCTGTACTCACACGGTTGGGCAAAAGATATGCCCGGGTTTCGGGGAGGAATAAAAATAAAACTTTTTGACTTAAAGAGATGATTATTTTTTTTTTTTTTGATTTGTTAGTTTAAACACTTATTTTTCAAGTTGTTTTGAAAAATGATATCTGCTTGATGGCCGCCTTCACCAGCAAAAATTGTTGGAGTCGATTTCTGAAACTTCTGGCAGTTTTCCTGCACATCTCAAGTGCAAATGCGTTCATCTCCTCAACAAAACGGTTATGGTGTGGGGTCTGCTCTTGAAAACATTTTCCTTTTGGTAACATCACAGAAAAAAAGACGAATATGCTCATATCAGGCGAGCGTGCGGGCCTCACTTCACCCTTGAGAGAGACGTGATGAGCGAAGAACATAGAGAAGATTTAGACCTGTGCAGTGGCCGGCCGAAAACCCTGATCTGGCGTCGCTTGATTTTTAGGAGTGCAGTTGGCGTAAGTTGCAAGTGTACAAAGTACCCATTTAGGAAATAAACCACCGGATTGCAGGGATTCGCGAATCATTTGTGGAAATGAGAGCTAACAATGATCCGATTGCAAGGACTACATCAGCGGTGTGACCAGATGTCATCAGTGAATTCTGCATGGAGGCCAGTTGTAAGAACGTTTAAAATTTTTGATTTTTTTTATTCAATTTTTATGTAAGACTTGCTATAATAATTAAATGTCAATTTCATCAAGAATAATTCGCATTTATTTTTGATAATATCTCGAAAATAAACATAATATTACTTTCATTTCTTTGATGTTTTTTTCACTCTAGAATTCCAATTACACTATGAAATTGAGAGGTAACCTCAGTTCTGAGTATACCGCTGGAAAGCTGATTAAATTTTACAACCTTAGTAAGATCCGGCAGTCTGCAGGATTTTTTTTTTTGTTGGAAAAGTAGTGATTTTCGAAAAGTAGCCGCTAACCAGAAACTTTTATTAATGGTTACTTTTTGAGTTAAAATTATGGTTTGAATGAGATAATTGTGAACATTGAATATGCATTAGTGTTATTTTAAATTTAATGCTGATGTAATGAATCGTTAAACAAAAATTTGTACAAGCAGAGAAAATTGGAGTTGTACTTCAAAAACCACTTTTTTTTCCCAAAGAATATTAAGAATGGCATATGTCAGGAACGGAGTGAGATTGAAATGTGTAGTTGGTGGTGTTGAAGTACATTTTTTTTGTAACTTTCGATACACTCTGTACATATACAGGGTGGTCCCGAAGGAAATCGCCATACTTGAGGGGTGTGTATGCCAACTAAAGTGAAGTTGAATGCCATCAAGGAAAAATTTTTACTTGCATTATTTCCCTAGATATAGGCGTTTCAATGTTGTTGTTTTTTTTTCTAAACGCTAGTTTTTGAGTATTTTTGCGCTATTAGTCGTTCACGCCATAAATAAAATTTAATTCTGATGAAATTTTCAAAATTTTCATTAAATTTCCTATAAGATCCCGTCTACCTCGTGCAAAAATTGTCAAGGTAAATTCACAGCAGCCACCCAAACGAATAACTTATCACGAAATAAAGATTTTTCATTTTTAATGTTCCACGCACCGCTACAACATTTTTTTTTGGTTAGGTAGATGGGACTTTCAAAAAAGTTGCGTTATTTCATTACCTTTTAAAAGGTACAACCACATCTTGGATACTTACATGATTGATTTGGTAGTAAGTGTTAAAGGTATATAAACGTAAAGCCGCCTGAGAAGTTTTTATAGGTTATAGGAATTTTTATACACACCCTTCAAGTATGGCGATTTCCTTCGGGACCACCCTGTATATACATTATATAGAATATTTGTTCTTCAGTTTTCCTAATATTTGAATTCGTCATTTTTCGAAGGGATATCAGTAATAGGGTTTTTCGTCTTCGAGCGGAAAGTACATATATACCTCTATGAAGGTTGCCAATGATAAATAATGGTATCGATAATAGGAGTAGTCATGTTATCCCTGTAACTCTCGGGAAGATTATCTCTTGGAAATGTAACGTTTTAGTTTTGTTGATAATTTATTATTTTCATTCCAAATTCTTTATTTCTTTCTTTATATACCAAATAAAGTTGATGTTAACAGGTGGGTAGTCAATTTCTTTATATTTTCTTGATTTTTAGTTCTTCTACTGAAGGCATTAATGTTTTACAGTTACGAATAAATTTGCTGTATTGCCCCATTATTATACTTCGCAAATAGATTTATATTTATTTAAAATTTGTTTTTTATTTGCTTATATTTCTAATCTGATCTTTTATTACAGGATTATTGGTGTTAATATCAGGTCTTTATTGCATTTTCCCCTGAGTCATTTGCTTTTGAGGGGTTACTACTTTAATTTTGTTAGTTTTATGAAGATTAAAGTGTTATGAGACCATTGTTATGTATGTTTTTTTGAAATTATTCCATGTATTATTTTGACACTAGTTTGTAAGAGTGTGTTATGTCACTTCAGAGTAGCTAGAGTTCAAGTTTAGATGAAATAAAGAACTAAAAAAGAGGAACTTTTTCTTTGTATAAGTAGGTAGAATATTTTTTATTTTCTTGACAACTTATTCTATAACGTATGAGTTCAAAGTTGATTTCAAAGTCGTCGATTTCAAAGTTGATGCTTCTGTCTAATATTTTAGGGTCTATTTTTTTTTTTTTTTTTTTTTTTTTTTTTTTATAAATTACCAGCGTTTTTGATCTCAGAGACATATTTTTATTTATTACTTATTACAATGAACTCTGAAGTAATGATTTTTGAGAATTTCTTATGTTGTTCAGATTTTGCTTTCTAGTGCAAAACATTACTAATTGTAGAAGTAATACAATTAGATGTTACACATACTTGTGTTGGTAGATATATCTCTCTAACGTTTCAGGCTTGATTACTGTGTTCTTAATTTCATTCACTTATTATCATTCAAAAAATTAATGTTTACAGTAAAATTGTCTAAAGTTTTAAATGTGTTACTCTGTTCATTTTGTCATTTTAAGTCTGAACTTGTAAGAGCTATCCATAAATTCCAGGCCTCAAAACATATGTTGATCATCAGTACTCTCACATTAACAATGCTTTTTGCTTGTGATGTGTATTTTGTTTACAGTAGTTAATTTTTTTTTTTAATTAAAACAATTAAGAACCTTTCTTTCCTGAAAGGTGTTTTCTAATTAATATTAAAAAAAATCATTTAATGATATAAATTAATTCATTTAATTATTAATTCATTTTTATGAATAAATATTAAAGCAAAGTGAAAAAGATATTTCTATTATATGTATGAATACATAAAGGGATATGTCCAAAATCTATACTTAATTTAACACAATTCATAACTGTTTTCTTAAATAAATCGTAATGTCCCTGCTGGTATCTTAATGCTCTAAATTTATTGATTATTTCAATGAAATGACTCGCTCTGATATAGTTTGGGGAAATTTTAAAATTAACTCTTTTGGGCCTATAATCGAGTCAACTCGTCCATGGGTACCCGCTCTCCACGACCTCCTGACAAGTTAACTTGTTGGTAGGTACCCGTCTGTGGACAAGTTACCCCACAATTGACTTCTCTTCTACCGTATGTCCTGGACTGTATTAAAAAAAGAGGATAGAAAATTTGTATTTAACTCTTAGACTTCAACGATCCAATTCAGTGCGAAAATTATGGTCTTTGGGTATTGACTCTGTCACTATCTTCCTCACTAATATTTTGCTTGTCATGCTGCTAGGGTCAAATCTAAGAATCATTATTAGCTTTGACCCTGAGGAAGCTAGCAGCATAACTAGCAAAGCGTCTCTGAAGAAGATAGTGATATGGTCAATATTCAAAGCCAACAATATTTGGATCATTTTTAGTTAATTAATTATAATTTTTGTTGATTTTGAAAAACATACCTATTCCATTATATTTTTAAATTAAAATAGAAATATATCTTAGAAGAAAATATAGCTAAAATTACTTTTTTAAATTTTATCATATTCGTACATTTTCATTATTAAAAGTGGTTTATTTTTTTACCATATGATAATGGTAACCATAAGGTAATAACTTGAATGAGATAATTGTGAACATTGAATATGTTGGGAAGTACATGGGTTAAATTAACACAATCAATCTTGAGAATAAGTCTATATTATAACAACGCATTTAGCTGGGAGAGATATACATCGGCCATCTTGAACATACAACTCATAGGCTGACTTCTGCATGCCATCTATATCAAATACATCTAAATCTATTATATATTAATTAATTACATAAAAACATAAATATGATTTATATATCTAACACCCTCCCATAAATCTAATTTATTACAAACATTATAGGTTAATTAATTAAGCCTATATTCTTAACACATTTTTTATGTGATTTATTCAATGGTTTGGTAAGGAAGTCCGCTACCATCTCTTCACTCAGGACATACTTAATTATAACTTCACCTTTAGAAACATGCTCACACACAAAATGATGTCTGATGTCTATATGTTTGGTTTGTTGATTAACTACATCATTTTTAGTTAATTCAATGGCACTGGTATTGTCACAGTAGATGGTAATAGGATTTCTTAAAACTTCAGGGTAAATTTCTGAAATCAAATTCTTCAACCATAACCCTTCTTGAACTGCTAGAGATAAGCTCGTATATTCAGCATCACAGGTTGATAAGGCAATGGTCTTTTGCTTCTTGCGGTTCCATGAAATCGCAGATCCTTGGATCAAAAAACAGCTTCCAGAAACTGAAAATCTTCCATTATTTTTATTACCCCAGTCAGCATCGCAATACGCTACAGGACCTAGGGCACTATTTCTATTGAATTCAAGTTTATAGTTTAATGTACCTCTTATATATCTCAACAATCTTTTAACTGCAGACCTATGTATCTCTCTGTAGTTGTTGTTGAATCTGCTTAAAAAGTTTACAGCATACGTGATGTCTGGGCGAGACTTGAGCTAAATACAGAAGACTGCCGATGGCCTCCAGATTGGGAATCCGCTTCAATCCCTCTTCTTCTTCCACTTTCCGATCCTCCCCAGTAAAGTCCATACCAGGTTCCATAGGTGTGGCTACTGATTTAGCATTAACCATGTGAAATTTTTCCAGTACCTTTAATGCGTAATTCTTCTGTGAAATACAAATTTTACCAGTTTCTTCATCTCTTGTTAATTCCATTCCTAGGAATTGTCTGGCTTTCCCAAGATCTTTCATTTCAAAGTTTTTATTAAGTTGTGCCTTAATTTTCATTTTCTGTTTCTCATCGTTGGAGAAAATTATGAGGTCATCAACATATACAGCTATTATTATGATCTTAGAACTACCTTTCAAATAATATATACAAGGATCAGCATTAGACTGCGTAAGTCCCAGGTCTAACAATACTCTCTTGATCTTGTTATTCCAACGTCTGCCGCTTTGCTTCAGTCCGTAGATAGCCTTTTTTAATCTCCATACTTTTGATTTATTATTTTCATCCCAAAATTCCATGGGTGGAGAAACGTATAACTCTTCTTTAAGATCCCCATAAAGATAAGCTGTAACTACATCCATGTGATCTATCTGCAAGTCCTTTTTTGCTGCCAATGATAACAGATATCTAATTGAGGTATACTTGACTACAGGTGAAAATGTTTCTTCATAGTCCCTCCCATACCTCTGAGAACAACCTTTTATGACTAGTCGAGCCTTATATATTAGATCCCGATCAGGAGTTTCCTTAACTTTTAAAACCCACTTTGTTTGTAGTAACTTTGCATTCGCAGGTGGATCAACAACTTCAAAACTATCATTTTTTACTAAAGATTTCATTTCCTTTTCCATAGCCTGCTGCCACTTTTCTTTTTCGTTTCCCTTCATAACTACCTCAGAATCTAAACAACTTTCATTAGTCTGAGCAAGATACAATTCATGATTTGGCCATGACTTTTTAGTGATTTTTCGAGTTGATCTTCTAATCGAGTAGATTTGCCCTTACCTTCTTCATCCGTATTTTCTGGATTTTCGAAACCTAGGAAATCTTCTTCATCTGATTCAGTTTTCGGTGAATTCTTATCATTCCCATCTTCAGGTTGATCAATAACTTTCTCTTTGTGATCTATTGATTCAACTAATTTAACAAATGTTTGCTCTTGAGTTTCTACCGGCCTTATTTTGAAATTTAGGTCGTCGACGCCACGAATGTCTTCCAAAAATTTGACATCTCTTGAGATAATAACACGTTTTGGCTCCTTGGGATTAATGAGTCTATAAGCTTTTGAATGTTCACTATATCCCACAAAGATACATTCCTCACTTTTTGAGTCATGTTTCTTCCTGTTAGTACTTAAAATTAACAGTCAAGCCATGAATTTATACCCAAAAACTTGTAGATAACTCAGGTTAACTTTCCTGCCAGACCATGCCTCTTCTGGTGTCATCCCTTTGATGGTTTTTGTAGGACTTCTGTTCTTCAAATGCACTGCCGTATTGACAGCCTCTGCCCAATATCTCCTATCCAAACCAGAATCCTCCCGCATAGTCCTCGCTTTCTCAATAATTGTTCTATTAACCCTCTCGGAGGTCCCGTTTTGGTTTGGTGTGTAAGGCGCTGATCATTGGTGGATTATACCGCTTTCCTTCAAAAATTTATCGAATCTCCAATTCACATATTCACCGCCGTTGTCACTTCTAAGAATTTTAATTTTTTCATTACCTTGATTTTCTACTAAGGATTTGAACTCCTTGAATTTATCAAAAGCTTCATGTTTATTTTTTATGATGTAGCAAAATGTTTTTCTAGTAAAATCATCTGTAAAGGTAATTACATATCGTGCTCCACCCCAGCTTGGGACACTTGTCGGCCCAAAAAGGTCAGAATGAATTAATTGGAGCTTTCTTGTTGGAGCAACACCTTTAAATTTTCCAAATGGTTCTCTACACTGTTTTTCTTTAATGCAGGCAATACAATCACTACTTGAATCATCAGAAAAATCCATTCCAATCGACATATCTTTCTTCAGTAAAGACATATATTTTCTATTGAGGTGACCTAACCTTCGATGCCATAAGTCTCTAGGCAATTTCAATGGTTTCTTATGAGTTTTAACAACATTTACCTTCTCAAAACAGTTGTCCAATTTGTATATACCACCAGCATAACTTCCTGTAATCAATACTCTTCCATTTATTTCACAATCTTGATACACATAGCACTTTGTTTTATCAAATATTACTTTAAAACCTTTCTCAGCTATTTTACTGACAGATATCAAGTTAGAAGCTAGATTTGGAACATATAGGACATTGGAAATATTTATATCTTCATTTAGTTCGAAATCAACAATGGCTTCAGAAACCAATTTTTTGTTGTTGGCCACTGAGATTTCTTGACGATCAGGTTTAATATCTTGAAGCCATGATTTATTCACAGACATATGAGAGGTTGCTCCGGAGTGTATGATCCAATCTTTGGAGTTAGTTGAAATAGTAGAGAACGCTGCTAATAATGTTGTCTTTTGAAAATTATTCTTCTTACCTTCAACTGGTCTATTTTGGTTTTTATAATTTCTGCACTCATTGCTTTGTGTCCTCTTCGATTACAATTAAAACAGCTGAACTTGTTTTTGCAATCAGCAGATCTATGGCTTTTCTTATTGCAGCTAAAACAAGTGAAATCCTTCTTGTTCTTTGACACTAAGGCTGATTCTTCCAGAGTTGAATTTTTTGTGACCTTTTGGATAAGCATAGTTCTAATGTAATCCGATGTTGTTTTGGCACCTGTACTCTCTAGAGCCATTATCATTGGATCATAATCGTCTGTCAATCCATTTAGCATAAGAACACCGATGAATTCATCGTCCAAGCCCGCATCAATTGCAGTAAGTTTTTGAGACAATGTTAAAATCTCATTGATGTAGTCCTCCATTGAGCCAAAATTTGTTAGATTTACATGAAAAAGTTGTCTCAGCAAAGATAACCTACGCGTAAGGCCTTTGTCTTTGTATGTACTCTTCAGCTTTGTCCATACTTCTTTTGATGATTTGCAGTTTTGGACAATTGGGTATAGAGTTTCTTCGATCATAAGGCATATTTTTGATTTGGCCTTTGAGTCCTTCTTTGGGTTCGTTTCATCTCCATTGACAACATCCCATAATTCCTCTGCCGTAAGGAATATCTCCATACTGAATTTCCAGTTGTTGTAATTTTCCCTTCCTGTTAGTTTTCCAAATCCTGGCAACCAACTTACACAAAATTCTCCCTTCTTTCCTTCCATTTTCTTTAAACAGAGATAAAATAAAGAGATTTGTTTGTTTACATACACAAAACACAACACGTGGACCGACGCGTTCACTTACTAGTTCCGTATCACACAATTTAAAACTATTTTCGACTTTAAAACTCAAAACAATCAATGCCATTTAAGCATACTGGGCCCATAACCTCTGTTGGGAAGTACATGGGTTAAATTAACACAATCAATCTTGAGAATAAGTCTATATTATAACAACGCATTTAGCTGGGAGAGATATACATCGGCCATCTTGAACATACAACTCATAGGCTGACTTCTGCATGCCATCTATATCAAATACATCTAAATCTATTATATATTAAATAATTACATAAAAACATAAATATGATTTATATATCTAACAGAATATGCATTACCCTTAAAGCAAATTTAACGCTGATTTCACAAATATATAATGAATTGTTGAAAAAAAAAGTGTGTACAAGCAGAGTCTATTGTAGTTGTACTAATAAAAACATGTTTTTTTTTAAAAAAAAAAAAACAACAAAACTTTAGAACAGCGTATGTCTGGAACAGAGTGAGATATAAATGTGTGGTTGGTGGTGTTGAACTACATTTTTTGTCTAGTTTCACCCCATGAAGTATTGTAATTAACTTGCGTTACACACCGTATATTTTTTTTTTTCTTTTTGCTCGCTCACAAGCTGAAGAATTGACCGATTTTGATAATATTCGGTACAAAAATACTTTGCCTAATTTCAAAGGTCAAGTTCATTAACCAGCGGAATCCGCCTACCGGAACATTGTTTTATGAACGAAATTCGTGGAAAAAAAAAATTGTTGCGCTTACCCATTTTTGTTTGTAGGCTTCCAAGTACACTTATTCTAGGTTCTGTAATGTAGGGGACGGCGATATCTTTAACCATTTTTGGTCATTCAGAAATAATTGATTTACTTGGAAATTGTTCCTGACATTTGATATTCATCTGAACTATGTTATTTAAATTTTGGTAAATGTGAAGACGAGGGTTCTAGGCACCGATTATTTTGAAATTTTGCACTATATCATATTTTGATGCTCTAAACACGAATCCGTTAAAAAAAAAAAGAAAAAAAAAAAAAAAAAAAAAAAAAAAAAACTCAACTAGGGAAGAAGTCATGAAGCGCTAAATCTCACTGTTATGGAGGTTATAAAAGTTAGCGTAAGTAGCGCATTAATAAACATGCATATTGAGAAGAATGTCTAGGATGAAATTTGGCAGACGTGCTATGTGTTTCCGCTCGCTCAAGAAGATATCAAAACTCTAGTCAATCCAACTCGCTGTTATGGATAGAATTCCGATTTTATGGAGGTTATAAATAGTTTATTAACATTTCAAATGAGAGTTCTTTGTTTCCCAATGTTACGTGTCTGCGCATGCGCATGTTTACAAATACGCTGTTTACGCCAACTTTAACCTCAATAACAGTGAACTTTAGTGCTTCATAACTTCTTTCCTAGTTGAGAGCAAGTTTTTTTTTTAACGGATTCCTGTTTAGTGTATCAAAATATGATATAGTGAAAAATTTCAAAATAATCGGTGCCTAGAACCCTCGTCTTCATATTTACCTAAATTTTAGTTGAGTTTAAAGTTAAGGAAGTACTTGGAAAAAAATATTTTATTAACAGGCATGAAAGGTTTTGGGATCTTTGTATATTTCCTTAAAATCATGAAAACAGGTTGGAAATTGTAGTAGGCGAAAGGTGGCCATTCGACTGCTTACTAAATTCTCTACAAAAACGGTTCTGAAGTAATTTTTGATGGGATGATGTCAATCTGAGTCAAATCAGTGCATATAAGTCTTCTTTTGAACGCTTTTTTGTCTGTTGGCGTAAGTTTCTAATTGTCTGTCTAATTGCATATAACAGTAAAATGAGAGGGTCTCCCCATGGTCTATGGTCTGGCCACAAACAAAAGAAGAAGGAGGAGCATGGCCGGAGGGGAGTTAATTCTTCCCCCACCACCTACTACCAGCCCATGAGCCCGATGTACAGTGGGTTTTGTCGAACGGCAAAAAAGTGTAAAAATTCAACATCTTGAGAACGGATTAACATAGAACCTGGGGCCGGTGTCATTCAATTCAGATCAATAAGATACATCAAGTTCAATTGTTGAAATTGAAATTTTGAAAACAATTTAAGAAATAATGAGGAAATGAAAGCCTATTAGCACGATAAGAATTTATGAAATTGTCGGAATAGGTTATACTCATCAAAAGAAGTTGCAACAAATATTTTGAGTGTATATTAAAAAAAATCATGTATTATCTGAATAACATAATTATAATTTTTCATATCATTTAAATTGATTTTCTATGTATATTTACTTTAATGAAATATTTAATACTAATTATTTACCTAGAAAGCTGAATCAACTTCACCTAAAAATAAAATTAAGTATTTTCATTTATTTGTTGTTGATGATACAAACAACTTTGATAGTTATGAACGGGGAAAAAATTAACCTTTCACTGATGGCCCAGATTTCTGTGCACCTTAAATAAACAAAAAAAAAACAACAACAGTAAAATGAATGTTTTAGTTGAACAATATAAGAAAATGGCACATACGTATTCAACTAACATATTTGTAACTCTGTTTTCCTAGAGCGTATGCAGAAGGAGTAAATTTCGCTTAGGATAATGTCTATTTCCTGTTGTGGTGCATAAAAATTCTAAGCTTTCCATATGATACTAGAGATAAGAAGGGAAGCGCTCTAAGATGACGCAGTTCCTGCAAGTCGGGCTTTTCGAGAATTAAATATACCCATTGAAAAATAGTATTATCATTTCATTGCCTTGATACTCAGTTTCTTTTGGCAGATTTTTCCTTAAAAAAAGTTATTTATATATATATATATATATATATATATATATATATATATATATATATATATATACATATACATATACATATACACACCGCAGTGCTGCAGTCTGCGTTTTGTGCATGCGCACTGGGTACCTACATCTCTTGCCTACACACTGATGCCATTACAGTCTGATTCTTCCTTGTTTACCTTGTTTACTGAGTGTTTAAGATGCCTCCAATAATTGTGACTATGAAGTACGGGCTGTTCTAAGATTTCTTAGTGCTAAAGGCCTAAAACCGATTGATATTCATCATGAGATTTGTGCAGTTTATGGTGAAACATTATGAGTGATGGAATGGTAAGAAAGTGGGTGAGAGCATTTAAAGATGGCCGCACAAATGTGCATGGTGAACAACGGAGTGGGCGTCCTTCGGTCGTTAATAAAAGTTTGGTTCAGGAAATGCACAATAAGGTGAGAGAAATCAGACGCATTACGATTTCCTCCTTGTATGATGACTTTCCTAATGTTTCGCATAGTGTTTTGTATGGCATTGTGACTGAGCGCTTGATTTACCAAAATTGTGCTCACGTTGGGTACCGAAAATGTTGACGGATGTGCCCTGATCTGGCGCCCAGTGATTACCATCTGTTCCTGCACTTGAAGAAACACCTGGGCGGTCAGCGTCTTCAAGACACTGACAAAGTCAAAACAGTTGTGATCCAGTGGTTAACAAGTCAGGTGGCAGACTTCTATGAGAAGGGTATTCATAAACTGGTACAACGTTATGACAAGCTCCTTAATATTGAAGGAAATTATGTAGAAAAGTAGATGTATTATGTACAGGCTTTCATATCAAATGAAATTATTGAGATATCTTTGCACGTCTTATTTTAATTTCAAAACAATGCTTAAAAAACACGCCTCGTATGTATATATATATATATAAATATATATAGAGATATATACATACATACATATATATATACACACACACACACATACATATATATACATACGTACATACATTCATTCATACATTATATATTCTTTATAGTATGCAGATACTAGTAATGAGTTCTGTCATTTTAATATATTTTATCTACTTCTGCATTCGATTTTACAAAATATCAATGCTTACACCATCCACTTGGTTGTAGTTGTGAATTTACTATTTTTTCCATAAATTTATCCTAAGTCTGGTCTTTTTGATACTCATTTATTCAACCCTTATGCTGCTAAGAGGCACCATAATGGCTCAGGGAGGGTGCCCACTCTGCTAAAAGCTACTTTGATGGCTTTGCCTTTCTACTACTTCACTGCGAAAGGCTTTCGGAGCCCATGAGGGCCATCTATCTGTGATTTCTAGAACTAGTACTTACTCAAGAATCTGATATTTGGCATTTGAATATAGTTTAGGAAAGCAGGCCAGCCCCTGGCGGGGTGGTTACCTCTTTAACTGCTATTGTTTCCCCTGTCCCGTCCATGGTTTGTTGGAGATTTGTACCTCATACTAAGGAATGAGTTAGTGTCCTTTCTTGTTAAGCGTATGTAAGCATTACAATGGGGATTGGAAATTTATTTACCTCCTATTATTAGAAGTATTCTATATAAGAAGCTTAAAGCTGAAATAATAAACTTAAAGAATAATACTTTTTAAATATTAAATAAAAGAAAGTAGGACATATTTAATATAACTAATAAAGATCTAATATAATTACTTTGGGCAATCTGACTTTTGTCTATATTTTATTTTTCTTCACGTGTTGTCGACTTCTTTGTGTGGAAGTGATTCATTTTATGAAGTACTACTATTCATGTGCATGTCACTTCAAATGTTTTCTGTAATCTTTTGTTGTATAATATAGTACTTTAACCTAATAATGCTATTTTTACATAACATTATTTATGGATTGTTTATTGCCTGTAGCAAATGCTAATATAATGAATTAAGAATCTTAGTATTCTCTCTGACAGAATCCAAAAATAAAGATAGAAAATTATTAAATATTTTTGTTTAAATTTCTTTTTTTATGTATATGTATTTAAATTAACATGTTATAAGTATTTAATATATTAGCATAAATATGCTTTAGAGATGACTAAACTGAAAAAAAAGTTACAAAAAAGTGTCCACTGGCGTACATTTCCTTCCTTCTGCATAGGAAGGAAACCTGTTTTTGGCGTCAACGAAGCATGTAACAAATTCATATATCACTTATTATACATAAAGCATCCTTATTATTCGCAGATTTGAAGATTGATCATTTAAACATTAGATATTATTTACTTAAAGGAAAAATCCCTTCTTAACCTTTTACTGGGGGTATCAACTTGTCACAGTAAGTTCCAATGTTGAAACATTTTTTTTTTTTTTTTATTTCAGGTATTGTATCCCTGTTTCTCTATCGTCCATATGGTTCATCAGATTGAATTTGGTGGCACATATTGGAGCTTAACATAATAAGAATATTTCCTCCACATTGTCTGTCTCTTGAGGTTCTGAAAACCTGAATTTATGAAGTGGTAATCTATATTATTCAAGGCTAATTTAAACTTTATAGTTTTCATGTTTTTGTTTTTCAAATATGACTGATCATCTTGAATTTTGATGTAAGAACTTTACCTATTTGTATTTTAGGCCGTGGGATCAAATCCCACTAGAATTGCTGGTTTTTCTTAAAAATAAATAAATAAATATATAAATAAAGGAAGAAGGCACCACTGCTATCCTGGCTAGAAAAGGATTTTTTTTTTTTTTTTTTTTTTTTTTTTTGTGGTATAGTTAAAGCTGTAAAAGATGAATATTTATTTTATTTTATTGTTTTATTCCTAAAATTCTATTGTTTTTGTTTATTTTTCAAGCTGAAAGTTTGGTAATTGTGAAGTTTAGGGGCCTCCTCACCGATTTTTTTTTTTTTTTTTTTTTTTTTTTGTTCTATAATATATTTTGAACACAAATCCGTGTTATGCAAGTTAAGAAAGCAAGCGAAAAAACAACGATATTTGTAAACATGCGTATGCACAGGGTTGTAAAATTCCGTAATAAAGAAGTCTAATTTAAATTTACCATCAATTATTTATTCAGAAACATTTTTTTAAATAATGAAACATTCTCCTACATTTTTTTCGCTGTTGAAAAGTATTTTATAAAAGAAATTAAACATTTTTTTTGTTGTTGTCAACTTAATCATTATTTTTCATCAAAAATAATTCTTTCTTATCAAAACAAAGGTTGAAATAATTTGTTAACGTTTTTTGAATAAAGATTTTATCACTTTTAGTTCGCTATAGTTCATCATTATATTATTTTGGCTTCCCAAGGAAGTTGTGTTTATTGTGGCACTAATTCAAAATATCAATGAAAAGAATGCCAGAAACACATTCATATTAATTGTTTTCCAAAATAGCACGAATTGTAAATCATATATTAGCATCAACCATTTTTTTTTAAATTTTCACATAAAATTCCCCATTCTTACTTACACATTTTCTAGTATTTTACAAACTATTATAATGTTTTACTAAAATATAATAATAATTGTTTATCAATAAAAAAAAAAAAAAAAAATCAGTCCCGTAACAGGCCAAAAGGGCCCAGAGAGGTAGATACTGTAGAGGTATCTGTTTCTTGACCATACAGTACACTAGGGAGATAGTGTGATCAGTACTATGCTCCAGCCGCCTGATTTTTCCTTTGCAGGTACCCATTAATTAATTAATTTAAGGCTGGGAGAGCCTAGGGACGATCTGGGACCACAAATCCAACCCCCGAACGACAACACTAGAAGATAAAAATCTTTAGTGTGCGCTCGGGTTTTGAACCTGGGTCCTCCAGTTCATTAGTCGAGTGCTCTACCATTGAGCTAATCTTGCCCCCATAATAATTGTTTATCAATATTAATAAAAACAACACTATTATTGTTTATTTTTATTTTTTTTTGGCACATCAACTTCATGGCCATTAGCGCCGACATCCCTAGTGCAGCGAGGAATTTTCTGAACGAGCCGTGAGATGAGAAAATTCCTGCCGTTGGTGGAAATTGAACTCACCATCTCCTGCATTAAAATGTAAGGTGTTAGCTACTAGACCACAGGGAGACCTCACTATTATTGTATTGGATATTCTATTAAAACTATTAAGAAAAAAGTTATTTTTTTCTTTGTATAACCTGAACCTGCCATTGTTTCACTTCCGGGAACAAGTTAGAAAACCATTAAGCATTTTTTTTTACAAGAATTATCTAAACTAATCCTTATTGAAACCAGTATTACAGAAAAAAAAATCAAATATTTACTTTGGAATTAGGGGGCGCCATCCAAAAGGTTATTAACCTTTTCGATGCGATGTGGGCTAGCGAGAGTAATGTTGTTGAAGGCGGAGAGCGCCCACTGCCTATTCCCTCCACAGGCGTACCAAACTCCCTCACCTAAGAATGGCGCTCATTACTAATCATCATTTTCATGTTTATCTTACGTGAACGATAATGTGTATTAGTTGAAACGATTTATTTACTACAATTGAGGTACGCAGCAAACCTACAATAACCATTTAAAAAAAAAATACTTACTTTTCATCCCTGACTTGCTATAATTAATAGAATTCTATTAATTTTAGCAAGTTGGATTGACTAGCGTTTAGAGATCTTCTTGAGCGAGTGGTGGTCGCCCATAATGGGACAGGTGAGGAGGCCCTTAAAATTTACAATTATTTTTCACTAAATAATTTATCAACATTTCAAATGAGAGTTCTTTATTTCCCAATTTTACATCCTTGCGCCGGAAAGATGAATGTTTTTAGCTTACAGTGTTTGTTCTCTTTTATTCTTCTCTTTTTTTGTGTGTGTTTCAGTATGTTCTACATCAGCAATGGGAAAGTTGTTATCCAAAATTTTTGGAAACAAGGAGATGCGCATTTTGATGCTTGGTCTTGATGCAGCTGGAAAAACAAGTATCCTTTAATTATGATTTTTTTTTTTTTTTACCTTTTTTTATTTAATTCATGGGGTACATGCTTTATTATTGCTTGTATCTTATGCATTTTATTATATTAATCTTTTTATTTGATTACTTACAACTTCAATTATTTATTCAGTAACAATATTTTTTATATCGACCTTCTAAAATAGAAGATTATACTTTAGCAGTTATATACTAAAACTTTTGCCAAAAAAGAAAGATCATTGTGTGCCCACTATGAATATATCTCATATAATTTGAATGTGGATCAATTACTGGACCGTAAAGACTTGGCTTTGTATTAATAATAACAATTCTAGTAGTACCACTCCTGTCAATTAACTGCTTCTGTGCTCTTATGCAAACATTTGTTTGCAATGCATAGGCGTTTAAACACCTTGAAAATTAGTCTTTCTTGGAATAGGCCTTTTCCTTTCATGTTAATTTTCTATTCAAGTATATATTTATATTAGCTCCTAATTACTGAGTTAAATATTTACAAACAAATTAAAATGTATCTAGAAATTGTAGCTTATAATAAAAACCGCTACGATAAACTTGCGTATATTTATAATTTATGTCCTTCATTTAATGACATACCTATCGTGCTTCTATCTGTTCTCCTAAGATCCCTAAGGCAAGTTAATTATATGTATAGTGCGTGAGCTTTTTCAGTTTCCGTTCAGTTAGTAAAAGCTGTTCTCACTTAAATTGTCTTTCTCTTTAGAAAGAAAAGAAAAAGTTATTATCTCTATATATAAAAATCACGTGTCTGTTTGTTCCTTATACAAATCTACACAGTTTGACCGATTTTGACGTAACTGAGTATACAAGTAGATCTTGATGCGGGGAGAGTCATAGGCAGAAAGTAGATGTAGCTTGGCACACTGGGTAACAGGTAGTTTATAATAAATCTGCAGGTAATGTCACCCGTAATTCTGAGAATAATGTGTAGACTGATTTATGACAAAAAAATTTTTCAATGTTGTGTTCATATTAAATTATTTGCTCTGTCATTCTTTTTTTTTTTCATATACTCTTGAAGAGTTAACACTAAATAATTATTTAACCTACATATATTATGTTTGAATTCATTATAGTTATTATATTAAATTTTTAATTGATATATATTTTCTTTAATTAGTGGGTTCAGCTATTCTGTATAAATTAAAGCTTGGGCAGTCTGTAACAACTATACCGACTGTTGGATTTAACGTTGAAACCGTAACATACAAGAATGTAAAATTTAATGTCTGGGTAAGTTCTCAAAATAAAAATATTTTTGAATTTTATAATTTCTACTAAGTCTCTTTACTTGCACAGAGTTTTTTTTGTAATAGTTTTATTACACAATGCACAAATATACATATAATGCATTTATGCTTTCTTGCTTGCAAAATATTAAATTTTATCTTTTTGCTTTTATTAGTTATTATTGTCTATTCTCAAATTTCAATGCCCCATTTGTACCTGAGAATTTTTTTATTATTTACTGAATCAACATGAGCTATCTTTCACAAATTAAAGGCCGTAGCCGGGTAAGTATGGGTTGTTGAACCCAGAGACTTTTTCACTCTAAATTTGGGGGCCCAAATAATCCCTTATAGTGGCTTAAAGCCAAATTCTTAGCTCTGAATGTAGACCGCACATTGAATAAAAAAAAAGAAACCCAAAATTTATCTGAAAAATTATATCTCACTATTGAATTTTATGATCCTAATGAAAAAAAAAAGAAGAAGAAAATATCCATCATTCTTAAGATTGTTAGAAGAAAATAATCGGTTTTCACCGACCTCATGTTCAATTTTTTTATTTATTTATTTTTTCATGAAATACCCATTTTGGTACAATTACCAAAATATTTGTGAATGTTCTCTTACCATTCCCATACTATTTTTTTTTTTCTCAGGCTATCCAAGCCGTGCACCATAATAAAAAAAATCTATTCTTTTGTGGAATATATAAAGGAAAAACCAAGAGGGTTATATGTAATTGTTCATTAGCAATTAATTGCTTATAATGTTTTCGCCTATTTATGAAATATGTGTTGATAAACATTATTCTCCTTTTCATCAATGGTTATTTCTTACATTTATTTTTTTTTTGAGTTTCCAGTTTGAAGCTTGCAAAGAAAACTGTAACTGCTTGTAAGACAGGACGATTTGAACTTTTTCTAATTGATTTCATCATGTTTGTGAGCTCAGTAATTATATCCCATGTAACACCAGTATAGAATTGGATTTGATCATCTGAAAATCGGTACTGACTAATTTTATCAATGGCGTGGGGCTAAATTCGATAGCAAAGTTTTCCATCATGTCACAAAGTTCACTAGCTTGGAGAGTTTGAACAAGGAATTAGGCGATTCATATCATCATAGTAAAAGTGATTATCAATTAGATGATTTGAACAACAATGATTGCCGATTGGCATATAAATACAACACTTACTGTAAGACTGTAATCTTTCGTCTTGAGGAATTAGAAGCAGATTCACAGTAGCAAAATTTAATTCGAACGGTACTTTCAGTACTGAGCTTATCTCTCAATTTCATGTGATTGGAAATTATGGTGAAAAGAACTGATAAATAAAACTGATATCATGTTTATTTTTGTGATTTTATCAGAAATAAATGAAAATTATTCTTAATAAAATTGATATTTAAAGATTACAGTAAGCCTAAGATTGAATGTGAACAAAAGAAAAAGAAAACAAAAAAAAAAAAGAATTATTTCAAAATATATAAAAGTTGATACAACTGGCCTCTTCCTTGCAGAAGACGCGCAACTCTCACCTCTGGTCATGTGATAATGTGTCTATGTGCAGCACATGATACAGCCCATTTTTTAGTGTTGTTCCTCCCTCCCTCCATAGGGAGGAACCCTGCTTATAAGGTTGACCTCATGACACAATCCGGAAGTGCTGACTAGAAAACTTTATGTTTCAGAACCCCTAGAGAACGAAAATAACTGTGTTTCAAATTTGTATGTATATATATATATATACACACAAATATGTGTGTATATATATATATATATATATATATATATATACACATATTTGTCTGTTTGCGCTCTAGCTCAGTGAATAATGGTCCAATTTTGATGAAATTTGGTACAAAAATCTTTCGTCTAATTTGAAAGGTCAAGTCATTAACCAGCAAAATCTGTCCACTAGTACATGGTATTTGGAGCGAAATTTCCACGAAAAAAATCGTTACACTTACTTCATATGCTTGCAAGTACTTGTTTTATAGGTTTCTTCACGTAGGAAAACGAATGAAACCATTTTTAAGGCGATACCTGTAATCGTTTCCGAGAAAATTGGAAAAATAGTTGTTGAATAAAGTTTTTGGTTTGGATACTTAGAATCATGTGATTCAGTTGAAACATTTTCTGCATGTTCAAATTTCATCAAAACTAATATGTTGAAATTTTGGTTATGTTTGGAGTTAAGGAAGGATTAGAATAAAATATTTTATCAAACAGACATGAAATGTTTTGGGAACTTCGTAAATTTTCCTTAATATCTCGAAAAACCTTTACATGGCGTTTGTTAATTTTTGTTGTTTTTTGGGGAGGGAGTAGAGGGGGTGGAAGAAAAAAACATATACTTTTATGATTTTTATATAGGAATTATGAAAGAATGCCTTTTCACAATAGTGTTTTAGTTTTTTTGCGTTTTCTCGAAAACGAAGCAAAAACAAGATATATGCCAAAGGACTTTTTCCTTTCTTTTTTCATCCTGCATTGATTCACAAAGTTTGCCAATTTATTTTGGTCACACCCGGTATATTTACGTCATTCGAATGGACACTATTCGAGTGTAGGTCTAAAAAGGTATCCAAAACATTTAAAATTTTTAGGTCAGGAATGTGTGTTTGTAGAAGGTTTTTACAATCCAATTCAATGTCTTTTAATTTAGATGGCAATTGATAATTTCAACTAATTTCCAAATTGAATAAATTTCATTTAAATCTAGAACATTTAGAAATTTATTTTGCTTACGAAATTTTTAACCAAAAATATTTCATAATCTTCTTATTTTATTTTCAATAATACTAGGGAACTTGTGAATATTCTTGCAGCTCTTGGGATATCCAATGCGCACCATCACAATGATCTTTTGATTCATAATGTGTGATTAACCGATGTACTTTCTCATTGCTTCATCTTCCAAGTTCATGAGAAACTTGTAATACTTTCTCTTGTTGCTCCTCTGATATACCATGGGATATTTCATAATTATTAATTAAGGTCATTTTTCTTAATAATTATTTTATTTTATTAATGGCCTACATGGGCTTGGATAGTGGAAGGTTCCTTTGCTTTGTCCTTTTTTACTGAATAATTTTTTGTTTTGGCTCCAGATAAGATACTAAAAGTGCAAAACTAGTAGAGCTGTGAATAATAAATACAGTTTATTTATTCACATATTTTATTTGTTATCCTTCTGCCTGATAAGTGAATAAGTGGATTTAATAGGCTCATTTTCTAATAATTATTTTTTTTATTTTTCAATTAATCATTTATATGAAAACATTTCTAATATGTGAATATGTTTACTTTCAAATTAAATTACTTTAATGTAAAAGAAACCCTTTAATTTAATGATAAATTGAAAAATGGAAAAATACCAAAATAAAATATAATTAAGATTTTATTACAAACGAATATTATTTAATTTTCAATATCTTCCTTGTACTAGGGTCTACATGGCCTAATTGTGTACAAAATTTAGCCACTTTAATAAAAATTATATGATTTTCCTAAAATAAACTTAAAAATTAGTATTCTAATTTTTGTGTTCTTTTAATAACTATTTAAGTTTCCATTATTTTTCTACTGTTTTTAGGATGTTGGAGGACAAGATAAAATACGCCCTCTTTGGCGACATTATTACACTGGCACACAAGGTTTAATTTTCGTGGTGGATTGTGCCGATAGGGACCGAATTGATGAGGCCAAACAAGAACTTCACAGAATTATTAATGATAGAGAAATGAGGGATGCAATTATATTAATTTTTGCTAATAAGCAGGATCTACCAGATGGTTAGTATTCATTCTTAAACTAAGTAGTTTAGCATTGAATTTGAGGACTAGATTATTTCTTTTGTATTTTTTTAATATTATATTCCGTTAAACTATATTATAAAGAAAATCTTCAGAATACTATTATATATTTGAGATATGTTAAAAAAGTATCGATAATTTACTAATTTTGGGGGTTTTATTAGTCCGATTCTTACAATTTACTGTTGCTAGGTTGTTAGGTAAACATGTCTGAAAAGATTCTGCCACTTTTCAGGAACCAAAATTATAGTTTATTTGGGATTGCAACGTATCAACTGAAATTTTATTACACAAGTAAGTTTTTGGGACATGTCACATGTGCTACATGTGAAAAAGTATACGTAGGAGAATCTGGACAGCTTCTAAAAGAGAGGATAAAACAGCACGTTGAAAATATAGACGAGAATGATAACCGAACAGCATTAGTAGACCATGCAATAAAACATAGACACAAATTTGATTTTGAGAATGTAAAAGTTTTGGATAAAGAAAAGAACCCCATAAGAAAAAAAATAAAAGAAAATATACATATAATTAAAAATAGGGAAAAAAACTGTAAATAAAAAACGGAGATCAAATATTTAAACAATATATTTTTTAATA
This sequence comes from Gonocerus acuteangulatus, assembly GCA_946811695.1. Lineage (NCBI taxonomy): Eukaryota > Metazoa > Arthropoda > Insecta > Hemiptera > Coreidae > Gonocerus > Gonocerus acuteangulatus. The sequence continues at coordinate 76,885,755 of OX328132.1, forward strand.
TACTCGACGGTAATTAGGAATATTAATATCATTCGTTTTATTTTATTTTTATTTTAACTTTTCGATGTATGACAAAAGCTTTCTCTGGAATCAATACAAGCCAGGATCGATCTGAATCAGCTGATGGATAACAGCCTTTTAACGTCATTGTATTAGTATGGACGTGGCCCTACCTGTGGAAGGTCTTCCGTAGCTAAGGCTAAACTTATGTATATTGATTAAGTTGCTCCTGAAGAGGCATCAAGAGACGCGGAACTTGTAGAGCATAAAATAAAGCATTATTTGAAGTGAAGAGTTTTATATATGCATGACCTTCCGCCTATTCAAATAATATAGAAAGAAAAAAGATCACAATTTTATAATAACAATAGTTTTTGTTTAAATTGTTTTGAATTAATCTTTTCTTATTGCTATTGTAGTAATTATAATTTCTAATTAAAAAAAGGTAACTGGGTAATTGGTAAACAATAGAGAGAAACTAAATAAATGAGTTAGGAATTATAACGTTTTTCTGACACGTATTTGACGTTTTTCCTTTCTAAAACACGCATTAATAATTGTATGATAACTATATTTCCGTTTCAAATATTGGAGGTTGAAGCACATTAAATATTTGAAGAAACACAAAATTAACGTCGAATAACCTTGAAATGGCTAAAAACAAGACAATTGTTGAGCGCGCCTGGAAGGTAGCTAGCTAGTAGCCGTCAGGAGGGACAGGCAGGTATCGGGAAGTCCCCATCACCAGGTACCCTCGATCATACCACTCCCGCCGTCTCCATAGGGTTAACAATAAATGAATTTGCCATTAAGGCAATATAACGTAAAATGAGAAAGAATTTTCCGTTGTTTAATCTAACATAAAGTAAGTAGTTTCCACTAAGTTTTCTGTGCAGATATCATTGGATTAATATGTCTAAATTTTTTGAGAAATATTAACTACATTTAAATAATCTAAAGGGTTAGGTCCGCCTGTAAATGTACTATTGTCATACCTGTAGGTAGAGTCCATCATAAATTACTCATTGGGGATTTCACAGATCATGTATAATTTTCATGAACCAGCCAATTTTGTTTTAGTGAGGACATATTAACATGTAGTAGACCAGAAATAAAATTTACCACAATTTGAGACCCCCTTCACCAAATATATATATATATATATATATATATATATATATATATATATATATATATATATATATATATACAGTGAAACCTCCCTTAACGGACACCTCCCTACCGCGGACACCTCTATTAACGGACATTTTCTCATAGTCCCGAATTTTTCTATAGGTAAAATAAACCTCTGTATTGCGGACACCACTGTACAAGGGACACGGACTGAAAAACCTGATTTTTTACCTCCTTACTACGGACAATTACAGCTAATGTTATTTATAGAAGCGTTCCCATCGGCGTAGGTTTCCAGAAAAATGCGTTAAAAATAACCAACTCTTTATAAGAATAAGATATATATATATATATATATATATATATATATATATATATACATACAGAATAGTGACTACTAATATCTTCCTAGGAATTTCACTACACGAACCCCTTCCTTTTCAGCAGAAGCATATGATTTTCCCGCTGGCAGATTACTATTGTTTTGCCTACACGGTATCACGGTTCCGGGAATATTCCATAACTCTGTTCGATTCACATTCCTTTGCAGAACTTCCCTCTCTTCACTTTTCAGTTGGTTTTTAGCTCTTGTTGAGTAAATATCATGCTTTCTCTTCAATATGTCTAATCGGAAATCTCTGACACTTAAAGAAAAAATTGACGAACATTTTCCAATCGCGAAAAATGTGGTATGCGTAAAGTTGCCGAGTTTTTTAAGATAGGGAAAACACATTTTGAAGAAATGGACGGAAAATTGTGACAAAAATGTTGTCCAAGAACTAAGAACTTCTTTATGCTTTAAACTTTTTAGAATAAAAACTTTTTTTAAGTTTATACTTATTGAACTTCTTTCTATATACTTAAAAAAAAACTTGTTATGGGTAATTATTAAATGGTTAATTAAAACATGAATTAAATGTACAAATTCGGTACGTATCCATCTCCACCAACCCCTCTGTATAGCGGATACCTCTCTATAGTGGACAACTTTGGTTCTCCCAGAGGTGTTCGCTATAGAGAGGTTTCACTGTATATATATATATATATATTTTTAGATGGAACGGCATTTTTCTCCAGCGGTGGTACTCCTCCTCACTTCTTCCCGGAATATTTCGATGGATTCATCTCCATCTTCTTCAGCCAGGTACTTGTTTCTTCCTCCATGGTAGCCAAGGGAATGACATTTTTCTCGATCTGGGCTCCTTTTCTCCCCTCTAGCCACAGTATCGGCGGACGAATGGTGTTGAAGCTCCCTGGTGTAGTTGGGATTCTGTCCGTTGGCAGCGGTGATGGTATTGCGTCTTTTTTTTTTTTTTCTTTTCTCCTCCTGCTTCTATAGAAGAGGAGGAGACAAGAAAGGTGAGAGGAAGGCGGCCGCTTAACACAGCGGACGAGGGTGTTTTACTTAGCACAGTGAGGAAGGTAGGTGTAGGATAACCGCTTAGCACAGCAGGGGAGAACCTCACTTAACAAAGCGAGGGGAGCTAAGAGAAGGAGGCCGCTTAACACAGCTGTGAGACTGGAGAAGGTCAGGGTAAATAAGAAAACAGGTTTAGAGAGAAAGTAGGTTTATTGGAATAAGGTAGAGAGAGATGTAGCGGAGAGTGGAGAGGGAGAATAACTTACACAGCTGCTTGGAGACCTCTGCCTCTAGCTGCTGAGAGCTGGCTTATATACCGGCCCGGCTTCCCCTCCACTCCTTCGCAGGTAGTGGGGAGTCGTGCATGCGCTCTTGCTAGAGATGTGGGGTGGAAAATTTTCAGCTATGTTTTTCCGGAAAATTTTCCATTTACAAAAGGCAGTTATTTGGTAAATTTGCTCTAGGACATATATGAGCTAACCATATTCTGTTATATTAGCTAATTTCTGAACCATTAAAACAAAAACTACTGGTTATAATTCAACTTATAGAATAAGATCTAATGTGATTATGTTTTACCTAACAATTGTCATATTGCTTATGTAACAACTCATAAAAAGGCAATTCACCCTAGTTCATTATAAAAGAGCACTCACAGAAAATAAATCACTCATTTCTCTTAATATTTGATAAACAAGGTTGTAGCGGAAACCAGAAAAAATCTCCACCACTCTTTGACTAGCTGCAACAGTTTTAAGAAAATTCACCTCATGTAAACAACGCTAGATTGGAATTTAAAAATAAAAATAAATAAGTAAAAAAAAATCATACTGCTCTTTGTCAGGAATAATGGTTAACCAGAAGAAAAAAAAACAACAAATGTGTGGACTTCTACATTTTGTAGAAGTCCATGAAAGACAACAAAATTATAGGTAAATGCAAATATTGTGATGCAAATAAATTGAAAGATTAACACAAGCCAAAGCTCCTATCACTTTCACAAAATCTTCATTTGATGACAATGTCATCCTCTCAAATTTTGCTTCTCTTCTGAGCAGAGAGAGAAAAAAGTTATTTTTGAGAAAAAAAAGAAGTTTAGTTGCCAAACTATATTGGGCTACATTCCACACAAAGTACTTATAAACAAGTAGGCATAAGAACTAAAGTTAAAAAGTTAAATATATTTAAAAAAATATGTAAATCGATCAAACAACAAACCAATTAAAGAAAAACTAAAACTAAATATATAGCGATGAAAATATTTGTAAAAATGTTTAAAACATAAATTAATAATACAAATACTTTTTGTACTTTGAATTGTGAGAATCAGTTGAAGTACTGTTTTAGCGCGGTTCCTCCCTCCCCCATAGGGAGGAACCCCGCTTATAAGGTTGATACAATGAAACAATCCGGAAGTGCCGACAAGAAAATTTCGCGTTTCAGAACCCCTAGAGACCGAAAATAACGGTGGTTCAAATTTGTATATATATATATATATATGTATACATTTATATATATATATATATATATATATATATATATATATATATATATATATATATATTTGTCTGTTCGCTCATTTCTGGCTTCCCTGATGGTCCGATTTTGATGAAATTTGGTACAAAAATCAGTCGTCCAATTTGAAAGGTCAAGTTCGTTAACCAGCAAAATCCGCCCACTGGAAGATGGTGTTTGGGGCGAAATTCGCGCAGAAAAAATCGTAACGCTTACGTTTTTGAGTTCATAAGCTTGTAAGTACTCTTTTTATAGGCTTCTTGGGCTAGGAAAACGAATGAAACCATTTTCAAGGCGATAGCTTTAACCGTTTTCGAGAAAATTGGAACAATAGATTTTGAATACCGTTTTTGGTTTGGGTACTTAGAATCACGGGATTCAGTTGAAACATTATCTGCATGTTCTACTTTCATTAAAACTAATATGTTGAAAGTTATGTTACGTTTGGAGTTAAGGAAGGGTTAGAATAAAATATTTTATGAACAGACATGAAAAGTTTTGGGAACTTTGTATACTTTCCTTAATATCTCGAAAAAGGTTGAGAATCTTGGTAAACGGAAGAATACCATTAGAAAGCTTACTAAATGCTCTACAAAAAAGGTTCTGATGAAAGTTTTGATTAGACGATGTCAATCGGAGAAATAAGTGCTTAAAACTTTAAAGTAATTGATTTCGCTGATTCGAACTGTTCTTTTTGTCTGTTTTTATTTCTTGTTATTTTTTGACTGCTTACAGTTGGATAATGTATTTGATAATAAATCAGGTTAAGAAAAATTAGAAAAACAATTTAATCTTAGAGATATGGATTTCCAAGATATAGTTTTTCAAATGCCTAGCGGGGTCCTTCCTAGGGCGGGAACCCATGCAGGTAAGATCGTAAATAAGACCTTTCTTGAAAGTAAAGATGGAACTGTCAACTTTGGTCCTCCTCTGCCTCCCGGCACTTTCATTGCTGACGAAGGCTACCAATGAGTAGCCAAAACGTCCTAAATATAGATTTTTTTAACAAAAATCATATTGAGGTTTCTTTAGCCGAATCCCAACCATTCCATCTTTACTTATCACCTCGACGGCTAACTATCTAATCTTCATGCTTTCTAGAAATGTGGACCCAAAATAATAACAGCTTCTATTTTAATCATTTTAAATGAGTCTAGATATAAGAATGGAACCGCGCAAAGATGATGCAGTTCCTGCGAGTCGGACTTTTTATACATGTTTGAAATTCATCTATACTAAGGTGTTTAAATGTTTGTTTCGAATGGAGTTAATGACGTATTAGAAAAAAAATGTTAACATTAACATACATGAAAAGATTTGGAATCTTCTTATGTTATCCTTAATATCTTGAAAACGGTTGGGAAATTATGGTAAATGGAACATAACCATTCGAAAGGTCACTACATTCTATTGAAAAAAAGTTTCTATAGTAATTTTCGATTGGGCGATGTCAATCGGAGAAATAAATGCTTCAAAATTGTTAGTTTTGTTCATTTCAACGGGGGTTTGTCACCGTTTACCTATCGTTTTAATTGCATTTAATAGGGCGAATGTAGAGAATGCGTGGGAGTCATTTCCGCTTAGGATACATTTGTGGTGCCTTAAACTTCCTCCTCTTGGAGATTCTATTCCTTTACTAATGCCAGTAGGGATATGAACAGAACCGCCTTAAGATGACGCAGTTCCTGCGAGTTGGAATTTTTATGGTAATTCAGCTTTTTTATTAAATGTGTCAGTGTCATTAATACAAAAATTTCTTTTATGTTTTTGTAGAGAAGAGAAGTATGCAGTTACATTAAAATATATTTTGTTTCCATTACGGATAGGTATATTCATACATCAATTTAGCAAATAAAATATTTTTTCCAATATATTATTTTTTAATTAATTACTGAAATATTATATATGCATAAGAGTTTTTAAAGAATTATTATTATTTAACTTTTCAGTTATATACATGATTAAAAACTTATAAATCACATTTCTATCCTTTGTTCATTAAAATTCTGCTTATAATTTTAGTTGGAAGGGGCAAAACTCAAAAGGGTATCCTATCCATAATATAATGGGCCGGGTGAATAAAAACAAGTAGGACGAGTAAATACTCGTGGAGTCTCAAAAGACAAGTAAAAACTTAAATTGATGTGAATAAAACAAGTATTTACTATTACTTGCTAGTAAATACTTGTACGGCAAGTATATACTAAGTAAACACCCTGAATTGGTGTGAATAAGCGAAAGTAAATACTTCCGTGGCGAGTAAATACTTGTAGATTTGCAAGTCTACCTGACCCCTGACTTGCCAGTCCGTACTTGCTATCTGGATGGCTGCATATCTGAACCTCCGTGGTGTCAAACATTACAGAGACCGGCGAGATGCAAGTCCTGATGTATCAAAGAGACTATTAAGGTTCGAGAGTGAAAGTGTAGATTTTATTACAACCTACTTTCTCGATGAAAACACTGATGCTCAAGGTGGAGGGTTAACGGCACGGAAAAAATGGAACTTTTTCTCAGATATGTGAGTGATCCAGCATATCAAAGTGGTGTTGCTAACAATATTGGGATGGAAAGAAGCACTGTCAGCAAAATATTTTCGTATGTATTAGACCAGATAGTAACCAAATCATCACTGTTTTTCTTCAATGCAGTTTTTATATTGTTTAACAGTTTTTTCATTTGCGAAACACTGGTTTGTTTCCCAGAGTTTTTTGAAAATTGATTGGCTAAACGACCCAAGCCTTTTCTTTTTCGGATGTAATTTTTGGCAACATTGATTTATTTAATACAATGCTGTAATATTTTAATAATTCTACAAAAATAACCCTACTCTCAGAAACAGCAATCGTACCGCTTCATTCATAGCTGCAAATAATAATAAATAATAAAATGACAAACACAGCCAGGTATAACTGCTGACTACCAAGAAAAGAAAGGACGTGAGTCGTGTTGCCAAGAGGATGCAATGGCTAGACACTCCAGGAAAGATGTGTTGCCATGGGCCGCTACAAGTAATTACTTGTGTTTCTAGTGAACTCGGCTGATTCGCGAGTAAATACTTGCAAGTATACTCTCGATGTGGGAAGTATACGGTAGTAAACGGTCACGAGTAAACTCTTCACTTTATTCACATCGGTTTACTTGCCCTCTAAATACTTGTCACACTTTACTTGTTAGTAAATACTCGTCCTACTCGTTTTTATTCACCTGGCCCAATATAGTTGATAAAAATACTCCACTGATGCTTACTCGGAGTCTCTAGCAATAAAAGTTTATTTTACAGTACCGCAAACATTTAGTGGCTAGGAAAATTTTCCAAAAAATTTTCAGGAAAACCCACATCTAGCTCTTGCCACTCCCTCCCAAGACTCGGTGAAGGCAGGCAGAGTGTCTAGGTGAATTCTCTCTCTATCTCTACTTGAACTGCAACATATATATATATACATACATACATACATACATATATATATATATATATATATATATATATATAAAATTTCCGAAGGAAAATTAGGTCTTCAGGTCGCCCTCATAAAGCAAATTTTTGAAAATGAGCATCAATCCTACATTACAGCCATCAGCCGTTAAACTTTTTAAATATGTATCTATTTATATATATATATATATATATATATATATATATATATATATATATATATATATATATATTTATTTATTTGTCCATTCGACGTAACAGGGCACTTTCCACTTCTATTATATCAGATAGTTCTTATTTAGACAGGTAAAGAGGCGAATATGCACGGGCTTCTCTTCATTGGACAAAATTCATAGGAATGGCCAACGATATCACAAATAGAAGAGTGCTTAATTGACGAGTCTTTTTGTTAACTTTTATTAGACAACGAGAGTCTGGGTCATTCTTACTTCATAATGAAGGCGACCAATTTCAGACAGCAAAAAGAGCAGTTCGTCGGAGCAGACTTTGAGTCCAACGCCTGCATTAGGAATATTGCAGCAGGCAATATGACAAAATTTGAACGGTGATAATCCCCACCGGTGCCATCTTCAAATATTGCAGAATTTATTACTTCAAAATTATGCATAGATATTGAATTTTAATTATTGGTTTCTTCGTATGAGGAACCTTGAAGCAGGTCGTTGATTCGGTGTCAATCAACTCAAGAGAGCAATTAAGATTCGGTCTCTTAATTGCTCTCCAGATAGATGAAGAGCACCAAATATCATCAAAACAGTGTTTAGCTGCAACTTATCAAGTCAGTGCTAGATGTAATGATTACGTTTTTGCAACAGAGCAGCATTTAATAACTTAACTACCATAAAAGATATAAGGTATAAATTAATAACATAAAAAAAAAAAAAAATGTAAATAAATAAAATGACCCAGTCTCTCTTATTGTTAGTCTATTAAAAAAACTAAAAGACTCGTCAATTAAGCACTCTTCCATTTGTGAATCAGTTCGCAAACCCTCGCACCACTTCTAAAGCATTATCGTTCTTGAAAACTATATCAGCATCAAGAGATTGAATTTTACTAATTGGTTTCTTGAAATAATTAGCAATGACAATTTTTTCCATTGAAAATTTAAATAAGTAAGTACATAAATGAAAACTTGTTTCGTTTCATGTTTTGCGATTTTCTCCAAAACGAAGCAAAAACGAGCAAATCTCTTTTTGTCTTCGTTTTTTGGTCCCCTACACGCTCCTGAAGTTTCGCCATTTAAAATCGGGACGCCCTGTATATACACACACACTCACACCTTTTGAGGGAGGGACAAAAGTAATGGGAATTTTCTGAAAATACATTTATTTTTCAATATTGTTTTACCAAATTTTGATCACCTTCAAAGTAATCACCACTGACTGACTGTTATGCACTCCTATGTTTGTTTTTTGTTTTTTCGATTGCTCAAAACAGTTTAACAGTTTAAATATTCACTTAATGGAATTGCCTTCAGTTCAGCATACGATTTTTTTTTCCACCGCTTCCACAGTGGCAAAACATTTTACTTGTATGTCCCTTTCAAGTTGGGGGAACAAAAAGCAGTCATGAGATCAGGTGAATTGGGGGGGGGGTATTTATCGACATCATACCATTTTTTGTCAGGAACTGCTTCACAGACAGAGCAGTGTGGGCAGGTGCTTTGGTGCTGCCCTTATCATATCCAAATCCTGGTATAAAATCCTTTGAATTGAACTCCAAGACATCCTGGATATATTTACTAATTTATTAATAGTTTTACGATTACAATCTGGTCTTCAAGAACCAGATTGTAATTTTTTTAACGTTGTTATCAGGTATTGAAAGAGGGTGCCCAGATCGAGGCTTTCCTTCAATATACATTTCTCCAAATAAAAAATGTTGAAACCGCTTGTGGACAAGAGTTTCACTTAAATCTGTATCCCTATAAGCTGCTGTATTATGTTTTGCTACAGTTTCTGCAGGTATTTTTTCCAACCAAAAATAAAATATCACGACTGCTCACTGTTCTCCTCAGTACCTATTTCATGTTTTTTCTAAAATGAAAAAAAGATCTTTCACAAAAAAAAAAAAAAAAAATTGTCATGACAAACTGTTGCACTTTACAGTGACAAAATGACACATACTGACTGTTGAGGAGTCTCTTTGAAGGTTGGTATAAAAATATTGAAAATCAAAGGAGTTATAATGAAGTTCCTGTTACTTTTGCATCCTTCATTTTGTGTATGTATATATATATATATATATATATATATATATATATATATATACACACACACATATACATACACATACACATATATATACATATACATATACATATATATACATATACATATATATATATATATATATACATATACATATATATACATACACATACGTGGGGTGATCAAAAAGTTCCAGGACTGATTTTTTATTAATTTATTTAAAAAATCTACAGGCTATTGGACGTCGTCCCCTTCAAAGTACTCTCCTTGGGAAGCTATACATTTTTCCCAACGATGTTTCCACTGCGTGAAGGACTTTGAGAAATCATCTTGTGAAATGGTGTTTAGCTGCTCCAGCGATTTTTCTTGAATGTCATCTACGGACTCAAATCTCTTTCCCTTCATGGGTCTCTTGAGTTTTGGAAACAAGAAAAAGTCTGCAGGGGCAAGGTCAGGTGAATATGGAGGCTGGGGAATGATCGTCATTCCATTTTTGGTGCAGTAGTCGCGAATGAGCAGTGCGGAATGAACAGGCGCATTGTCATGATGCAGGAACCACTCACCGCTCCGCAAATTTTCTGTTAAAATTTGTTGACACGAACCAAATGAAATGTTCAATTCTTCAGCCATCTCACGAATGGTTAGTCGACGATTAGAACGCACGAGACTGTTCAATCTTGCAACATGATCGTCATCAGTCGAAGTTGATGGGCGCCCTGAACGAGAATCATCTTCACACGATGTCCGGCCTTCCTTGAACCTTTTGTACCACTCATGACACCTTGACCGACTCAGACATTCATCACCGAAAGCCACTTGCAACATTTGAAAAGTTTCAGTAAACGTTTTACCCAACTTCACACAAAACTTTACGCAAACGCGTTGCTCTTCCTTTTCATTCATTTCAAGAAATCGCCGAACACAAAAAACTTTTTTTACGAACAATGCAGTAACTTTACAATGAGAAGGTTATCAACAATCTGAATAAACAGCTGAGTTCAGGAAGAGTCACGATAAACAATGCTGCCAACCGCACTGCTCTATGACACTCCATTGCCCCGCAATCTAAACAGTCCTGGAACTTTTTGATCACCCCTCGTACATACTTACATATCTACATATATATGTAGGTATCTCTCTTTGTCTGTGTGCGTGTTTGTGTGCAAATAACTTCAAATGATTTGTTTCTGTGAACTTTAGACTTACAAAATAGACACATACACTCTCTCCTAACATATTTTTTTTGTTTGCTCCAATATGTACATGCATTTTCATTTTTTTTTAAACGGAATAATCATACCAATGTATCTAACTTTTTTTTTACTAAAATTATAAATTGTGAATATTTTTATTTTAGCCATGAAGCCTCATGAAATTCAAGAAAAACTTGGTCTAACACGTATTAGAGACCGAAACTGGTATGTACAACCATCGTGTGCTACTACTGGTGATGGTCTGTACGAAGGTCTTACATGGCTCACATCAAATCATAAACTCTAAAACTTGTGAAAGCCATGTTTCCTCACCACAGCCAAAGTCTCCGTTTAAATTATGGTTAAATATTAAATTTAATTTGACTGTTGTTTTGAAATGATAATTTATGATATTATGCTATGCCACTTTAATCTAATAAACCATTGAGAATTTTCTATTATGATAGTTTCATAAGTTGTTATAGATGTGAATCATTAATGATTCACTAGTATTTGTTATGTGATCTAAGTATGTGCCTGAGCAGTAATATTCGATACCAGTATGTAAAAATATTCGAAATGAATGGGTCTTATGGCCCAATTTGTCGTAGAATAAATTCTTTTCATTCCCTAAATGGACAATATATTAATTCGTATTTTTTTTTTTTTTTTTTTTTTTTTTTTTGGTTAATACATATTTTATATAAATATTTAATTTCATGTATATTATGTATTGTTATGTATGTATTGTATTTAATTCCTTTTATGTTATTGTTATTTATCTAAAAATCCAAAGTGCATGATTATAGCTAGTTGTTTGAATTATGAAACATTATTTTATGTTTGCTTTTTTGTCAAAAATAGGTTTTGTTCACATTTATGTTGTGTTAGTCAGCTGTTTTGTGTCTCTAATTTGTTCATTATGTGAATGAGCATTAGAGCTAATTGTTTTCTTTGTTTCTTTAAGAAGTCATTTTCTTATCTTTTTATTATATTTCAGAATTATTTGATAAACTAGAACCACATTTTATTTTATGCCAACAACTTTAATTTAGAGAGTATTATGAGATCTAAAGATATATTTTCACAAGCATAATATTTGTTGAGAATTTTTTAATATTATTTTTGATGTAATAATCAAATTATATTACAATTATTTGAATATTAAAGTTTTTTTATTTATTCTTTAAAGCATTATTAGATTATTATTTTCAGCATATAATATATTTAAAAATTATTTATTTTTTATCTTTCCTGATGATATTAGAACCCTTAACACAAATTAACATTGATCATCAAGTTCATTTTATTTGAAGTTGATCTTGTTGAGTGAATAAAATTAAATATTTCTTAAATGGAAAATATTTTTTCTTTTTCTTTTTAATTTGTATTAATTTTAAATCATTAAGAGATGGGAACTTAATCATCAAACGTTTGAAGAGGAAAACTTAACATTTTAAACAATTTATATGAGTAGTTATTCCGCCAAGTTGGAATAGATTCAATGCTTTATAAGAATAATATTCCCCAAAAAAGGTAATGATAGTGTTGTTTGACAACAGAATAGAATAGTAGTTAGGTAAAGAAAGATAATATTTTGTATTATTGTTAAAGTTGAATAGCGGAAGTGAATTTGGAATATTGATGCATGAAATAGTGGTCAGGAGCTTTTATAAAAATAATGAATTCAATTTAAATGCAATGCTCCTTTTTTTCTCTTAACATTTTCATACTAATCTTGAGGAACTCTAATTCACACTTGAAAACATTTTTTTTCTTTCCTTCTTGAAAATGGTTTACTTTATTTTCTTCATGAAAACATTATTTCTTTTTACTTCCAGGATATAAGGATCATATTTTTATAATTTACCATGTGAACCATATTATTTGAGTTGAATTATATTTAATATGATATTCTGAAAACGTAGAAATCACCCATTCAAACATTAGCTCTCCCATTTCTTGCCTCTCAATTTTTAATCTTTAGTTTTGAGGCTTTGAGCGTACTTATTTATCTATTAATGGTATTTTATTTTGGTAATGCATATATTATTTTATTATTAAAATAAAATTGATAAAAAATGATTGACCATTTTTGGCCAATCATTATCCATTTTGAACTAATCACAATCCTTCAACATACTTACTTTACTTAATATGGCACTAAAAATCATGAGGATTCAAGACCTTCATCATCTTCTCTACTTGTTGCTGCTGCTCTCTAATTGCAGATCCCTCAGATAAACCTTGTTTTGGTTGCCACTCCATCAATCATTTGCAACCAATGTCTTCTGACCTCTGGAATCTGGTCTGGCATCATTCTAACTGTAAGCCATGTGCAACAAAGATGTCTTATTTTTATTATCCTTATGACATCTGTGTTCCTGTAGAGCCTTTCTGGTTCTGAATTGGTATGTTCTCTGCAGGTTCCATTGGTACAAACTAAGCCACAAATTCTTCTTAGAATTCCCTCTTCAAACCAGGTAATGTCTGGTTTGAATAGAGACTTAGGTACTTTAGAGCTCTTTAAATCTTCTTTCAGCTCAAAATAACTTTTATTTGTAGTCATGATTCTCCAATGGATCTTGGCTTGTATAATGTTACTTAGTATACTTGTCAACCGAAGTCAACTCAAATAACCTTTAAAAGAGCAAGGTTTGCAGGCCTTTTCAAAAAAGCATCCTCTGGCCAAATGTACATGGCATGTATAGCTCATGCCAAGCAAGTCATGGTCCTGCATGCATGTATTTAGTTTTTCCTTCATTTGTTTCTATTCCGATTCTATATTCTACTATCTGAAGACAGAAAATCCTTAAACAGGAAATATTTATATCTATTGAGTTTATATTTCACAGCTAGTTCAATCTGCAGCCTTAGATTTTATGATCAATTGATATTCAGTGTATTTGTTTCACACCACCACACCAGTTTGTTTACTTTAATTCCTTTGATAAATAAACCATCTCTAGCCATCATTAATAGTCATAACTCTTAAAGTAAAGAGTTGAGTTTTATAATGCTCTCCTTTATTCTTTATAATTTGGTAGACTGGAAGAAATAATTAAAATGAATTGTAATGAGGAAATCAATGAAGCTTGTCAGTAAATTTGATTTCATTTCCTGATGAACAGTTGTTTCTCCTTAACACTTTCATTGATCTGAACGAGTTACACAACAGACGCTCCACATGAGATAACTTGTGCTACACTCTCTGAAGCCCTGACACTCCTCTCGAGCTAACTCAATGAGCCCGATGGTTCCGTATGTTGCTCCTCCAGCTTAGTGCTTTTAAATCATATATTGAATTATATTATATTTTCTAAGCATTTTTAGGATCTGTAATGGCTATTAATTTTTTGCAACGGTTAAAGTATTAGAGGCTTTATATCTAAATTTTCTTGAAATTGCTAGTGGTGTTTATTTTATTATTTACGAATAGAGTTTCACCCGATTTTTCAAATATTTAATTTTTTATTTAATCAAATCTTCTTTCTATATTAATTAAAATTATTGTATTGTGCAAGTATTTTATCATCTATAATTAAAAAGAAAAAATGTAAATCCAACAATCAACATTGTTGTATATACCAGTTGAAGCCCCACAGCCTATCGTGTTATACACAGACTTCTGTCTCTAACCCTGTTGTTATTGTTTATATTTTTCATTCACTAGTTTAATCTTTTTGTGTAGTCAGTCAAAATAATATAATTATATCGTAATTTCTTATCTTAGGGATTTTCTGTTCCATAATAGATTTTTTTTTTTTTTTAATTTTAGTATGAAATTTCCAATATAAAGAACATTTGACATTATCTATTGACAATTCCAAATATATAACAATTGGATGCTGAGAGGAATGAAAGAGTTGAACGGTAGTGAGGTCGAGATGAGGAGAGATTGGCGAGCGTTTGGGGGAAGCTAGACGGATGTGCATCTAGCCTACCGGGTGGTGAGAGTCCCTTCATTCGTCAGCAATGAAAGGGTTAATGCCCTTGATTGAAAATTGTCATCTTCATTTTTTCCATATAGTCAAAACAGTAAATCTGTTGTATTTCATGAGCTAAAGAAGTTTTTATTTTTATCTTTTTAGATATTCAACAGTTTCGTAATACATATTGTTTTATTGAAGACTATGAACATATGTTATTTTGCATATTTTTTCTTAATTTAGGTTATTTTTTTACCTTTTGGCATTTTTCATCTGAAATACTCATTCTTATCATTATGTCACATTATCTATGTGAAATATTTCTAAGTATTTTAAGGAAAAAGAAATTTTGAAGTTTGTTTCTTCATCAATAGTAGAGAGTGGTATTGAAGGAGAGATTTAAGTTAAAGGAAAGAGGTGTACATTTAGTTTATGATAATGTAACTTGGAAATATTGTGTATCAAATTCTTATTACATAAGATATTAAATTTCATAACTTAAGCTTTTTTTTTTTTTTTTTTTTTTTTTTTTTTTTTTTTTTTTTTTTTTTTTTTTACCACTAATTAAAATTACCACTAGAAATAATAAGTTCTACAGTTCCATTACTCATGTTTTTAAATATCTTCCACTAAATTGAAGCAAGTAGGTTGGAAGTTTAGCTATAAAACTGTTTTACAAAATTCATTTTAATGGCTAAAATGTATTTAAAAATTCGATGAAAGCTAAATAATTGTTTAAAAAGGGGGGATAAAAAACCTAAATAGCTCTGATCTTTTGCTCCAAAATGCAAATTATATGCCATTCTAACTTTATTTTTCTATAATTTACTCAAAATAACGATCATAAGATATTCTTCAATTAATAATTAGAGTATTGGTTTTATGACTCAGACATTCCCTATCCTGGTAATTATCAATCCTATTAATAATTTTGATTCTACCAAAGCAACTGCATGAGACAAAAAAGTATTTAGAGTCATAAGTATATCTACATTAATAAAAAGAAGAAAGGCGAAAGGTCCTAGAAGATTACTTAACTGTAAAACCTTTTCTCAAACATTAACTTTTTAAATGTTTCCAATACTTTAAAATATATAAAACAATACATTTTTTTCTGATTTATGTATGATGCAATCCTTACTTTTCTTTTATTGTATTTTAAAACAACTTTCGCCATTCTTCTTGTAAAGTAAACTATTGAAAATAAATATTTTTCCAGCAAATCCAGGTCCTTTTTTACAGTTCTTATCTGTACAGTATCAAGCATAAGTAATTGGAAACAAAATGCAACTGATCTTTGGCAACCAGTTATTTCAAGGTATCACAATTTAAAATGTTTTGTAGAAATAAAAATAAAGAGATTTCATTTTTGTTTAATAGCATAATCGAAAATAAGTATGCTTTAGTTTATTTTATTTTTATTGCTTATTGTGAGTGAATCACTGTCTTGACTTTCTCAACACAATTTGTGAAACATTAATTTTATTTACTTCAAAATTTCTTTAGTTGAAATTTTCATGACTAACAGTTTGTGGCAATTGTTACAATCAGCATTCGACTAATGGCAAGGGTAGAGCACTCGACTAATGAACTGGACGACCCGAGTTCAAAACCTGAGTACGCACTAAAGAGTTTTATCGTCTAGTTTCGTCATTCGGGGGTAGGATTTGGGGTTCCAGATCGTCCCTAGGCTCATCCAGCCTTAATTAAGTAATTAGTTAATTAATGGGTATCTGCAAAGGGAAAAATCAGCATAGTACTGACCACACTATCTCCATAGAGTACCGTATGGTCAAGAATCAGATACCTCTACAGTATCTGCCCAGAGGGGCAAGCCCTTTGTGGCTTGTTTTGGGACTGATTGTTTTTTGTTTTTTTCTGAAGTGTCCTCATATTTCAAGAAACAGTGAACTGTGAGCTTACTATGTACTGGCCAATTGAGAATAGTTTGAAGATTTAAATAGGTAGGAAATTGGAGAAGAAAATATATTCAGTGCATTGTTGTTCACAGACATTTCTTTGGATTGACTTAATTAGTAGTGTTATTGATAATTAAAAGGAACCATTAACATAAATTGTTATGTGAATGTTTTCCTTTTATTTTCTTCCTCATTTCACTCGGCTAATTTTTCTCATTTTGTATTTATTTAATTATTCTTTGCATCTTTATACTGACTTCGTGTTTTAATAAATCTGTTCGCTATAAGTACTTGATGTTGAATACCCCCTTTATCATAAGAGAGAGTTTTAACTTTAATGTGATTAAACCTTATTTTTAAATATTGTATAAATTAATGAATCCATATTAGTCGTTCTAAAAAAAGGTATTTTAGAATTTTGTATTCTTTATTATGCTTAATATGATTTGGTGACCACGGAAAAAATGTCTGGTTACTTCCATATTTATAAAAATTCTAAAAAAAAAAATACTTAATTATATTTTCAATCAAATAAGGGTTCTTATCTCCTCAAATGATTTATATTTTAAATATACATCATGGGCTCCTCATAACGTTTAATATTCAGCAATTCTGAAATTAATTGAAATAAAATAAACAAATTGATATCCAAAATTTTATTTTTCTCATCGGTAGATTATGTTAAAAATTTAATCTCATTGTTATTCTCAATAATGTTTTTCTCTATTATTTGTTAGTTATTTGGTTGGTGTTTAAGTTAAGAAGTCTTAGGCATTCGTGTGGAGTAATTTCAAAATATTTTACATGATAAGAGAAAAATGGAACAGAAAATTAAAAAAGGTTCAACATATGTTCTTCAAATAAGCTGAACATATGACGTATCTCCATGCTATTTAGCAAAAAAAAAAAAAAAAAAAGAAAAGAAGTAAGCTGAAATTAGAACATTTGAAAGATTTTATTTTTTTGGAGAGGGGGAGTAAATATTGTCATAACAAATTAAAGAAAATCCCATGAGAGGCTTGAGAAAATATACTCCATCTCTGTGATACATTCCATGAGGCCTCAATTAATGATTAAGAATTTTCTGTAGGATGGGTGTATTTTCCAAATTATTGTTGTGATTATTAGATTTCAGCTTAGTTTAATGTATTTTCTCTCATTCTAATTTCTAAACAGACGATTATTTCTTTCTTTGTAGTTATTATCTTTGATGGCTTTCCTATTTTAGTTATTTAAACAAAAATTCTCGATATATTTTTCCAAGGAGAGATGAGAATTAATCAACATTAATTAGGTTGATTTTATTTAATCATTTGGTAAAATATTTCAGTGTTTTATTATTCTTTCGTGAGTCTTCTCCCCTTATATTCATGAGGATATTTTTTTCTGAAAAGTTATCCTGGAGTTTAATATATAATTCATGTTACTTTCATAAACATAATGGCTGTAAGAGTTTGAGTTTAAACCAAAAAATGTAACCTTTTTAATCAAGAATAAATAAGACATCGTCACCATATTGATACTTATATTGGTAGGACATTGGACACATATTTCAGTTTCTATTAGTTTTGAATATTTGCTAACCTGTAAGTGACAGAACCGTTTCTTAGTACTAATTATAACAACTAGTAATATATATTTGTAGTATTTTATTTTATTTTTTATTGTTAGCTTTGGGGGAAAATATAGCCAGAACAAAAATTGCTTCTTTTGCATTCCCAGTTTTCAATATTAGCAGCCAGAGATTAAAAGAAAATTCTTATAATCTCAAGATTTTTTCTCATTTTTTCTTCATTTAAAATGTTTAGAAGTAGAATTTAGAAGAGAAATACTATAGGGATTGCCTCGCGTACTGTGTACCCCTATATTATTCCCGTACATTTTTATTTTTGTTGCTGTGTCCTCTGTTGCAAATTAAGCTTAGAGATATTTTATATTTTTGGGGGATTATTAGTAGCTCTCAAGAACTAGAAGTAAATGGAGACAATCAGTTTTTATACATTTTCCCTCGCTCTTCATTTGCATCCACTCTTGAATTCCTCTTCCTTGAATTATTTCCTAGTAAAGATAAAATGTGCCCTGATATGTTCTCTGGAACTAGAGCAACTAATGTGAAACAATTCAGTTTCTCTATTGAAATCAATTTAAACACAACAAATAGAATTTAATTTTGAAGGGCATAAACTTTAGATCATAGTCAAAAAGATTTGGTTTATCAAAATCCAGACCAAACTAATATATATGTATGTCCAATGGATAAGTGATAAAAATCTTGGGAAGAGAAAAATTATACCTCCTGTCCCTGTACTCATACCATGTGCTTATCACTCATTTGGTAATAAATGAGACATTAATAAAATATTATAATAGACCTTAACACAACTTTAATTGAGATGCCTGATGATGAACCTAAACAGGTTTGAAACATCACAAATATAAGTTAATATTTTAAACAATTTTAGGGAGCAACTCCTGTCAGTTACTTCAAAAATTATTAACATATAAATAAAATTAATAACAGTTAATGGGGTGAGTAAAAAAAAATTACCGTTTTATAGGTAAAAATCAAAATTTATTTTTCTTCTACTTTCAAGGTTTATAATAATCAAAATATATACCATTGTGTTCTATGGTTAGACGCCTTGTTGAAGCCAGCTGTAGAGATCCTTGATGGTACCACTCTTTGGGTTTTGAATCGAAGAACTTACGAACCCCATTTTCAACTTCATTCAAGTTGTTGAATGTTTTTCATGAAGGAAATGAACATGAAAAGGTGGTAGTCTGATGGTGCTAGGTCTGGACTGTATGCCAGATAAGGGAGAAGCTCGATTCCATACAAATCAGCGAGTTTTTGTTTCGAGAGGTGAGAGGTCTGCCATTATCTTGTTAGATCAAGATTCGCTTTCTGTTGACTAAATCTGTATACTGCTGAACCAAACCATCGTACCTTCTTTTTTTTAAAAAAAATTATCCTTTTTTCCCCCCAAAAAAGGAAGGAATTCTGAGGTCAGTCTAATTTAAAAGCACAATTGGTTTGATCCATTCCTCAGACCTTAATAAGTCCTTTATTTATTTATTTATTCATTTTACAACTTTCGGCATTCAGGCCATTTTCAATATGTAGAAGTAACAACTTACTTTATTTTACTTCTAGATATTGAAAATGGCCTGAAGGCCGAAACGTTGTAAAATGAATAAATAAATAAAGGACTTATTAAGGTCTGAGGAATGGATCAAACCAATTGTGCTTTTAAATTGTACATTCTCTGCAATTGTTCTGAATAGAACTCTGAATTTATAGAATGACATCCAGGTAAGAACTCATAGTGTATGACTCCTTCGTAGTTCCAAAATACAGAGAGCATTTTTTTTTTTTTTTTTCGAATTGCCTTTGCGGTTGAGCTACCTGAATGAACAAGCTCAGTCAATTGACTTGTTATTTTAGGATTATGCCAATAAACCCACTTTTGACCACATGTGACTATCCTTTTGATGAAACGATTAGCAGTCGGATTTTGCAGAAGCGACTGGTAAATTTTCACACGGTGTTGGGCTTGCTGGGGTGTAAGAATGCACATTTCACATTTCCTAACTCTCGCAGGTGTTGAGTCACAGTAGATTGTGATTGGCCAAATTCAGTTGACAACTCACGAGTGCTTTTTGTAGGATCGGCTTTAATAGCAGTGCGCAGAGCGTTCTGGTTGACTTCTGAACATTTCTTTTCAAGGCTCAAATCACCCTCATTAAATTTTTGAAGCCACCTTCTCACCGTCTTTTCATTCAAAGAGTCTTCATCCTCAAAGTCAACCACTAAACGAATGGCTTCAGTTGCTGAAAACGTAATTTTCCAATAATGAAGCAAAATAACTAGAATTTCGTACTTTCTTGTCATTGTAAACAAAAGAAAGCTGAAGAAGTTCTAAGCCCGGATAGAGGGCATGCTGGTTACCAAATCATTCAGATGGGATCAAACATGGACTTATTATCACAATTCTTACCTCCCGAATGTAAATAAGAGAGGAATTACGATGCAAAGATCAAACAAAAAGAAAACGGTCATTTTTTCTGACTCATCCCATTATTTACACAAATTGTTTTTAAGATATAAGATCATAATATTCTACCAATAGTATTGCAGAAATTAATGAAGGATTGTTGTTAAACTTCTTTTTCTATTGTGGAAATCATTTTTTTATTAATTTTTCGTACATGAGTTAAGTAATTGATTATTTCCTACTATAAAATTATTTTAATTTAACAAGAACATTATAAGTATATACGATGAGGCTAATGATGGACAGCTTTGTTCATTAAAGACCGGTTACTTTATCAATGGATTCAAATTTACACTGGATTTCTATAATTTACACAAAGTAATAAAAAACAATTTAAGAGGATTTTTGAATAAGCTTATTTTAACAAAAACAATCACTTTGTTTTTAAAACATTTTGTGTTTATGTTTTCTAATGTTTATTTATTTCGGTTTAAACATAGCGAGTCAATTTTTATTTTAATCTAATAAATTTGCCTCTTCCTGAAGCTTTTTTTAACTTGAATATTGTACTGGGACAAGATGAGAATGTTCCCATGCTTGTGATGTTTCATTATTTTCAAAATTTGTTTCTTTGGTGTGCCTTATTATAAATAATAATAAATATCTCCCTCCCCTAGTTAAACATAAAAAAATATATTATTGAAATGTTTTAATGTCACAATGTGTTTCAGAGGTAAGTATGATTTAAATAATGTAAATTAATTATAACATACATTTTATTTATTATGTAAATGGCAAGTCAGTGCTGCCTGTCATTTATATAAATCATTCCTTATTATATTAAGGATAGGCATCATATCAGCTAAAAATGTTTGAATAGTTGATCTCTCAAATTGATGTTATTTTTAATTTGTTAAAAATAATTCTGCTGAGATGAATTCCATGGATTGTTGAGATGGTATCTGATGATGGGTGATTTCTTCAAGGATACTTTTAAAGTAAATACTCGTAATGTAGGTGAATAAGTAGGCCGACCTTCACTAGTTCAACTAGTGAACTAGTGAAGGTCGGCCTAATTATTCACCTACATGATGATGAACCTTCACCAACCAGCTCCCAACACCTGTGATAAATACTCGTAGATACATGCGGACATCTGACTTCATGTACAATTTAAAATAGTTAAGGCCTTTCTAAGTATTGTCTTTGAAGATACACCCCCTGCAAGATAAACCCACCCATTCATTAAGGATTTTTAAGTAAATTTTGATTTTTTTTTTTATTGTCTATATTCTATTTTATATTTTTATTTAGCATAGGGAAATTTTAGAAATTGTACTATTTTTTTTAATTGTGCTATTGAATTAGCCCACCTTCATATAAGAGCTGTTAACCTTACTTTAAAATTACATTCTAATGTATCAAGGGCCAAGATGGTTGGTTTCTAACCCAGATGCTGACTGACAATTTAGTGTGAAACATCAGTTAAAATAAAATACTTCATAATATATGAATATTTATTGTAAACCTTGGCTAAAATCAAAAACCATCTTTAAAAAAAATCAAAAACAATTAAAATCACTAGCATCTTAAATAGTTTAGATGTAACAGATATCCTGGAACTTCTTGTTATCTAAAATTCTACACTAATGTTTAATAATGAGTTTTAATTATTTGAAAGTAGTGGAATCCTAAATGAATTCCAAGTCTTTTTTTAAGTGTATTTATTTTGTATTCTCTTTCTGGGCAAAGCAAAATAATTGAAAGTAAAGATCTTTATGTACAATAATACATTTTTACTAATGGCATAGTTAGGGAGTTACCCCTCTTATTTATTAACCCTATTTATTTTTATTTCCTGTTATAGGGTGAATAAAGTTCCATTGGAAACAAAGTTATAAAACCTTAAGGCCTTTCTTGTTCAATTTTAAATTCCGTTGTCAGTCATTTAACTAATAATTATGTTAATTTAAATTTTGAAAGCATTTATTATTGATTTGATTAATTGGATCATTATAATTGAATAAGATCATTGAGATTTACTGCTCTCCAAATTCTTAAAGAGTCAGGATTTTGCTTGCAGTTTTAACTTTTTGTTCAAAGTCCTAAGTAAGTTGTGGTTGGCTGATTTTAAGGATATTGAAGAGGGTAAACCCTTCTTTTATAACATCATATAACTAGCTTAATTATCCAATTAAAATAATCTTCAAGCAATACACACACATAAATACATATTTTCATTCATTTAATTTAAATTTTAATTAGTTGTATAATGTCAATGATTTGGAGGAAAACTGATTTCCTTAAAATCAAACTTGCTAAACCCTAGTTTTCATTCCTAACAATTTATCATAATTTGGAATGACTTACATTAATATCTGAATTAGAATCCTCAATGCTTTGAAATAAATAATTATGAGAGAGAGAGAGTGTGCATTGGTTGAACAATGGAATTAGATGAGATCAGAGAAGTGCCTGCAATTTTTCATTCAATTGGGTCCACTTGCCGTTGATTTGAACCAACTATCTTCAATGTATTTTTATTTGTGTGTGTGTGCATATATATATATATATATATATATATATATATATATATATATATATATATATACATTCATTGTTTAAGCTACTGATAGTTCATCACTTTGAAAATAGTAAAACAAAACAAAATAAATTGATCAGGTTTGTCCTGAAGACTCAAGTCCCTTATAAGTGAAGATTAGATGGACAGGACACCTGCCAGTTTACCTTGCTTCTTTATCTTATATATGTATTTACATTCATAATATAATTATTTAGCCACACATATTATTTTATTGCTATTTGACTTTCTTTTTGTCTTGTATGGGTCTGGAGGTCTATCATTTCCTTGTAACTATATGTATTGGATGGAACCCTAAAAATTAGGGTTTAATATTAAAGTACACAATGTCTGAAAGGATGGTATTGAAGAAAAGGTAGGTGAAAACTTATTTAATAAAAACAATCTTGATTTTAAATAGTGATTAATAATTATTGACTGCTCCTTAAACTTATAAACACAAATGCATTGAAAAATCATCCAGTATAGAGTAGATTGTGTGCGCACAAGTCCTGGGAGTGGGAGGGATGATAAACATTACCCTGGAAATTCCTGACCTAGCCCTTTCAACCCTTATACTTGTGTCACTTAATCAATCACTGTGTCATTTTCTTTTTCCTAACTTTCTTTACTGTATTTTTAGTTTAAAGTTCAATGTATTACATTTGTTTCTGTATGGATCCATTTGCTCCCCTTCCACATGAACTTCCTGTGCTCAAGTAATATATAATACCTTGTAATATTCTTCCTTGAAATAAAATTCAATAGACAAAGAGGTCTATTGAAGGTAAGGTAATTCATACCTTCTTTGTTTCTATTTTATTTATTGTTAACCTCACTTTTTTCAAAGATATTTTCAGACCTCAATTTTTATATCTGGGAGATCTATAAAAAAAAGTAGCTTATTTTTAATTGTTTGTTTCCAATGAAATTTCACCTTTACTATCTAATTTTTTTTCAGGGTTTGAGTTTTTTTCACCCTTTTTTGGAATACTGTTTTTTTTTTTATGCTCAATCCCTTTTTAACAAGGGAGCCCTTTTGCTGGGAGTTTTTGTATTTTTTTTAACAGTTTAAGCTCCATTATTTTAATTCCATCTTCATGTGAATTCCATTTTCTAGTAATTGTGATTTTCACACATATTGATAATGTTTTTGTCTATGATTTGTTTTCATTGTTTTAGTGTAATGTAATCCATTTGAAATCTGCCTGTAAATTCTGGAATTCTCATTGTATATTTTTATACATTTTTTTTATCACAAACTACGTTTGTCTTTGTTTTAAATAATACATATAATTTAAGTTGAATGGTTCAGCTATTTAATTTGTTGGTTTAGCTATTGCATTTCAATGCTCAATACTGAGTATTTGATCTAAAATTCTCCATTAATATTGATTCCCTTTTAAGAAAATTTGTGATGTATTTTAATTAATTTATGGAGATTTCTGTACCTACTTTACAAGTACACATTTAGTCTCAATAATAACATTATTGAGTTTATTTTATTTCTATAATCATAATCTTTAATTGAACTGAAGATGCCTTTACCAGTATATCTATTTTATTGTAAATCAATAATCCTACTTTTACATAAGATATTTACATCTTAACTTTCCTAAATCATATGTTTTATTTCATCATTTTTTTTTTTTGAGTCCATATGTTGGTTTCATTACTGTAAAGTCCATCTTATGATTTTAAAATGACTCTAGCTTTGGTGACTGTTAGGAAGCTCCCTTTTTAGCTTTATTTTAGAAATTATTTCTCATTTTTTGATAGGGTTGGCTAAAGTTTCATTGTCATTCTCAAAGCTGCCCTTGATGGTTGATTCAAATGGTTCAAAGGTGAAGGAAGCGAGAAGGTGAAAAATGTCATGGCTTACGTACTTCTTTTTCTTGTTTAATTGCTGGACATTTTGGTAAATTACTCAATAAAATGTGTATAAGTCATATCATAAAATATTTAACATATTTTCACTTAATATAAATTAACACGGTGACATGAAATATGTAAATAAAAACCTTTTTACTGAAGAATTAACATGTTGGTCTTTAATTCTAGGTGTTTCAAAATGATTTTTTATCCTATTATTGCATTTTTAATATTATAGCCAGAAATTAAAATCAATAAAAATGAAGCATGAAAATTTATATTTTGAGGTTATTTTGTGTTTGTCCTCAGTGCAGTTGTCAATTTTGAGACATTTAATTTTCATTCTCTTTCTTACTAATTATTGAAGCATACCTGAAATCTGGACTTATGCAAAATTGAATATTATCCAAAATGTTTTTTGTTTCTTTTTTAAATCAAACAATCTTTTTGAGAGCTGTATATAGCATATTTTTTTTTTTAAATTTTTTTAGGAGTGCTTTAAATAATTGTAAGATAATTCCCTTTATGCACTCTTAATAAGTTACTTCTGCTTGTACTTGTAGTATAAAATCACTAAAATATTGGTAATAAAACACACACACAAACAAAGAAGTTTCTCGTAAACTTTTTATAACATGTGAGTTATGATGATGATGTATGATAAAGTGAGTTTTACCATTTTTTACAGTTTCATTCTTTATGTTCTATTGTGAGCATTTTGAATGATAAATTTATTTTAATTTGCATCCTATAAGAAATTTTATATATACATATATATATATATTCTCCTGCTGGGCTCCATCATTTTGGTTTTTGGGATTTTGGCTTCTCTGCCTAGAGGTGCTGCTGTTTGGTGTTTGTTATTTTCGCTGAATGTCTACCCAGCTTCTTCTGATAATCCATGTTTTCTGTTAGATGGTTAACAGAGAAATTTTTACATTTCCCAAGTGACCACCTAACAAAAAACATGGATTGTCAGAAGAAGCTGGTAAAACGGTCCAGTAAAATTTCACACACCAAAACAGAAACACCACTGAGGGGGAGAGGCTAAACCCCAAAATACAAAATATATATATCAATATAAAAAATACTTTACTGTATAAGATTCATATAGTAAAACATATAGAATTATCAAAAAAGGGGGAAGGTCAATAACACTACACCACACACTTTTCATTTAACTTCCCTACATGTTTCGCACCATTTTGACACCTCTTCAGGGGAATATGCTTCAAAACACTAGTTCAGCCTCAACTAGAGAAGAACCTTCCACTAGCAGGGCCACGTCTAGGAGGTTTTCTGGAAGGTTCTCCTCCTCAAGTTGAGGCTGAAGTTGTGTTTTGAATCATATTCCCCTGAAGAGGCGCCAAAATGGTGCGAAACATGTAGGGAAGGTAAATAAAAAGTGTGTGGTGTAGTGTTATTGACCTTCTACCTTTTTCGATAATTCTATAAATTTGGGTAAAGGCTCAGTTAATGATTAAATATATTAAAACATTTTTATATAATGGGAAGTCATCAATGACCATTGGAAATTTATAGGAAAATGCACCATCTTGTATGTGAGTTTCACAGTCACATGATACAGCTTGCAATGTTTATTAAAGAGCACTGCCTCATCCTGCCAGTACAGATTATTTAATCCAGTTTTTAATTTAGTTATAATAAAGACATTTAATTGAGATTTTCTTTATTAGTTCTTCTTAAGTACAGAATTACACATATACACACTTCGGCAAGGATAATAATTCATTGTATTACAGTTTACAAAAATTATACCATATCAATATTTATTTCTATGCTTTCAATATTTTGAGATAAACAGTATTATGAATTTTAATTTTTATATATTTTTCTCCATTCTTTTAAATTTTATGATACATATTTTTTTCTGTTTTCTGGCTTGTGTGTATATGTGAAACTATTTTATAAATGAGTTTGTGTGAATTTATGTTTATGTTGTATATACATATAAATAAAATACACTGTAAATTTGTAAATTATAACTGTACTCTGGAAATGTGATATGGGTAATAAAACTAATATGCCTTTTCTTTTAAGTAGATTCTAATTTATTTACATGGCATATATAGTGTATGTACAGATGTAAAAAATATATAGTGTAACATTATGCATTTTTTTACTTTAAATAAAATAAATTTTCATTAATGATAGAATTTTGTTTATTGCAATTTCAATCAAATGATTTTCCCACTTGCCAACGTTTGGTATTCCAAAAGTTTGTCATCCTACTAATTGGAATCTATGAGAATCTCATTGGCTGATAGTACAAACATTTCTTGAAAGAAAACTAATAGTAGATTTGTACGTAAAAATGAGTATTTTTGTCTGTTTATTCATGAATTTAATAGTAGTGCAGTTAGCATCATGACGCAATGGTCTACCTGGTGAGTATTTGCTTCCAGCTATCTGAGGAGGTCGACTAGGGTATTTGGATGGTTAAGGATGATTGGACGAGTGTTGAGAGGAAAGGATCTTGTTGTGTTTGCCGATGTGAATGCTAGAAACCCCAGATGGGGAGGTGTGGGAGCGTAGGACTGTATGGATGAATGATGGAATGGTAGCAAAATGTTAAAATTTAGAGGTTCAAGTTTTATTAGTTTGACTGTGGTATCACTATGGGTGTGTGGGAGAGTGATTGGGTGGAGGGTGTGTGAGGGGTGGATGTCGAGTGTGCTCAGAGTGATAAGGCCAGTTAGTTTGGGTGCAGAGAGAGGAAGTTTCAGGGTATGGAAGGCTGGTCGGCGAAGATTCAAAGAGTGTCTGTTTGAGAGAGTGATTGAGGTACCTTACCGAGGGGTGTAAGGAAGATGAAATGTGTGTGCTAGTGGTCAAATGAGGGATCAAATGTAGACTGAGTGTTGTGAAATTGAGGAGAGAATGCCAGAAAGTGAGTTATTGTGAGGTACAGCTAAGGAAAAAGCATGTGATGTTTGAGTGTGCACTGTATGAGAGAGAGTGGTGCCTTATGAAAGGTTGGAGAGTGTAAGGGTTGGGTGGATGTTTGAGTGTTTCTGTGTGTATGTAAGTTGTGTGATAGGGGAAATGGGAGAGGCTGAGAAGAGGAGAGTGGATGTGGAGAGAATGTGACAGTGGTAAGTGGGTGGTAAACATGCTGAGCAAGAGAGGGTACAGAATATTCACTCTCCCTCCGTTACCAGGGTAAGTCACACTTTGGGAAAGTGGGATACAAGGGGAACCGTGGGATAGGACCCTGCGACAATTCTAGGCCGAGGCCACTGTGTTACACCGGTTACAGAGGTAGTGGCATGTTAGAAGCTCCAAATGAGTTTGTGAAGATTTCTGGCGACTAACTAATTAGGGTAGAAGTTGGAAATGTAGTTATTCCCTTTCTGAGGATGCGTCTGTACGTTTGTAGCTTATAAGAAGAGGAGTGCGTATGTGAGTAGGCTCACGGGGGGCATCCACATCTTTGTCTTGGTGGGGAATGAATAGGTGGAAGATGTTGGAGGATTAACTGCTGAGTATGTCTCCTATCAGTTCGTACCTCCTATGACTCTTATGAAAATGTTTTTCGAGAATATATATGTTTTGAAACTGTTGCAGAATTGATAATTATTTAACTCACTTTTATGAAAGAATCAGTAAATAAAGGACAGATATATTTAAATTATAGCTACCTCATTTCAATCGTCCTCTCTTCCATATACTCCTAACAGGACCGTCACAACTCAGAGCCGGGCCCAGGACCTGATTTTGATCGCGTGCCCTCAATACATATTGATAATCCCTCTCCCCTTCTCACACAGAAATCATAAATCCCTCACTAATTACTCTTAATGGTTGAAACTTCTAATAAATTTATATGTAATATGTTCTCAAAATAATCATTAAAAAAGAATCATCATACAAGTAGCCTGTAAATTTTGGGATTTCAAATCCACAAAACTGAAAATTCTAGTAGTAATTTGTCTTTGGCAGGGCCTCCGAGAGGAACTATGAGCCCCTGTCTAAATAACTTAACCCCCCCCTCCATTGTAATTGAACTGTGTGGAAAATTTACGTATTGTCTACGTCTAAGGTACATTGGGACTTCCTGGAGCTACAAATTTATGGACTGAAAATATTTAAAAGCTAGTTTATTGATAGAAATAAATAATTTAAAAAGTTATCCATTGGTTGTTATGAATAATAATTACATGATCTATTCTTGGATATATAATTTTGTAATTTGAAATTATAATGCGAGTAAAAAAATTACGCCGGGCTCCCATGAGACCACGGGCCCCCTGATCTATTGTCCACCGTACCCCCCCCCCCCCACCCTAGCGTAATGAAATATACTATTCTGGGATTGCGCTTGTTTTTTCGTTCATGTACATTAAAAAAATATAGATCGTATTCAAAAAAATGTAGGCTATGCCGACCTATCTTTTTAAAATTCATTCTTTTCTCAAGCTCTTAACCTATATTTTTTCCCCAATTAGCGAGGCCCAGGACTCCATGTGACAGCCCTGACTCCTAAAAAAAAATTACAATTCAATAATTTATATAATATTACGTCATATTTGATTTTGAATACAAAGTTCAAACTTGAACATATTTTGATTTCGGAGGTAGAAAGGAAAATTGCTTTTTCGGAAAGAAAGTTTTTCCATTCAAAAACACTATGATAATTGATTTACACATAGATGCTACACTATAAATAAAAATTGTTGTCTAACAATCTATGTGTGCTTGCTCTTTCAGTTATCAAAGTGAGTTTCTAAATCAATGAATTCTGTCGGTTGAATTTGGGATAGCTCTGGTAATAGGCGTATTATTTCTTCCTCCAGCTCGTGATATTCAATCATCGGAACCTAAAACCAAAAAATACAAATAAATTTAAGGTAGTTTTTTTTAATAAGGTATTCAAAAGTTTTTAATATAATATGCTACAATCATTATGAACTTCAATATATCTGTCCTGTTATCATAAATAAATCTTCATAACAAACACTCTTTATACATGGACATGTATGAATGAACACAGATAAAAACTTATTAAAAGATTTCAGTTTTCAGAGAATTCTCATTATTGTAGCTGCTTGGATGATTTGGAAACAAGATTATATTAATAACCAGTATTCTAGTTTTGTATAGATTGAATGGTTGATAGAAGACTGTCTATCTATCTGTGTGTGTGTATATACAAATATATGTGTTTGTGTAGGTATATACAAGGATATGAGAGGCATGCTCAAGAGGTAAAGCTTCTGAGTTTGATTCTCAGGCATGTAATTACTCATTTCATCTTATTGTCTTATGTTATTCATTGCAGACAAATGGATGGCCAGACAAATGGATGTACCAACCCAGTCCTAAATGCACTTGGACACACAGGAACACAAAGTTATATACATAAAACAATTATGGTGACAACATGAAATCCTAGAGAGGCAG
Source organism: Gonocerus acuteangulatus (assembly GCA_946811695.1). Taxonomy (NCBI): domain Eukaryota; kingdom Metazoa; phylum Arthropoda; class Insecta; order Hemiptera; family Coreidae; genus Gonocerus; species Gonocerus acuteangulatus. The sequence continues at coordinate 76,916,347 of OX328132.1, forward strand.
ATGTCTATGAAATTAATTACTACTGAGTATGAACATCATTTAGCTCTTTTGTTGTTTTGTTTTTCATGCATCGAAAAAGTGTTTGGTAAAGAGATAATATGAAGATACCCTGGCCACAGATCAATCTTCAAAAGATATATTCTTTGAATAGATTATTACTCAAAGTAATCATTACTTTCCAACTCTGCCCCTAAACACTTCGATACACGCTCTACATTCTGCGCTATTTTGCTGTTCCTAAATCCTAATTTAGTTTCTTTAATTTAAAAAGTTCCTTTTTTAGCGCGGTTACTCCCTACCTCCATAGGGAGAACCCGCTTATGAGGTTGACCTCACGACGCAATCCGGAAGTGCCCACTAGAAACATTCTCGTTTCAGACCCCCATAGATCACGAAAATATAGGTGGTTCAAATTTGTATATATATATATATATATATATATATATATATATATATATATATATATATAAATCTGTCTTCTAATTTGAAAGGTTAAGGTTAAGTTAACCAGCAGAATCCGCCCACTGGAAGATAGTGTTTGGGGTGAAATTCGCGTAAAAAAAATCGTAACGCTTACATTTTTGAGTTCATATGCTTGCAGGTACTTGTTTTATAGGTTTCTTAACATAGGAAAACGAATGAAACAACTTTTAAAGCGATATCTGTAAATGTTTCTGAGAAAAGTGGAATCGATGTTTTTGTAAGTCATTATTTTTTTGTGGGTACTTAGAATCGCGGGATTCAATTGAAATATTTTCTACATCTTGGAAATTAATCCCAACTAAGATGTTTAAATTTTGGTTACATTTGGAGTTAAGGAAGTAAGCGAAAAAAATTAATTTATTATTAGACATGAAAAGTGTTCGGATCTTCATGCATTCTTCGTAAATATCTCGCTAACAGTTGAGAAATCGTGGTAAATGGAAGGTGACCATTCGAATGCTTACTAAATTCTCTACAAAAAAGGTTCTGAAGCAATATTCGATGGGGCAACGTCAATCAGAGATATAAGCGCTTAAAACTTAAAAAGTGTTTGTTTTGAAAGTGTTTTCTCTTTGTTTATCTCACTTTTTAATTGGCTGTTTTTTGTTTTAAATTGCATTTATCAGTAAAATTAGTATTGTAGTAAAATAAGCTAAGAAACGGAGAAAGGTATTGGTAATAAGTTTGGAGTGGCTGTGGTAATCAAGATGGCTGTGGCTAATCATGATGACGTAGCATAGTTTGTTTTGAATTCTCCTGTCTATATAACCTTCCTCATAGCCTCTAACTGAAGTTATAGTTATTTCTTATTTTATATAAAGATTTAACCCACGACAGAATGGAATTTTATTCGCCATGAAGCACATATTTACAGTTGATTATAACAGTAAAACGAATTTGCTAGTAAAACAAGATACTTAAAATGACAACGAATTTTTGGTTGTTTAGAATAGAGCCTTCTCAGCAGTAGTCGAAGAGCAAGTACGTTTTCAGTACATAATTGTATTGACTTATACAGATTAAGAATTATCCGCTTCTGTGTAAGTTGGCTACTGTCAGTTTCCTATTATTTGTGATGCTAATCTATTCCATTTCTTCGAGATGTTTGTAACCGCGCTAAGATGACGCAGTTCCTGTGAGTCGGACTTTTTATTTTGATCTTAACAGGGAGATATCAAGTAAACCTTCACCTCTAATGGATCATTTTTGCTCAATTTCACAGTACATCTGTTTTACTAGCACAGACTGTTAAATTCAGAGTTTTCTATCAAGAAAAAAAAAAAGCTATAACCAGTTGTCACTCGTTTATATCTTGCTCTAATCAAGCAGAGGTCAAGTAAAATTATTCGGTCCTAATGGGTTGATTTTGCTCATTTTCACAGTACATCAGTTTTATTAGCACAGACTGTTAAATAATTTCTTTTGTTTAAATAAAAACACAAAGTTACAACCACATGGCACTCGTTTATTTCTTGCTCTTGACAAGGAGAGATTAAGTAAACCTTCGGTCTTAAAAGACCGATTTTGCTTATATTCACCATACGTCTTTTTCATTAGCACAGACTGGTAAATACTGAGATTTTTGTCGAGAAAATTATACTGCAGCCACCTGGCACTCGTTAATAATTTGCTGTGCACAGATTGTTATCAGATTTGAAGCGAATTACCACAGACTATTAAAATGTTTACTAAATGCTCTACAAAAAAGGCTCTGAAGAAAGTTTTGATTAGGCGATGTTAATCGGAGAAATAAGTGCTTATAACTTTAAAGTAATTGATAGCGTTTATTCGAACGGCTCTTTTTTTCCGTTTTATTCCTTGTTATTCTTTAATTGCTTTTAGTTGGATAATGTATTTGGTAATAAAACAGGTTAAGTAATAAGAAAAAGAATTTATTGTTAGAAAAATAGGTTTCCAAGAGAGAGATTCGAAGACCTTGACTATATTCAACTGCCTCTATACGGGAGCCTTTCTGGGGTTGGCCGACCCATACTGGTAAGATCATAAATTATGACCTTTCAAGAAAGGTGGAATCAAAATAATAACTGTTTATATTTTAATCTTTCCAAATGAGACTAGGGATAAGAACGGAAACGCGCTAAGATGGTGCAGTTCCTGCAAGTCGGACTTTTTTTCTGAGTCAGGAAGATGTAGGCATGAGCCTATATAAGGGGATGCTGAGGGGGCTACAGCCCCCCCGAAATTTTCATTTGATCGGAAAGATGTGTCATAAAACCTTTACAAATAAATTAAATAAGATTACTTAGATAATAAAAAATATTTTATTTTAGGTGTAATAGCGTTTTACTTTTCGAAAACTATTCTAAGTTCTAAATTTTTAGTATTCCATACTCCGGAAATGGTCTCAGCCGCCCCCCCCCGAAATTTTCCCAGCACCTCCCGAAATTATTTCCTATATGCGCCCATGGATGTAGGTAACAAGTTTCAAGGTAAAGGGAACAGCACCATGATCTATGATGAATTCAAGAGGGAATCCCGGGTCTGAAACTCCCCTCCTTGCATTTTGTTACCCATAAATCACTCTTATAATCAAAATTAAAACATTTAATTTCAATTGCATACTTTTTCAATCAGGTTTATGAATCAGCATTCTATAGAGTAAACATACGCCCTTACTATCCTGAAGCACATCTAGAACTTTGAATTCGATTTCCCAACGTCAGGAATTCGTGATTCGCCCTTTCACTAAATTACGTAAAATTAGTTGTTGTTTTGGAAATGGTCTCAGCCCCCCCCCGGAATTATTTTCTATATACGCCCATGCTTTCTTCCCTATTTTCCCGCATTTCGTTTATACTCTCAATCCTCTTTCTCAGCCATTCCCTCTTTTTCTTTCTACAAATCTTATTAGCTTAATGGCAAATTATAATTTAAAATTATAATGAGAAAAATAATTAATTTCGTTTAGAGCCTTCTGCTCAAATTCAAGAACATAAATATGCTTTAGGTCCACCCGACAAACCTATGTAATGTACTGTATAACATACAGTCTTCTATTTCGTACATGGCTACCGCGCATGAGCGGACGCCAGGGGACACTTTTTTGTGACAATTTTTTGTAACGTTTTTTTTTCCAGTTTAGTCATTGCTAAAGCATATTTATGCTAAAAGATCCTGCTACACACAGTTTAAAGGAGACTTTAATTATAGGAGAATTTAATCCTCTGTAAATAGTGAGTTTATAAAAAAGATTTTTATGTTGTAGTCAATAATATTGACAAGCCAATTGCATTCTAATAAAATAGTATACTCATGATGGTGCTATCTATTTATGTTTAACATGAAAACTTAAGTGTTAAGGACCTTAGCAGCCGATTTAAATTAAAAGATTAATAACAAATTATGGAGACTCTTTTGGTAAATAAAGTAAATAAAAGTTAACTTACTTGGACATCATTTACCTGCTGAAGCATGCCATCATAGTTGCGTTCTAGTATAGGGGTTTGCAACGAACCGTTGTTATGTATGATTGGCTGTTGGGACAGTGGTGCCTGATGAGTATCTTCTATATGATGTAGGCTTGCTGAAATTATGAGAGACATGTAAAATTCATTATTTAAAGCTTTCCAAAACTTGTGCTCAAGTTACAAATAATAATAGCCTCTTTCTTATTCTGTTGCAGAGATCTCCTCTGAAAGATTTTTTTTTAAGAGTGCTAAAAAGCACTCCCTCCTAACTACTTCGAATTAGTTTCAAATCAGGTGATTAGATTATCAATACAGAAAAAATGTCTGAATTAGTTCTCTAAGAGGGATATAGAAGACTGTAAGTTTTTGAGACTAAAGTCATGGATTGATGGTATTATCATAGATCCTTAATGGCACATCCGTTTGCTGGTCATTAGCACCTGGATATCTATAGGTTGCACCCCTTTATAAACATCCATGATGGAACAGGGATTTTTTTCAGCGAGGCCATATTTGAAAAAAAACTTAACCTGCTACAAGTGGGACTCGAACTTACACCTCTTTTGGTAGGAATTGGATGCGATTAGTCTTTCCAACCATAGGGAGGCCCACCTAAAGACTCCTTTCAATCATTGATTCCAAAGGACAGAGTTAAAAACACCATTAATTGTGTCTCTGTGTGTACAATATTTTAATTTATGTGAAATATGTATATAAACTACAGTATTAGCTTGTCAGAGAGGCCATAGGAATAATAAAAACTCAGACAACATGAACCAGTCGCAAACCAGTATATCAAAAATGTGACCTCACATGATCACCATGGAGTAAAGAGAAAAGGTTCTTAATTTTTCAGTATGAATGCATGTACCCACTTGATTATAACCATTACTGGTAATGTCGACTAGTTCCGTAGCTAAAAAGTACAGAGTATTACTGCAGCCTTCAATTTTTAATCTCTTGCTAAATTACTTATAGCATATCAGGAATGAAAAAATAATTTGATTACAATATTATTTGTATTCTTATTTAAAATAAATATCAGGTCGATCAAAACCTTTGAGCACATTTTCAGGGAATTTTAAAATAGTGTAATTAAAACAAGATTTAAATTTTTAATCAATGATATATTTTTCTTTGCTATCTACTATTTCTCACAATCTTACTGGTAGCTTTTAGATTACATTGTTGTGGAAAAACTCTGGTTTGGATGCAAACAAATTTAAAAGTTCACTTAGTACATACTGTTTAGAATTTAACTTTTTCCCTAGTAAAAAATGTTGTAAGGCACAAAATAAGTGAAAATCTCTGGGGGGTATGTCTCATATCAAAATCAAAATCTCTGAGAGGGTTCATCATAAATACTGTTTTCTCCAACTTTAAATGTTTTAAGCCATTTCTATTCATGCCTTACACTGACAGTATGTACACTATTCATTTTTATTTCTGGATATCTGGCAGGTTCTCATTGATTATCAAGCAAAGGTACCATTGAGTAAAGTGAAGGTAAGTGGCAAACGAAGGTAAGTGGACTGACCTAATAAATAAAATAACTATTTGTGAATTCAATGTGGCCAGAATTAAAATGATCAAAATTCTGATAACAAGTGAATCTATTACTTTATTTACAAAAAGGCAATAAGAAAGTTTACGTAAAAAATGAAAATAGACGAAACAATAAAATATTTTGAGAAACTAAACTTTAAAGATATACAATTTTTTAGTTCTTAACCTAGAATGACAAAATAATCACTCCTTGAATACCCTGGGTTGCAATATGTTCGTTCTGGGATGATGAAATTTTGGTATTGGACTCATGAGGATCTTCTTCCTTATGAGCTGAAAAAGTATTTCAACTAAGCTCTAGACTAAAAGAATACATGGGTTAAAGCATGATTTGTATTCTTATATCAAATGAATAATAAGTTTTAGGAAATTATTGATTATGTGGCGGCTGCTACGGGGGAGAGAGGATAGGAGGTATCGGGAGCAGGTACCCGGGCGAGTACTGTGGCCCGTAAAGGGCGCTTCCTCGAGCCGGGGGGGGGGGGGGAGGCGACTTAGTACTAAGCCTTAGCCGTTCCGCCGAGTCAGGGTGAGGATGCTCAGTACTAGGCCGGAGCCGTTCCGCGGGCTATTGAGTAGAAGTTGGGGAGCAGACTTGGGGAGAGCAGTGACCAGTGACTGGAGATGGGTCTTCCAGATCCTGAGAAGGGAGCGCCTGGTTAGCTGGCTGTGCTTGAGAGTCCTGGCTGGCTGCGCTCGAGAGTCCTAGATAGCGGGTCCGTCCTGAGCACCTGGGCTGGGCTGTGCTTGATAGGTCTGGCTGGCTGGCTTGTCCTTAGAGCCCTAGGTCCTTCCTGGTGAGAGCGCTGGACTCGAATGCCCTTACCTTTCTTTTTTTTTCCCACCCTCCCAAAGCTACACCTAATTCTACGTTTACGTACTAGAAGGGGGATGTATTTGCAATCGAGGGACTTAAGCCTACTTAGTCTCAAATACTAAATCTAGGGGGACACAAAGTTGTGTAGGGAGGGACTATACAAGGATGGAACTTACAGCTAACTTAAAAGTAACAAATACACTTAAAACTAATATGTACAATATTTACATACAGCAGCGTCCTCGCGGGGATCCAGGATTCGTCTGGTGCTGCCCTGCCACCTCTGAGGTAGAGGAGGTGGTGTCAAGTCCCTGAAGAGGGGGTTCAAACAGTACCGGAGGCTGTCATAGAACTTAATATGACGCCTCCGTATGAAGTCTTGAACCGAGGACAGCATCAGCTCATCGTGGAGGAGGGATGGCTTCTTCCTTCGAAGGGTAGTGTGCTGCCCGGTTCGGGGGCCCGAAGCAGGACCCCGTTTTGGAAACGCCGCCTGAGCGTGTGAGGCTACATGTACCTCAGGGCGGGTGCACCGTGCAGAAGTGTCGGCCTGATGATCGCCTTGTAGATCTGCAGCTTCAGCCGAAGCTTCCTTCAGGCGGCTGTTGACATGGGCCGTCACTTTCAGATGCCAGTATATGTGCACTCCCAGGTAGTTGATTTTCGTGGACAGCTTGTTCCGCTGGCCCCTGACTTCGAAATGCGAGGGCAGGGCCCCTCGGGGTTTGCTTCCCTTGTTCGCCTGGAAGGAGCATACCACGGTCTCTGTCTTGGGTGGGTTGACGTCTATTCCTGCTTCTCCAAGCGCGTCGACGATTGTTTCGCAGGTGGACTGAGCCCTCTTAAGGGCTACTCCGGCTTTAAAGCTGGAGGAGTAGACGCCAATATCGTAAGTGTAGGCAGCCAAGGCGACATGAGGGAACTACATCCTCACGATGTGGGCGGTGTAGATGGTGATCAGCACTGGACCCAACACCGGGGGACTCCACACGTAGACGGTCGACTTTTGGATGCATCACCACCAATCCTGACGGAGAATGTTCTTCCCGACAAGTAGCTCTCAAGAATCTTGAAGAGTTGTGCCGGGAATACCTAGCGCCGCAGCTGATGCAGAAGCAGTTAGTGGGATACGCAGTCGAACGCCTGTGTGCAGTCCAGGGAGATAAAGGCCGTCGCTCTGTACTTGTTGAGCTTGGCGGACACCGTGTTCTGGAGCTTGGCGACGTGGTGATCACAGGAGAGCCCGGGCCGAAAGCCAGCCTGTTCCGGGGGATGACGTTTGCCTCCTGCAGTGCTTTAACACATGAGAAAGGATCAACTTTTCGAAGATCTTGCTCATGTGGCTCAGCAGGCTTATCAGCCGGTAGTGCTCGGGCTAGTCTCCTGGCTTCTTAGGTTTGCGAAGAGGGACCACCACGGCGTGCTTCCATGCCTCGGGGTGTCCAGTGCGGTAGGCTGCATTGAAGATGTGCAGTAGGTAGGCCTTCGCTTTCCTAGGGAGCATCTTCAGCATCACGTAGGGTACAACGTCCAATCCGGAGGATTTGTTTCCAGTTGTTCGCCTCAGCGCCGATTCCAGTTGCCTGTAGGTGAAGTGCAACGGGGTCCTGGGGTCCGGGGAGGTCGTGGGGGTCACTGTCGATCCTCAGCGACTTCTCGGTTCTCCGGCAGTCGTTCTCCTCGTAGTAATCGGCATGGGCTTCAGCTTGCTCAGCCGGCGAGAGGAGGTGATCGCAGTCAGAGGAGGATGTCTCGTCGCTTGGTGATGTACAGCGAAGGAGCCTCCAGAACAGCCTAGTGTCCTCGTGAGTCCGTCGGAGCTGCTCATGCCAGAGGGGGTTTTCCATTGCGCAGAAAGATGCGCAATTTGCCGGGTCATAGTATTGATTGGGGCCCTCAGGATGCCGTCCTTCGTCCGCACCCAGATGTTCTTGAGGTTTTTCCGCATCCCGATCAGCCTGGTGATGTGGGCAGGTGGCCTTCGCTGGTGGATGGGCTTCGGGACGAACTTAGGAGTCCTTCTGTCGGCGGCGGACTGGATTACTTCGGTGAAGCTAGTGACGGCATCGTCGAAGTCGGAAGCAGCTCCGTAGGTCCCAATGGAAGGCAGGTCGGAGAGGATGTCCTCCTGGTATACTTTTCAGCCTGCCTTGTGAAGTAGGTTTGTTTTTATTGTGGTTAGAGGTTTCTTATATATAGTTTACACTATTCAATGGTTTTTGGTTTTAGCAATTCAATCGTGACACTGGGGCGCTCCGGACCTTCCCCTTGTGAAGTAGGTACTTTGTAGGCAGCGCTGTTGGCGGGTCCATCCATCTCGTACAGGACCGGGCGTTGGTCTAAAGGACCATAGTCCAGGGCACAGCATCTCGTTACTGCATGCAGGTCCGTAGTGAGGACGAGATCCAGAGTGGACGTCTAATCGGGGTTCGCTGCATGTCGAAATGTGTGGATCCCCGGATGAAGAATTCCGATGCTCGTCCGAACTATGTACTGCCCCAGTTCGTTTGCCGAGGAGCAATGCCAAACTGGATGTCGAGCATTCAGATCTCAGACAAGAATATGATATGGCTCCTGCGATGCAGCTGCGATAAGTGCCTTGGTCACCGCCAGGGGAGCCCGGGTACTTCGCTAGACACACGTGAAGGTGTAACGTCTCCTTAGGCGGACCGTAACGGACACTGCCTGGGTCCCGGTGTTACTGGTGGGCTGCTGCTCGAGGAGTCTCGATGGCAGGTCTCTTCTTACGAGCTGCACCGCTCCTCCGGATGTTCCAGACAAGCCGTCACACCTGTACAAGGCGTATCCTCCGAAGAAAGGCCGGTCCTGGGGGCGTAGCTGGGAGATCCGGGGCACAACCGCCAGGGAGATCCGGTGGACGGTTTTGCTGGTTAACGAACATGACCTTTGATATTAGGCAAAAGATTTTTGTCCAAAATTTCATAAAAATCGGACCATTATTCGCTGAAATAGGTCGCGAACAGATATATATATATATATATATATATATATATATATATATATATATATATATAAGCTCAAATTTGTGTGTGTGTATATATATATATATATATATATATATATATATATATATATAAGCTCAAATTTGTGTGTGTGTGTATATATATGGGGGCGAGGTTAGATCAGTGGTAGAGCACTGGACTCATATGCTGGGGAGTTCAAATCCCGAGCAAGCACTTAAGGTTTTTTCTTCTAGGGTCTTCGTTCATGGGTTGAATCAGACAGCCGGAGCAAAGTACTGACTACACTATCTCCCTATTGTGCCGTATGGCCATGAATCAGATACCTCAACAGCATCTGCACCTCAGGGTCCTTGTGGCGTGTTACGGGACCCCCTATGGAGGAGGGAGAAACCGCGCTAAAAATAATTGTTTTCTTTATCCCTTTGAAGTGGAGTTGTCTATACTATGTGCATTAAAGTTCAGTGGAGTAACATTTTATGTGTCTAATGAGCCTACTTAATTCGATCTTTAACTGACAGATCATTGACAGTAAATAGCTTTTTGCATAATGAAAAATTGAAAAGCAAATCGTTGAAAGTTTATTTGCATTCCTATATTAAATGATATTACTATTTGGGAAAAAAAGGCGGCAAAAATTAAATAATAAATTTTATTAAAACGTGCCGACCTATCAGTTTATTAACAAAAAGGCTATAAGAATATTTATGTAAAAGCATAAATGAAACACAACTATATTTTCAGAAACTAAACCTTTTAGGGGTAATATTTATTAGTCTTAACATATAACGAGAAAAGAACCACACCTTCAAAAACTGGCGATACAGTCTGTTCATTTTGGGCTGGAGGACTTTTTGGCTTAGATACATGAGCCTCAGTTAGCAATTCCTCTTTGCACTCTGCGAACAAAGTTTAATAAACAATGATATGTCTGAGAGAACCATAAAGATCATCCAAACACTGGCACTCAGTTCAAAGCTAAAAATATAATTGTTTTCTTTATCCCTTTGAAGTGGAGTTGTGTGTAATAAGTGGATTAAAATTCAGTGGGGTAACATTTTATGTGTCTATTGAGACTACTTAATTCGATCTTTCACTGACAGATCATTGACAGTAAATAGCTTCTTGCAAAATGAAAAATTGAAAAGCAAATCTTTGAAAGTTTATTTGTATGCCTATATAAAATGATATTACTATTTGGGAAAAAAGGCGGCAAAAATTAAATAATACATTTTATTAAAACGTGCCGACCTATCAGTTTATTAACAAAAGGGCTATAAGAATGTTTTTGTAAAAGCATAAATGAAACAAAATATATTTTGAGAAACTAAACATTTTAGGGATAATATTTATTAGTCTTAACATACAACGAGAAAAGTACCACACCTTCAAATACTGGCGATACAGTCTGTTCATTTTGGGCTGGAGGACTTTTTGGCTTAGATACATGAGCCTCAGTTAGCAATTCCTCTTGGCGATCTGCGAACAAAGTTTAATAAAACAATGATATGTCTGAAAGAACCATAAAGATCATTCAAATACTGGCACTCAGGTCAAAGCTAAAAATATAATTGTTTTCTTTATCCCTTTGAAGTGGAGTTGTGTGTAATAAGTGGATTAAAATTCAGTGGGGTAACATTTTATGTGTCTATTGAGACTACTTAATTCGATCTTTCACTGACAGATCATTGACAGTAAATAGCTTCTTGCAAAATGAAAAATTGAAAAGCAAATCTTTGAAAGTTTATTTGTATGCCTATATAAAATGATATTACTATTTGGGAAAAAAGGCGGCAAAAATTAAATAATACATTTTATTAAAACGTGCCGACCTATCAGTTTATTAACAAAAGGGCTATAAGAATGTTTTTGTAAAAGCATAAATGAAACAAAATATATTTTCAGAAACTAAACCTTTTAGGGGTAATATTTATTAGTCTTAACATATAACGAGAAAAGAAACACACCTTCATAAACTGGCGATGCAGTCTGTTCATTTTGCGCTGGAGGACATTTTGGCTTAGATACATGAGCCTCATTTACGAATTCCTCTTTGCGATCTGCAAACAAAGTTTAATAAAACAGTGATATGTCTGAAAGAACCATAAAGATCATTCAAACACTGGCACTGATGTCAAAGCTAAAAATATAATTGTTTTCTTTATCCCTTTGAAGTGGAGTTATATGTAATAAGTAGATTAAAATTCAGTGGGGTAACATTTTATGTTTCTATTGAGACTACTTAATTCGATCTTTCACTGACAGATTATTGACAGTAAATAGCTTCTTGCATAATGAAAAATTGAAAAGGAAATCTTTGAAAGTTATTTGTATTCCTATATAAAATGATATTACTCTTTGTGAAAAAAAGGCGGCAAAAATTAAATAATAAATTTTATTAAAACGTGCCGACCTATCAGATAATTACCAAAAGGGCTATAAGAAAGTTTATGTAAAAGCATTAATGAAACAAAACTATATTTTCAGAAACTAAACCTTTTAGGGATCATATTAATTAGTCTTAAAATATAACGAGACAAGAAACACACCTTCATAAACTGGCGATACAGTCTGTTCATTTTGGGCTGGAGGACTTTTTGGCTTGGATACATGAGACCCATTTACGAATTCCCCTTTGCAATCTACGAACAAAGCTTAATGAAACAATGATATGTCTGAAATAATCATTAAGATTATTCCTATACTGGCAGTCAGGTCAAAGCTAAAAATATGATTGTTTTCTTTATCCCTTTAAAGTGGAGTGTTGTGTAATAAGTGCATTAAAATTCAGTGGGGTAACATTTTATGTGTCTATTGACACTACTTAATTCGATCTTTAACTGACAGATCATTTACAGTAAATAGCTTCTTGCATAATGAAAAATTGAAAAGCAAATCGTTGAAAGTTTATTTGTATTCCTATATAAAATGATATTACTATTTGGGAAAAAAGGCGGCAAAAATTAAATAATAAATTTTATTAAAACGTGACGACCTATCAGTTTATTCACAATAGGGCTATAAGAAAGTTTATGTAAAAGCATTAATGAAACAAAACTATATTTTCAGAAACTAAACCTTTTAGGGGTAATATTTATTAGTCTTAACATATAACGAGAAAAGAAACACACCTTCATAAACTGGCGATGCAGTCTGTTCATTTTGCGCTGGAGGACTTTTTGGCTTAGATACATGAGCCTCATTTACGAATTCCTCTTTGCAGTCTGCGAACAAAGTTTTATAAAACAATGATATGTCTGAAATAATCATAAAGGTTATTCCAATACTGGCACTCAGGTCAAAGCTAAAAATATAATTGTTTTCATTATCCCTTTGAAGTGGAGTTGTGTGTAATAAGTGCATTAAAATTCAGTGGGGTAACATTTTATGTGTCTATTGAGACTACTTAATTCGATCTTTAACTGACAGATCATTGACAGCTGATAGCTTTTTGCATAATGAAAAATTGAAAAGCAAATCGTTGAATGTTTATTTGCATTCCTATATTAAATGATATTACTATTTGGGGAAAAAAGGCGGCAAAAATTAAATAATAAATTTTATAAAACGTGCCGACCTATCAGTTTATTAACAAAAAGGCTATAAGAATGTTTATGTAAAAGCATAAATGAAACACAACTATATTTTCAGAAACTAAACCTTTTAGGGGTAATATTTATTAGTCTTAACATATAACGAGAAAAGAACCACACCTTCAAAAACTGGCGATACAGTCTGTTCATTTTGGGCTGGAGGACTTTTTGACTTAGATACATGAGCCTCAGTTAGCAATTCCTCTTTGCAATCTGCGAACAAAGTTTAATAAAACAATGATATGTCTGAGAGAACCATAAACATCATCCAAACACTGGCACTCAGGTGAAAGCTAAAAATATAATTGTTTTCTTTATCCCTTTGAAGTGGAGTTGTGTGTAATAAGTGGATTAAAATTCAGTGGCGTAACATTTTATGTGTCTATTGAGACTACTTAATTCGATCTTTAACTGACAGATCAGTGACAGTAAATAGCTTTTTGCATAATGAAAAATTGAAAAGCAAATCGTTGAAAGTTTATTTGTATGCCAGTAGGAAATGATATTACTATTTGGAAAAAAAACGCGGCAAAAATTAAATAATACATTTTATTAAAACGTGCCGACCTATCAGTTTATTAACAAAAGGGCTATAAGAATGTTTTTGTAAAAGCATAAATGAAACAAAATATATTTTGAGAAACTAAACCTTTTAGGGATAATATTTATTAGTCTTAACATACAACGAGAAAAGTACCACACCTTCAAATACTGGCGATACAGTCTGTTCATTTTGGGCTGGAGGACTTTTTGGCTTAGATACATGAGCCTCAGTTAGCAATTCCTCTTTGCGATCTGCGAACAAAGTTTAATAAAACAATGATATGTCTGAAAGAACCATAAAGATCATTCAAATACTGGCACTCAGGTCAAAGCTAAAAATATAATTGTTTTCTTTATCCCTTTGAAGTGGAGTTGTGTGTAATAAGTGGATTAAAATTCAGTGGGGTAACATTTTATGTTTCTATTGAGACTACTTAATTCGATCTTTCACTGACAGATCATTGACAGTAAATAGCTTCTTGCATAATGAAAAATTGAAAAGCAAATCGTTGAAAGTTTGTTTGTATTCCTATATAAAATGATATTACTATTTGGGAAAAAAGGCGGCAAAAATTAAATAATAAATTTTATTAAAACGTGCCGACCCATTAGTTTATTCACCATAGGGCTATAAGAAAGTTTATGTAAAAGCATTAATGAAACAAAACTATATTTTCAGAAACTAAACCTTTTAGGGGTAATATTTATTAGTCTTAACATATAACGAGAAAAGAACCACACCTTCAAATACTGGCGATACAGTCTGTTCATTTTGGGCTGGAGGACTTTTTGGCTTAGATACATGAGCCTCAGTTAGCAATTCCTCTTTGCGATCTGCGAACAAAGTTTAATAAAACAATGATATGTCTGAAAGAACCATAAAGATCATTCAAATACTGGCACTCAGGTCAAAGCTAAAAATATAATTGTTTTCTTTATCCCTTTGAAGTGGAGTTGTGTGTAATAAGTGGATTAAAATTCAGTGGGGTAACATTTTATGTTTCTATTGAGACTACTTAATTCGATCTTTCACTGACAGATCATTGACAGTAAATAGCTTCTTGCATAATGAAAAATTGAAAAGCAAATCGTTGAAAGTTTGTTTGTATTCCTATATAAAATGATATTACTATTTGGGAAAAAAGGCGGCAAAAATTAAATAATAAATTTTATTAAAACGTGCCGACCCATTAGTTTATTCACAATAGGGCTATAAGAAAGTTTATGTAAAAGCATTAATGAAACAAAACTATATTTTCAGAAACTAAACCTTTTAGGGGTAATATTTATTAGTCTTAACATACAACGAGAAAAGTACCACACCTTCAAATACTGGCGATACAGTCTGTTCATTTTGGGCTGGAGGACTTTTTGGCTTAGATACATGAGCCTCAGTTAGCAATTCCTCTTTGCGATCTGCGAACAAAGTTTAATAAAACAATGATATGTCTGAAAGAACCATAAAGATCATTCAAATACTGGCACTCAGGTCAAAGCTAAAAATATAATTGTTTTCTTTATCCCTTTGAAGTGGAGTTGTGTGTAATAAGTGGATTAAAATTCAGTGGGGTAACATTTTATGTTTCTATTGAGACTACTTAATTCGATCTTTCACTGACAGATCATTGACAGTAAATAGCTTCTTGCATAATGAAAAATTGAAAAGCAAATCGTTGAAAGTTTGTTTGTATTCCTATATAAAATGATATTACTATTTGGGAAAAAAGGCGGCAAAAATTAAATAATAAATTTTATTAAAACGTGCCGACCCATTAGTTTATTCACCATAGGGCTATAAGAAAGTTTATGTAAAAGCATTAATGAAACAAAACTATATTTTCAGAAACTAAACCTTTTAGGGGTAATATTTATTAGTCTTAACATATAACGAGAAAAGAACCACACCTTCAAATACTGGCGATACAGTCTGTTCATTTTGGGCTGGAGGACTTTTTGGCTTAGATACATGAGCCTCAGTTAGCAATTCCTCTTTGCGATCTGCGAACAAAGTTTAATAAAACAATGATATGTCTGAAAGAACCATAAAGATCATTCAAATACTGGCACTCAGGTCAAAGCTAAAAATATAATTGTTTTCTTTATCCCTTTGAAGTGGAGTTGTGTGTAATAAGTGGATTAAAATTCAGTGGGGTAACATTTTATGTTTCTATTGAGACTACTTAATTCGATCTTTCACTGACAGATCATTGACAGTAAATAGCTTCTTGCATAATGAAAAATTGAAAAGCAAATCGTTGAAAGTTTGTTTGTATTCCTATATAAAATGATATTACTATTTGGGAAAAAAGGCGGCAAAAATTAAATAATAAATTTTATTAAAACGTGCCGACCCATTAGTTTATTCACAATAGGGCTATAAGAAAGTTTATGTAAAAGCATTAATGAAACAAAACTATATTTTCAGAAACTAAACCTTTTAGGGGTAATATTTATTAGTCTTAACATATAACGAGAAAAGAACCACACCTTCAAAAACTGGCGATACAGTCTGTTCATTTTGGGCTGGAGGACTTTTTGGCTTAGATACATGAGCCTCAGTTAGCAATTCCTCTTTGCAATCTGCGAACAAAGTTTAATAAAACAATGATATGTCTGAAAGAACCATAAAGATCATTCAAATACTGGCACTCAGTTCAAAGCTAAAAATATAATTGTTTTCTTTATCCCTTTGAAGTGGAGTTGTGTGTAATAAGTGGATTAAAATTCAGTGGGGTAACATTTTATGTGTCTATTGAGACTACTTAATTCGATCTTTCACTGACAGATCATTGACAGTAAATAGCTTCTTGCAAAATGAAAAATTGAAAAGCAAATCTTTGAAAGTTTATTAGTATGCCTATATAAAATGATATTACTATTTGGGAAAAAAGGCGGCAAAAATTAAATAATACATTTTATTAAAACGTGCCGACTTATCAGTTTATTAACAAAAGGGCTATAAGAATGTTTTTGTAAAAGCATAAATGAAACAAAATATATTTTGAGAAACTAAACATTTTAGGGATAATATTTATTAGTCTTAACATACAACGAGAAAAGTACCACACCTTCAAATACTGGCGATACAGTCTGTTCATTTTGGGCTGGAGGACTTTTTGGCTTAGATACATGAGCCTCAGTTAGCAATTCCTCTTGGCGATCTGCGAACAAAGTTTAATAAAACAATGATATGTCTGAAAGAACCATAAAGATCATTCAAATACTGGCACTCAGGTCAAAGCTAAAAATATAATTGTTTTCTTTATCCCTTTGAAGTGGAGTTGTGTGTAATAAGTGCATTAAAATTCAGTGGGGTAACATTTTATGTGTCTATTGAGACTACTTAATTCGATCTTTCACTGACAGATCATTGACAGTAAATAGCTTCTTGCAAAATGAAAAATTGAAAAGCTAATCTTTGAAAGTTTATTTGTATGCCTATATAAAATGATATTACTATTTGGGGAAAAAAGGCGGCAAAAATTAAATAATACATTTTATTAAAACCTGCCGACCTATCAGTTTATTAACAAAAGGGCTATAAGAATGTTTATGTAAAAGCATAAATGAAACACAACTATATTTTCAGAAACTAAACCTTTTAGGGGTAATATTTATTAGTCTTAACATATAACGAGAAAAGAACCACACCTTCAAAAACTGGCGATACAGTCTGTTCATTTTGGGCTGGAGGACTTTTTGGCTTAGATACATGAGCCTCAGTTAGCAATTCCTCTTTGCAATCTGCGAACAAAGTTTAATAAAACAATGATATGTCTGAAAGAACCATAAAGATCATTCAAATACTGACACTCAGTTCAAAGCTAAAAATATAATTGTTTTCTTTATCCCTTTGAAGTGGAGTTGTGTGTAATAAGTGGATTAAAATTCAGTGGGGTAACATTTTATGTGTCTATTGACACTACTTAATTCGATCTTTAACTGACAGATCATTGACAGTAAATAGCTTCTTGCATAATGAAAAATTGAAAAGCAAATCGTTGAAAGTTTATTTGTATTCCTATATAAAATGATATTACTATTTGGGAAAAAAGGCGGCAAAAATTAAATAATAAATTTTATTAAAACGTGCCGACCTATCAGTTTATTCACAATAGGGCTATAAGAAAGTTTATGTAAAAGCATTAATGAAACAAAACTATATTTACAGAAACTAAAACTTTTAGGGGTAATATTTATTAGTCTTAACATATAACGAGAAAAGAAACACACCTTCATAAACTGGCGATGCAGTCTGTTCATTTTGCGCTGGAGGACTTTTTGGCTTAGATACATGAGCCTCATTTACGAATTCCTCTTTGCAATCTGCGAACAAAGTTTTATAAAACAATGATATGTCTGAAAGAACCATAAAGATCATTCAAATACTGGCACTCAGTTCAAAGCTAAAAATATAATTGTTTTCTTTATCCCTTTGAAGTGGAGTTGTGTGTAATAAGTGGATTAAAATTCAGTGGGGTAACATTTTATGTGTCTATTGAGACTACTTAATTCGATCTTTCACTGACAGATCATTGACAGTAAATAGCTTCTTGCAAAATGAAAAATTGAAAAGCAAATCTTTGAAAGTTTATTTGTATGCCTATATAAAATGATATTACTATTTGGGGAAAAAAGGCGGCAAAAATTAAATAATACATTTTATTAAAACCTGCCGACCTATCAGTTTATTAACAAAAGGGCTATAAGAATGTTTATGTAAAAGCATAAATGAAACACAACTATATTTTCAGAAACTAAACCTTTTAGGGGTAATATTTATTAGTCTTAACATATAACGAGAAAAGAACCACACCTTCATAAACTGGCGATGCAGTCTGTTCATTTTGCGCTGGAGGACTTTTTGGCTTAGATACATGAGCCTCATTTACGAATTCCTCTTTGCAATCTGCGAACAAAGTTTTATAAAACAATGATATGTCTGAAATAATCATAAAGGTTATTCCAATACTGGCACTCAGGTCAAAGCTAAAAATATAATTGTTTTCATTATCCCTTTGAAGTGGAGTTGTGTGTAATAAGTGCATTAAAATTCAGTGGGGTAACATTTTATGTGTCTATTGAGTCTACTTAATTCGATATTTAACTGACAGATCATTGACAGTAAATAGCTTCTTGCATAATGAAAAATTGAAAAGCAAATCGTTGAAAGTTTATTTGTATTCCTATATAAAATGATATTACTATTTGGGAAAAAAGGCGGCAAAAATTAAATAATAAATTTTATTAAAACGTGCCGACCTATCAGTGTATTCACAATAGGGCTATAAGAAAGTTTATGTAAAAGCATTAATGAAACAAAACTATATTTACAGAAACTAAACCTTTTAGGGGTAATATTTATTAGTCTTAACATATAACGAGAAAAGAAACACACCTTCATAAACTGGCGATACAGTCTGTTCATTTTGGGCTGGAGGACTTTTTGGCTTAGATACATGAGCCTCAGTTAGCAATTCCTCTTTGCAATCTGCGAACAAAGTTTAATAAAACAATGATATGTCTGAGAGAACCATAAACATCATCCAAACACTGGCACTCAGGTGAAAGCTAAAAATATAATTGTTTTCTTTATCCCTTTGAAGTGGAGTTGTGTGTAATAAGTGGATTAAAATTCAGTGGCGTAACATTTTATGTGTCTATTGAGACTACTTAATTCGATCTTTAACTGACAGATCAGTGACAGTAAATAGCTTTTTGCATAATGAAAAATTGAAAAGCAAATCGTTGAAAGTTTGTTTGTATTCCTATATAAAATGATATTACTATTTGGGAAAAAAGGCGGCAAAAATTAAATAATAAATTTTATTAAAACGTGCCGACCCATTAGTTTATTCACAATAGGGCTATAAGAAAGTTTATGTAAAAGCATTAATGAAACAAAACTATATTTTCAGAAACTAAACCTTTTAGGGGTAATATTTATTAGTCTTAACATATAACGAGAAAAGAAACACACCTTCATAAACTGGCGATGCAGTCTGTTCATTTTGCGCTGGAGGACTTTTTGGCTTAGATACATGAGCCTCATTTACGAATTCCTCTTTGCAATCTGCGAACAAAGTTTAATAAAACAATGATATGTCTGAAATAATCATAAAGGTTATTCCAATACTGGCACTCAGGTCAAAGCTAAAAATATAATTGTTTTCTTTATCCCTTTGAAGTGGAGTTGTGTGTAATAAGTGCATTAAAATTCAGTGGGGTAACATTTTATGTGTCTATTGAGACTACTTAATTCGATCTTTAACTGACAGATCATTGACAGCTAATAGCTTTTTGCATAATGAAAAATTGAAAAGCAAATCGTTGAATGTTTATTTGCATTCCTATATTAAATGATATTACTATTTGGGGAAAAAAGGCGGCAAAAATTAAATAATAAATTTTATAAAACGTGCCGACCTATCAGTTTATTAACAAAAAGGCTATAAGAATGTTTATGTAAAAGCATAAATGAAACACAACTATATATTCAGAAACTAAACCTTTTAGGGGTAATATTTATTAGTCTTAACATATAACGAGAAAAGAACCACACCTTCAAAAACTGGCGATACAGTCTGTTCATTTTGGGCTGGAGGACTTTTTGGCTTAGATACATGAGCCTCAGTTAGCAATTCCTCTTTGCATTCTGCGAACAAAGTTTAATAAAACAATGATATGTCTGAGAGAACCATAAACATCATCCAAACACTGGCACTCAGGTGAAAGCTAAAAATATAATTGTTTTCTTTATCCCTTTGAAGTGGAGTTGTGTGTAATAAGTGGATTAAAATTCAGTGGCGTAACATTTTATGTGTCTATTGAGACTACTTAATTCGATCATTAACTGACAGATCATTGACAGTAAATAGCTTTTTGCATAATGAAAAATTGAAAAGCAAATCGTTGAAAGTTTATTTGCATTCCTATATTAAATGATATTACTCTTTGTGAAAAAAAGGCGGCAAAAATTTAATAATAAATTTTATAAAACGTGCCAACCTATCAGTTTATTAACAAAAGTGCTATATGAAAGTTTATGTAAAAGCATAAATGAAACAAAATATATTTTCAGAAACTAAACCTTTTAGGGGTAATATTTATTAGTCTTAACATATAACGAGAAAAGAAACACACCTTCATAAACTGGCGATGCAGTCTGTTCATTTTGCGCTGGAGGACTTTTTGGCTTAGATACATGAGCCCCAGTTACGAATTCCTCTTTGCAATCTGCGAACAAAGTTTAATAAAACAATGATATGTCTGATAGATTCAAAAAGATCATTCCAATACTGGCACTCATGTCAAATCTATTAAAAGTAATTGTTTACACTATTCTTTTGAAGAGGAGTTGTGTGTACTATGTGCATAATAGTAACAAATGTTACTCAGGAACAAATGTTAGCAGGAAAGTAGCTATTGAGCTTGGACTCATGACGGAATTTTTGAAAGAATTTTTCAAATCTTTATCGATCCTACCTAGTAGACACCGAAAATGACCCCCGTTAATATTTATATATATATATATATATATATATATATATATATATATATATATATATATATATATATGTGTGTGTCTGTTAACACGATAGCGGCCAGAGTTTTTGTTTTTTCGTCACGAAACTTGGTATATAGCATTCAATTAGCAAACGATTGAACGAGTTCGTTAACCACCAAAGTCGATCCACCGAAAGGGATGTTTACCCCAAACCCAAAACATTAATTTGACTATGTCAGCCGTAATATTTGTTTTATTTCAACGAAACTTGGTATTCGTAGTGGTAATCCACAGGTAAATATGTGTTGTAAAAATAAACTAAATCGGTTCATTAGGAGGGGGGGTTTACTTCAGACCCACAATACCAATTCGCCACTACCAGCCGTGATTTTTGGTATATTTCGACGAAACTCGGTATTCTTAGTGGTATTCCACAGGTAAATATGTGTTGTAAAAATAAACTAAATCGGTTCATTAGGAGGGGGTGGGTTTACTCCGGACCCAAATTCCTAATATACTCATACCGTTCGTAATTTCTGCTGTATTGTAACGAAACGCGGTATACGTCGTGGGTAACTCATGAGAAAGAAGTGTTGTAAAAATGAGCTGAATCGGTCAATCGGAAAGTGGGGGTTTAATTTGTAATATATTTCAATAGAAAAGCCCGCCAGACGTAGGTTCACAAAGCCGCCGCAAGGAGCGCTTTCTACCACTAGAGTGACTGTATCCTGTTCCTGCGTTAGATCAAAATACTATAATATGAGTTTTTTTGTATTTATTACGTAGTGTAATAGGTACCATGTGTAAACTTAACTCTGGAAGCAAATTAATAATTGATCAGTTTTTCATTACAAATTTAAAAGAGAACTATTCATGTTTTTATTTTATTTATGTAGGATATTTTAAGCAAATTGTTCTGGAAAGCAGTCTACACTACCCAAATTCTGAGAAAAGTGCTTAATTATGCAGCTCCTGCGTGACGGACTTTTTATTTGTCTTTGATTAGGCGATGTCAATCGGAGAAACAAGTGCTTTAAACTTTAAAGATATTGATTTTGCTTATTCGAACTGTTCTTTTTGTCTGTTTTTATTCCTTGTTATTTTTTAATTGCTTATAGCTAGCTGGATGTGTATTTAACAATAAAACAGATTAAGTAAAATAAGAAAAACAATTCATTGTTAGAAATATAGCTTGCCAAGAGAAAGAGATTCGATGACGTCTTTTGAATATTTTCAATTGCCTTTATGCTATTGGTTTTAGCGCGGTTCCTCCCTCCTTTCATAGGGAGGAACCCCGCTTATAAGGTTGATCTCATGAAACAATCCGGAAGTGCCGACTAGAAAATTTTGCGTTTCAGTATCCCTAGAGACCGAAAATGACGGTGGTTCAAATTTGTGTGAGTGTGTATATATATATATATTTATTTGTATATATATACATATAAATATATATATATATATATATATATATATATATATATATATATATAAATATATATATATATATACACACATATATATATATATATATATATACATATACAGGGTGATTCAGGTCAAAGTAGCCAAACTCTAGGAGGTGATTCTAGGCATCATTTCCAACAAAAAAGATCATTGGAAGTATGGTCCGATTCCTACAGGAAAAGGAGCAATGTCTAATTTTCTGTTTTCTTTAAAGTAGTCATGTTTTTTAATGAATAAGAAAGGATTTCTTAAAAACTGGTCAAGATAATTTAATTCTAATTATGCCATCATAAAATTTCCTCTAAAAAAACGGTAATTTAATTCACTAAAACTATTTTTAAAAGATACTATCTGGACGTCCAATAACGCACTTCTGTTTTTATCAAGGAATCAAAGTTTTTTCGTGATTTTTTTCCTCAGCCCCCTAATGAACTACAGATTCAATACTTACACGAAAACTTTTACATTTAATAAGCATTAAATCTATGCAAATGAAGTGAAGGTTTATTGAGGGATAAGTTGATCGATTGGCTCCCTTTTGTCAAAAAAAAATGTGGAATTCAGTTTTGTTACTTTCAAATACCTTGTGTAAAGAATTTAAAAATTATTCATTTTTTATTGGCCAAACTATGGGAATCCATTGTCCAGTCCGGAAGCAATAAAAAGTAACTAAAAGAAATAATTGGAAACGTTTTTTATTTGGTCGAGATGTTACATCTTTTATTTTACAAATTTTCATTGATTTATCTTTTACATGATTTATTTGTCTCCCAGTTTTGACTAGAAATTTTGAGAGGAAAATTCAAAAACATTTCAGGGTAGTTGAATAATTGCAATCCAAAATTTACACATAATTCGAAATATTTTCAAATAAAATTTGAAATAAAACTAAAAATTGTGCAAAGCATTGCGGGAGGAAAAATGTTAATCCTCAGTTCGGTCGCAACATTTAGTGGACAGACAAAGCCACAAACACCCAGAAAGTATCTTTTAAAAATAGTTTTAGTGAATTAAATTACCGTTTTTTAGAGGAAATTTTATCTATTTTATGATGGCATAATTAGAATTAAATTATCTTGAATAGTTTTTAAGAAATCCTTTCTTATTCATTAAAAAAGTCCGACACGCAGGAACTGCATCATCTTTGCGCGGTTCCTGTTCATATCCTTATTGTCATTTGAAAAGCTTAGAATAGAAACAGATAATATTTTTCCATGAAGATTAGATAGTTAGCCGTCGAGGTGAAAAGTAAAGATGGAATGGTGGGGATTCGGCTAAATAAACCTCAATAAGATTTTTGTTAAAAAATCTATATTTAGGACGTTTCGGCTACTCATTGGTAGCCTTCGTCAGCTAAAATGACAAGAAAAACAGAAATTAATACAGAAACCAAAAAAAAAAAAAAGTTTATAATTGAGATAAGTAACAGAACTATAAATACAATTAACTTATTATATAAGAACAATTTCGTCTTAAATTCTTAGCATGAGTAGAATGAAAATCAATAGAAACATAACAGAAAAAGAAGAAAAAATGGCTATTTTACTGAAGTTTATATAAGTAAATGTAAATAGGTGCTAATAGTAACTTTAATTGATTTTACAAAGAAATAAGAAATTACATACAAATGAAAACTATAGTAGCTAATAGTAACATTAATTAATTTTACAAAGAAATAAGATACTATATACCAATGGAAATGCCATTGTGGATAATATTTTCCTCGGCCTTTATTCAAAGGGGTTTATGGCTTTACCTGGTCGAGTCCGCCAGACCCTAGAATCCTCTTCTACCGATACTTCATTTCATACGTTTCAAGGAATTGGAAAATATCAAAATTGTTCACATATCCCTGTGTTCTTTTACTATAGTAATAATTCTACAAATAAAATGAATTGAAAAAAAGTTCGATTCGCAGGAACTGCGTCATCTTAGCGCGGTTCCGTTCTTATCTCTAGTGATTATGAAGGCATAGAATAGAAACAGTTATTACTTTGTTTAGATCAATAGCGAAACAGCTATCCAAATGAATTCTCAAACAAACCAGTCTTGAAAGGTCTTGATTTACAATCTTACCTGTATGGGTCAGCTATACCATAAGTCGGGCAGAAAGGCCTCCGCTCAGAGGCATTTGGAAAGCCTTGGGATATCTCTCTTTGAACGCTACATTTCTAACAATAAATGGATCTTCTTATTTTACTTAATCTGTTTTATTGTCAAATACATTATCTGACTATAAGCAATTTAAAAATAACAAGGAATAAAACAGACAAAAAGAACAGTTCGAATAAGCGAAATCAATTACTTTAAAGTTTTAAGCACTTATTTCTCCGATTGACATCGCCTAATCAAAACTTTCATCAGAACCATTTTTGTAGAGCATTTAGTGAGCTTTCTAATGGTCATCTTCCGTTTCTCAAGATTCTCAACCTTTTTCGAGATATTAAGGAAAGTATACAAAGTTACCAAAACTTTTTATGTCTGTTAATAAAATATTTTATTCTAACCCTTCCTAAACTCCAAACGTAACAAAAATTTCAACATATTAGTTTTAATGAATGTAGAACATGCAGAAAATGTATCAACTGAATCCCATAATTCTATGTACCAAAATCAAAGAGAAAAAGAACAGTTCGAATAAGCGAAATCAATTACTTTAAAGTTTTAAGCACTTATTTCTCCGATTGACATCGCCTAATCAAAACTTTCATCAGAACCATTTTTGTAGAGCATTTAGTGAGCTTTCTAATGGTCATCTTCCGTTTCCCAAGATTCTCAACCTTTTTCGAGATATTAAGGAAAGTATACAAAGTTACCAAAACTTTTCATGTCTGTTCATAAAATATTTTATTCTAACCCTTCCTTAACTCCAAACGTAACATAACTTTCAACATATTAGTTTTAATGAAATTAGAACATGCAGATAATGTTTCAACTGAATCCCGTGATTCTAAGTACCCAAACCAAAAACGGAATTCAAAAACTATTTTTCCAATTTTCTCAACAACGGTTAAAGCTATAGCCTTGAAAATGGTTTCATTCGTTTTTCTAGCCCAAGAAGCCTATAAAAAGAGTACTTACAAGCTTATGAACTCAAAAACGTAAGCGTTACGATTTTTTCTGCGCGAATTTCGCCCCAAACGCCATCTTCCAGTGGGCGGATTTTGCTGGTTAACGATCTTGACCTTTCAAATTATATATATATATATATATATATATATACGGTATTTTCGGTCTCTAGAGGTTCTGAAACGCGAAATTTTCTAGTCGGCACTTCCGGATTGTTTCATTGTATCAACCCTATAAGCGGGGTTCCTCCCTATGGGGGAGGGAGGAACCGCGCTAAAATAAAATAAAAAAAAGCCCGACTCGCAGGAACTGCAGCATCTTAGCGCGGTTCCGTTCATGTCCCTAGTGCCATTTGATAAGCTTAGAAAAGAAATAAACTTATTTTTTTTATATATCTCGTGAAAATTGTCAAAATCCAATCGAACATCTCGAATAAAAGTGATATTAAGGCGTTAGGGACAACGACAGTAGCTAACTTTTACACAGAAGCGGAAATTACAGAATCTGGGTCTCATTCTAAAGCAAAGCTCTATAAATCAATACATAATATGCCTAATAAAGCCTTTCTGGAGGATACAGAAGCATGGGCGTATATGAGGGGGGGCTGAGGGGGCTGCAGCCCCTCCCGAAATTTTGAATTGATGATAAAAACTTCTCGTAAAACCCTTAAAAATAAATTAAATAAGATCACTTAGTTCATAAAACATATTTTATTTTACGTGTAATAGCGTTCTAGTTGCCTAAAACTATTCCAAGCTCTAAATATTTAGTATTCCATACCCTGGAAATGGTCTCAGCCCCCCCCCCCGAAATTGTTTTTATATACGCCCATGTACAGAAGGATCAAGAAGAAGTACACAAGATTGAGTAGAATACCCTGCCTAATATAGCCTATATAGAATAACATGCCGAATAAAACCTGTCTAGTAAATACACAAGGACAAATAAAAGTCTTGACGAATAACAAGTCAAGAAAAAAAACCTTTATTTAACAAAATAAAACAAAGTTTAGTTGCCCAACTACAATAGAATAATATACCTAATTAAGTCTATGGAGTAGACACAAATGGACCAAAAACAAGTCTTGTGGAATATTGTTTTTTTTTTCTAATTAAATACTTTTTATCAATATTTAGTATATAACCTTTGTTGAAAACTATTGATTGCTAATTGATAAATCGGTTTACAACTAAGTAGTCTTTATGAATATTTAGTATATAGACTCGCTAATGTTATCCAGTCTTAGACACATCGTATTTAAAATCCACAGCAAAAACACGACATTTCATCAGAATCCCCTGCTAAATAAAACATATATAGAATAATATGCCAAATAAAGCCTATCTAGTGGATAAAAATAGAGGAAAAAAGCCGTTCGTGGTGGTAGAAAATCTTAAAAGTATTTCGCTCAGAAATCTCCGAAATATTGTCACTAATTTTACGTATCCTGTTTTATAGCCAAATAGATTTATATTCTATAATCAATAAGAAAAACCTACTAACAATAAAAAACTATGGGTAACGGATGAAAATAGGGAATACCAAGAATAATTCTAAAGAACGAAATCAACACCAGTACGGTAATCTAGATATTCATACGGCATCTTCGAATTCTAACAAACAAAATATTGATTCTAATTATACGTATCCTGTTTTATTGACAAATACATTTGACTACTATAAGCAATTAAAAACACTAGGGAATATGTCAAAGAACTCGGAGTAGGAGCCTCGACAGTTTCAAGACATTTGAAGGAAATCGACAAATCCAAAACTGACATTTCATACGGTACAGCCTGATATTTTTTAACAATGAATTGTTTTTCTTATTTTAATTAATCTGTTTTATTGTCAAATACATTATCCAACTTTAAGCAATTAAAAAATAACAAGGAATAAAAACAAACAAAATGAACCGTTCGAATAAACGAAATCAATTACTTCAAAGTTTAAGCACTTATTTCTCCGATTGACATAGCCTAATCAAAAATTGTTTCAGAATCTTTTTTGTAGAACATTTAGTAAGCTTTCGCATGGTAACCCTCCGTTTACCAATATTTCTAACCGTCTTCGAGATATTAGGGAATGTATACGAAGTTCCCAAAACATTTCATGTCTGTTAATAAAATATTTTATTCTAATCCTTCCTTGGCTCCAAACGTAACCAAAATTTTAACATATTAGTGTTGATGAAATTCAAACATGCAGAAAATGTTTCAACTGAATCCCATAATTTTAAGTATCAAAATCAAAGACAAAAAGAACAGTTCGAATAAGCGAAATCAATTACTTTAAAGTTTTAAGCACTTATTTCTCCGATTGACATCGCCTAATCAAAACTTTCATTAGAACCATTTTTGTAAAGCATTTAGTAAGCTTTCTAATGGTAATCTTACGTTTCGCAAGATTCTCAACCTTTTTCGAAATATTAAGGAAAGTATACCAAGTTACCAAAACTTTTTATGTCTGTTATTAAAATATTTTATTCTAACCCTTCCTTAACTCCAAACGCAACAAAAATTTTAACATATTAGTTTTAATGAACGTAGAACATGCAGAAAATGTTTCAACTGAATCCCATAATTATAAGTACCCAAACCAAAAACGGTATTCAAAAACTATTTTCCCAATTTTCTCGAAAACGGTTAAAGCTAGCGCCTTGAAAACGGTTTCATTCGTTTTCCTTGGCCAAGAAGCATATAAAACGAGTACTAACAAGCATATGAACTCAAAAACGTAAGCATTACGATTTTTTTGCGCGAATTTCGCCCCAAACGCCATCTTCCAGTAGGCGGATTTTGGTGGTTAACGAACTTGACCTTTCAAATTGGATGACAAATTTTTTTACCAAATTTCATCACAATCAGATTTTAAGCTATCCAAATAACACTATGGACGAGAACGGATACGTCTTAAGATGATGCAGTTCCTGGCAGTCGGACAATCTGCTGATAATGTGAACATTCTCCGTGTAGAGTCAGACATCTGCCCGGGCCAGGTACTAGGCAGGCTTCAGGTGGGCTTTTATTGCACTTCATAAATCAAGATGCATCCTCGGAGAGCTGACAGATATTTTACCTGCAGGAAGTCATGCAGCCAAATACTATAGTAGGAATATAATTATATTTTGTGGTTGTATGTGGCGCAGCACATTAAAAAATAACACTACTTTCTCATTTTCTTGTACAATTTTGTTTTGTTTGTGTTTGCATTTAACACTAAAATCAGTAGTTTAGTGTTTTTAATTGCATTTAACACTAAAATGGATATGTTAGTAAAGCAAGTTAAGTCAATTAGAAATATATTCGTAGTAGAGTCTTCGTAGAGCGAAACTTGGGACGGCGGAAAGAGTAATTTCCGCTTAGAATAGTTTCTTGTGCCTTGCCGACAATCTTGCTTTTCTTTGGAATATGTGTTTACATTAAGTATGATATAAACAAAGTAATAACTGTTTCTATTCTAAGTATAAAAAAGTCCGATTCGCTGGAACTGCATCATCTTAGCGCGGTTCCATTCATACCCCTAGTGTCATTTTGTATACTTAGAATAGAAACAGTTATTACTTTGTTTAGATCATTCTTAATGTAAACACATATTCCAAAGAAAAGCAAGCTTTTCGGCAAGGCACAAGAAACTATTCTAAGCGAAAATTACTCTTTCCGCCGTCCCAAGTTTCTCTCTACAAAGACTCTACTACGAATTGGTTTTTAATTGACTTAACTTGCTTTACTAACATATCCATTTTAGTGTTAAATGCAATTAAAAACACTAAACTACTCATTTTACTGTTCAATGCAATTAAACAAAATAAAATTGTACAAGAAAATGGGAAAGTATTATTATGTTATTTTTTAATGTATTACGCCACATACATCCACAAAATATAATTATATTTCTACTATAGCATTTGGCTTTATGACTTCCTACAGGTAAAATATCTGTTAGCTCATCAAGGATGCATCTTGATTTATGAAGTGCAATAAAACCTACCTGAAGCCTGCCTAGTAGCTCGACCCGGGCAGGTTTCTGACCCTACACAGAGTCTAAACATTCTCTTTCTGCAGGAACTGCGTCATTTTAAGACGTATCCATTCTCAATCATATTGTCATTTCGAAAGTTTAAAATAGAACTAATCTTTTTTTTATTATTATTATTTCATGAAAACTGTTAACACCCACAGGTTAGAAGCGGAAATTCCTCAATCTAAAGCAAGACTCTCAAAGTCAATTCAAAATACAAACACGCTTCTCAATTACTTGTCATGTTTTATTGAAAAAAAAATGCAATCAAAATAACAGAACAGTTACTAAAACTTTTTATGTCTGTTAATAAAATATTTTATTTTAACCCTTCCTGAACTCCAAACGTAACCAAAATTTCAAGATATTAGTTTTGATGAAAGTAGAACATGCAGAAGATGTTTCAACTGAATCCCATGATTCTAAGTACCCAAACCAAAATCGGTATTCAAAAAATAATTTTCCAATTTTCTCGAAAACGGTTAAAGGTATCGCCATGAAAGTGGTTTCATTCGTTTTCCTAGCCCCGGAATCATATAAAACGAGTACTTAGAAGCTTATGAACTCAAAAACGTAAGCATTACGATTTTTTTGCGCAAATTCCGCCCCAAACGCCATCTTCCAGTAGGCGGATTTTGCTGGTTAACGAACTTGACCTTTCAAATTGGACGACGGATTTGTTTACCAAATATATATATATATATATATATAAATAAATATATACATATATATATATATATATATATATATATATATATATATATATATATATAAATACAAATTTGAACCACCGTTATTTTCGGTCTCTAGGGGTTCTGAAACGCGAAATTTTCTAGTCGGCACTTTCGGATTGTTTCATTGTATCAACCTTATAAGCGGGGTTCCTCCCTATGGGGGAGGGAGGAACCGCGCTAAAAACGTAAGCGTTACGATTTTTTTTGCGCGAATTTCGCCCCAAACGCCATCTTCTAGTGGGCGGATTCTACTGGTTAACGAACTTGACCTTTTAAATTGGACGACGGATTTTTGTACCAAATTTCATCACAATCAGACCATTAGGGAAGCCAGAAATGAGCGAACAGACAAATATATATATACAAATTTGAACCACCGTTATTTTCGGTCTCTAGGGGTTCTGAAACGCGAAATTTTCTAGTCGGCACGGATTGTTTCATTGTATCAACCTTATAAGCGGGGTTTCTCTCTATGGGGGAGGGAGGAACCGCGCTAAGAATGATACTAGAGATAAGAACGGAACCGCGCTAAGATGACGCAGTTCCTGCGAATCGAACTTTTTTTCAATTGATTTTATTTGTAGAATTATTACTATAGTAGAAGAACACAAGAAAATGTGAAAAACTTTGATATTTTTCAATGCATTGAAACGTATGAAATAAGTATCTCTAGAAGAGTATTCTGGGGTCTGGTGGACCCGACCAGGTAAAGTCATAAACCCCTTTGAACAAAGGCCGAACAAAATATTATCTCTTTCTATTCTAAGCTTTTCAAATGACAATAGGGATATGAATGGACTCCTGCGGACTTTTTTTTTAATTGGGTTACCTTTCCTTCAAGCATTTTAGCGCGGTTCCTCCCTCCCCCATAGGGAGGAACCCCGCTTATAAGGTTGATACAATGAAACAATCCGGAAGTGCCGACAAGAAAATTTCGCGTTTCAGAACCCCTAGAGACCGAAAATAACGGTGGTTCAAATTTGTGTATATATATATATATATATATATATATATATATATATATATATATATATATATATATATATATATATGTATATATTTATATATATATATATATGTATATATTTATATATATATATATATATATGTATATATTTATATATATATATATATATATATATATATATATATATATATATTTGTCTGTTCGCTATCTAGGTCGAAGACGAATGGTCCGATTTTGATGAAATTTGGTACAAAAATCAGTCGTCCAATATGAAAGGTCAAGTTCGTTAACCAGCAAAATCCGCCCACTGGGAGATGGAGTTTGGGGCGAAATTCGCGCAGAAAAAATCGTAACGCTTACATTTTTGAGTTCATAAGCTTGTAAGTACTCTTTTTATAGGCTTCTTGGGCTAGAAAAACGAATAAAACCATTTTCAAGGCGATAGCTTTAACCGTTTTCGAGAAAATTGGAAAAATAGTTTTTGAATACCGTTTTTGGTTTGGGTACTTAGAATCATGGGATTCAGTTGAAACATTTTCTGCATGTTCTACTTTCATTAAAACTAATATGTTGAAATTTTGGTTACGTTTGGAGTTAAGAAAGGGTTAGAATAAAATATTTTATTAACAGACTTAAAAAGTTTTGGTAACTTTGTATATTTTCCTTAATATCTCGAAAAAGGTTGAGAATCTTGGTAAACGAAAGAATACCATTAGAAAGCTTACTAAATGCTCTACAAAAAAGGTTCTGATGAAAGTTTTGATTAGGCGATGTCAATCGGAGAAATAAGTGCTTAAAACATTAAAGTAATTTATTTTGCTTATTCGAACTGTTCTTTTTGTATGTTTTAATTCCTTGTTATTTTTTAATTGCTTATAGTTGGATAATGTATTTTTTACCTTTCATCCTAGTATTTAACCTTTACTGTATCGTACTTATTAGAGTAGATACTTAGTAAAACTCATGTAACTATTTGAATTAATGGAAGGTGCTTTCTATTAATGAAACTATAATACTAGCTACAAGTGTTACACCATTTCATTGTCTCTTTAGGGGAATAAGCTTATAAGATTAATTAATAAGGCTTAATTTTCTTTACATTTTTGCTATATGAATAATTACAGTATCTGTGATTTTGTAATTATTATTTCCCTCCATGCATAGGAGTGTTTCTTTATGTGGATCTAAAAGTTATATTTATGTGAAAATGTTCTACACTGTTCTTATTCACAATTTACAATATAATATTTGTACAATAGATTATTTCTCAGTGAATGCTATTCAGATAAGATTAATAGAAATACACAAATTACCTGTATTATATGTAGGTATTCCCTTGTCATCTTCTATACATCTCTTTTTTGGAGTATATCCTTGGCGTTCTTCTGAATGTTGTACGAGCGCTTGTGGTATCTTACTTGTGAGAACTGAAGTACCAATTTCATATGAGAGCCGTCTCTTTTTCCCAGTTTTCTCTTGTGCAGGAGCCGTAGAAGCAGTATCATCTGTGACTTGTGTTGTCTCTTGAAAACAGATTTGCACTTCTTCCGATTGGGTTACATTAGTTTTTGTTGTAGACCCTCTTTCTGGATGATCATCATATTTTTTTCTTTGCCTGTAAAAATATATATTGTTCCAATAAAATAATTTTCCATGCATTAATTATAAATATTCACATAACAGACATGTGGTAAGTTAATAAGCATACGCATTTGTAAGAAAATAATTTTCCACATTTGTAATTATTATTAATATTATTTATTGATGAATTATAATGTATACACAGCAGATAAATAATATGATTTATATAAAAGTATACACATAGAATTTATATTTTTGGGATTTTTAGTTTTCATATATATATACATATATATATATATATATATATATATATATATATATATATATATATATAATATATGAAAACTAAAAATCCCCAAAAAATAATATATATATATATATATATATATATATATATATATATATATATATATATATTCTGCCTCCCTGAGTGTCCCTAGGCCAACTCAGCCTTTAATTAATTTATAAATGGGTACCTCCAGTTCTTCCTACCTCCTTCCTCCTCCACTCCCCCCATAACTGTGCTCCTCCCTATCTGTCCTACACTCTGAAATGTAGCCTCCACAGTACGGAACTGTTCTCTCTCACCTTCATAGCCCTGAAGATAGCATGTAATTCAAGCGAAAACGTTACAGGTTCTATTCGAAGAGTTAAGGAAGTGAGGAGAGGAAGAAACCAGATAGATCATTGATTTATATGTTTGGCAGATAGCAGATTCTTTGAGGACAGGAGGAAGCGAGGAGGGTCATAGATTGCCGGAGAGTCGTATTTCTGAATGTTAGGATGGGTCCCAGCACCACAATTGGAAGCTCGTAGTTCCAGGGATACAGAGCCTCGCTTACTGTGCTAATCACTCTTCAGAAAGTATAGCGATAAAAGAAATACAAGTAGTCTTGAAATTGAACAGTCTACACAAAATAGAGGCGACAGGGAAAACGATATTAGTACAGCCAGCCGGAAGATGAAGTCATTGGCAGGGAAGAAAGTCAAAATATAGGAAGAAATGAAAAAGTACATATCAGTGAAGTCACAAAAAAAAAGTCCGACTGGCAGGAACTGCCTCATCTTAGAGCGGTTCCGTTCTTTTTTTTTTTTTTTTTTTTTTTTCCTTTTCTTTTGGTGCATCTACTGCTGAGGTCATTAGCACCATCTTTTTTGTTTTCTGTTTGGGCAGACTAGGAGTCCTTAAATGTAGATTTGACTTATACTATTATTATATACATATTTACAAAATTGGTTGCATCCTTTTTAACAAATGTTAGATCAACCATTAAGAGTTCTTACATCTACAAAAAAAAAAAAAAAAAAAAAAAAAAAAAAAAAAAAAAAAAAAGAAAAGCAAACACACACTTTCCCAAATAAATTACATTCATTCCTAAAAACATATAAATTAACGAAATAAACTATGTACACAAATTGTTATATAACGTTGTTTTTTCCCTTTCATACTTGACTGAATACTTTAATGTCCTTTAAATAATCTATCAACCTTTTCACAGATGGCTCTGTCCTAGTCAAGATATCACTCAGGGTATTTGGCAACTGGTGCCGCCGCCTTGCCTCGTCAAGTCGCGGGCACTCCACCAAGATGTGCATTACATCGAGGAGGGCACCACATCGCTCGCAATGAGGCCGGCGACGACCCACGAGATGATATCCATGAGTAAGACGAGTGTGGCCGATTCTTAAACGGGTTAAAACTACGTCTTCGCGTCTTTTCACATTGCTTTTAAGGCTCTTGACCATCACAGAGGTCTCGACATTTTTAATAAACAGATCTTTAATATTAAAATCTTCCTGCCATTTATTATTTATTAGGTGTTTTAAGTAAAACTTCACATCTTTTGTATGAAGAGGAGAAGCAGGGTCCGCTGACATTTCAGCAGCCTGCCTCGCCAATTCATCCGCTTTCTCGTTGCCCTCAATGCCCGTATGCCCCGGAATCCAGAGGAACGATACGGTTGTTCCTCTAGAGTACAAGACAGCCAGTACATTGAGGACCTCTTGTAAATGTGAGTCTCTGGTGAATTTATTTTGGACTGCAAGCAGGGAACTATATGAGTCTGTACACACTAATATGTTTGTATCGAGAGCTCCGTAATGCTCAAGAGCTATTTTTATAGCTTGTAATTCCGCTCTATATATGTTCGTGTGTGGATTCAGGGGAACAGCGAGATTTCTGTCACCGTCAATAAAGATTCCACATCCGGTTCCTGTATTAGTTTTCGAGCCATCTGTGAAAATAAGTAGATGTTCTGGGAAGTTACCAACAACTTCGTTATACATTCCCTTGTAAACAATGGGTGGAGTGTTGGATTTACTGACCGCGTAAG
This sequence comes from Gonocerus acuteangulatus, assembly GCA_946811695.1. NCBI lineage: Eukaryota > Metazoa > Arthropoda > Insecta > Hemiptera > Coreidae > Gonocerus > Gonocerus acuteangulatus. Next base: position 76,951,433 of record OX328132.1, read on the forward strand.
TGAGAGGTCTATGTTTATATCTGGGAGAACCCATGGAGCTACGACCGGAGGCCATGTCTCCAGCAGGTTACCCCAAGAGCCACCATATGACTGAATTAATTCATTTGCTCTCACTGCCAACGGTCGAGTAATTGTTCGTCTATGTCGGTAGATATCTAATTCGTCACTGTCTGTTATAATTTTATGGAGGAAATGCCTGCTATTTTCTCGCAATGAGTTCACATATGATAGGGTCATTAGCGCTCGCCTATGGTTTGGAGGAAGATGTCCGGCCTCGATGTAGATGGAATCCAGTGGGCTGGTGCGAAAGGCACCAATCGCAACCCGTAGCCCCGCGTTGTAGAGCCTGTCTAGCTGGCGGAGCCACGACTTGCGTGAAGACCCATAGATTGCACATCCATAATCGACTCTGGACCTTATCAATGCGTCAAATATTTTTAGAAGGATCGACTTTTCGGCACCCCACTTGAATCTAGACAATGTCCTTAAGATTCTGAGGGATGCCTCGCATCTCTGGATCGTATAATTAATATGGTGCCTCCACCTTAATTGCGCATCCATTATTAGTCCAAGGAACTTATGTCTGTCTCTGAAGGTAACCACAGAGCCATCCAACAGTAGTGATGGATGATTATGTGGTCGCCGAAGTCTGCAAAAGTGAACCGCCACAGTTTTGTCAGCTGAGAATATAAAACCCCTTGCCTTAGCGACAGTACAAACTGTGTCAATCGCCTCCTGCAGACCCCGAGCTTCTTCATCTTCCGGCGGATGCGATATAAATAGGGCTAGATCGTCTGCGAAGAGTGATCTGCCTATTTCTTCACTTACATTGTCAGCAATTCCATTTATCGCGACAAGAAACAGGGTTACGCTGAGGACGGATCCTTGAGGGATGCCATTTTCCTGTACACGTAGCGATGACAGGGCATCGCTTATTCGAACTCTAAATGTCCTTTCTTCGAGAAAGCTCTTGAGGAATAGAGGAAGTCTTCCCCTGAAACCCCATTCGTGGAGCCTCCGGAGAATATCATACCTCCATGCCCTGTCATATGCCTGTTTCATGTCGAAAAAAATGGCCGTGACATGTTGCCGGGAGCAGAAACCTTTCTGTATAATGTGTTCCAATAGTGCTAATTGGTCTTGGGTGGAGTATCGTTGCCTAAATCCTGCCTGATATTTGCTTATCAAATTATTTCTTTCCAGCTCATGAACTAGCCGATAATTCACCAAATTAGCCTCCAAGAGCTTTCCCAGACAACACAATAGCGATATGGGTCTGTAGCTACTTGCAGACTGAGGGTCCTTACCAGGCTTAATGATTGGAATTATTATTGATTCCTTCCAAGCAGATGGAAATTTTGCATTGGTCCAGAGTGTATTATATAGGTCTAAGATCATCCTTTTACCAAGTTCTGGTAAATTTATTAGCATCTCAAATGGAACACCATCGCTTCCTGGCGATGATTTCTTAGATGCCATTTGCATTGCTCTATTCATTTCTTGCATGCTGAACTGTACATTGTAATCATCCGTTGTGCTTTCAAGTGGTCCAAAGTCCAAATGGGTCGCCTCTTCGCTCGCTCTAGCTGCATCAAAATGTTCGTCAGAGTCTATGAGGCTGAACGTGGAGCCGAAGTAATCTGCGAATGCACTTGCGACTTCCAACGGATCATCAATGCACATTCCAGCATTCAGAAGAATTGGGATTTGCGGTTTTATGTGTCTTCCTCCAATGGCTCTTATTTTTCTCCAGACCTCGGATGTGGGGGCATCGCTCGTCATAGTGCTGACGTAACTGGCCCACGAGTCCCTTTTCTTTTTTAGTTTAATCCGCCTTTCTAGTGCTCTTGCCTTTTTAAAGGCGATGAGGTGTTCTTGGTTTGGATGCCTCTTAAAACGATTGAAGGCTCTTTTCTTTAATTTATTAGCATCCCAACATTCCTCATCCCACCAGGGAACAGGTATTCTCTTTGCGTGAGATGAGGCATGTGGGATAGATTTTTCACCGGCATGGTTAATAGCCTCCATAATGTTCTTTAGAGTTTCATCCGTGGACTCTGCCGAGTCAGGGAGAATGAATGATTCTCGAAACTGATCCCAATTTGCTCTTTTGATTGCCCATTTTTTTGGATTTCGGTAATCATTATATCTACCCGCGACAGTTATCAGTATTGGAAAGTGGTCGGATCGATGTGGATCTTCTAGAACCTCCCATTGAAGGTATGATGATGTTAAACAGCTAGTAATCGAGAGGTCAATAGCGTCCAATGTTCCCGAGGATTCGGAGAAATGAGTTGGTGACCCATCGTTGAGGACCAACAGGTCCAACTCTTCGATGGTATCGTAGAGTAAGCGCCCCTGTGGGGTGCTTCTCCTCGAACCCCAGGAAACATTGTGTCCATTGAAGTCTCCTAAAATTATAACTGGAGGAGTTAATTGTTGGATAACGTTTCTCACCTCTCTCACGTCGTATCCTCGACCATCCGGGAGATATAGTGAACAGACTGTGGCATTTATTGGGGTTCTCAGACGCACAGCGACAGCTTGAAGAGGCGTGTTTAGTATTATTGGTTGTGCCCCGAGCTTCTCCAGGGAGTAGATAGCCACACCTCCGTGTCTTCTACCACCCGGCAAAACTCTAGGCTCTCTATGTTCAACCCTGTAGCCGGGCAACTGCCTGGGCGTGTCTTCAGGAAATTTTGTTTCCTGAAGGGCTACTACTAAAGGGTTGTAGGTGCTAACCAAGTAACGGAGTTCGTCGCTATGTTCTGAAAACCCGCGAATGTTCCACTGTAAAAATATATTTTTTTGGGTCATAATTATTCAAGTAATCGGTTTTCATTCTCCTTCGGCAGGCATTTTCTTAGCTCCACGTTTTTTGCCGTTAGGCCATCCTTTCTTTCCGCGAAGTACTGGAGTGAAAGAGCCACCCCCATCATCCGTCAAGTCTTCGACGGAATCAGCCTTGGGGACTGGTGCAGTGGCAGACGGCTGATTCACACCTTTATCAATAACTAAAGGGGAAATTGCCTTTCCCCTTTCTTTGTCATCATTCACCAGAGTGAATGATGTTGTAGGAAAGGGATTGGGAATAGGAGGGGGGAGGGGTTTGGTTAAATCTGGGGGTTTGGGGGAAGGGGGATTGGGGTGAGGGGGTTTGCTGGAAGGGGGTTTGGGGGAAGTGGGTTTGGGAGGAGAGAGATTTTTTGATGTTCTTGTTTCTGTGATTACATCAGTCTTATTTCTCACAGCGCTAGAGTATGTTCCTCTGCATGCATAAGAGGAACTCTTCACAAGAACTCTTGCTTGTTTGAACGTTAAGTCTTTAATTTCCAGTCTCATTTTTTGGATCTCCTTTTCTATTTTATATTCTATACACTCTCGAGATTTCGAATTGTGGGCCCCATCGCAGTTTGGACATTTCGGTGGAGATGGACATGGTGTTGGATTGTGTGTTGGATAACCACAAACACATATCTCGTTTTCCGACCTGCATCTCACAGCGGAATGTCCAAACTTTTGACATTTGAAACATCTCAGCGGCGCGGGCACATATGGGCGGACTCTAAGTTTATAAAAGGCTGCCTGTAAACAGGAAGGTATCTCAGGTTGGTCAAACGTGAGCATAACACTTCCTGTGAATTCCAAGGACTCCCCGTCGCTATCCGCCGTCCTCCTCTTGCGGAAGAACCTACGGACAGCGAGGACGCCCTGGTCTCGCAGCCCATCTAAAATCTCAGCATCCGAGGAATGTTCCAAATCGAAACAAGTTATGACACCTCTAGATGTATTCAGTGTTCTGTGCAGTTCTGCCTTAACACCGAATACACCCAGAGTCTTTGTCTTCAGAATTTTATCGGACTGGGGTTTACTTATAGCTTCGATCAGCAAGGAACCATTTGACATCTTGCTTAATCCGGCTACATTTCCAAATTCTTGGTTTATCAATTTATTAATAAGGAATGGAGAGACTTTCGTAAAAGTGTGACCCTCCACTCGGCTCACTATAATAAACTTGGCAAATTTCTGCACATCATTTGCTGGTGTTTCTATTAGTAGTCTTTTCTTCCCTCTTCTAGATTTCTTTTTCTCGGGACTCTTTGTAGGCGTTGTAAACGGCTCCAAAGTGAACCGAGAAATTGGCGTGATTGTTTCACGCTTCTCTAACATATCCAACACCTGGTTCTGAACAACCTCGGTTCGTTCAGCACCCTGTGTTAGCTGTGAACTGTTCCCATTATCCTCAGTGGAGGTTTGGGTTAGGGTTTTGTTAGGCAATGATTGGTCCAAGTCCATGCGAGTGTCACCCAGAGAGTCCTGCTTACCCTCTGGGTTATCCGTTATAAGAAGGCCGGCTGTATCCTTTAGTGAGGTCGTAGGGAATAAGGTTTAGGTGACTCGGATCCCTAATCTTCGCCACCGAGTCTGCTGGTGGGGCTGCCACCTTGGCCGGCAGACCGACGCACATTCCCTCTCTAATAGAGGAGGATCCGCTCAGTAGGGAAGGTGGCCCTACATCACGGCGGACCCCCGCCTCTGCTTTTCGCCGTCCATGTACTATACAAGAACGTTACCAGGGAGTACCACGGGGAGGAAAAGCAGTAGGCGTTGACGGGAATCAGGTATACTAGGAGATGCTAAGCAGTGGAATAGGGCACTGTAGCTTAGCAGAGCTCCCAAAAGAAGTCGGACGGCTCCCATATCTGCACGTCCGCTCCAGCAACCCTTTAGCCCGCCCATTTACCCCCCCGGTTCCGTTCTTATCCCTAGTCTAATTTCGAAAGATTAAAATAGAAGCAGTTATTATTTTGTTGAGAGGAGATCGTTGACCGTTGATGATGCAAGGTAGGGATTGTCCGGGTTCGGTCACTGCTACTTAATAATACATACCCCATATGTGTATGTATGTGGGCATATATATGTACATATGTGTGCGTGTATATGTGTATGTGTATATGCTTATATATAAATATATATATATATATATATATATGTTAGGTATATTTACATAGATATGTGCATATATTAGAGTTAAATATGTCCTACTTGTATTTACAGCCCTGATGAAGGCTTGAAGTTCAAGCCGAAACGTCGGCACAATAAAACCATTTTTAGGATAAAATGTAGTTTTATTAAGTAGCAGTGACCGAACCCCGACAGTTATTATTTTGGTTCCACCAGTCTTGAAAGGTAGGATTTACAATCTTACCTGGAAGGGTCGGCAACACTAGAAACCGTCCCGCTAGTTACAAGGTCTTGGAATCTTGGAACCTGTTTTATTTTCGAATACATTATCCAACTATAAGCAATTAAAAAATAACAAGGAATTAAAAACAGACAAAAAGAACAGTTCGAATAAGCGAAATCAATTACTTTAAAGCTTTAAGCTCTTATTTCTCCGATTGTCATCGCCTAATCAAAACTTTCATTAGAACCTTTTATGTAGAGCATTTTATAAGCTTTCTAATGGTATTCTTCCGTTTACCAAGATTTTCAACCGTTTTCGAGATATTAATGAAAGTTCCCAAAATTTACATTATTTCTAGCAACAGAAAATTGGTCTCATTTTTCATATCCTGTTTTACACACAAAATTTTCCCAACATAAGAAATTACAAAAATAAAAAGCAATAAAAAACGAAGGGAAGGAGACAAAAATTACAAAAAGAACGACAAAATCCCGTTCATAAGAACAAAACAGACGTATTTGAAGTTTTAAGCACTTATTTCTCCGATTGACATAACCTAATCAAAAATAGTTTTAGAATCTTTTTGTAGAGAATTTAGTAAGCTTTCAAATAGTTTCTATCCACTTACCACGATATCCCAGCCGTGTTCGAGATATTAATGAAAGTATAAGTTCCCAAAACTTTTCATGTCTGTTCATAAAATATTTTATTCTAACCCTTCCTTAACTCCAAACGTAACAAAACTTTCAACATATTAGTTTTAATGAAAGTAGAACATGCAGATAATGTTTCAACTGAATCCCGTAATTCTAAGTACCCAAACCAAAAACGGTATATATATATATATATATACAAATTTGAACCACCGTTATTTTCGGTCTCTAGGGGTTCTGAAACGCGAAATTTTCTAGTCGGCACTTCCGGATTGTTTCATTGTATCAACCTTATAAGCGGGGTTCCTCCCTATGGGGGAGGGAGGAACCGCGCTAAAAGGTCAAGAAGAAATGGCTTTGGATGATGACAACATGCTCATGTACGCAGGTGTGGCTAAGAGTTTTAGAGCAAAAGATGGTGTTGGAATTACAATAACTAAAGAGCTCTCCACAAAAGTCAAAGAATGGCAACCTATTTCGCCCCAAATAATCACCACCCATATCCAACTACCAGTAGGAAGAGTTACCATAGTCCAAATATACGGCCAAACTGATAATGCCGATATTCTAGATAGCGAAAACTTGTATGTTTCCCTGGGGGCCAATGAAACAAGGCTTTCAACAGAGAAGTGAAAGATAAGGGGGACTTAAAGAGAAGGAAGTTCAAGGCGCCACAACAGGAAACTGAGAGTATCGGGAATGACTCGCCCTCCATCTCAACGTTCGCTCTAGGATACCTCAATAGCCAATAAGTTTCTCATTTTCTTGCCTTATTTTACTAAAGTACTAATTTCTCCGATCGACATCGCCTAATCGAAAGTTGCTTTCGAATGGTTTCTATCTATTTACCACGATTTCCCAACTGTTTTCGAGATATAAAGGCAAATATGCGAAGATATCAAAACTTTTCACGTCTCAATGAAAAATTTTATTCTAATCATTCCTTAACTCCAAACGTAACCAAATTTAAACATCTTTTTATGTATGAATTTCAAACATCAAGAAAATATTTTAACCGAATCCCATGATTCTAAGTACCCAAACCAAAAACTTGATTCAACAACTATGTTTCCAATTTTCTCGAAAACGGTTAAAGCTACCCCCTTAAAAATGGTTTAATTCGTTTTCTAGGGCAATAAACTTATAAAACGAGTACTTGCTAGCAAGTAACGGCAACGATTTTTTTCGCGCGAATTTCGCTCCAAAAACCATGTCCCGGTGTACGGATTCTGCTAGTTAACTTGAACTTGACCTTTCAAATTAGACGAAAGATTTTTGTACCAAAAGATTTTTGTCAGCCCTATAAGTGGGGTTCCTCCCTATAGAGGAACCAACCAATTCCCCCCAATTTCAACCACCGTTATTTTCGTTCTCTAGGGGTTCTGAAACGTAAAATTGTCGGCACTTCCGAATAGCGTCATGAGGTCAACCTTCTAAGCGGGTTTACTCCCTATGGAGGGAGGGAGGAACCGCGCTAAAAAGGCAAGTATGAAAAAGGCGTGGGACAGAATGGGATGTTTATAACTTACCTGTGCATTAAAATAAACACACACACACACACACAAGCACGCATGCGCACACACACACACACACACACACACACACACACACGCACACGCACACGCACACGCACACACACACACACACACACACTCATATTTATTTATCAATTAAAACAATCACAGCCTCGGTCATCAAATTGTAGTCATAGAAAATTAAAATAATAACAAATATATAACAATATCACAAAACAAAAACAATCCAGACATAAATAAATATATAAAATATCATATCACAACTATATATTGATTTTAAAAGTCTTAAAATATTTGTTGGTAATTTATCCATTGAAAAGTCTTTATTTTTTGGAATTTTATCATTCCAAAGTCCACAACTTCGAGATATAACGTCTCTAAAAGCAGAGTGGCGAGTCTTGTGTTGTAGAGGAGCAAATTGACTGGATGTTCTCAGCCTGACTGGAGGAACATGGAAAGGGATTGAGGCGAGGAAGTCCGGACATGTTCTTGCAGTAGTTTACAGAGGAATTGAGGGTCAGCACGCTGTCCTCGGATCTCCAATATATATATATATATATATATATATATATATATATATATATACTGTCCATGTATACCGCACAAATATACATGGACAATGTATAGTTAATTTACACGTACACGGCCATCGATATAATAGTGTTAGTTTGTCTATTCTTCCAGATTTATGCTCTGATATTATAATTGGGCATGATATTCTAAAGAGACACTCTACAGTACAGTTGGTCTTCGGTGGGGAAGATGAGCCCCTGAATAATAGTGATTTTTCAGTAGCTAACATAAAACCTGTAACTCTTCTTTCTAATCTCATACCTGACTGTAAACCTGTAGAAATTGACTCTCGAAAATTTTGAGAGTTAGATATAAAATTTATTTCTTCGGAAGTTACTCGCCTATTAAAGGACAACATAATCTGCAAAAGTAAGTCTCCCAGGCGAGCTCAGGTTCTGGTTGTGGATAATGGAAATCATAAGCGACGAATGGTGGTAGGCTATTCTAGAACAATCAATAGATTCACTCTGGTGGATGCTTATTCTCTCCCTAGAATAGACGATGTACTCCAGGAAGTTGCAAAATACTCTAAATCGGTTTGAACTCCGCCGATCATCAAATTCCTATATCAGAGGCTGAACAAGCTTACACTGCTTTTGAGGCTTGTGATCAGTTTTATCAGTTTAAGAGAATTCCTTTTGGCGTAACAAATGGAGTCGCTGCCTTCCAAAGGGTTATTGATGATATCATACACTTGGCAAATTTATCAGATACTTACGCATATCTTGATGACGTGACAATTGGAGGTAAGGACCAGGAACATCACGATCAAAAATTTAAATCGTTTTCTTAAAGTAGCAGAAAAATATAACCTCACGATTAATAAAGAAAAGAGTCGTTTCTCGTTAAAAACCATAAATCTCCTAGGCTACCAGATACTACCAGATCATATTACGAAACATGTTGAAGGTGATATTAGGAAGGATATTGCAGGTGGTATTAGGAAGGGTATGGAGGATAATAACACGAAGGAAATAGAAGTATGTATTAGGAAAGATATTGAAGGTGGTATTAGAAAGGATATAGGAAGTGGTATTAGGAAGGGTAAAGAAGGTGGTATTAGGGAGGATATTGAAGGTGGTATTAGGAAGGATATTGAAAGTGGTATAAGGAAGAATATAGAAGGTGGAATTAGGAAGAATATAGTGGGGGTATTAGAAAGTGGTTTTAGGACGGGTATATGCGGAGGCATTAGAAAAGTTATAGAAGGTTGTATTTAGAAGGGTAAGGAAGGTAGTACAAAGGGTATTAAAGGTGAGTTAAGACAGGATCTAGATGGTGGTATTAAGAAGTTTATAGAAGGTGGTCTTAGGAAGGATATTGAATGTGGTAAAAGGAATGATATAGAAGGTGGTAATAGGAAGGGTATAGAAGGTGGTAGTAGGAAGGATATTGAAGGTAGTGTTTGATGTAAACCCCCTCAGCATCATCTATGACGTCATCACTTGACTCACCATGGAGGTTGCCTCCATAGAGTTCCTTGCTACCTCCATGCAGCTCAAATTCTAGAGACCGTTAAAGGGTCCAGGACTCCATTAACTTTTATGATCAAGATTACTGCATGGACCAATGTGCACCTTTTTAGAGCAGACCACAGTTTTGGCAATGCCTGAGTAAAAACCCAGCAACCCGAGAGCATCATGGAGGAGGAGGAGAAAGAGAAAAGACAGGCCCCACTATATTACTAGGCAATGCAGTGAGTTATACAGCAATTTCATCACCAGAGACTACTCCTGCTACAGCAGACCGCCTGGAGCCAGTTATTAATTTATTGTACTACGAACCCCCTTTTATAAACCACAAAATTCATCACTAATACAATAACAACTATTATAACCCTTTTTGGCCAACCCCCTTCATAGCAAACCTGTAAACCATCCATAATATATATATACTTATTGTCATATCCATGCAAATATATTAAACTAACCCTATACAGTCCACTCCTTTCATATAAACTGAGCACCACCATTACAGCGGTATGCTTATTCCCAAGATATCGCACCTTTGGGACACCCTACCGCAAACATAGTGGTCCAGCAGGGCTGGATAAAATTAACCAAACAATTGGGTTCAAAACTAAAATCATATTTACTGAGCTTTCTCATTTTATTTTGTTTATTCTTCATCATCATGGTATTTATAATTTTCATTATTAGAATTATTACTTTCATATATTGCTCCTATTGGGTCAATCCTACTTGTAAATCATTGCATCGCAATAATTTTAATTCATTAGAATTCTCTACATGATTGATTCTCAAATAATTTTACTTTTTTTATTTTCTTGCTTCAGTTAACAGTAGTATTAGTTATTGTGAATATATTAAGCATATCCTTCAGAGTAGAACCAAAAATGCTATTCGATTTAGTGTTTAATGCTATTTATTTTATTTAACTTGCATAGGATACAACTTGCAACTTACAACAGTTTTAAGTGCAATTACTGTACTTCACAGTTTGCTTTCATTATTATTACTTAATTAATTTTTCTCCATTTAGGCAAACTGTATTATTTAATTTTTATATTAAGAAGTTCTTGCAGAAAAGAAACATTAATTTAAACTTAAAATCTCAATCTGGCACTTCAATTCAAGCATATCAATCAAATTGAGTAAACCTTTAGAAATTAACGAACATTTTAATCAGATGATTATAAATTGATTAGCAATTTAATTAATTTATTCCAATGTGATAATTTTGGTAATATAGTTGTAATAATCATTTAGCTTATTTCTATCACTGGTTTATGCGTAGCAAAATCACTTCCCTTTCATTGCTAGTGCTTTCAATCAATTTCTTTCAATATTGCCTGGCAATATTCATAAATTATAATCATCTAAGTTTTTATGGTAAAACTGAAGGAGAGCGTCCTCAGCTACGATTTTCTTCAAAGTTTGCACTCTAACGTATTTTGATGCACTAAACACGAATCCGTTGAAAAAAAAAAAACCCCGCTCTCAACTAGGAAAGAAGTTATTAAGCACTAAAGTTCACTGTTATGGAGGTTATAAAAGACGGGGTAAACAGCATATATGTAAACACGCGCATGCGCAATAGTCCTTAATGGCGAAGTGTAATTGAAATTTAGACTCACCTGTGGTAGCTGACTTGGTCGTAAACTGTCGCTTTTGGGCATACGTGCTTTGCGTTTCCGCTCGCTCAAGAAAACATCAAAACCCCTAGTCAATCCAACTCGCAGAAATGAAAAGAATTCTATGCCCAAAAGTCGTCCAAGGCATTCTTCCCTAACCTTCATAACAGTGAACTTTTTTTTAAAATAACTTCTTTCCTAGTTGAGAGCGGGGTTTTTTTTCAACGGATTCGTGTTTAGTGCATCAAAATACGTTATAGTGCAAACTTTGAAGAAAATCGTAGCTGAGGACGCTCTCCTTCAGATTTGCCGTTTTTATTTGCCTGGCTAAAAGTTCCAATTCTCCATTATGTGATTAATAAAGGTGAATAGTCATTCACTCAGCATTCAGTTAAACCTTGCGGTTTGCAATTTTCAACAATTTATGGATTTAAATAAATAAAAGACTCATCTTTGTCATTATATTTTTCTGTGTATCTATCTTAATTTAGATAAGATTAAGTTACAATACTTAGTAATCTCTGCCTACACAGTGCAGCTATTATATTCACATAAGTAATTTGACATTATTGATTGTCCATTAGCACCTTATTTATTCTTCTTTACAATGATTCAGTCACTATTAAATGATTGTCAACTCTTTTAACTTAGCAAAGAGCAAAATAACTTAGTACAGAACACAATGTGCTAACGTAATTTATTATCAGATATCTGGGCAGGTTACTGCCTCAACAGAGAGGTCTGTCTCTTCTCAGCTCTCTGAACTCTCCTTGCTGCATAGTCAGCCTCTACGTGACGTCATCACTCTCATGCCTTTATTTTATTTCTTGCCTACTTCAAGGTCAATTTATTATTTTATAATAATTATTTTCTTTGCTTGTTGACATCATTAAATATATCAATTGTGCTGAATCTATAATCTGGTGCTATTGGTTACTGCTTTATTAGTATAAAGTCAATATACAATGTTCCATTTATTTTATTTCTATTGAACGTTCTTGATGCTCATCATTTGCATTTTTTTTTTTTTTTAACTTTTCTCCTCATGGCCTTGCTTTCTCTCTCTCTTCTCCTCTCTTTGCTCGATGGGTTGTAGTATCTTAATTATTTTCCACTCTAATTTCCAGTCATCTCTATTGATAGAAGAGTTTTCAACCATGCCTGAGTCGATCCCCGATTACGACTCTCACATCAAGATCCTGGAACGGAAGTTCCGGTCTCTCAAGAGAAACATGATCAGTTTGTCCACAGTACGGAAAGCCACCATCGGTGATGATTTGCAAAGGTATCGATTTATCGTGCACCACGATTCAGCCGAAGCACATTGGGCGTCTTATCAAGAAACTTGGGATGAGCTTGATAGGATCTACGTCTTAATAGACAAGCCAGATCAATTTCCTTCAAGAGCTTGGGAGGAGCACTACGACCAAGTGCAGAGCGAGATATTTGACGCTCGCGTTCTGTGTTCGCACCTCAAAACGAAGGAAGAACCCCGGAATGCTCATCAAACTATGCTTCCCGAAGACCTCAGTCAAGTCCTTGGCGCCCTGAGCTTAAGCGGATCTGACAGAGCTCAACTCCCCAAAATATCGATCCCCAGCTATTAAGGAGATATTTTTCATTGGACGAGTTTTAAGGATTCATTTGTATCTCTCATCCAGAACAATACCAGATTGCCGAAAGTTGACAAGTTGTATTTTTAATGCAAGCCCTAAAAAGAGAAGCCTTTACCCTCATTTGCTGGTTCCCTTAAGTCGAAGAATCATACGAGCTAGCTTGGGAGAAACTTACGGAAGCATACGACAACCCTCGTGTTCTGGGCAGCAGGTACTTGCAGCGGATTCTTGACAGCGACTGTAAAGGCAACTTAGGTGAACGTCAGAGATATGAACAGTTCCTAACTCAGGTCGGTGACAGCATCGAAGGGTTCTTGTCTCTGAATCTTGCTAATCCAGCGGACTTCATACTTTCTAAGCTAGCGCTCTGCTCTCTTAACACGGAGACGCGGAGGCAGTTCGAGCTGGCTCGCAGCGACCCGAAAGCCATGCCGTCTGCTGCGGACGTTATAGACTTTGTGCGCCAACGTCTTATGGCATTTAAATTAGTAAGAGACGTAGAGTCGTCAGCGTCCTTATTGCCTGCTAAATCGCGCCCAAAAGGCGATTCAAGGGCTAAATATCCCAATCGAGGATCTGCAAAATATAATGCTGTGTCGTTTCATGCGACTAGCACAAATACTAACCGCCAACCGTCAGGGAGAGAGGGGAATCACGTCTAATTTCCTCTTTCACCTTTAAGCAATTCAGACATTTACCGCCACTCTGCTTTACTGATTCGCAAATGGTCATCTCCTGGCTATGCAAAACAACATAAAAAGTCAAGGTTTTTGAAGCCAACCGGGTATCCTCAATTCTAGACGTGATTCCCCTCTCTTCGTCATGCCGCATCCGAAGATAACCCCGCGGATCTGGGATCGCGCGGCTGTCATCCGAAATTAATCCAAGAAACTATTTGGTGGCAGGGTCCCGCTTGGTTACTGAGCTTGCCTACAGAATGGCCCGGCCCCATCGAACCTCCCTTCGAAAACGTTTTAGCCATTAGCAATTTCTCACAAGAGCCATCGAAAGAGTTTTCCTTGGATGAATGGATGTCCCGTTTCTTCAAACTAGACGTATTGGTGAGGACAGTCGCTCGCTTGCTGAGACAAATCAACCACCACCCAGCAACTCAGTGGTGCAACCCTCGCTGAGGAGTACCAGACTTCCTTATCACGCTGCGTTCGAGCCGTCCAACGAGAATTACTCCCCGCTGCTCTGTATCAGCCTAATGAAGGAACGCCTATCGCGTACCATCAGATAACTCCTTTCCTGGACAAATCGGGCATGATCACGGTGGGTGGCCGATTTCAAAATGCCCCCATCAAGGATGACGCGAAACATCCACTCCTCATACCTCGTGAATCCAATCTTGCGCGCATGATCGTGGACAATATTCATCAGAAGAACTTCCACTCAGGACCGTCTCTCACCTTGGCCCTGGTCCGAGCTCGCTTCTGGATACCAAAGGCACCCAAACTGATCAGGGGAAGGATATTGCGATGCGTGCAGTGCCGCATACGAAAGGCCAAACCGAACTCCCCGCTCATGGGGTCTCTTCCTCGAGAACAATTCGCTCAGTACAGAGCCTTTGTACAAGTCGGAGTCGACTACGTTGGCCCTTCCTCCATCAAACAATCCAATCGACGTAATGCAGCCCGGGGTAAAGCATATCTGTGCATTTTCATTTGCATAGCCACTAAGGCTGTACATCTTGAGGCGGTTTTCTCTCTCAGCACCTCAGCCTTTCGCGATGCGATTGACCGATTCATAGCCCGAAGAAGAGTTCCCAACACAATATGGTCCGATCAATACCTGAAGATGTCCACGTGTTCCTGAACAAGCTCAGGGACCACATAAAGTCGCTACGCCCAGCCCCCCATCGCAGCAGTTCAAAACCTACATTCGTCCACAAAGACCTAAGGAAGTGTACCCACGTCTTTCTCCGAGAAGACGCTGTTCGCCAGCCGCTAACACCGCCATATTCTGGTCCACATGTCGTCATGAAACGCGAAGAGAAGACCTTCGATATCATGCTGCCTTCTGGTTCCAAGACGGTATCAGTCGACCGCCTGAAGCCAGCCTACATCTTAGAGGATCCTGACACCGCAACGCAGCAATCCACCTCAGAACTTCCTGCGGCTCCATCGTCGCCACCTTAAGAACCTGCCGTCAATGACCCAGTCGCAGAACGTGAACCAAACAGGTATACCACCCGACGAGGACACAAGATCAAATTGCCCATAAGGTTCCGCGACTGACTCATCTGAGGGGAGTGATTTAGCAGCCGCACTTAACCTGACGCACAATAACCTTCCATTAAACTAACTATCAAACTCGCCCGCCAAGCTCGCGGCAAATCTATTATTTTCGAACCACGGCCTGCAACTCACTAATTAGTAAATTAATGATTAATTACTTGCGCGGGTAATGAATTGCTAGCTCATCGGCTGTTGTGCAGTACCTCGTATGGTATTCGGAAGAATAAAAAAGACGGTATAAGAAAGGATATTGAAGGTGGTATTAGGAAGGCTTTTAAAGGGTAGTATTTGAATGAATATTGAAGGTGGTGTTAGGAGGGCTATAGGAGCTTGTATAAGGAAGGTTTCGAAGGTATTATTAGAAAGGATATAGTAGTTAGTATTAGGAAGGATATTGAAGGTGGTAGTAGGGCGGGTAAAGAAAGTAGTATTAGGAAGGATATTTAAGGTGGTATTAGGATGAATATTGAGGGTGGTAATAGGAAGGGTATAGAAGATACAACCTTCAGTTCAACCTTCAATATCCTTCCTACCATTACCTTCCATACGCTTCCTAATGCCAACTTCAATATCTTTCCTTAAATCACCTTCAATATATTTAATGATATCATCTTATCGTTAATACGAATAAATTCATAATTTAGTTTGCGAATAAATTTGTATTAATATATTTTAATGTGAATTTTTTTTAATCACTTAATTTTTTGTGAATATTCACAGTTTGTGTGAATATTTACAATTTTTCCAGTGAATTTATTTGTATTTACAGAAAGATTTGCGAATAAGCTTTTATTTGTGTTTATATATTTAGTTTATGTGAATACAAATAAATTTATATTCACACTTATGAATCCGAATTTATTTATAATCATATTTAAGAAGATATTAAGTATGAATCCGTATATTTATTTATAAATAAATGTTTACCCATCTCTGGCTGTTGCTAGAGCTAAATAAATAACTGACAACTAATTATTTAGCAATTAGTTTATTACAGGACAGACTTTTAGCTATTAGATGCAGCTTTTATCAATAAGCTTTGGCTTTTAGTTATTAGCAATAGCTAAGTTTTGTCCCTTAAAATCGCGTTTAGGAGTGGGTTTTATTCTAATTCCCTCAAACCTTAAAAGAAGCTTACACATTTGCAAATTTTGCTTCCAAAAATGAAGCTTACTAAATCACAGCAGATATAAAATTAAATGTAAACACGCTAATATGAAGCATTTCTGTTCGTTCGTCGTTTCTGAAATGAGATTTCATATTGTTAAAACCAACTAAATACCTTATAATACTATTTAACCACGATTTCTGAATTAATAAATTTATATCAAATATTACGGAAACCATTACTGTTCAAACGAGCCTACCAGAAAAATATATTTTCGTCGTTACTTATGCATTTTAACCCAGATCAAATTATTCGTATACGTAAGTTAAATTGATATATTTATCCATCAAAACTTAAACATTATTTAAGCTGGATAGAGAACATTAATATATTACAATAAATTGCATATTAAATAAAACCTTAGTAGTGACTCGTGAAGCTGTGACATGGCGTATAAGAGGAAAAGTGGAACTCGAAGGAAACAAAGGGAGGGGAGTTACCACCGGAGAAGACAGAGTCAGACTGGCGCGAGGGGTGGTGGTGTTAAGGGAGGGGGTAGAACGCAGTACTTTGTAAGAGCGGCAGTTAAACTAATAATAATGCAATAATGCAGGCCAAAACCGTAAAATTAAGATAAAATAGTTATAAAACTATTTTTCTCCAAGGGCATTTCAATAAAATCAATATTAAAGGATTATTATTCATTAATAAAATGAAACGTTTACTTTTGCCGAAAGTACATAATATTTGCTATAAAATTACCATCTAAATTTTATTCTAAATCAATTGATGGATGTGAATGAATTAATTATAATTTTCAAAAAGTTCCGACTCGCAGAAACTGCGTCATTTCAGCACGTTTCATAAATCGTTCTTGTCCCTAATGCCATTTAGAAACTTAGAAATAGATGTAGTTTATATTTTGACTCTATATTTTTTAGATAAATTTCAGCATCTACACCAATGACATCTTGAGGAAAAGAGATATTTTAGTAGCAAAATTTACTCAATCGGCTTCTTTGACTTCCGCTTGGTAAGCTCTATTACAAATAACAAAACATAAATTACTTATGAGGTTTCATTGACAAAGTAATTTTACCGGCAAATAAAATTACAAAAACAACAAGCAATAAAAAACTGAGAAAACAGAAACAAAGAACCGTTCAAACGTTTCGATGTTTTAATAACTTATTTCTCCAACTGAGATCGGCTCATCGAAAATTACTTGAGAACCGTTTATGTAAGGATTAAATGATGCATAATTAATTCATGATTTCCAAAGATGGAGATAGTCGAGGTTCGGTCATATTAGATATTACTTACGACTAAAAACGTTTGTAGGACTCATATGGAATATTTGCTAGCATAATCTCATTCGGAAACATCGGTGCGAAAGATATGTTATAGTTTTTTTTTTTTTTTTTTTTTGTTTTGTTTCTTCGAGGCTCTTAGCTCCGGGCTATCTATAGGTTACCACCCTTCCTAAACATCCATGGTGCAACAGGGAATTTCCTCATAGGGCCCTGAAATGAAGAAGCTCAACATGAGTAACCTGCAGGACTCGAAATCCAACGCTACAAGCCCACGGGGTGACTCTTTTGTCGGTGTTTCAATAGGTTTTTTTTTTCATTGCATTAACCAGGGAAATGAATAGTAAAACAAGTAGATGAGAATGTAAATTGAGAAGGCAGACTAAGTAATTTCAGTTTAGGATACTATACCTTTGCATTGTGGGGCATAATAACTTGCTATTCTTTCAAATTACATCGAAGTGGGTGCTTACGTTTCTCTCAAATGATCAAATCAAAACATTAACTGTTTCAAGATTTCCAAATAACACTAGGGATAAGAACAGAGACGAGCCAATGAGGTGCAGTAACTGGATTCTGACTTCTTGTAATAGAGTAGGTGTTTAAATATTTCACAGAATAAAGAAGAAAGCAATAACTAAATAACTGTTTAAGATGTGTATTTTCGAATTGCAGCGTCATAAACTAGACAAAATATACTTGAAGAAAAAGTAGACTTTGTCAATTAAGAACAACAGTGAGAGGGGGCTAAAACGCTCTAAATTTACAAACTTTTTTTTTAGGGATAAATTATGGGCTATTTACATTTATTTTTGTCAATTTCTATTAAACTGCAGATTCCCCACTTTTTTGGAAAATGTTTGTATTAAAGAATAAATTTTATTATTATTGTATAAAAGAATGTATTTTGTTTACTTAAAATTTATTTTCAATTTCTGTTGAAGTTCTTTCTACATGTTTGAAATTCACACAAGGCAGTTTTCCATCCTCAGCCCTACATGCCGTCTACCATGGTTTGAATAGTTTCCGGTACTGGTTTATCTTTTGGTAGAATTTCTTCGTACCATTAGTAGGTCGTCTTATTGGTCTCGTTCATTTTTTTTTTTTTTTTTTTTTTTTTTTTTTTTTTTTGTCATGGCCTCTTCTTTCTTTGGCTTTGGTGCTTCTCCAATTTTCATATTCGCTTCATACCACCTCCCTTGTACAGTACATCTGTTTTTTTATTTTCTTCTTTTAAGACTTGTCGACCATTTGGGTTATGCCTCAACATGTTCTTACGGGTCTGGTTTTTATACTCAATTACCTGCACACATTCTCCATCATACAAGGGTTTGCGTGGCACTTGTTATAGAGGCCCAAAACTTCTCTTCTGCTTCCTTGGATTTAGTAATTAGTTTCCAAAGGTTTCTATATCCTACTCCTCAGAAAATCCTATCCTCTGACGAGTAAATATATAGTGTGTGTTCAATATCCTTGCTAATACATACTTCTATGTTCTTCTTATTACTACTTTCCATACCCTCCCTAATCATCAAATCAATCCTGTAACAGGCCACGAGGGCCCAGAAGGGCAGATACTGTAGAGGTATCTCATTCTTGACCATATGGCGTAGTAGGGAGATAGTGTGGTTAGTACTATACTCCGGCCGCCTGATCTTCCCCTTTGCAGGTACCCATTAATTAATTTAGTCATTAAAGCCTGGGTCAGCATAGGGACGATCTGGGAACCGAAATTCAACCCTCGAACGACGACACAAGAAGATAAATATCTTTAGTGCGCGCTCGGATTTGAACTCGGGTCCTCCAGTTCATTAGTTGTTCTACTACTGAGCTAACCTCGCCCTTATATATATATATATATATATATATATATATATATATATATATATATATATATAGGAACTATCGCTTTTCACAGCCATATAAATCTTAATTTAAGATCGAGTATGTTTTTTTATGTTCTAAAAGTAGTAAAAAACAATATTTGTTGATGTTCTTAGCTGAAGATAACAATGGTATCATATTTCGGTTTTCGGTTCTGGCGTTATCGCACGCATAATGTAGAAAGTTGTGCGACATTGGAGCGGAGTGACTCACTACCCTGATATTATAAACATTTATAATGCCTACTCGTTTTCTATGCTCAAAACGGAATAGTTACATTCTTTTTATGTCCCGAATAATACTGAGAATGTGATGACCAACTCTTCTTAATAAAGGCAACGAAAAGTAGTCATCTTTCTGTTAGACCAAAGTAATACGTTTAAATAATAAAATCAGTTACCATATCTGGGAGGAACATAATCGTTTTTACGCCTATTGTCATTAGGATAGCTAGAATAAATATAATTAATATTTTGGGGAAAATGAATCCTTAAGAAACGTTACAATTTAGGTGCCTTGACATACATTTTAGGCAGCTTGACATACTTCATTATGAAGCCTCAGGCATTTTTTGCGCAAGCGCTTAGGATTGTTAATAAAAGTACGGGATATGCATCTTTTTGTAGGATTTGTAAAGCCCAAACTACAGAAAAATGCTTCAGTAATTTATCTCAAACCGTTGAAGGGATATTAGTCCGTAGCATCGAGACGGAAAATTCGATCGGATCTCAAATCGAAAAATTCACAGATATAAACTCGTTTTAAAATTTGAGTTTCCACAAGAATCCGTCATGAAAATCATGGAATTCTATTGGAAATTCCAAAGTTATGTTAGCCAAAAATTATGGAAAAAAGTGGGTGGGCATTGAATTTTGCACACCCTGTATATATACATACACACAAATTTAAACCACCGCTATTTTCATGATCTATGGACCACTTTTCTTTTCAGGAATAATAGTTCAAGGATCTCCTACCAAAAATGTTGTCCTCAAAAATAGAATTACAAATTTCATCCAAATTAGGCTTGTATAAACTCCTTATAGATTACTTTTCAGTCTCAGGACCTTGAAAAACTTGAGGAGTGTATAATATGCTTATGATAATCATCTATAATTATTTTTTTGGCAAATTAAAACATAAGTATATTTTAAAAATGTCCGAAATTAGAACTCCATGTAAAAATGGTATATATATACTTTTATTTTTAATCGGATAAATGACCTGGAAGAGGATTTGCGAGTCCGAAACTGGTGGAGCCTTGCTACAGACCGGGAGGAATGGTTTGAAGGTGGCGAAGGCCCACGTTCATAGCGCCCGGCTTTATTTAGTTATTTTTAAATCATTTCTATGCATTAGAAAAATATATTAATTGGTATTTTAAATTCCTTTATCATCCTTCAGGCAATAAGCAATCATATTGTCAATGCAGCATTTACATTTTCTAAAACGAGATTTTAAATTTTTAAAACCTACTAAAAACCTTATTTTTCATCTCTTATGATCTCTCAAGTACATATATGAGCTTTCAATGTCCTTAGAATATATAATGTTGCCATTTCAAATGATTCCTATTGATTAGAGCTCAAAAATAAGTAAAATTCGCCAAAAAATGAATCTAACCTTGGTGTACTTATAGGAAGAGGCATCTTATGAATGTCAAATCGCAACGAAAGCCAAACTTGTGAGGTATAAAGAGAGGAAGCTTCCTCTAGCAAGGACTAGGTGCAACTGAGCACAGCGGGTACCACTAGGGGAGGAGGTAGTGACGCACAAATTTCTTAGGGAGGGAAATTGAAATTAAGGTTATATGCGATAATTTCTTGCAAATTCCTGTAAAAATAAATTTCAAAGTGAAATTATAAGAGTAATGTTCAATAAAAAATGAATATTCATTGAGAAAGTCGTGTGTTTATTAAAACTATATTATTTAAAATACAAATTTTGTTTTTATATTCTGACGTTTCGGCTTGAGCCTTCATTTGGGCTGTAACCAAGGATGGACACAGTTAATACCAATAATATTTTCCTAAATAGAAGGAATAAGAAATAATTTTTTTTCATATATGGACGAATAGTGTTATTAACAGACGGTATATATGAGTTAAAATTAGTGATTACATTAAAAGTAGATTGATCCAGATTTAAACGTAGAGTATGGGTTTGTAAAGGGTGCCGTCATCAGCGAATAATCGCTTCTGTTCCCCCTACCTCTTTGGAAGAGATTGAGAAGTAAGGCTTCGTTGTGCGTAGGATAATGCCTGCAACCCTTACACTTCGGATTCCTGGATTCGCCCATTTTTGAAGTTGTTCGTAGTTTTATTTGGCGAACAATGTAGTATTGTAATGTTATACTGTGCGGAACGAATTTCGGTATAATAAGAACAACATGGGGCATGTCCGCACAACCTTTATCTATGGCCATTAGATGTTAATAAGTATTATTTATTTAATTAATGAGTGCACTTAGCAATGTATTGACTCAAGTATTGCATGCTATTTATTTATTAAGATTTCTTATTTTATTTCTCATTCTAGATATCCTAGTTTATTATTCTCAAGTAGAGTAACTTTATTTTATATTATTAACTTATAATTATTATTTGCAGTATGTTTTTATTATTTATTCGTGCATGAATATCTATTTATTTTGTCTAGCTTGCTCATGAATAATAAATTACTTTAATTTTACAATTTAGTATTTATTGAGTGATTGTTACCTCCCTCCTAGTAACTGTTATTCAGGAACGGGGTACCTGATACCCGTCACTACATTGCTACTTAGGTAACAGTTTACATAGAAATAGTTATACTGCCTGAATAAATACAATTTGACAGGTAACCTACCAATGAGAAGAGAGAGAACTGATCCCTACAGGAGTTAAATCGAGGATAGATTGGGGGACCACCTACTAACTGTGGGAGACCAAGATGAAAGTTCGGGTTGGGGGGAATAAAAGTTTAATTTCAGTGGGGAGGTGTGGATTTCAAACGGGATGTTTTTCGCGAATCCTTCCTCCCCCGATAGGGAGGAAACCTGCTTAGGATTAAAAAATCCGGAAGTGCTGACTTGAAAAATTCACATTTCAAAACGTTTTTGTGTTCATAGGCTTGTAGATGTACTTTTTATAGGCTCTTTAACTTAAGGAAACAAATGATACCATTTTTAAGGTAATATGAGTAACCGTTTTTGAGAAAGGTGAATAAACCTATTTTACATATCTACTTTTCGGTTTGGATAATAAAATACGTGTATTTCAGTTGAAACATTTTCTAAAGTTTTAATATTCATCGAATGAAGGTATTGAAATTTTGGGTTACGTTTGGAAATATTAGAAAAGAATATTTTAGAGACATAGGCAGTTTTAAGATTTTCTTATATTTTCTTAAATATGAGATTAATATCAAAGAAAAGTTGGCTATTTTCGAATGAAAGTGACATTTTTTTCGAAAATTTAAAAACAAATCTTGAATGTTCATTAAAATCCAGTTAAAAATCAGAAGCTCAGTGATGACCTCGACTTGAAAAAGTCTGGCTCGTAGGAACCATTCTTATTCTTAGTGTTATTTGAAATTTCTGTAATTGAGACAGATAATATTTTATCTTAATATTTCGTGAAAAATGAAAAACTGTAAAATTAAATCTAAAAAAAATGCCAGAACAAGAACATGACAGTATACTAAGCTAAAATTTGCATACGAACCGTTTTGGTAGGGAATTCAATAAACTTTCGAATAGATTCTTTACATATCCGAAAATCTGGTGTATTCCATTTTCTTCGGTTATAGATACGGCCTTAGAAACCTGGAAGCCTAGTAACACAAAAACTTAAGAATTTTAACATTTTTTACCCTCAAAAAATATTCCGGTAGACGGATTCTACTGGTTAACGAATCAGACCTTTCAAATGAAGAAACGTATTTTTGAATGAAATTTCATTTGAGTAAGCTGGATGACAAGTCGATCCATTTTTCATCTTTGAGTAAGCCAGAGAGCCAATATATATATATATATATATATATATATATATATATATATATATATATATATATATATATATATAATACATTTACATATTTGTCTGTTCAGGATGACTAATGGTCCGATTTTCATTAAATTTGGTGCGAAAAAATTCATGTAATTTGAAACGTCAAGTTCTTTAACCATCAGAATCCGTCTTCCGGAAAATACATTTTTTGGGTGAAATTCACGTTTCAAAAATCCGACTCGCAGGAACTGCATCATCTAAGCGCGGTTCCTTTCTTAATCCTAATGTCATTTGCAAAGTTTGAAATAGAAACAGTTATAATTTTGTTTAGACCTTTCATGAAATAATTTATGACCTCAAATAGGTCCGCCCAGACCCTTTTTCTGTCTCTATCTGTCAGAAAAAGGGCCAGGCAGCTCCCTTCATCCGCTCCTAGAGATACTAATCTTACTGTTCAATGATTTGAAAAATATCAAAATGTTTACATTTTCTTGTACTCTTCTACTATAGTACTAATTCTAAAAATAATTCCAATTAAAAAAAACAACCAATTAATAAGTAAGCTAAACAACTACAAAAACCCGTTTAAAAGAACAAAACAAACACGTTTGAAGTTTTAAGCATTTATTTCTCCGATTATCGTCGCGGCGATCTGACATCCGTTTTTAAATCAATTTTTTTTTTATTATGGATAATTTTTTAAAAGTAGGTATATGGAATATTTTGGCAGAATAATGAGTTCTATAGAGTCGAGTATGTAAAACAATTTTTTATTTAAAAACGGATGTCAGATTCGTTTTTAGCACATTAAAAAACCCTAAATTCAACTTTTGGGAATATTATAAAAATTTAAAAAAATGAATTTTAAATTTCGCGAAGGGGGGTCCCTTAAATTTTTGTTAAAGGTTTACCAATCCGATCATATTTCAAAGAATATTTACCCGATTCAAACCAAACATGGATGGTCAATAAAGGCCCTAATGTGACAAATTTTCTTCCATTCGGGGTGTTTCTACGTGTTCTGGGGTCGACGTTATATGCATAAACGTTTCCATTTTATTTTTATTTTGAGAACCATTTTTTGCAAGTACCTTTTGAGATAATACAATAGTCATTTATATGGTTAGAAAAAGGTCTCTTTCTTCTTTTGAAAGATTTCAATGAAGTAAAAACCGGATTATCTCAAGCGGAGATATTGAATTTCAAAATGTCACGTTACTTTTTCACTTACAAATGTTTAGTCTCTTCCAGACTAAAATTTTCAATGACATTTACCACATTAGGGTTTTTTAGGGTGCTGATTTTAAATCTTCTATTATTTTTTGTGTACAAAAATGTATGATCCTTGTTTACTTGAAAACGTGAGAATATTTTTGAATTTATTTCACGAAATATAAATTATTGTTTAACGATTATATTTTTCCTTTAATTTACTTTATAAAACAAATGAATATGTGAAGTAATCATGTCGATATCATTTTCTAAGCTCGATATAAAAAATAAAGCACTTTCAACCTATTTAATTTTATTTCTCGGCTCCTAACGCGCATTGGACGGAACGCTCGGGCACGTGTCGACTATTAGCGCGGTTCCTCCCTCCCCCATAGGGAGGAACCCCGCTTATAAGGTTGATACAATGAAACAATCCGAAAGTGCCGACTAGAAAATTTCGCATGTGCTCATGGCCTCAGCAGCTTATGCACAATAATTGATATATAAAAAAAAATATAAAAATAATAGAAAATTTCGCGTTTCAGAACCCCTAGAAACCGAAAATAACGGTGGTTCAAATTTGTATATATATATATGTATATATTTATTTATATATATATATATATATATATATATATTTGTCTGTTCGCTCATTTCTGGCTTCCCTAATGGTCCGATTGTGATGAAATTTGGTACAAAAATCCGTCGTCCAATTTGAAAGGTCAAGTTCGTTAACCAGCAGAATCCGCCCACTGGAAGATGGCGTTTGGGGCGAAATTCGCGCAAAAAAAATCGTAACGCTTACGTTTTTGACTTCATAAGCGTGTGAGTACTCGTTTTATAGGCTTCTTGGGCTAAGAAAACGAATGAAACCATTTCCAAGGCGATAGCTTTAACCGTTTTTGAGAAAATTAGAAAAATAGTTTTCGAATACCGTTTTTGGTTTGGGTACTTAAAATCATAGGATTCAGTTGAAACATTTTCTACATGTTCTACTATCATTAAAACTAATATGTTGAAATTTTGGTTACGTTTGAAGTTAAGGAAGGATTAAAATAAAATATTTTATTAACAGACATGAAAAGTTTTGGGAACTTCGTATACCTTCCCTAATATCTCGAAAACTGTTTGAAATATTGGCAAACGGAGGGTTACCATGCGAAAGCTTACTAAATGTTCTACAAAAAAGATTCTGAAACAATTTTTGATTAGACGATGTCAATCAGAGAAATACGTGCTTAAACTTTGAAGTAATTGATTTCGTTTATTTGAACGGTTCTTATTTTTTTGTTTTTATTCCTTGTTATTTTGTCATTTCTTATAGTAGGATAATGTATTTGACAATAAAACAGATTAATAAAAATAAGAAAAACAATTCATTGCTAGAAATATATCAGGCTGTACCGTATGAAATGTCAGTTTTGGATTTGCCGATTTCCTTCAAATTACTTGAAACTGTCAAGGCTCCTACTCCGAGTTCTTTGGCATGTTCCCTAGTGTTTGTAATTGCTTATAGTAGTCAAATGTATTTGTCAATAAAACAGGACACGTATAATTAGAAACAATATTCAACTTCACACCGGTTAGATACTATGAGGGAATAGAGAGTCCGTTCACTGCCTGTGGGTCCACAAAAAATGTACCTGCTACGAGTTAATCCTCAAGAGTTGTAAATATACCCCAGGTATCTGCCGACACAAGTACAAAGCCTAGCTTGGTTTTGGTACTTACAATCATGGGATTCAGTTATAACATTTTTTGCATGTTTGAATTTCATCAAAACTAACATGTTAAACTTTTGGTTACGTTTGGAGTTGAGGAAGGGTTAGAATAAAATATTTTATGAATAGACATGAAAAGTTTTGGGAACTTCGTTTACTTTCATCAATATCTCGAACGCGGTTGGGAAATTATGATCAGTGGATAGAAACTATTTGAAAGCTTTCTAAATTCTCTACAAAAAAGATTCTGAAACAATTTTTAGCGCGGTTCCTCCCTCCCCCATAGGGAGGAACCCCGCTTATAGGGTTGATACAATGAAACAATCCGGAAGTGCCGACAAGAAAATTTCGCGTTTCAGAACCCCTAGAGACCGAAAATAACGGTGGTTCAAATTTGTATATATATATATATATATATGTATATATTTATTTATATATATATATATATATATATATATATATATATATATATATATATATTTGTCTGTTCGCTCTCTAGATAGAAGACGAATGGTCCGATTTTGATGAAATTTGGTACAAAAATCCTTCGTCCAATTTGAAAGTTCAAGTTCGTTAACCAGCAAAATCCGCCTACTGGAAGATGGCGTTTGGGGCGAAATTCGCGCAAAAAAAATCGTAACGCTTACGTTTTTGAGTTCATAAGCTTCTAAGTACTCGTTTTATATGATTCCTGGGCTAGGAAAACGAATGAAGCCATTTTCAAGGCGATATCTTTAACCGTTTTCGAGAAAATTGGAAAAATATTTTTTGAATACCGTTTTTGGTTTGGGTACTTAGAATCATGGGATTCAGTTGAAACATTTTCTGCATGTTCTACTTTCATCAAAACTAATATGTTGAAATTTTGGTTACGTTTGGAGTTAAGGAAGGGTTAGAATAAAATATTTTATTAACAGACATAAAAAGTTTTAGTAACTTTGTTTACTTTCCTTAATATCTCGAAAAAGGTTGAGAATCTTGGTAAACGGAAGAATACCATTAGAAAGCTTATTAAATGCTCTAAAAAAAAGGTTCTAATGAAAGTTTTGATTAGGCGATGTCAATCGGAGAAATAAGAGCTGAAAACTTTAAAGTAATTGATTTCGCTTATTCGAACTGTTGTTTTTGTCTGTTTTTTATTCCTTGTTATTTTTTAATTGCTTATTGTTGGATAATGTATTTGAAAATAAAACAGGTTAAGAAAAATAAGAAAAACAATTTTATGTTAGAGATATGGATTTCCAAGATATATAGCTTTTCAACTGCCTAGCGTCCTTCCTAGGGAGGGTTCTTTGTCTTTGATTTTGGTACTTAGAATTATGGGATACAGTTGAAACATTTTCTGCATGTTGGAGTTTCATCAACACTAATATGTTGAAATTTTTGTTACGTTTAGAGTAAAGGAAGGGTTAGAATAAAATATTTTATTAACAGAAATAAAAAGTTTTGGTAACTTTGTATACTTTCCTTAATATCTCGAAAAAGGTTGAGTATCTTGGGAAACGGAAGAATACCATTAAAAAGCTTACTAAATGCTCTACAAAAAAGGTTCTGCTGAAAGTTTTGATTAGACGATGTCAATCTGAGAAATAAGTGCTTAAAACTTTAAAGTAATTGATTTCCCTTATTCGAACTGTTCTTTTTGTCTGTTTTTATTCCTTGTTATTTTTTAACTGCTTATAGTTGGATAATGTATTTGATAACAAATCAGGTTAAGAAAACTAAGAAAAACAATTTAATCTTAGAGATATGGATTTCCAAGATAATATAGCTTTTCAAATTCCTAGCGGGGTCCTTCCTAGGGCGGGGACCCACCCAGGTAAGATCGTAAATAACACCTTTCTTGAGAGTAAAGATGGAACTGTCAACTTTGGTCCTCCTCTACCTCCCGGCACTTTCATTGCTGACGAAGGCTACCACTGACTAGCCAAAACGTCCTAAATATAGATTTTTTAACAAAAATCGTATTGAGGTTTATTTAGCCGAATCCCAACCATTCCATCTTTACTTATCACCTCGACGGCTAACTATCTAATCTTCATGCTTTCTAGAAATGTGGACCCAAAATAATAACATCTTCTATTTTAATCATTTTAAATGAGTCTAGAGATAAGAACGGAACCGCGCTAAGATGATGCAGTTCCTGCGAGTCGGACTTTTTTTAGATTCAGAATCACCAGAAAAAAAATTGGTCCAGATTGGTAACCCCACCGCTGAATACTCCCCTTGTAGGTTCATATAAACCAGTCTTAAGAATATTTTAAAAGTCATTTTAATAAAGTATACTTCTCTTATAAGATTTACTGAGGAATTCGCTTTGTTTACGCAGTTCCTCTTAAATCGGAATATTTACAGGTATTAAGTATTTTTTAAAGGAGTATCATAAAAAACTTTGGAAACTACAAAATAATTAGACGTTGACGTAGGATATATCAGTTTAATCCGCCATTTTGACCGCTATCTTGAATAACTCTTTTCATTCAACTCGGATAGTTGGTGTCCCCACCTTTGCACCAAATTCCATGTGAAATCTAATACTATGTGATTGGACGACATAGATGAATAAATCTCGGTACTTGGCTATTTTATCAGCTTTTCCTAATTCAAATTTACATAATAAAAATAAAATAATATCTATGTATCATTCTAGTGTATCCAGAAAAAAATGTTTAATATCAAATAAAAGTTGGTAGAGTGTGCCTTTTCACCTAGATTGCATTAACCATAATAAATTATAAACATATGACTTCAGGAAAATTGGATTTTTAGGGCTTATATCCCTATTTGTCAGATTCACATAATCCTTCCGCCGTTTGCGTGGAAGGATGATAAACTATGTACTTTATGCGACAGGTCATATAAAATAAATAGGTAGTGAAAAATAGAGTCACCATCTTATAATATAATTATTTGATAAAGTTCTTAAATCAAGAAAACTGCATGGTTCGATGTGTCATTATTCAATGGGTCTTTTTTCGAAGACCCCATCCAGTTACTTTTGAAGTAGAAGTAGTGAATTTTAACAGTTCCTCGTACTTGCTGATATGCTTAATATATGTGGTCTTCGAAAAAATACCCATATATATATATATATATATATATATATATATATAGGGGAAGGTGTTGTACCTCTGACCATATTGTACCTTTGACCACCGAGGCTGTGGCGGCTTGTATTTTATAAATTTTGGTGTAATTCGTGTTTAGGTCCTTCCCTAGAGGGCTTGTGTAACCTACTTTGGATTATTCAAGTCAAGGAGGATTCTTGCAAAAAATACTTATCCATTTCTATAATAAAAATGTAAGTTATTTATTGATGACGTTTTGCCTCATAATATTTTTTTGTATTATGTCTTCTTAGATGGAAATCATTTGACAAAGTAGCTATTACAATAAGAAACATGGTGTAGCCTTTGAAATTGATTTATCTTAACCCTAAATTTTTTAGCATACTTTTTAATTTTCACTACCAGGGTGTTGTACCTCTGACCACGACTAGGTGTTGTTCCTTTGACCAGGTCAAAGGTACAACACACCTGGGTATTTTTTTTATAGTTCAACTTTTATGTTCTTCTGCTACAAATTTTAAAAAAATAATTAATATTACTAATACATATTTAGTCGTAGAGATCCGTGGTATTAAATGTCCAATGTTTAAGATCGAATATTTGTAAAAACAAACTTTAAGTGACAAGTTTACGAGAGAAGATGAAAATTTGTATGATATTGATGTTGAAGACATTGGGGCTAAACTTCCATACCCTACTATTGCTAGTGAATCTGCTTGACAGTTAAAAGGTTTATCGGTTGGACTGGAATTTTCAGCATATTAAGCATAACATAATATCAATAATAGCTTTTTTTTATTATGTTTACATCCTTGTCCTGTATTTATTAAACTTACAATTAATTACAATATTACTGAATACAATTTTTTTTTTCTGGACTGCTGTATTGTTCTTACGTGTTCAGAGGTACAACACCCCGTGGTCAAAGGTACAACTACATGTTGTACCTTTCACCACTGTACGTTTATTTTTTAAAAAATTAATAAAAAATATTAAATGTAAAGCTAGAACCTTGAAAAAATTAAATATGGTAACCAATAGAATACTAATTACAATGAAATCAAAAAAATGAATTTACCCTTAATATTCAAGCTAAAAAAAATTCAATTTTGCAAAGTGGTCAAAGGTACAACACCTTCCCCTATATATATATATATATATATATATATATATATATATATATATATATAGGCGCACGGTAGTGCGCCAGGCCAAGTTCCGGCCTAAGCATACTGTGTGTATGTGTGTATATTACAGGAGGTCTTACAGCCGATTTTTACCCTCTCATAACTTTCAACCAGGTAAAGATAAAGTTATGGAATTTTACACAGGTATTATATTACTAGATGTAAGTAAAACTGGAAATTTTCATAATTCTACCTCGAACAGTTTCTGAGATATAAGCGATCGAAAATCGGGATTTATAGGACTCGCTCACTGACTCATCAAAATTATTAGGCACTTCCCATGATGCTAGAGACTTGTAATTTTGCACGATGATAGATATTAAGGTGTTATTAAAGGAAAAAATCGAAAAATCCTGAAAAGTTGTGTTTGACTCCGCTTCCGGGGTGGGGGCGTGCCAGTTTTGTACTTCCTTCGGAAACCCGTCATTCCGTCCGAAACCCACGATTCATTTGATACCCCACATTTTGGGGTATCAAATGAATCGTCTCGGTATGAAGAACCTATATTTGATGTTTTAAGAAACAATTAGACGCATAAAGCTCGGTCAAAATCGTATACCAGCTGTCTGTCTGTATGTTTGTTCCTTATACAAATCCGTACCGTTTGACCGATTTTGACCAAACTTGGGACACATATGGGTCTTGATACGGGGAGAATCACAGGCTAGGTTAAATGGTCTATCATCTGTCTGTCTGTCTGTTTGTTCCTTATACAAATACACACCGTTTGGCCGATTTTGACAAAATTTGACACACATGTCGGTCTTGATCCGGGGAGTGTCATAGGGTAGTTCAAAATCGTCTATCAGCTGTCTGCCTATCTGTTTATTCCTTATACAAATCCACACGATTTGATCGATTTTGACCAAACATGGTACATAGGTAGGTCTTTATCCGGGTAGTGTCATAGGCTAGGTCAAAATCGTCTATCAGCTATCTGTCTGCATGTTTGTTCCTTACACAAATTCACTCCGTTTAACCGATTTTGACCAAACTTGGCACACAGGTAGGCCTTGGTCCGGGGAATGCACTAGGCTAGGTAAAAAAGGTCTTTCAGCTGACTGTCTGTATTTTTGTTCCTTATACAAATTCACACCGTTTGGCTTATTTTGACCAAACTTGGCACGCAGATAGGTCTTGATACGGGAGTGTCATTTTACCTATGACGTTTTGTTCCATCGGAAAGCCATCATTCCTTCTGAAACCCATCATGTGGGGTATCAAATGAATGTTCTTGGTAAGGAGAACCTATATTTGATGTTGTGGATTCTTTCTTAAATGTAGTAAATAAAGTCGTAGGGGTTAACTGCATAATATACTTGAAAGCAGATACTAAGTTTTTCATAGTCGAGCCATCTAAATTACGAAGTTTAGGATCACAAACCCAAAATGTATCGTCTTTGTTCTTATCTTTTTCTTGAAGGCCTTCTACACTTTCCCTATTGTGATCTTTATCCTCGGGATAAGGTTCCTGTGTTTTACAGTGTAATAATTTAGTTAAGAGAGCAATCAATTTGTCCTCTAGAGTAATGTCACCTCGAAGAGCTTATAACTTTTCTAGTCTAGTGATTAGATGTATTTAGGTTGATTATTGGTATCAAATATCAAGCAGTAACTTTATGCGGCAACTAAATTTTAATTAATACTTAGAAAAAAGTAATGAGATCCCAAAAAAAAACATAAATGTGAAATAGAGGCTAATGAACCGATTTAGTTTATTTTTACAACACATATTTACCTGTGGAATACCACTACGAATACCGAGTTTCGTCGAAATATACCAAAAATCACGGCTGGTAGTGGCGAATTGGTATTGTGGGTCCGGAGTAAACCCCCCCCCCCTTCTAATGAACCGATTTAGTTCATTTTTATATCTCACTTTTCTCTATATATTACCACTACGAATACCAAGTTTCGTTGAAATATAACAAATATTACGGCTGACATAGTCAAATTAGTGTTTTGGGTTCGGGGTAAACCCCCCCTTCCGGTGGACCGACTTTGGTGGTTAACGAACTCGTTCAATCGTTTGCTAATTGAATGCTATATACCAAGTTTCGTGACGAAAAAACAAAAACTCTGGCCGCTATCGTGTTAACAGACACACATATATATATATATATATATATATATATATATATATATATATATATATATATATGCATATCTATATATATATATATATATATATATATATATATAAATTTTAACGGGGGTCATTTTCGGTGTCTACTGGGTAGGATCGATAAAGATTTGAAGAAATTCTTCAAAAATTCCGTCATGAGTCCAACCTGAATAGCTATTTTCCTTCGGAGGAAAGTGCTAATACTTATATCCAGTTACTAAAATATTACTTTCCTCAAAAAGGTATATTCTTAAACTTGGCAATGTTTTGTTTTCTCTCTAAAGATAATTTCGGCACAAATAAAACATTGCCAAGTTTAAGAATATACCTGATTGAGAAAAGTGATATTTTAGTAACTGGATATAAGTATTTTTATTGTTGTTTTTAAAGGTCAGTTGAAGTGTTTTTACTGTTCTTAGTAAGTAACTATGAGGTCTTCCAAGTAATGAACTTGGAAATTTCTTTCTTGTATCATCTCTAGTATTGGCAAATATTTTTGGTTGAAAATATGGTGCACATAATACACTAACTCACTCTACTTTTTTGGAATGTAGGATGGTAAGGCGTTTTTGGGAGGTTTTAGGAGGGGATATTTTTGGGGAAGGGCGTGTTTCTTTGTGGGGGGAGGAACTTGGCCTCTATTTCACATTTATGTTTTTTTAGCGCGGTTCCTCCCTCCCTCATAGGGAGGAACCCCGCTTATAGGGTTGATACAATGAAACAATCCGGAAGTGCCGATTAGAAAATTTTGCGTTTCAGAACCTCTGGAAACCGAAAATGATGGTAGTTCAAATTTGTATATATATATATATATATATATATATATATATATATATATATATATATATTTGTCTGTTCGCTCATTTCTGTCTTCCCTGACGGTCCGATTTTGATGAAATTTGGTACGAAAATCCGTCGTCCAATTTGAAAGGTCAAGTTCGTTAACCAGCAAAATCCGCCCACTGGAAGATGGCATTTGGGGCGAAATTCGCGCAAAAAAAATCGTAACGCTTACATTTTTGAGTTTATAAGCTTGTAAGTACTCTTTTTATAGGCTTCTTGGGCTAGGAAAACGAATGGAACCATTTTCAAGGCGATAGCTTTAACCGTTTTCGAGAAAATTGGAAAAATAATTTTTGAATACCGTTTTTGGTTTGGGTACTTAGAATTACGGGATTCAGTTGAAACATTATCTGCATGTTCTACTTTCATTAAAACTAATATGTTGAAAGTTTTGTTACGTTTGGAGTTAAGGAAGGGTTAGAATAAAATATTTTATGAACAGACAAGAAAAGTTTTGGGAACTTCGTATACTTTCATTAATATCTCGAACACGGTTGGGAAATCGTGGTAAGTGGATAGATACTATTTGAAAGCTTTCTAAATTCTCTACAAAAAATATTCTAAAACTATTTTTGATTAGGTTATGTCAATCGGAGAAATAAGTGCTTAAAACTTCAAATACGTCTGTTTTGTTCTTAAGAACGGGTTTTTGTCGTTCTTTTTGTAATTTTTGTTTCTTTCCCTTTGTTTTTTATTGCTTTTTATTTTTGTAATTTCTTATGTTGGGAAAATTTTGTGTGTAAAACAGGATATGAAAAATGAGACCAATTTTCTGTTGCTAGAAATAATGTAAATTTTGGGAACTTTCATTAATATCTCGAAAACGGTTGAAAATCTTGGTAAACGGAACAATACCATTAGAAAGCTTATTAAATGCTCTACATAAAAGGTTCTAATAAAAGTTTTGATTAGGCGATGACAATCGGAGAAATAAGAGCTTAAAGCTTTAAAGTAATTGATTTCGCTTATTCGAACTGTTCTTTTTGTCTGTTTTTTATTCCTTGTTATTTTTTAATTGCATATAGTTGGATAATGTATTCGAAAATAAAACAGGTTTAGTAAAATAACAAAAACAATTTATTTTTAGAAATATAGAGTTCCAAGATTCCAAGACCTTGTAACTAGCGGGAATGTTTCTAGTGATGCCGACCCTTCCAGGTAAGATTGTAAATCCTACCTTTCAAGACTGTTGGAACCAAAACAATAACTGTCGGGGTTCGGTCACTGCTACTTTTATCGTAAAAATGGTTTTATTGTGCCGACGTTTCGGCTTGAACTTCAAACCTTCATCAGGGCTGTAAATACAAGTAGGGCATATTTAACACTAATATATGCACATATCTATTTAAATATACCTAACATATATATATATATATATATATATATATATATACATATAATATATATATATATATATATATATATATGCATATACACATACACATATACACGCACACATATGTACATATATATGCCCACATACATACACATATGGGGTATGTATTATTAAGTAGCAGTGACCGAACCCGGACAATCCCTACCTTGCATCATCAACGGTCAACGATCTCCTCTCAACAAAATAATAACTGCTTCTATTTTAATCTTTCGAAATTAGACTAGGGATTAGAACGGAACCGCGCTAAGATGAGGCAGTTCCTGCGAGTCGGACTTTTTGGGATATACCTATACTTCTAGGATGGATTATTTCATTTTTATTATATAACAGTAAATTGCCATAAACTTGATATATTTTGTACAAATGAGATTATTATACGAATTTTGATAGGAGGATCATAACCGGAGAAAATTATTTCAAATGTGTTCTTTTGTTGAATTAAACAACTTCCCGCGTTTTCGAAAAACTATTTCAGCAGTAAAATTAATCCAGCAGTAAGATAATTAGGTATCAAAAATAATTATGAGATTATTTTTTTTTAAATTTACAATACCCCGTTCGTTAAGAATCAGTGGAAGACCAGAAATTTGTTGCTTTGTTACTGTTATTTTTTTGTTTAACGTGTTTTAATCTCAATTAATCCCTCCCTCCTTATCCCGAAATATGACGGCTAAAGATAGTTTTATTCATGTAGATACCATACTTTATCTTACATATGTATATGTAAAAATGAGCTCTGTACTATTGGTTAAAAAAAGATTCCCGTGCTCTCGTTAGATTAGATTAGAGATTAGATAGATTTGAATGGTGTTACCGAATTGTAAGTCATTAAAATAAACTTATTTAGAACTTAAATCCGCAAGATAGAATCTACTCCAAGTTAAGCTAAAATGCAGCATAAAATTGTGCTTCAAGTCCCGGGAAACAAATATTAAGTTTTCTGAAAAAAAAAAAAGTTCCGTTCTCAAGAGTTAATTTTCTTTATTGCATACAAAATCTCAATAAAATAAAAACCCAAAATATGCATACTTATATTAGTTAAATAATTTTAACTAACATTATTTAAAGAATTAAAGCTAGAATAATAAATTACATAAAGCAAGATAACAAAAAATCTAAAATTAATAATACATAGGAAAATGAAAAGTAGAAAACAAAGTCGACGAATATCTTACGAAATGAATCCTTCAGTCGGATTTTTTTTCTTTTTTATTTGTTCTCAATTTAACCTATTTAAATTTTATTAAATTATAATTCTTTAAAATTATGGTTTCTATTTTTCCTGACACCAAAAACTATTATATTAATTAACTTTAAAAATCCTATAAAACACAAAATTTAATAGTTACAAAAAACCTGAAGTAATTTGTAATTGACTGTTGTGTACCGTGGAACTGGTATGGTTTTACATTAGGCGGGTATTGCTTGGGATTGATAGAAGTCATGGGCGTATATAAGGGGGGGAGGCTGAGAGGGCAGTAGCATTACATGGCATGTATACATATTTAGAAATAAATTATGGCTGTTATTATAAGAATATTTAAAGAATTGGAGCTACAAAATTAAATTAAATTAACCAAAATATGAACACTTATATTAATAAAAGAATTTTAATTAGAAAAATAAAATATATAAACCAAAATATGAATTTTTAGATTACTTAAAGAATGAATGCTAGAATAATAAATTACATAAACAAATATACATCATTTTTTAATATATCTCCATTACATGTTAAAAATAGAAAACCTACTCTGATGGATGTGATAGATCACAACCATGCCAATACGTTCCTCCTTTACTTCTCAACAACTTCTGTTCCTTCCCTTTGCTTTTCTGTTATAACAATAAAGTTAATGTTTGGCCACCCTGGGTAGAAATTTTCACATACTTGCATGAGGTTTTGTTCACCTTTTAGGGGAAACAAACATTCAGAACTTTGAAACCAAAGTCGATGCTCACTCCCGAAACCCAGAGATTTCAAAATGTCTTGGCTCGTGTTGACAAAATTTATGTCTTTAAATGCTAAGTTCCATTCACTGTCTAAGATTGGGATCTCCATTGTATCTGAAAATAGAAAGTTATTAGTAATGCAGCATTTAACTAGGCAGTTTATGTTATTGAAATGAAGAACAAGAAAAAAACATCCTCCTGACAGTACAAATCAGATTAACCACAAATAAAAAAAAAGTCCGACTCGCAGGAACTGCGTCATCTTAGCGCGGTTCCGTTCTTATCCCTAGTTTCATTTGGAATGATTGAAATAGAAACAGTTATTATTTTGGTTCGACCTTTTGTGAAATCCCATTATAGGCCGTAACAAAGGGCCAGCGTACCCTTTTACCTGGAATCCCACACCACTACTAGAAATATTTATTTCACAGTATCAAATATCAAAATGTTTCTAATTTTCTTGACTTCTTCTACTATAAAACTAATTCTATAAATAAATGCATTTAAAAAAACAACAACAACCAATTAAAAAGTGAGCTAAACAACTACGAAAACCCATTCAAAAGGACAAAACAAACACATTTGAAGTTATAAGCACTTATTTCTCCGATTGACAATGCCTAATCAAACATTTCTTCAGAACCTTTTTTGTAGAGAATTAAGTAAGCTTTCAAATGGTAACTTTCCGCTTTCCAAGATTCTCAACCGTTTTCGAGATATAAATGAAAACATACGAATTTCCCAAAATCATTCATGTTTCTTAATAAAATATTCTATTCTAATCCTTCCTTAACTCCAAATGTAACCAAAATTTAAAATCTTTGTTTATATGAATTTAAAACATGCTGAAAATGTTTCAACTGAATCCTATGATTCTAAGTATCCTAACAAAAAACGTCTTTCAACAAATATGTTTCCAATTTTCTCGAAAACGGTTAAAGCTATCGCCTTAAAAATGGTTTCATTCGTTTTTATAGGCCAAGAAACCTATAAAACGATTACTTGGAAGCATATGAAGTAAGCGTAACGATTTTTTTCACGCTAATTTCGCTTCAAAAACCTTGTTCCGGTGGACGTATTCTGCTGTTTAACGAACTTCACGTTTCAAATGAGAGGAAAATTTACGGAGTGTGAAACCCCTGAGAGCAAACATCTGTATTAAGTTGTTATAGAGTTCAATTGCTTCATAATTGGATCGGGCTCCGGTGACTATATTGTCGACATTTTCCTTCAAAATTTCCGACAAACATGGAAATCTGTGGCCATATCTATGAAATAATTCTACAATAACCCTTTGAGCACAGAATCAAGAAGAAACTAAACAAAATGGAAGGGTTGTAAGCTCCCATTCTTCTTAAGGTAGAGCTGGATCAAACCTCTACAAAAGGTCTACGAATTTTCCGGGGGGATAGTCTTATGCATCTAAGCATCTGTTTCACATCACAAGACAAAGCAACAGGTTATGTACGAAATTTATTTATTATATTTCCAATATCTGCTTGAAGAGGCTTTTCAGGAAACAGTAGATCATTCAATAAGTTGGACCCGAGAGTCTTTTCTGAGCCATAAAGGCGATACGCAATTGAGTCGTAGAACGGGATTTCGATACACCATTATGTCTCATCAAGTAATCTGAAGAAGAAGTTGCCATTTGTAGATAAGCAGCTTCAATATAGTCCTTCATCTGAGCATGATATTGAATCTTATAAACTTTATCCTTTTGGAAGCAAGCTTCTAACTATGAAAAAGTCCGTCTCGCAGGAACTGCATCATCTTAGCGCGGTTCCGTTCATATCCCTAGTCTAATTTTGAAAGATTAAAATAGAAGCAGTTATTATTTTGGTTCCACCAGTCTTTTTTTTTAATTAATTATTATAATGGCGTGTCAACCCTTAAGGTCACTAATGCCATTCCTGTGAGTAGTAAAGTCTTGAGAGGTCATGATTTACAATCTTACCTGGAAGGGTCGGCTACACTAGAAACGGACCCGCTAGTGGCAAGGTCTATGAATCTTGGAAATCTATATTTCTAACAATAAATTGTTTTTGTTATTTTACTTAACCAGTTTTATTGTCAAATACATTATACATAAAATATTAAACGTAACAAAAATTTCAACATATTAGTTTTAATGAAAGTAGAACATGCAGAAAATGTTTCAACTGAATCCCATGATTCTAAGTACCCAAACCAAAAACGGTATTCAAAAACTATTTTTTTAAGCACTCATTTCTCCGATGAATCGATAATTGCTTCAGAATTATTAGCATTTAGTAAGCTTTCGAATGGTAAGGATCCGCTTATGAAGATTTCAAACCGTTTTCGAGATATAAGGAAAATAATTTAAAAAAATAAAAAAATAAAATTAAGGAAAATATACAAAGTACCCAAAACTTTTTAAGGGTGTCCAGAGAGCGATCAAACACACACACACACACACATATGTATATATATATATATATATATATATATATATATATATATATATACCAATTTGAAACACCGTTATTTTCGGTCTCTCAGGGGTTCTTAAACGCAAACTTTTTTGTCGGGACTTCTGGATTGCGTCATGAGGCCTCCATTTGGAGGGCGGGGTCCTCCATATGGAGAGAGGGAGGAACCGGGCTAAAATTATCTCTTTACGTCGAACTTGCCTGGAATTTAAGGTGCTTAGCCTGATTGCCACAGAACTGAACAAGGTTTGGCTATTAAAACAATCAAACCTTACTCAATTCCTTCTCCCCAACCGGAGACCTGAATGTCAGGTCCGCCTCGAGAGCCACCAATCAGTTGCCCGTATTCTGCCACGAGGAGGCGCACACAGTGCCCAAGTTCACTTAGAATACATAAAAACAAATACGTATGGATATTCTTAATTAGTTAAATTATGTACACATATATACAATATTATTTATTTATTTATTTTTTTTATTTTTTTTTTTTATTTTTTTTTTTTTAACCGCGCATTTACATCTAGGTCATTAGTTCCGACATCCAGGGTGCAGCGAGGAATTTTCCCAGCGAGCCAATCTAGTGGATACAGAAGGATCAAGAACAAGTTCTCAAAATTGAGTAGATACCACTCCCTAATAAAGCCTATATAGAATAATATGCCAAATAAAGCCAATCTAGTGGATACAGAAGGATCAAGAACAAGTTCTCAAAATTGAGTAGATACCACTCCCTAATAACGCCTATATAGAATAATATGCCTAATAAAGCCAATCTAGTGAATACAGAAGGATCAAGAACAAGTTCTCAAAATTGAGTAGATACCACTCCCTAATAAAGCCTATATAGAATAATATGCCAAATAAAGCCAATCTAGTGGATACAGAAGGATCAAGAACAAGTTCCCAAAATTGAGTAGATACCACTGCCTAATGAAGCCTATATAGAAGAATATGCCTAATAAAGTCAATAGAGTAAATACAAATTGAACAAGAGCAAGTCTTGAGGAAATCTTTTTTTCTTCTATTTAAATACTTTTATCAATATTTAGTCAATAAACCTGTGTTTTTTAATCGCTAATTTATGAATCGGTTCATAACTAAACAGTCGTTATAATTGGTTAGTATATATCCAGTGTTTAAAAATATTGATTGCTTATTGATGAATCGGTTTACAACCAAATAGTCTTTATGAATATTTAATAAATATCTAATACGGAATCACCTGCAACTTTTGATCGCTAATTTATGGATTGTCTCATAACTAAATAGTCGTTAATAATAGTCGTACAAAGAAAACTGTTGATTGCTAATTTATGTATATGTTGACAACTAATTAATCTTTATCAATATTTACAATATAATTTATGTTATGTTATGTCTGAATCTAGGTCAGTTTAAGAAATTTTAGTGAACGAAATCTTAAAGTTGCTCTACCTACTCTTGCAAGGCTTTGTATTTGTGTCGGCAGATACCTGGGTTATATTACCCTACAAGGGTTACTTCTCTTGAGGATTAACTCCTAGCAGGTAAATTTCTAGTAAACCCTCTGTTTGTTTGGGACTGAACCGACTGTCTATTCGTTCATAGTATCTAACCGTTGTAAAGTTTATTTTCTACATTTAGGAATTAATATACATATGTAGACTAAATCATAGCAATTGTCTACCTTCGCTGTCGGTGATCTTAACAATGTAGACTCGCTAATGTTACCTGACCTTAGATAAATCGTAATTACAATTTGCTGCGACAACACGACATTTTATCAGAATTCCCTGTCTAATAAAGCCTATGAAGAATAATATGTCTAATAAAGCCTATCTAGTTGATAAAGAAGGACTAAGAACAAGTCTTCAAGATTAAGTAGTATCTCCTGCCTTATAAAGCCTATATAGAATAATACGGCTAATAAAGCCGTATAAAGATTCATATAATTACTCAACAATAGATTCTAATTTAAAAACAGCTATTTTCGATATCTACCTGTTCTAAAACGTTAAATCATTTATTAGGCACTTCGGATTACGTCATTGGGTCGACGTCAGAAGCGTGTTTCCTATCTGTGAAGTGAAGCAGGAAACAAGCTAAAAACAGCAACCAATTAAAATGTGAGGTAAATAGAGGAAAAACGCCGTTCGTGGTGGTAGACAATCTTACAAGGCATTTCGCTCAGAAATACCTGAAATATTGTTTCTAATTTTACGTATCCTATTTTATTGCTAAATAGATTTATATTCTATAATCAATAAAAAAAAAAAAAAAAAAAAAAAAACTACTAGCAATAAAGAACTAAGGGTAATACATGAAAATAGGGAATACCAAGAAATATTCTAAAATACGAAATCAAAACCAGTACTGTAATCTAGATATTCATACGGCATCTTCGAATTCTAACAAACAAAATAATGCTTTTAATTATACATATCCTATTTAATGAAAAATACATTAGACTACTATAAGCAAGTACAAAAATAACGAGCAGTGAAAAAAAAACTTCGGGAAACACATAAATAGATCCGTTTAAATAAAGGAAACTAACTAAGTTTTAAGCACTTATTTCTCCTAATGTGACGACCCCATCAAACATTTCTGTAAAACATTTATTGTAGAGAATTTAGTAAGCTTTCGAACTGTTACATTTCAATTGCCACGATCTCCTAACCCTTTTCGAGATATTAAGGAAAAAATACGAAGGGGGCCTAATAGATATTCATAAGGGATCTGAGAACCCCAAGATACCGCAAAAATAAAATATTCTAATTATACGTATCCTGTTTTATTGGCAAATACATTTGACTACTATAAGCAATTGCAAACAATAGGGAATATGCCAAAGAACTCGGATTAGGAGCCTCGACAGTTTCAAGACATTTGAAGGAAATCGGCAAATCCAAAACTGACATTTCATACGGTACAGCCTGATATATTTCTAACAATGAATTGTTTTTCTTATTTTAATTAATCTATTTTATTGTCAAATACATTATCCAACTATAAGCAATGTAAAAATAGGAATAAAAACAGACAAAAAGAATTGTTCGAATAAACGAAATCAATTACTTCAAATTTTAAGCACTTATTTCTCCGATTGACATCGCTTATTCAAAACTTTCTTTAGAACCTTTCTTGTAGACCATTTAGTAAGCTTTCGAATGGTAACCTTTCGCTTCCCAAGATTTTCAACCGTTTTCGAGATATTAAGAAATTATACGAAGTTCCCAAAACTTTTCATTATTTCTGACAACAGAAAATAGGTCTCATTTTACCTATCCTGTTTTACACACACATACATTTTCCTTACAAATACAACATAAGAAATTAAAAAAATAAAAAGCAATAAAAAACCAAGGGAAAGAGACAAAAATTACAAAAAGAACGACAAAAACCCGTTCATAAGAACAAAACAGACGTATTTGAAGTTTTAAGCACTTATTTCTCCGATTGACATAACCTAATCAAAAATAGTTATGACAACAGTTTCTATCCACTTACCACGATTTCCCAACCGTGTTCAAGATATTAATGAAAGTATACGAAGTTCCCAAAACTTTTCATGTCTGTTCATTAAATATTTTATTCTAACCCTTCCTTAACTCCAAACGTAACATAACTTTCAACATATTAGTTTTAATGAAAGTAGAACATGCAGATAATGTTTCAACTGAATCCCGTGATTCTAAGTACCCAAACCAAAAACGGTATTCAAAAACTATTTTTCCAATTTTCTCGAAAACGGTTAAAGCTATCGCCTTGAAAATGGTTTCATTCGTTTTCCTTGCCCAAGAAGCCTATAAAAAGAGTACTTACAAGCTTATGAACTCAAAAACGTAAGCGTTACGATTTTTTTGCGCGAATTTCGCCCCAAACGCTATCTTCCAGTGGGCGGATTTTGCTGGTTAACGAACTTGACCTTTCAAATTGGACGACAGATTTTTGTACCAAATTTCATCAAAATCGGACCATTCGTCTTCTATTTAGAGAGCGAACAGACAAATATATATATATATATATATATATATATATATATATATATATATATATATATATATATATATAAATATATACATATATATATATATATATACAAATTTGAACCACCGTTATTTTTGGTTTCTAGGGGTTCTGAAACGCAAAATTTTCTAGTCGGCACTTCCGGATTGTTTCATTGTATCAACCTTATAAGCGGGGTTCCTCCCTATGGGGGAGGGAGGAACCGCGCTAAAACGTTGCGAAGCAATTTCACGAGTGCATGACAAAGAATTTTGCACATTTTGACGAAATGGGAGGGACATAACAAAGCGATTGTCCGAATCTTGTTTAATGGTTTGTTGGAAGTGTTTTTCAAAATATTCATTTTCGGGATTCTGGGGAACCGGAAATGTCGACTTCTTCGCATTTCCAAAAGCGTTTTAATTGTTCATCAAGAGTCATAAGATACCACTGAATGGTGAGGAGGAGTTTCAAAATCAGTTTTACCAAATAATATCCAACCTAAAGAGGTGTGTATAGCAGAAGGCTGTCCTTTAATGAGGAAAGCAGGATCCGAAATGATGTAGGAAAATAGTTCGGCGCCAATAAGTAAATCCACTGGACCAGGTCTATGGAAGTCTGGATCAGAAAGGGCCAAAGAAGAAAACCTTGTAAGGGGAACAGATTGAGCAGCAGTAACTACTATTACTATGGTAAATCTGAAGGAGAGCGTCCTCCGCACCGATTTTCTTCAAAGTTTGCACTTTAACGAATTTTGATGCACTAAACACGAATCCGTTGAAAAAAAAAAAAAAAGTTGGTCTCAACTAGGAAAGAAGTTATTAAGCTCTAAAGTTCATTGTTATAAAGGTTATAAACGACGGGGTAAACAGCGTATTTGTAATTGAAATTTAGACTCACCTGTGGTAGCTGACTTGGTCGTAAACTGTCGTTTTTGGGCATATGTGTTCGATCTACGAGCTTGCTATATCACTCGCCTATCGAAGATGATGCTCTCCTACATCCCACGCACTCTCTCGGACCAGCGGGTGAAGCAGGAAGTTCTGCAAGCTCGCACTGCAGCACGCAGCGCTAAGCTACACGCACGGAGCCTTGAGAGAGCAGTACGTCCTGGGCAGCTGAAGAGCACTGACACCGCTCAACAGCTCTTCCTCAGCAAAATCTCCTCACCCATTTACCGAAGAAGATGCAATCCAACGCCA
Organism: Gonocerus acuteangulatus; assembly: GCA_946811695.1. Lineage (NCBI taxonomy): Eukaryota > Metazoa > Arthropoda > Insecta > Hemiptera > Coreidae > Gonocerus > Gonocerus acuteangulatus. Next base: position 76,995,770 of record OX328132.1, read on the forward strand.
TGAGGGAGTAGAGGCGAATCTCCGGCCAGGAGCGCGAGTGCGGAGGAGAGAGGAGCGAAGACAGCGAACCGGCGAACGTCGAGACAACATCACAGCATGCGGCCACCGTAATCCCCAGGCAACATTAATCTCAATCATTAACAATATTAACACCATTGGCTCTTCAAGCCCAGGGAAGAAATATGTTTTATTTAATATAGCTATTTTTCTCACGTAAATCTTTGTTACATATAATTTCATACAGTCCACTTTTATCAACTCCACGCCGGGACTCATATCCGGCGATGCCGAGCTTGCTCGATCAAGATTTGCGCGCACCACCCATGCCAGGGAGGCGTGCAAATTATACATGTGGTCCGTACCGGGCCGGATATTATTTTCGAATTTTCACATTAATTAAGTATTATACAAATCACATATGTGAAGCTCCCGGCGTGGATATTTTATTTCAATAATAAAGATGAAATTTCAGAAAAATCAAATTTAACGTCGATAAATGACGTTAAAGTTCAATAAATAAATTTATTGTTAACATTTAAGTAAATAAATAACATTTGTTAATATTTAATGAGCCTTCAGCTAGATATATTTAATTCCATATTAGTTAATTGGGGGCGAGGTTAGCTCAGTGGTAGAGCACTCGACTAATGAACTGGAGGACCAGGTTCAAAACCCGAGCGCGCACTAAAGATTTTTTCTTCTAGTGCTGCCGTTCGAGGATTGGATTTGGGGTCCCAGATCGTCCCTAGGCTCACCCAGCCTTTAATTAATTTAATTAATAATGGGTACCTTGGGTGCTAATGACTCTAGCAGTCGAAGCAGCCAAGGGGAAAATCAGGCGGCCGGAGCATAGTATTGACCACACTATCTCCCTAGAGTGCCGTATGGTCAAGAATCAGATACCTCTACAGTATCTGCCCCTCTGGGCCCTTGTGGCCTGTTACGGGACTGATAATAATAATAATTAGTTAATTATCAAGAGAGAGTCTTTAATCTTAAGCCTCATTGTCTTATCTCTCTCATTTAATGCTTATCTCTGCTCACTTAATGCACCTTGCTTAGCGAATTCCGCAGTTTAGTATAAAACATATAAACACTAAAATTGCATGTATATACATTATTTATTTGATGCATTACTGACGTATCACTGCATGTATGCTTGTTCAGGCTATGTACCTTGGCATGTTAAAGGCAGCAAAATCATATTTCTAGCCTGCAGTTATCACGTATATTTATTTACATGCATTCCATTTATACTATATGCATCATGTTTTCTATTTGCATTATATCCTATTTCTATTTCATGATTTAAATTGCAAGGTGCAACATATAATATTATATCAGTTCTTAAGTGACTTTTTTCATATAAATAACATAACTTATTGTAAAGTTTCACTCACGATTATTCAATTAAGTTTCATATTCATAAGCGCTCATTATCTCCATTAGCGATTTTCTTCCATGTTAGTAAATGCCTGTAGCTTCAATTAAATCTATTACATCTTGACTTGGTATTTATTGAAGCTTTATTGCTCAAGATAACTTTATATTTCCATGCTTATCATGTTTCATGCCTTTATCAGGCTTCTTCAGGGGACTTTTCATTCTCTATTTCAGGTGGATTGGGGATTTTATTTCATAAATGTCATTTCTTGCTTATAATATTTATGCTTAACCTATTCAAGCTTTTAATATTCATGCCTTTACTATCTAGGCTTGTTCTATTTATATTTCTTTATTTATGCCATTTATGTTTATTCTATTTTGCTTATGTCTTGATGTTTTCGCCCTTATGCCTGCATTCCTTTAGCATGCCTATCTTCTTGTGCATCGATTTTGTCTTTCTTTCCCTGCTTGCCCCCCTCAGAGCGCGGCAAGCACGTTGCATGTCACAAGTTGTTGGCATCATTGGTGCAAGCTCCAATTTCCAGCACCCCGAGTCAATCGTACTCATTTCAGGGCATGTTCCAGTCCCATGACAGGGCCTTGTTTGTTTATATCTAAGCATCATGTATTTCTTTATTTGTATTTTACCCCTCTCCACTGCCTTTCATTTATCTGTTTGCTTGTTCGCTCCCCTCTCAGCATGAATTTTGTACATTGTTCGCTGTCTTGCCTACTGTTCTCTTCTTCTTCGTCCTCGTCGCATACCACCTGGCCGGTATGCATTATCATTTGATTTATTTGAAAATACACAATGTCTGACAAATTGGCGTTAACATTAGAGCGGCGGCTACTCAGTTTAGCCCGTAGCATCACCGGCATCATCAACACATTGAAGGCCACCGCGTATGATGATGTCCACCTCCTTGAGGAGTCTCTTGACACAGCGCGCTCATTCTGGAAGCTGTATCAAGAATCATTTCTTCAGCGCGAGGAACTATCCGGCGAACCCGACGTGAGCCCTTTTCCCGCCGAATCATGGAATGCACAGTTTCTTTTATTTCAAACCGAGATGATCACCCATGAGGCCAAACTCCTTAGGCTCAAAGACAAAGCATGCAGAGGCGCCAGAGTTTGTGAGGTGTTACCACAGCCTGATGACCTTCCAAATGCTACCTGCAACGGAGGCCACACCCGTCTGCAGCTTCCCAGGATTCCTATTCCTTTCTTCTCGGGTGACCTACTAAAATGGACAAGCTTCAGGGACACCTACACCTCGCTAATCCACGAGGAAGCCTCCTTAACAAACGTAGAAAAATTCCACTACCTCTTAGGAGCCCTCAAGGGTGAGGCTGCTACCCTAGTGTCCCACCTTGTCGTTGATGACGCGACATACACCCTTGCCTGGGAAAAGATCATGACCACCTACAACAACCCGCGGATCCTCGCCAGCTTCCTCATCAACAGGCTTCTTGAGGCCTCCTCAAGTGTCAACGCTGGGACAGGCCATGATTCATTCATAAATGAAGTGGCAGACTCTATCGAGGCTTTCAAGGCCCTACATATTGAGAACCCCGAGGCATTCCTATTGGCGTCCTTAGCCCTCCGAGCTCTCGATCCTGAGACAAGGCGCAGTTTGAGCTCAGCCTAGGTACTGCGCAGATGCCAACACCAGACTCAGTAATAACGTTCGTGAGGCAACGTAGGTTGGCGCTAAGAATGGCAGAAGACCTCTGAAGCTCGTCGTATTCCTCAGTTCCTCATTACAGTCGCCGAATATCCACCTCACCACGAGACTTCAAAAGAAGAGGAGTTTCCCTTCACATTTCTACACCGAGTCTGGCACAACCCAAGGCAGAGAGGCCCCAAGCGAATCCAACCAGCGGCACAGCAAGGCGCCAGCATCGATGCGCCCAATGCCAACAGCATCATGGTCTTCACCAGTGCCCTGAGTTCCTCAAAATGTCCATCAAAGAAAGGATGAATGTGGTGAGAGCCCATAATTCTTGCTCCAACTGCCTTAAACCGGGACATCGCGTCGCCAACTGTTTTTCCAGATTTCGCTGCAGGAATTGCGGCAAAAGACATCACACCTTACTGCACGGTGATACCCGACGCTCCGAGCCAGCAAAGGAGCTTGCGCAGCAAGAGGTGACTACGAGCGCGTTCATCGGATTCGGCTCTGCTCCAGTTCATCCAGTTGCCACCACCACTACGGTCCTTTTAGGAACCGCTTATGCTCTGATCCGCGGTTCTCGGGGCAATTATCAATCAGCCCGCGCCATCTTGGATTCTGGGAGTCAGCACTCTTTCATCACCAAGGAGCTCGCTCGCAATCTGGGAGCCAAAGTTGTGTCATATAGCGGCCAGGTTCTTAGCTTAGGCGAATCGCAAATCCCAAAATCTATCCTCAAGGGAACTACCTCTTGTACGATCCGCAACGCTTCAGGAGAACGAGAACTCCCAGTGAATGTTTTAGTTGTGGACAGAATATCATCATCCATTCCGAGCCACGAATTGCCCTCCACTACCGTCCAGCAACTCGCCCAGTATCCGTTGGCGGATTTTCAATTTGGCAGCCCTCAACCAGTTGAAATACTTATCGGGGCCGATCTCTATTTGCATGTGATCACAGGAGCACCTCAGCCTTCTGGAATCCAAGACATATTCTTCCATCCATCAATATTTGGCCTCATTGTGACGGGAGTCCTCCACAACGGACAGTCCTCTCAGGTTCATTCTTTTTTTCTAGACTCTCCCATGAACGTGGAGCAACAACTTAGGGCTTTCTGGGAGCTAGAAGAACCCTCCCCGGCGCAAAGGGAACGTCCAGATGACGCCCTCTGCGAGGACCACTTCCTACAAACTCATTCGAGAACCGCAGAAGGCAGATACGTCGTCCGCCTGCCTTTCAAAGATAAACAGCCTCTTATAGGCCACAACAGGGAAGTATCTCTACGCCGGTTCTACTCACTGGAATCCAAGTTCCGCAGAGACCGCATATTCGCCCAGAGATATGGTGACTTCATGAGAGAATATCTCGCCCTCAAGCATATGTCACCCACAACGCAGCAGTCTCAGTATCTAATCCCTCACCACGGCATATGGCAAGAAGGTCCCCAGGGCAGCAAGCTACGTGTGGTTTTCGATGCGTCCTGTCCCTCTACAGCCCAAAGTCTTAACGACCTACTTCACGCGGGACCCAAGCTGCAAGAAGACCTATGTTCTATCCTAATACGCTTTCGATTGCACGCCGTCGCCGTTTGCGCTGATCTCGTGAAAATGTATCGACAAATCCTGATTCATCCAGAAGATCGGCGCTATCAGCATATACTTTGGCGCAGCGATCCCTCGACATCCGTTTCGGAAATGGAACTTTCCACCGTCACTTACGGTGTGAAATCTAGCGCCTTTCAGGCTCTTCGAGTGATTCGCCAGCTCGTTCTAGACGAAGGCCATCGTTTCCCAATAGCCGCTTTGCGAATACCACGCGACATGTATGTCGATGACATTGTGAGCGGAGCAGAGACGAAGGAAGAGGCAACTCAGCTTATTCGCCAATTAACTGATCTTTTCGCGGCAGGAGGATTTGAACTAAGCAAGTGGGCGTCAAATTGTCCTAAGATTCTTCCTTCATCATGCAGTTCCGACAGAGTTGATCTAGTCTCCGTCGTGCCGCCAGAAGGTGACTTCGTGAAAATCCTGGGGCTCTGCTGGAATCCACACCCTGATTCATTTCTGTACACGATCCGTAATCCCCCCTTCGAGCACGTCACCAAGCGCGCCATGTTATCAGCCGTCGCGAGAATCTTCGACCCTCTCGGACTACTCGCTCCCATTGTGCTCTCAGCCAAATCTTTGATCCAAGAAGTATGGAAACGCAACATAGACTGGGATGAAGAGCTCCCTGAAGGAATCCTAGCCCTCTGGTTACAGCTTGTTTCAGAGTGGCCATTGCTAACATCTATCCGAATTCATCGCTACGTAACCACTCCCAAAGCCTCCATGCAGTTCATAGGATTCTGTGACGCTTCCGCCCGCGGCTATGCGGCAACACTTTACTTGCGGTCAGAGGACCCAAGTGGCGTGACAAAGGTGTCTTTGATCAAGGCGAAGACGAAGGTTGCACCTTTGCGGTTTCACTCTATTGCTCGCCTCGAACTCTGTGGGGCTCTTCTATTAGCTCGGTTACTTGCCTCTGTCCCGTTTCAATGCCAATCGGAAACGATATGCTATACAGACTCCAGAGTTGTTCTATCTTGGCCCCATACTCCCGTGTACAACCTACAAGTGTTCGAAGCCAACCGCGTCTCGCAAATCCTTAAGGTCATCCCTGTGCAGCAGTGGCGCCATGTACCCTCCTCTGACAATCCCGCCGACGTAGCGTCCCGAGGAACCACGCCCAAACAACTCTTACGCGACGAACTGTGGTGGACCGGCCCCGCGTGGTTACGAAATCCCGTTGAATCATGGAGCGGACATAGCGAGCCGAGTAGCATGTTTGCCCTCATCACTCCTCCTCAGTCACCACCAGCTCCCGTTGAAGACTGGACCACAGCGTTCTCTTCATATCCGCGCCTCATAAGAACCACCGCACGAATCCTCAGGGCCCTAAACGCAACCAGAGCGAGACTGCAAGGAACATCTCCTCCTCTCCAAACGCAGCTGACGCCCGAGGAATTGGCACAAGCCGAGGAACGCTGTATCCTGTTCGTGCAGAGACTCCATCTCCCTCGAGCACTCACCCAGGGAGGACCGCACCCTAGAGAGTATGAGTCACTCTGCCCAATCATTGATGAGGCGGGTGTTGTCAGGGTGGGCGGCCGTCTCCAAGAATCATCGCTCCCCCCGACCCAAAAGCATCCAATTTTGCTGCCGCCCCGAGCGCATTTATCAAAGATTCTGATAGACGACATCCATGTGCGCAATTTTCATGCAGGACCTTCACTATGCCTGGCGCTTCTAAGACTGCGCTACTGGATTCCTAGAGCCGCTAAACTAATCCGCGGCAGGACCCAAAGTTGCGTCCACTGCCGTCTTTACAAGGCTAAGCCCATCAATCCAATAATGGCACCTCTACCCAAGGAAAGGTTCAGCATCATCAAGGCCTTCGATCACGTAGGCATAGATTACGCGGGACCATTTTACATAAAGGAATCTAGGCGACGCAACGCTTCACTCGGCAAATCATATCTCTGCCTGTCCGTATGCATGGCCAGCAAGGCACTCCATCTCGAGCTTGTTAGCTCTCTTAGCACCCCAGCTTTCTTAGCTGCCTTGGACCGTTTTATAGCCCGAAGAGGCACACCAAGCATCTTGTTTTCGGATCATGGTTCCAATTTCATCGGTGCCTCTCGGTTCCTAAAGTCTATAGTTAAATCCATCAAGACATCCAATGACGAGATCCAAGGGCACCTGTCTCCCCGTGGGATCAAATGGTCTTTCATCCCACCACGCGCTCCGCACTTCGGCGGACTCTGGGAGGCCGGGGTGAAATCTGTAAAATCACTCCTCACTAGCGTCATGGGCAAACAGCCTCACACATTCGAGGAACTCTCCACAATTCTTTCCAGGATCGAAGCACTGCTAAATTCTCGACCTCTGTGTCCACTTTCCGAAGATGCTTCCAGCTTTGACGTGCTGAAACCTGGACACTTCCTCGTTGGAGCCCCACTCTTGGCATCGCCAACTGCACTTGGCTTCTCGACTCCCACAGCGTCTCCGATAACCCGTTGGCAGGCCGTCAAGACACAGACTGCACACCTGTGGAACCGATGGAGCAGGGAATATCTCCATACCCTCCAACAACGCTCCAAGTGGTCTAGACCTACGCCCAATCTCAAGGCTGGTGACCTGGTCATCCTTATTGAGCGCCGCCCTATGACAGGAGTATGGCCAGTCGGTAGGATTGCAGAAGCCTTCCCCGGCAGAGACGGAGTCAACCGTACCGCCGTTGTGCGCACTCCTTCCGGCACTCTTCTTACAAGAGCAGTGACCTCCTTGGTTCCCTTATTTTATCCTGAGTCAGGGAACTCTTAGTCAGTTTATTTCATCCCCAGGGGGACTTCATTTCATTGTTATTTCTTAGCTAGGTTTGCTATTATTCTTTTCTTTTTTTTCTTTCTTATTTTATGTCGCTCCCAACGAGCCCTTATTATGTTTTTTATATATTTGTTCTTATTACATGGTGAGTGAAGCTATTTACATTTAACGGGCATTGTAAGCCCTCATTACATTTGTATATCACTGCTGCCTTTCCTATTTATTAAATCAGGCGGACACCGCTACACTGATTTAGGTGGGCGGTTTGTTCGATCTACGAGCTTGCTATATCACTCGCCTATCGAAGATGATGCTCTCCTACATCCCACGCACTCTCTCGGACCAGCGGGTGAAGCAGGAAGTTCTGCAAGCTCGCATTGCAGCACGCAGCGCTAGGCTACACGCACGGAGCCTTGAGAGAGCAGTACGTCCTGGGCAGCTGAAGAGCACTGGCACCGCTCAACAGCTCTTCCTCAGCAAAATCTCCTCACCCATTTACCGAAGAAGATGCAATCCAACGCCATGAGGGAGTAGAGGCGAATCTCCGGCCAGGAGCGCGAGTGCGGAGGAGAGAGGAGCGAAGACAGCGAACCGGCGAACGTCGAGACAACATCACAGCATGCGGCCACCATAATCCCCAGGCAACATTAATCTCAATCATTAACAATATTAACACCATTGGCTCTTCAAGCCCAGGGAAGAAATATGTTTTATTGAATATAGCTATTTTTCTCACGTAAATCTTTGTTACATATCATTTCATACAGTCCACTTTTATCAACTCCACGCCGGGACTCATATCCGGCGATGCCGAGCTTGCTCGATCAAGATTTGCGCGCACCACCCATGCCAGGGAGGCGTGCAAATTATACAATATGTGCTATGCGTTTCCGCTCGCTACGCTCACTCAAGAAGATATCATACCCCTAGCTAATCCAACTCGCAGAAATTAATAGAATTCTCTGCCCAAAAGTCGTTTACAAGTACGTTGTTTATGCGATCGTTTGTAACCTTCATAACAGTGAACTTTTTTTTAAAATAACTTCTTTCCTAGTTGAGAACAACTTTTTTTTTTACGGATTCGTGTTTAGTGCATCAAAATACGTTATAGTGCAAACTTTGAAGAAAATCGGTGCGGAGGACGCCCTCCTTCAGATTTACCATTACTATTTCTGTAATTACCACCGCAGAAAAGTTGTATTGATATTCGAAGTTGGTTAAAGGGTACTTTTAATTTGGTATTTTGACACAGGTAGTGAAGCCCCATCAATACCTGCAACTGAAGTTAGGGTCTTTGAGCGAGTTTCTCCCAACCTGTCCACCTTGCGAGAAGTAATTAGGTTTATTTGAGATCCTGCGTCCAAAATAAGTCTACATGGAAACCTATCACCTGTGACCGAACGAATTCTTACCATTGCAGTACCTAGAATAACATGATGTTGCCTTGTATCTGCATGACAGGACATGATTTGAGAGTCTAACTGTTGATGACAAGTCGAATCTACCTTTTGAGTACAAGCAGTATTCGTAGCTTGAGGTTCATTTTTTTGGCAAACACGTTTGTCAATTGTTTTTTGTTGAAACGTGTTCATGATTATGTAGAATAGTATTGTGAGATTTCTTACAACATATCCGGCAAGATCCTTTACTCTTGCAGACCTTAACATTATGTGTTCCAGCACATGAGAAGCATCGTTTGAATTTTTTAAATAAATTATACCTTTCATTTAGCTTAGAGTATAACATTGTAGGACATGTAATGATCTTGTAATCTCCCTTATATATAGAACACCCACCAAAACCTTTCTTAATCTGATAATTAGAAAAGTTTGAAGATTCTGAAGGAGTAGTGAACATAATTCTATCATTTCCAGAATTTTTATATATGGCGGTTTGTTACCAACAGATATGTCCTTACCAGAAGGTTCTTTACAAAGTTCAGCGACTCTTAAGTTGACTTATGACAAATTCAGAAAGTTTTTCAAATGTAGGTAACTCACTATCTGAGAATTTATTTTCAAACATAATTCTGGAATTCTTATCTAGATAATTCAAACTAATTTGTAACACAAAAAAATCTGAAAGATCAGGCATTTCTAATTTCTGCAAATATTTATAATTATCAACCACCGAATCAAGAAAGGCTTTTAAATTTAATGCTTTGCTTACAGAGAAAGGCTTAAAATTTAACATTTGACTTAAATGATGAGAAACTACAAGCCTTTTATTAGTGTACCGATCAACTACTTTTTTATAAGCCAGTTCATAATTTTCTGTCTTAAGTTCCACAGATTCAATTGTTTACGTTGCTGGGTAGATTAACAATGACTTAAGATAGGAGAATTTTTCAATAGATGTGATATTGGACTCATGTACTAATGTGTTAAATAAGGACAAAAAAGCAGGAAATTCTTTTATTATTCCACTAAATTTTGGTATTTGCAAAATAGGTAACCGCAATCGTGCAATATTAAGCTCAGAATTACAAATATTTTGAGGAGATTCGCCAACCTTTGAAGAAGGCTTTTCATCAGAAATCCATTTATTACAAGTTACTTTAATTTCATAAGAAAGAGTATCAAAGATCAAGTCACTATTTTTAGCATCAAGAGCAATAAGTTTGTCTAATTGGGAATTAATAGCAGTAATATTATTCAATGTTACATCAAATTCAGAATATAATATAAAAGGATAAAAACATCTTTCTTGTCGGGTAATTTTTTGATTAGATTGTATGTCGTTTGTAGTCAACCAAATATTCTGTCTCTTTGGGCTATGAGATTATTTAATTGAATTTCTAAACTAGGTGCCATTATGAATATATAGGAACAAGAGATAGACAAAAGGATTTTAAATATTAATAATTATAATGTTTAATTAATTCCTAGTTTTCTATCCAGGTAATAAATATAAATAACTGTTCTTGTCAATTATTAATAATGTAAATATTCACAATACCTGATTTAATTTCAAATGAAATACACCAATCAGTGCTTTGGTTGTTGAATTTATTATTTAACAAGTTGTTATCACTAGTAATGATATTAATAAATAAAAATAACAATAAAACCAGGTTTCTTGTTATAAACATTAAGTTACAAGAGGTAGGTAATATAACAAGGGAGAAGTTTCAAGAGTTCCCGCCAGAGCGCAGTACTAATATCTTACTCATGGGCTCACCACGAGATGGCAGCATTCAAAATGGCGTACAATCTTTACGAAAAATAGCTAACACAAAGAAAATTTATTATATTCATATTATTGCGAATACTTGAGACATATGAGAAAAAATAGAAATTCATTTAGAATCAACATATAAAATAAACAATGAGCATTACAAAGTAACAATTTATGAGTGTGTGCCTTCCTTCCCAAGCAATCGTAAGATTCGGTTCGGCTAGGACCAATCATGACCGGAGCTGCTAAATCAACACCTATTGCAGCCATGGAAATTCAAGCGGGCATTGAGCCCCTCAGAGCGAGGCGAGATAGGGCTATTCTGAAGTTTTGGGAGCGTACGAGGACGATTAACCCAACACGATAGAATATTTACATCCCAGCAAGCCACCGTCTAAAAGCACAAACTACACCACTGAAGCGTGCAAAGGAACTCCTCCTAAGGTATAATATCCAACCAAGCACTCCAGCACCAGCTTCGGTGATACAAGAAGTGTTTTCGACGCTACCGCTAGCCTCTATCTCCCTATGTAGCCATAATACACCAAAATCTGCATCCCTCGAAATAGAGCTGAGGAAGGCTGCTCACGAAACCATACACTCAAGTTATCCGGGACCAGCATGGCTATATATTTACACAGATGGATCATCAATATCTGCCACTGGTGAAACGGGCGCTGGCTATTTCTCCCAAGAATTTCAAGGAGCCATACCTGTTGGGAAGCCACTGAGTAATTTTGATGGGGAAGTGGCCGCTATTATGGAGGCAGCCGGAGAGGTACAGGGTGTCTGGTAGCAGATTTATATTTTCAAACTTAAATAAAAAACGTAATAATTGACACAAAGTTTTATTAAGAGCATTGAACGATAAAAAAAATCCATGGGAGTTAGATCGGGCGACCTCGGTGGCCTTGGGATGTCCCCAAAGCGACTGACCAGTTTTGGGGGGAAATTCCCGAAGCAAATTCATCGAAGCTCTGGCTGTGTCTGCAGTCGCCCTATCCTGTTGAAACCACGTGTGTGAAGAGTACGATGGATGATCTCGCAGGTTTGGCAAAAATAATTCCGTAATCATGCGTCGTCGATAATTTTCACCGTTGACATTCGTCGCCTGGCCTCAAGAATTTTCGAAAAAAAAGTGCTCCAATTATCTCATGCGTGGATAAGGACACCAAACAGTTACCTTGGGGCAATGCAATGGTTTTTGATGTTTCAATCGAGGGTTGTGGGTTCTTGGATACTAGTAACGGCAGTTTTGCTTGTTGACGTTGCGATGCTCATTCAACCACTGCGACATCGTGACTGACAAATCCGCACAATTGATAATTCCAACGGCGCGACCCTCCCTCTGCACCATTTATTACTTTTTGGAATAATCGTAATTAAAAATATAAATTTGCCACCAGACACCCTGTAGAACGCAGAGGCTTAACAGGAAGTATAGTATTCCTGGTGGACTCACTGGCTGCAATTTTGGCCCTATCGTCAAACTCATCCACAGATTGTCATCGTACTTTGGAATGCAGAAAGTTACTGTCGTGCTTCAGTGGATTCCTAGCCACGTGGGAATGCCTGGGAATGAAAAAGCCGACGAATTGGCTAAGAAAGGCACAAAGGAAGAACAGCCGTCAGGCCTGGTGACACTGTCTTCAGCTTACTCCCATATAAAGACTGTCGTGAACAAAGCAGTAGCTGTAGGACACCGAAAAGCTGCAACGGGTAAAATTTGGGAGAAGCTCGTTACAAACGTGCCGGTGCCTCGAGATCTGCCCAGAGAATTAGCTGTCAACCTCTTCAGAAATTCCACCGGACACGACTACCTACAGGCTCACCCGCACAGAATCGGCGTAGTAGATACAGACATCTGTCCACTGTGCAATGGCGGCAGAATGGACGCTGCACACCTTAAATCCTGCAGTGCGCTAAGCTCCCCAGAGTATGACGACATGAATTTGCTGCTTTCCTCCCTGTAGTGGTCTGCGAGCCGCTTGATGGCTGAATTGCCTCGTGCAGGCGTAGGTTTAAAAAAAACTGTTTAAAGACGGCTTGAATGAAGAGCAAAATCAAATAAATTCAAGAAGAAAGACAAAGAGGGAAGAACGTTCAACCCCGAAGCCTGAAACTTTAGCGCAGTCTACATTGCACCTAAATTCTGGAACCTGTAAGAAACATAAACAGTCTGGGAAGAGTAACAGTCTGCTGAAACAATTGCTCAAAAATACAGGAAATTGTAATAAAGAAGATTAAAAGTAAGAAACCCGAGCCCCAGGAAGAAGAGACCAGGAAAGGATGGAATGACGCCAAATTTAGGAAGATGAGAATCATTAAATTTCATTACTAGTCTAGTATACAATTTCTCCGACATAAACATCAGGTATTCCAATTTAGTCCTTATGATAGACTTATATAAAAACTTCAGCTATTGGCGTGTTACAACATATTTAATGGACAAAATAAATAAACTTAAAATTTTACCAAAATCAGGCTTAGACGAAAAAGTCCGACTCGCAGGAACTGCGTCATCTTAGCGCGGTTCCGTACATCTCGAAAAGTGGAGTAGATTAGGCATCACAAATAACAGGAAACTGACAGTAGCCAACTTACACAGAAGCGGATAATTCTTAATCCTCATTTTTGAGGTAGGATGAATAAGTCAATACAATTATGTACTGAAAACGTACTCACTCTACGACTACTGCTCAGAAGGCTCTATTCCAAACAACCGAAAATTCGTTGTCATTTTAAGTTCCTTGTTTTACTAGCAGATTCGTTTCACTGTAATAATCAACTGTAAATATGTGCTTCATGCAACCAAATAAAAAAAGTCCGTCTCGCAGGACTGCATCATCTTAGCGCGGTTCCGTTCATATCCCTAGTCTAATTTGGAAAGATTAAAATAGAAGCAGTTATTATTTTGGTTCCACCAGTCTTTTTTTTTAAATTAATTATTATAATGGCGTGTCAACCCTTAAGGTCACTAACGCCATTCCTGTGAGTAGTAAAGTCTTGAAAGGTCATGATTTACAATCTTACCTGGAAGGGTCCGCTACACTAGAAACAGACCCGCTAGTGACAAGGTCTTGGAATCTTGGAAATCTATATTTCTAACAATAAATTGTTTTTGTTATTTTACTTAACAAGTTTTATTGTCAAATACATTATCCAACTATAAGCAATTAAAAAATAACAAGAAATAAAACAGACAAAAAGAACCATTGGAATAAACGAAATCAATTAATTTAAAGCTTTAAGCACTTTTTTCTCCGATTGACATCGCCTAATTAAAACTTTCTTCAGAACCTTTTTTGTAGAGCATTTAGTAAGCTTCCGAATGGTAATCTTCCGCTTCACAAGATTGTCAACGGTTTTCGAGATACTAACGAAATTATAATTATAAGTTACCAAAACTTTTTTTGTCTGTTAATAAAATATTTTATTCTAACCCTTCCTTTACTCTAAACGTAACAAAAATTTCAACATATTAGTGTTGATGAAACTCGAACATGCAGAAAATGTTTCAACTGTATCCCATAATTCTAAGTACCAAAATCAAAGACAAAGAACCCTCCCTAGGAAGGACGCTAGGCAGTTGAAAAGCTATATATCTTGGAAATCCATATCTCTAACATTAAATTGTTTTTCTTATTTTTCTTAACCTGTTTAAAAGAACAGTTCGAATAAGCGAAATCAATTACTTTAAAGTTTTAAGCTCTTATTTCTCCGATTGACATCGCCTAATCAAAACTTTCATTAGAACCTTTTTTTTAGAGCATTTAATAAGCTTTCTAATGGTATTCTTCCGTTTACCAAGATTTTCAACCTTTTTCGAGATATTAAGGAAAGTATACCAAGTTACCAAAACTTAAAGTTACTAAAACTTTTTATGTCTGTTAATAAAATATTTTATTCTAACCCTTCCTTAACTCCAAACGTAACCAAAATTTCAACATATTAGTTTTGATGAAAGTAGAACATGCAGAAAATGTTTCAACTGAATCCCATGACTCTAAGTACCCAAACCAAAAACGGTATTCAAAAAATATTTTTCCAATTTTCTCGAAAACAGTTAAAGCTATCGCCTTGAAAATGGTTTCATTCGTTTTCCTAGCCCAGGAATCATATAAAACGAGTACTTAGAAGCTTATGAACTCAAAAACGTAAGCGTTACGATTTTTTTTGCGCGAATTTCGCCCCAAACGCCATCTTCCAGTAGGCGGATTTTGCTGGTTAACGAACTTGACCTTTCAAATTGGACGAAGGATTTTTGTACCAAATTTCATCAAAATCGGACCATTCGTCTTCTATCTAGAGAGCGAACAGACAAATATATATATATATATATATATATATATATATATATACAAATTTGAACCACCGTTATTTTCGGTCTCTAGGGGTTTTGAAACGCGAAATTTTCTAGTCGGCACTTCCGGATTGTTTCATTGTATCAACCCTATAAGCGGGGTTCCTATGGGGGAGGGAGGAACCGCGCTAAAAATATGTGCAAATAAAAGTCCATTCTCTCGTGGGTTAAATCTTTCTATAAAATAAGAAATAATGATAACTCCAGTTGTAGCAGGAGGAAGGTTATATAGATAGGAGAATTCAAAACAAACCTATGTATACGCCATCATGGCTTAGCCACAGCCATCTTGATTTCCACAGCCATTCCAAACGTATTACCAATACCTTTTATAGTTTAAAATACTACTATCACTGATAAATTCAATTATACCAAAAGACAATCCATTAAAAAGTGAGATAAACAAAGACAAAAACCCGTTCAAAACAAACACTTTTTAAGTTTTAAGCGTTTATATCTCTGATTGATATTGCCCCATCGAATATTGCTTCAGAACCTTTTTTGTAGAGAATTTAGTA
The DNA here is from genome assembly GCA_946811695.1 of Gonocerus acuteangulatus. Taxonomy (NCBI): domain Eukaryota; kingdom Metazoa; phylum Arthropoda; class Insecta; order Hemiptera; family Coreidae; genus Gonocerus; species Gonocerus acuteangulatus. The sequence continues at coordinate 77,011,253 of OX328132.1, forward strand.
AGCATTTGAATGGTTGCCTTCCACTTACCACGATTTCCCAACCGTTATCGAGATATTTACGAAAAATGTATGAAGATCCGAAAACTTTTCATGTCTATTAATAAAATATTTTTTTCGCTTAGTTCCTTAACTCCAAAAATAACCAAAATTTAAACATCTTAGTTGGGATTAATTTCCAAGATGCACAAAAAATTTCAATTGAATCCCGCGATTCTAAGTACCCACAAAAAAAATAATGACACTCGAAAACATTGACTCCACTTTTCTCAAAAACGGGTACAGATATCGCCTTAAAAATGGTTTCGTTCGTTTTCCTATGTTAAGAAACTTATAAAAGAAGTCCCTGCAAGCATATGAACTCAAAAACGTAAGAGTTACGATTTTTTTTTTTTTTTTGCCCGAATTTCGCCCCAAACACCATCTTCTATAGGGCGGATTCTGCTGGTTAACGAACTTGACCTTTCAAATTAGAAGACAGATTTTCGTACCAAATTTCATCAAAATCGGACCATTTTTGAGCCGTCAGGAGCGCGAACACACAAGCATATATATAAATATATATATATATATATATATATATATATATATATATATATATATATATATATATGCTTGTCTGTTCGCGCTCCTACATACAAATTTGAACCAAGTATATTTTTTTGATCTATGGGGTCTGAAACGAGAAAGTTTCTGGTCCGCACGTCCGGATCGCGTCGTGAGGTCAACCTCATAAGCGGGTCCTCCCTATGGAGATAGGGAGGAACCGCGCTAAAAGAAGAGAACAAGATATTCCCTAATCATTTTAGCGCGGTTCCTCGCGCTCTCTATAGGGAGGAACCCCGCTTATTAGGTTGAACATTTTGCGCTTCAGAACTCCTAGAGAACGAAAATAACGGTGGTTGAAATGTGTGTGTGTATATATATATATATATATATTTGTCTGTTCGCGGTCTAGCACAGCGAATAATGGTCCGATTTTAATGAAATTTGGTTCAAAAATTGTTCGTCTAATTTGAAAGGTCAAGTTCGTTTAACAGCAGAATCCGCCCATCGGAACATGGTTTTTGGAGCGAAAAAATCGTTACGCTTACTTCATATGCTTGCAAGTACTCGTTTTAAGGGTTTAATGGCCTAGAAAAACGAATGAAACCATTTTTAAGGCAAGAGCTTTAACCGTTTTTGAGAATAATGGAAAAATAGTTGACGAATAAAATTTTTGGTTTGGGTACTTAGGTTTATAGGATTCAGTTGAAACATTTTCTGCTTGCTCAAATTTCATCAAAACTAATATGTTGAATTTTTGGTTACGTTTGGAGTTAAGGAAGGGTTAGAATAAAATATGTTATTTTTAGACATGAAAAGTTTTGGGAGCTTCGTATATTTTAATTAAAATCTGGAAAAGTGTTGAGAATCTAGGTAAACGTAAGGTTACCATTCGAAAGCTTACTAAATGCTCTACAAAAAAGGTTCTGAAATAATTTTCGATTAGGTGATGTCAATCGGAGAAATAAGTGCTTAAAATTTCAAATATGTTTGTTTTGTTCTTTTGAACGGGTTTTTGTAGTTCTTTAGCTCACTTTTTAATTGGTTGTTGTTGTTTTTTTATTGGATTTATTTGTAGCATTACTACTATAGTAGAAGAGTACAAGAAAATTTAAACATTTTGATATTTTTCAATGCATTGAAGAGTGAGATTAGTATCTCTAGAAGTGGATGAAGTGTGCGGCCTGACCCTTCCAGGTAAGGTCATAAAAGCTTTTCAAGAAAGATCGAACCAAACTAATAACTGTTTCTATTTTAATCTTTACAAATGAGACTAGGGATATGAACGGAACCGCGCTAAGATGTCGCAGTTCCTGCGAGTCGGACTTTTAAACCCCTTATTACTGGCATCGGGTCATATTGACCCGAATGTATTTGTTTATTCGACCTTTGCCCTTCAAATATTTGTATTTCAATAAATATTATTGTTTATTATTATTTATTTAAATTACTTTACCCAAAAAAATCAATTTAAAGTTTGTTTCACTGGGGACCCGACACCATTAGTTATGGAAGAAAAAGCACGCCAGTAATTAAGGGTTAAATTAATTTTCAGTTCAATAATCTGTGTAATATTTGTAAATTGACTATATTTTTTTTTTTTTTTTGCAACAAAATTCTGCTTTCACTTCTCTTTGAAACTAAATGTTTTAGTAAATAGTTTGCAGACAAATATCTTTGTATGCTGGATAGTTATTGATAGTTCAATAATATTAGAAGGTATTTTATTTTTATTTTAGTTTAACAATTAGAAAGTTCAATATACAATTTGCATACATTGGGTGGAGTGAATAAAAGCTAGAATCTAACAGGTAGAATCTAGCCCTTAGATGTAGCTCTTCCTCAATACGGAGTGAATAAACAAGAGCTACTTCTAGGTAGCAAGATGTAAGTACGTTAGTCTCATCTCCTGATAAACTAAGGAAATTCTAAGGGTAGCTGTTGCTAACCCCTAGCTGCAGCTAGGATTCCTACCTTTCAGGGTTTGTTGCTTGTCTCTCTCTCTCCCCATTGGGCTGCATGTGTCTTGTGCAACTGTCGACACGCATGGGCCCTATTAGGGGGGGGGGCTGCAGTCCCCTCTGAAATCGGTAGAGATTTGTAAAAAAAAAAACCATAAAAATAAATTAAATGAGACCACTTTGGTCAGAAAAATAATTTCTTTTTGGTGCAATATCATTTTAATTGGCTAACTATTCCAAGATCTAGATTGATTATATTCCATACCCCCCAAATGCTCACAGCCTTCCCCCACAAATACTCCAAGCCTCTCCCGAAATTATTTTCTTTATACGCCCATGTCGACCTGGATCAGTCAATTTTTATAACAGTATTAGTCAATGAGCGAAAGGTCACTGTTGCACATTTAAATAAGTTGCTGAGTAACATGAAATCAAGCATAAAGAAGAAAACCGACCAAAAAGCCACCAGCAATAAGCCTATAAAATTGAAGCAGTAGGGAAAAGATTTTTACAAATTATTGATCAAGGGCAAAAATCCCAGGAAGAATTCAAATGGATTCACCAACAAGCGTCTAATAAGGAATCCAGCACTGCTTCACAACAAATTGCAAATAAAAAATTGAAAAAGTGCAAAAATGGTTGAGGTTTACGGTACGGAAGAAAAAAAAACATCCGTCAACTCCAGAACTGCAAAGAATCGTTTTACTGCAGGAAATGTAGCTAAAGAAGATGAAAATAGAACGTGAAGACGCCCTGGCGCATATAATACTCCTTTTCCTTATGAACATGCATAAACGCCGCCATGATTGAGTGAAAAGAAACTACTAAATAAAAAGCTAGCATGACCCAGACCAGACTAGCTTTTACCTTAGCAATTGCTAACCTTAGAACCTAGTCACAGCTCTTTATTCACACCTTCTACCTATCTGCAGCTAGGAACGGTGATAAACTAAGCAAGTGCTAGCCCTAGCTGCAGCTAACCTTTTTATTCACTCAGCCCTTAGCAATTGCTTGGAAAATACTTAGTTCTAGCAATTGCTAGCTTTTATTCACTCCACCCATTGTAAATAGTTAGCCGGTATTGTCAGAGTTTTTAGTTAAACTTATTATTGATTTATAAGATTATTAAGACAGAAGCATTGTAATCACTTTTTATGATTATTTTAAAGTTTATTATTATTATTATTGTAATTAATTGTATTTTATGGTCAATTTTCTGTTCCAACTCTACCTGTGTAGGTTTAATCCTGTAAACAGATTAATTTAAATAAAATAAATTAATATATAAAATACTTTTAAACTATGTTCAGGGATAAATAATGGCTTCTACAATCACTCGAAATTCCTAAATATCCAACTTTATTCCAATTACGTTAATTTGGCAAATGGTAATGAATATATATATGTCCAAACTATTCTATTAAATTTAAAATGTTTCAACTATCCCAATCTTCACTTAAAACTTTGGGCATGTTAACCACCATTTCTATGTTACCCAATTTTGAGCTCTTATTCCCATAGACCTGCAAACTTTCTTTCCTTTACACACCACCTTGTTATCCTTCTCCTTGAATCCCTTTTTTGTAATAGCACAACATCAATGTTATCCATGGCTGCATTTATTTATTAAAAATGATCCACAAGCTTATCTAATGCAACAACTTTATCTGAGGAGATTTGGGTTCTAGATATTTTCGGAAAACATACCTTCATATTATTATAACAGTACTTTATTAAAATCTTATTCACATAAAACATATTATTATATAACACAATATCTAGTAGTACTATGAGCAACAATATTATGCCATTACAGTCGACATAGACTCAGTCGTTATGTTATTTAAATAGACAAGATTAACAAGTCCGACTATAGGATTGAGAGCCCACAGAAAGTAAAATTTATACATAACCACAGGCAATTAGGCTATAAACCTCATTACTTCATCATCTACCTACTAATATATTTCAGGAAGCCTTAGTAAAAAAAAGAAAAGGTATTGCTATCATGGAACACAAAAGAAAATAATACCATCACAAATCACCAAATATTGGGCTGATTCAAATTATGTAAAAGAGTTTTAACTGCCTGTGCTCATGTACTATAGTGTCATGTGAGAAGACTTTTTTTTTTCTTTTTTAATTTTTAATTTCCTTTCTTTGTTCAAGGTAAATATGTTCAGAAAACATTTTAAAAAAGAAAAAAATATATAGATTTGAAAACTAATTTAAAAAGAACACTTTTATCAATGTAAATTACAATTATTAAAAGTTAATTTCTTTTTTCTTTTTCTTTTTTTTTTTTTTTTTATAAAATTCAAGAAAAATCTGGGCAATAACAACTTTTTGTGTAATCAATTAATATGCATTATATACAAGTGTTTAGGTAAATTAGTGGGAATAACAGTGAAAATATCAAACTTTAGATTGTCATTTTTATGGTGTATGCTTACACACTTTTACACCGATTCAGTTTCTCAGTACCACAATCTGAATGAAAGACTCAGCAGATCTTATATCGCAACAAGGTACAGAATAGACCTTTTTCTTTTTAAAATTTAATGTTTAACATATTAAAAGCCAAAACATAACTAAGTTCTACTTTATTGACTAAATGTCTAATTTCCAATTTGAAGGTATATTTCAAGTAGGGGGCAATGTTTTGACTAAAAAAAAAGTTGAATAACTTGTTTAAAATACAAAAAATACAGTTAAACATATATATAATTCATGGTAAACTTACAAATGAATAGGAATAGCCCTGTACATGTAGTTGTCACTAAATTTGTATTATATTGTGAAACTCTAATCTTGATCATTTTTGCTAAGAGGTTCTGATTTTAATGTTTTTTGTTTTTAAAAATTATATTTTTAATGAATGAAAATTTTGGACCATCTAAAGAGTAAATTTTTAATCTGTTTACTGTTTAAAAGTATTTTATTATAATCATTACTTAAAACAAAATTAGTTAATTAAATAAAAATATGGTTATTAGTTTAGTTTGATTAATACAAACAAAAAGTAACATTAATTTTTATATTCATTTAAGTTCACGAATTATTGTAAACTCTTTTTTTCTTATACATAAGGTACTAAGAACTCTGAGATCAGTGTAATCACAGAGAAACATTCTAAAGATCTATTTACAATGAATATATAGTCATCTAAAAAGCATTAATACATAAGCACAATACCATCATTACTAAAAAATAACAGCACCACTAGTGGATATGGTGTTAAAATAACACTGCATTGCCTATACAATTGTTAAAAGTCAAAACATATTTTTTTAAGACAATGGACAAATATCAATTAACTAAAATTGAAAGAATAATGACAATCCATATTCAATTAGTTTTGTTCTATGTATTGTTCTTTCTTTTTCTTTTCTGTTTTTAATATTAGTTATTAAAAGGATGTAATTTAAACAAAAAGTACTATAAATTAAACTGCTATCCAATATATTTCTCAAATTTAAAAAGATTGGGTCAAAAGAAAAAAAAGAGTCCCAATCACTACAACATTATATATTTTTTTCAGTTTTTAAGTTCATCGATGTTGATCTGAAAATCATATAGACATCACTGTATTCTATCAGTACTTAGTAGTTATAAATTCATTATGTATTTTTTTTTTAAATAAATTTCAAAGGAGTTTGCAAAAGCTTCTTTTATTAATATATCATAAAAGACTTGTTTTTCCACTCAGTAAAGTAGTGCTACAGAAGGGAGTTTGCAAAGGCCGATTTTTTGTATCCACTTTGAATGATGGAGATTTTAAGGAAGAAGTTCCAATGTAAAAATAAAATAATCATTTTTTTATGTTTTAAATAGTAGTAGTAGTAGTCGCCAAGTGTACAAAAAAATGTTAAACATTACACATTAGAAATCAATTATTTCTCTCCTTCTTGCAATACTGCAGCTAGTGGAAAAACGATTGTACATTCTAACCTACGAATAATGTTTAATATATTGCAATTATTCCACCATTACGAGTTATTCTATGCAAATACATACTCAAATAACCAGTATTTTACGCCGCATTTGATAACGAACCCTAAAGCATTAATAGTTATTAAGTATATTTACCTTGTAATAAATGTTGAGCAATCCAGTTTTTACTAATGAATTATAAATAATGCTGTGATATGTAAACAATACATAACAATTTTATAATTTTCTTTTCTTCACACAAGAAAATTTATGAATATATGTGTTTGTTTAAATACTGTACACACACAGTATTTATGTTTGTAAGTGAGTATTTATCTTTGTTGAACAATGAGAGTAAACACTCAACAATAATTTCTTTTAGTTAACACCTATATATTTATGAAGAATATGTATATATAGATGACTATAAGTTGTATCCACTTGAGATAAGAAGTGTACATTAATATTTAATTTAAATAAAAATGTTTAAATTTAAAGTCGTCAGACAGTCTCCATTATGTTTATGTTAGATGTTTATAAAGTTATTACATTGCCTTCCAAAGGGAGGGGAAAAACTTTGCATGTATTAATAAATTTAAAATAAATTTATAATTCAAATGAATTGATTAAACAGCCAATAATAAAATCAAGAATTGAAATAATAAACAAAGGAACAAAAGTACCTGTTAATAGCACTTTAAAATTGAGTAAGAAAAGGTGAGAGGGCATCACAAAGTTATTGATATCATGTTTTTGTAGGCAATACAGTGCTTATGTTCACTGACTTCATATTTCCCAAAAGAAGAAAATGTTTCTATATTAATCACAATTTACTCGTCTCTCTACTTCATTGTAGTGACCATAGAAGAATAAAGCTTGACCGATATATACCATGATGTCAAAAAACCTCTAGATTCTTTCCAAATAGTTTGACTCAGCCAGTAATTCCAAGAACTGTCCATATCAACGTTAACATATCAAACTATTCTCCTAATATTTTAAAATACTTAAGCAAAATGTATTGTCATTTTTATTTAATAGCATAATATATGCATACAGTTACTTTTAAATAAATCTGTAACGATTTATTCCTTGATTCCAAGTCACAAGACTTTTAATTAAAATAGTACAGTATAAATTAGCAATACTCAGGTCATTGGAAAAACTGGCTGTGAACTAGATCAACTAAATATTACTTGCTTACAGAATCTATCGACATGTGACTAACTGTCACCAATAAACAGCGCTTCGATGAGCGATTTTAACAATTTGTAGGCACAAGTAATACTTTTTAAAAGGTAACTCCTCAAAAATGTTATATCTTTGATCATGACAACAGTGAATTCAATCAGTGTGCAGTAGAAAAGGTCATTTTTTAATAATGAACTAATAAACTATATTAAAATAATTAATTGATACAAATCTAATATAAATATTAAATATTAGTTCATATAAAAAATCGAAAGAAAGAAGTCATTTCTTAATATCCGTTTCACAATGAAGTTTCTTTCTTACTGGATTATTTGTTATACATAATTAAATAGTGATTAATGCATCTTCATTCCTTCTGGAGATGGGTTGGAGCAAAAGGGTAGATATAACTATAGTGTGAGAAGTATAAATAATCACTTGGGGAAAGCGTAGAAGGGGCTCGATGTTGCCAGTTTTACAATCCACTCTGCCTAGGAGAGGAAGGAGTGCAAACAAGCAAGGAAGTCATTGGCTAGAGGCGCCGCCACCTTCCCCTACCTGTCCACAGCCAAGTGACAAGTTATATCTCTCACTATAGAGATCCTTACCTGGTGATGCTCGTTCTCAATATATATATATATATATATATATATATATATATATATATATATATATATATATATATATATATATATATATATATATATACACATACTTACACAACACTATATCAACTCAAACAATTGGCATGAAATGTGAATATAAATGAATTCATAATATATTAAGTACAGCTCCATTGGCATGTATACAATTTTTTGTCCACTTTCATAGGATATCCTTTTTTACTTAGGATAGCTTGAAGCATTTTGAGTCTAAAAAAAATGAAATAAAAATATATGAGAGAATGAAATCTGTAGAATATTTTAAGTCGTAAGCTACCTGGGGAACTATATATCATAAAAAAATTGTAGTATATGCTGTGTGCAAAAATTATGTTTCAAATTTTTTGTTGTTGCTATATTAATTTTATTCACCCAACATGTTTTTCTTTTTATCCTTAACCAGGGACACACGAGTCTTATAAATTAAATCTTACAAGATGACAACCCGCATGACCTTAGATACTCTTGGAGCGGAGTCTGTTTCAATCTCCTGGTTCTATAAGACAGCATTTCAATAGCTGAGCTTCCACCAACCATCTCTTCTCATTTCTCATAGTACGCTTTTGCTGTTTCTTTCTTTTAAAAGTTTTCCGTCTCCGTTTTCTCATTCTTGGCTTTGGACCAGTAAACGGAAGGCTTAAAGAATTTTGTTTTAATACCTTTAACAAATTTTTGATTTTTTTTTTTTTAAATATCAAGTCAAATATCTTGGTGTTGATATAATATCTATGGAACATAATCTCTATGTACACATCAACTGGTAAAACATAAATTAGGCCCTTCAGAGGGACCTGTACTATGCATAGGGACCGGACAGCAGAGGGAAATAACCATCCAATAGGCTCAAACTGCATTTTTATTATCTCTAGTGGGCACAAGAGTGACTAGAGCTTATAAAAATGACTGCAAGATATTGAAAAAAGCTGTCACAGGGGGGGTGGCTTTCAGCCCCAAAGTGAAGAAATGGTCTTGTCTCAAAAGTGGCTATCAGTCCACAGGACATGCCAGCCCATTGTCACAAAAGTGGCTATCAGTCTTGAATGGGTTAAAAAAAATATCATATGACTCACAACCCTCTTGCAGCTCATGGAACCCTTTTTATATTTGGGTGACACCATGAATGATGATTTGGTTGCCTTTGATTCTTCAGTTGTGACAAGATCCGACTAAGGTTCCTTAAGGTGTGACAGTCCTGTAACTTAATTAAATATTTTGAGTTACATAACTTATATACTCAGCTACTGGCATCAACAGGCAGGAAATTCCTTAAGATTGAAATGTGATTTTGACCTATATCTCAATTTTCTTAAAAGTTGTATATGAAGTATTTATAGTGCAGGTGGTGTAAAAATAAAACCTGTCTGCCCAACATAATCAATCTGATTATTATTACTAAAATTGTCCTAGGCTTAAATGATAAATGACAAGATAATAACATTTGAAAGGAAATTAAAATAGGAAAAATTGGCTGCTTTTTGTAAATCAAAGGCAAGGAAAAAAAACCTGTTTTTAGGGTCCAGGTAATTTAGAAGCAGCTGATTTCTCTTTTTTATTTTACTACAAGATGACATTTTCTACACACAATGGCTTCCACTGATACAAATTATAGAAAAAAATGCACATTGACATGCCTGATAATCTAAGGCAGTCCCAAGGCAGAAATTTTAGATTCAAATTCTGAAGGGGTTAGTGGTATATAACAAGAATATTGTGTTCAGGACTTGTTAATATTTTAGGAATATCTAAAGTTCATCTTAAACAGATATTTTAATATAAACAAGTATGATTAATTAACTGATTAAAAAAAAGAGAGAAATAAAGAGAAGATCTACATGAAATTTAAAAGAGCTGAAAATTTTATTCAGTAAGGCATTTATAAAATATTGGTTTCTAAAAGATTTGTGCTGATAAGATAGCTTTAACAATTGAAAAAATTAAAAAAAATATGTAGGATTTGTAATCCAAAGATATGACTGCAATCCACAATAGGTGGACAAATCCAATGCCCTATTAAATATTCTTACATTATTATAAAGGCCTGTGCTGTGCCACACAGGAAAGCCATAGTACTTTAATGGTGAACTCAAATAATATTTTCTCATATAATAAACTATCAATTTCAGAAAGACGTTTTTCCCCCATTAAGGTTTTAAAACTTGAACCTTATGAGATAAAAATATTTCTTTTCATTTTTCTTAATAGAGATGGAATGATTCTATAAAGGTATAACAAGTAGGAGGTATCCTATCAATGAGTCATAAAAAAGAAACTAGCACATTTAAGTCATAAATCAAGTAAATGCTTGAGGTTCAAGCTATATCTTACAGCAAATTTAATCGAGTATACGTTTAGAATGAATGAAATGTGATCCTTTTCTGAGACAATAAATAAATAAATTCCAATGAGCTTCATACAAAAATAATGTATATGTTACATAGTTTTTATTTATTAATCTATAATATTTTGTAATTAAAGTATATATATATTTTTTTTTTTTTTTAACTGTAACATACTCCATTTGTTTAGGGCATATGCGCATAAATAAATATTAAAATAAAATATGGTTTCTCTTTGACCATGGATTCGTGAATTATTTTTGAATAATCTAATTCTTGGAATAGACTATTCAGATTGCAACAGTAATTTTTTAATAACAATACTATCATTTTTTATTTTAGTTTTAAATAAAGAATCAAATTAACCAAAAGATAAAACATTACGTTATTTTTTATTTATATGATCCCTGGTGGTTTACTTCACTATGATCTTTGAACTCACTTATTACCCCAGTGAAGGTACATTTTCCAACATTTAAAGAATATATATAACAGCAGTTTCTTTTATCAATGATAATTTTGCCCATCAAGATGATTCTTGTATAAAAAGACACCCCATAGCATTCATATTGTTAAGAGAAAAATGTTATATAGTGCTATGAGCTAAGAAAACTACACACCTGATAGACCTAAAAATGGTTGAATTTTTCAAGATAATACTTCTAAATGACCACTATCCAGAGAAGATTTTGCATATCTGTCAGCAGTCAGGTCATTAGGCATTACACTATTTCAAACAGTTCTAACTAAACACATTTAAGCAAAAGGAAGAACCTAGATTATATTTTGATCATGATTGTGAGTTCAATTTAAAGCATAGTTTTAAAAAGGTCTGAAAAAAAGACAAAATGATTTCAAGTAATGGAGTTATTATTTTCTGGAGTTCAATTAATATTAAGTTTTCTGAAATAGGAGAGATCCAACAACAATTGTTTTATTCTTAAATTAAATGAATCCACTTTTCTTCCTTAAATATATATATATATATATATATATATATATATATATATATATATATATATATATACATAAATTAAATTAACTTATTGAGACAGAAAATGTAAAACTCAGTACTGCCTCTGTTATATCACTTACTATATTTTTTCCCTTGTATGTAATTTGAACTTAAGAGATATGGAATCAACAGAAAGGATACAATAAACAATATTGATATGATTTTGAATTTCATGTATTTAATAATTGAAATAATTTAAATACAACTATTCCTAAAAAAATAAAATAGTTAAAAAAGGATACTTTTCTTATCCTTATGAAAAATTATAAATCTTGAAATTATATTATTATATAAAATTTTTTAGTTAATTTATTTTGATGATCAAATAATTTCTGTTTTTTTAACTTTACTTTATTAAATATTTTTGAGTTAATATCGTGGGTGGAAATTAACAAATAAACAATTTGAATTTTCAACAGTAGATAACATTTTCAGTAGTAACAATCAACAGGAAATAAATAGAAATTCAGTTTACTTTTTGCAGTAAATAAAAATGTATAACATTTATTTCTAAATTGTAAGAACTCATTACATAGTAAAATTTGTGCCTTTGAATACTTATTTCATTAATTATGTCATTTATGTTTAAATATTTTTTCCAGGAATTGATTTAGGATAATGGCGTACATATATGGTAGAAGAAAAAATGCCTGCTGAATCAAATACAGTTGAGACAATTCCTGGAATTATTAAAAAATTGATGAAATTACAACTTCATAATTAGTTAATAGTTAATATTACCTTCATATAAATGTATAAGTTTTGTTATTATTTATTGAGCATGACTAGTTATACCCCATAAAAAAATATAATTTAGAGGCAAAGAAGCATTATTAATTTCTTTTTCTCTTTTTATCTGACCTTTCCTACATGCAAAGAAGTTTTTAGAAAGAATACTTTTTTTTTTTCTTTTTTTATTATTATTTTATTTTAATAAACCAAGCAGCACTCCGTATATCGTTTGACCTTTTTCTTATTTCTATGGAATTAAACTCTATTTACTGCCTATGAATTCTTATTGCCATGGCCAAAGTATAGTGGTTTATACATGTTAATTAATAATTGGTTAAATCTATAACCGATTTAAATTTAAATTATACAATTATTAAAGCTATACCTCTTTCTTAAAGAAGTTTAAGAACCAGTTTCATATTTTTTTTAATTAATTTTAATTGTAGCGTATAAAATGAATACAGCACTTATGAAATAACATCACCTAACTTTATTAACTACGCTAGATCGACCTATAAAGAATTTTCCCATATTGTTACAAAATGAAATCTATAATTTAACAATCAATAATAAAGTATTCTTAACTATGTAACATTTCCATAAATGTTCTCATGAATAACAAATATAGAATATTCTTATATTTTTATATTACATTTTAACTTTGAAATGTGCAAATAAACATGTTGAAGTATTTATCATAGGTCTGTGTGTGGGAGGGATGGATGTGTAACGAATTATTCAGTGTTTTATTTTATGGACTCAGTACATAAAATAATAGTGAGATATGATATTTAACAGCTTTTACTTGTTATATGTTTTTTTATTATTTCTTTTACAAAATAGTGCCCCAATGAATAGAGGACTAATTGCTTTTACATCTGAAATTATGTTTTTAAATTCTAATTTTAATTTATATTTGGTCAATCGACTAACTATTACCAGACAATCACTATCTGCTCCATACACATATTCTGATTGTGTATAATCTGTTATTTTGTTTCAATGTTTTTAGCTTTATTAGACTTAATTTTTCCTACAAATGATTAATAAATTAAACGTCACATCTCATACATGGATTGTCATTTCACTTATTTACTTTTTCTGTAAAATTAATTTTGTGCCCTATATGTTTTAAGCAAGAGTTATTAGGTTTCCTGTACTATTTCGATAATAACTGGTAAGAAAAATTTGCAGCAAATTGTCCTTATGCAAAAGATAAATCATTAAACAACCAGTTATGGATTAGAAAGAGATGTTAAAAAAAAAAGGACAGAAAAGTGAATATGGGAAGGAGAAACAGATAGGTGTGGACAACCAGGTAAGAGGAGAATTGCAGCAAAAATAAAATAAATTAAGTTTTTTGTCCCTCAGATTGTTTTTCTGAGAATATTAAAAATAAATAATACAGGGAACACATAGACTTTCATCATAAAGATGAATGTTCACAATAAAGATAATTTAATTCAAAATTAAATACACTTTCTGAATAAATTCAAAGTCCTTTATGAATAAATTCAAATATTAATGGATTTATTATAAATTTCTAAATTTAATATTCCATAACATTATTTAGAAAATTTAAATAACTTTATCAATAACTAATATATTGTTTGAGCTTTTGCTTTTATTGATTTTTGTTCATATTTATAATTAAAGAAATTGAAATAAGTTAATTTACCACATTAAGTTTGTATTTATTTTTTAATTTTTCCCAATTCCCCCTTTTTATAACAAAAATATTTATTCTCTACTATATTTCAAAATAAACAAATATATCATTAATATTACATTAGAATATAAGTAAAATATGACATATATTAAGTTTTAATAAAACAATTTACTCTGTGCGCATATAGAGTATGTACATAATCTAAGCTTAAGAAACTCAATAACAAAATTTCCATTAAAAAATGAATTTTTAGGATCACATCTTATGATTCATGTAATATACATATATACATCTGCATGTGTATATGTACATACATACGTATTAAGCATACTCTCTAATCACTCATGTGTGTACATATGAACATATGTATGCATACATATATTTATATATATATATATATATATATATATATATATATATATACATTGCACTTTTCTTTTCTTTCTTTTTTTCTTTTTTTTCTTTTTTTTTAGAAGAATGGGAAAATTCTTACAGGTTTTTAACTAGGCATATTTATGCACTTTATCGATATGAATATTGAAAGTATTCAACCAACAAGTTTTTCATAAAAAACATACCTTTTTGTTTTAAAAAACAAATGCCTTCTTGCCGACACAGTAATGCATCGTAAATTCGTTAACAATGAGAGGAAGTATGGTTTCATCATTGTCTACTTAGGCTAGAATACTACTCATTCATACCGTTTTTTATAAACAGTAACAAGTCGTCGACGAATTCACTTTCAGAATTATTATTCATAAAAAAGAATAAAACTCTTACTCGAGGTGTACATACAAAAAAAAGACACTTTTCAGAACACTATCACATTCACACAACCTTGCATACATATAAATACCCGTTATGTACAATGAAGTCAACAATATTTATAATTAACTATATATATATATATATATATATATATATATATATATACATATATTATATATATATATATACACACACATATTATATATATATATATATATATATATATATATATATATATATAAGAAGTTATAACTTATAATGTCCTGTACGCCTTGGAAGTAATATCCAAATGTATTATGAAATATTTGGTAATTTGGCAGTAAGACTTGTTAATTTTATAAATATCAATGTACAAAATAGGTTTAATCTTTTGAGATTATGTCCATTTACAATTAGCCTAGAATCAGTAGTAAGTCAGCTATAAAATATAAAAAATAAACTGCTTCATTATCAAAGAAAGTATGAATCAAACTTTTCAAACAGGTTTCATTAAAATAAATTAGGAAAAAATTAAATATAGTAGCCATGTCAAAGTTGTGGCGGGAGAAACACACAGTTCTGGAAGACTTAAGCAAATTCGGCAGCTTGCTAGCCCGCTCCCCCAACTATGGCAACTTCCAGGGCGTTTCAAGGACTTTAAAGTTATGAGTTACGTAACAATGATATGAGGCGCTGAAAATAACACTGCAATTGTTGCAATTACAGTGAATAAGGTAAATATTATTAGGCACAATCTGTCTACGACCATTGCAGCAAACTTCCAGTCGTTCGTTATCTCTGTTGATTCGTCCTCTTTCCGCAGCTTGTCAGTTATCATCCTCAACTCCTTGAGGATCTGACTCAGCTCCCGATGAGGCCCTAAACATGAGGACACCATGCCTTGAGAATGTATCACACTACCCGTTACACTTCCTGTAACATTAAAACATAGATTCTGAATTTTAAAACAAAATGTTATTAACCTGAACGCACTCAATAGCAAATTGCCTGCTATTTAATGCACCTTTTATAAATAAAAGATTCATCTTATATGCAGACAAGTTTCAATGAGTGACGTTCTATTTCGCTAAACACCAACGAACTTGCGACATCAATCTCTGAAGCAATGCATCTTGTTCAATAAAGCAAGAAGCTTACATGGAGACAGTAATCATGCTCAGTATACAATGCGTCACCAAAGCAACTACCTACCAAGCATTTGTATCAAACATGTGCATTCTTAAATGCTCTACAATAACATAAAAATGATGTAACTTCTCTTTCATATGTTTAAAATAAATTTCCATCATTTGTATATTTATTTTTTACTTTTATTACAGATGAATGATGGCTTCTTGCATATCTTCCACTTATTTTCAGAGCTTTTTTAACTTGATTCAACTATGTAATTTTGACCATTAAGAGTCTTCTAAATCATAAACATTTTCTCATCAATAAATACATTTCTATGTAAAATTTGACTGGTATAAACACATTTTCATATGTTATATTCATTTTTGTTTCCTTTAGAGAAGAGCTGAATCTTATCCCAATCATTCATCAGAGGGCACTCATTCTGAATGCAAATTTTGTGTATGTATTTCCTTATATCTATTCATAGCTTTAGTGTATTTGAATATAAATTCATCTTATTTTGAGCCCTGGATCAGAATTCACACATATTTACAGCCTTATTCTATCAATAGATAAATGATAGTGCATTTACTGGAAAATAGTTTTTAAATATGGATTCAGTAAGCATTACACTATCTGAATTTGTGACTAATTTTTCACATTTTTGTTGTCGACCCATTTGACAAGAAATTGTGAGTCTATTGAAATGTACCTGCTTGACAAAAAATAAAATAAATTACAGATAAATTTAAAATAAAATAAACAGTAATTAGTAAGATTAACATACATCATTTTAGCTATATTTGAGGCAGACTTAGAGGAATAAAATATAAGAAAAACCACTATAAAAAATTATATAATGAATGGCCTTAATAAGCAAAATAGCACCTTATTTTTTTATTCCATTCAATATTATACAAGGTAAGGTCCAAAAGTTTCCGGCCTGGGATAGAAGGAAAGGTGAAAGAAAAAAAATGGTTTTACTGTTTTTCAATATATTTTCCTCTAAGTTCAACACACTTAATACAACGCTTTGGCAACATTTCTATACCATAAAAAAAATAATTTTCTTCTTTGTTAAAAAAATGTTCTTCCACTGCTGCTTGGAGCTCTTCGTCGGTGATAAATTGCCTTCCAGGAAGGTCAGATTTTAACTTTGAGAAAAGGTGGAAATCGCTAGGGGCCAAGTCTGGGCTGTAGGGTGGATGAGAGATTTCTTGGAATCCACAGTCCTTCACAGCGGCCTTGGAAATCAATGCTGTGTGGACAGAGGCATTGTCGTGAAGGAGGACGACACCTCTGCTTAACTTCCCTCGCCTCTTCTCTTTAATGGCGTCTCGTAACCGGTGAAGTAGGGCTGCATAATACTCACCATTCATTGTGGTATTCCTTTCTTTAAAAACTATCAGTAGTATTCCTTTACAGTCCGAAAATTGTGGCCATTACATTTTTTGTTCAGGCGCTTCTCCTGGTCTTCTCCATTCCATGGACTCTCTTTTGCTGAGTGGGTCATAATATAGAACCATTGTCTCATCCCTAGTTACAATTGAGTCCAAAAAATTCCTTGGGTCGGCATTATACTCGCGTAAAAATTCATTGCAGCAGTGAACTCATTCCTGTTTTTGAGCAGCTGAAAGAATTTTTGGAACCCATCTTGCACTAACCTTCTTCATATGCCAATGTTCTTTGATGATCCTCAAAACACTTGTTGTTGAAAGCCCTAACCTTGCTGCTATTTCCTTGGTTTTTAGTCGCCGGTCAGAGAGCAATTCAGATTCCACAAGTTGGATTGTTTCAGAAGTGACAGCTTCCAATGGGTGACCGGGACGTGGGTCATCTTCTAGTCTTTCTCTCCCTAACTTAAATAATTTTGCCCATTCTTTCACTGTGGAATACGAGGGGGAGGACTGCCCGTATACACAATCCAAGCGCTCTTTAATTTGCGCAGGAGTAAGACCCTCTTTACAAAAGAATTTAATTACCGCACGGTACTCGAGTTTGAACATTGTAAAAATGGGGAATTTCCTTCAAGGCTGGACACTGACTGACAAGACTGAGGAAGTGCGGGCGATGGGTATGGAGTGAGCAGGCATGGACCTGCATAGGCGTGCAGGTCCCGGCATGTTTGAAGGAGGGGAAGCAGGACAGGCCGGAAACTTATGGACCTTACTGCGTATTTATATTTCTGCAAGTTGATCTGTTTTTAAATTAGCTTGTTTAAAAAAAAATTCTGTGACTGAAATTTGATTATTACAGAAAAACAGAAAAAAGAGTATGTTAATTATTTATAGAGTTTTTTTTCATTCAACAATTTCTGAAGCTACTATATAATATAATTATAACAAGAAACTAATCAAATTTTAATAAAAATTATAGTTGTTTATAACATTGACCATCTAATTTTCTACTTGTATTGTATTTCATTGTGTATGCACACAGAAATGTACACTTATATATATACAATTCAAATTACATGCTCTAAAATATATATATATATATATATATATATATATATATATATATATATATATATATATATTAGAGCATGTAATTTGAATTGACTCAAACAACCATAGTTTTTGAATAGAGCTAACATAGAAATGTTTAATTTGTCTTCGATTTAGAACCATCAATCCTATTTTATTTGTTAACTTTTCTTTTTCTTTATTTCAAATAAAACGTTAATATTACTACTATGTCATAAGCAGAAACTACTTTTATCTAATCTGAAAAACTACTATAACGTCATAAAAATGTTATGATATCTTTAAACCTTTCGAGACTGCAAACCACATAAGTGACAGAAGTTGCATGGATCCTGAAGAATGAATCTAGTTCAATGACACAATCTCTTTTACCCCTGTAAGCTGGAACCCATGATTGTTATAAAATATCAGCAACATCTATCATCGGTATTTGTGAATATTTAATCCCATAATATAAAGGAAAGATGCAGGGTTAAAACCTTCTTTGCTGAATACTGCGTCTGCTGATCGAAGAAACTGTCTGGTGCTGTTATACAACCCACTTCAGGCTTTTTCCAAAAAACCTTTCCTTAATATTTCATTGAGTGTGGCTTAGTAGAACGGAAAACAACTAATTCTTTTTTCTGCGGCAGATGCCTCATACTCTTTGTCTTCAATCCCACTGAACGTAACAGCATACAAAACTAAGTTTTAAAACCTGTCTGAGTTTAGTGAAAAGCTTCAAATCAGGCAATGGGAATGAGGAGCTTTTCCAAATCTCAATTGAGTGTGATAAAATCATTTAGAATCCTAGAAAAGAATTCAGTCCATGGTGAAGGCTGTTCATATAGAGACTTCTCCCCCTGGCACACTCAGTGTTATTTTCAGTCTCAAAGGGGTTAAGAAAATCATAAAAAAATAAGTAAAGTGTAAATGCATTAATTTCAATGTCATTATAATTATTTAGAATAGAAGCTAAGCACGAAACTAACATTGATCTTGTCCTATTATAGAAAACATTAAACATGCGTACACACTACATACATTTTCACATACATACATGCTTGAATACACACACAGATACACACACGCATACACACACACACACACACACACACACAAACAAACACACACACACACTCAAACACAGAAAATCTCACATCCTACACATAATCACACACATGCAGGTAAAAACTCAGACACACATGTATGCACACAATCAGTGAATCACAGAAATAATAAACGTTAGGACATACCTTCTTCATGGGCCCGTATAAAGGTATGACTTGACGCCTGTAAAGGGCCATGACGAAAGTCATCATCAATGTCTAGAACGTTTGCTAGGAGACTTTTCGATGATCTCTCCTTAAGTTCTAGAGTGTGCAGCTGCATAGATTTCCCAGAGGAATCTCTGTTATCTCCATGTCCAGGCCGGCTCATTCGCAGTACACAGGGCAACCAATGGAGAAATAATGATTTTATCTGGAAAAAAATCAATGAATGTCTTTACGTCACGATTGTCTCTTTAACAGTTCTTTTTTTTTTTTAATTATTCTGCCTCTACCCATATTGGTCATTGGCAGAGTTTTAACAGTTATATTTTTTTTGATAAATATCTTTAATTATTAGTCAATATTATAAAATCCCTTTAACAAATTTATTTTTTTGGTCGATTTCAGCACTGAAGAGGAATTAAACTGATAATTACATTATTTATTTATTTATTTTTTTTTTACAATGCACCAATGTCTGGGCCATTAGGGCCGATATCCATGGTGCAGTGGGGAATTTTTTCAACAAGCCGAGAGATGAGAAAATTCCTGTTGCAGGTGGGACTCTAACCCCCATATCCCGCACGAGTATCCAAGTCGTTAGCTACTAGACCACAGGGAGACCCTAATTTCATTATTCATAACCATTCTATACATATGAGGAATATAGATTTGGAAAAAAGTAAACATTAACTGTGAATATTAATACCATAAAATGGGATCACATTAGTACAGTGTGGTGAAAGTGATACAAGCCTATACTGCTAGGATATTTTAATTTAACTGATAACAAACGGTTGAACTTTGCCCATATTTGAACATACAAATATATACCTGTATATTTGTCTGTTCGCTCTCAGAAAAATATATAAGCAGTATAGGTTTGTACCGATTTCACCACCCAGTACGGATCTGACCCCATTTTATGGTAGTAAGTTTAAATATATTAGATGTATCCCCTTTTAAACTTCGTCACTGTGTGATTTCATCACCTCCTATATTCGGGCATATGTCACCAGCGGTGTGGTTTTTTAAACCACTACTTTTCCCCGGCATTACAGCCAGCTTTCTCAGGTGGTACATGAGGCTTGTTCATTATCTAAAAGCAAAATTTCGTTGGTGCTTGGTACTGCTCTGCTGGAGATACGATATATGCCGGAATGCAGATTAGATGTATCATGATTTGTCTATCAACACTAAGAATAATTTTGTAGATTACTTTTTTAGCGTGTTTCGACCTTTTCCTTCATAGGGAGGAAATTCGCTTATGACATTGAACCAATGATGCAACCCAGAATTCCCTACTAGAATATGTCTTGTTTCAGAACTCATAGAACACGAAAATAACAGTTTTTCAAATTTATATATATATATATATATATATATATATATATATATATATATATATATACATATACATATAATTTTTCAACACCTTTGACTTTCATCTAAACTGCCACTGAACCACTACAAACAAAACACGACAAACTAACCATCAGTTTCTGGGAACGATCTAAAAGATCTAAAGTGATCACAGTCACTGTCCTAACTAGAGGTCTTCTGTGAAGAAAGTAACAACTCAGCTAACCCCTATTGAATATGTTGAGCAACTAAGAAGAATGTATAACATCAAAAAATCATACACAACACTAATGAAAATCTTTTATAGCTTGACATCCCTCACACTGACTTAACAAATATCAATTTTTATTTTCAGCCAAGCATCTTACAATCCCAGAAGAATTAAAAATATTTGCTTTGCGAGCAATTCACACCCTAGAGCCAAGGAAAGGAGCCAGTGACAAGGAAGTTCCACAACTACACGGATCTATATTAGCCCTAACTGGGACTGGAGCCTTCTCTAAAATATTTGAAATCAGCAAAAGAGTCGGGAGAAATGCAAGTAATTATGAAGAATTAATTATAACTGCGGTATGGCTGGCTGCTGTGGAGCTTGCTTAATACCAGCCCACAACACCCTACCTGTGTGCTGTATTTTTTGTTGATTCCAAAGCTGCCATAATTTCAATATCAGAAAACTCACTAACTGACTGGAAACTGTTCCTCTGCCAAGAAGCATTTTACAACTATGGAATAACAATTGAACCAGTTCTACCCAAGCCATGTTAGCAAAACAGACAATGGAAAAGGAGACGATATTTTTTGCCAAGATGGGGCACACATGCATTAACCAACAATGGATAAAGGTCTTACATCTGCCAAACACCTAATTAATGCTGTCGTCTAATTTCATAACAAGCAAGCACAACAGGAAGCTAGGAGTGGAAAGAAATGAGTTTCACTTCACAACATCTATCCCTTACCATCAACCAGTGACAGGGCGACCCCCCTGTAACAAGTTACTGACTGGTGACTGGCTACAATTACCTCTAAGCGCATCTACACTTCTTTGGCTTGTAGAAGGACAACATGTGTCCCCTGTCGCAATTGTATCATGGAACTGGAACCACATCATCTGCCACACACCACATCCCCAGCTTTCAAAAAAAAAAAAAAAAAAAAAAAAAGAAAAGAAAAATACTGCAAAGAGAAGGAAATTTACTCAACTGACAATTAATAACTTCTTTAAATCTAAAATTGATGCTAACAATTTGGTTAGAAATACTTTTAACAATGACAAACCACTACTTACTTTTGACAATAATATAATAAAGAACCTTCCCAATTACTAAGGAGGAGAATAAATCAGAATGTAGATGAACAAGATAATTAAACTGCACTGGCAAACCATGCCATAATAAATAACCACGTATTTGGCTTCAAAACCCATAGGGCTTTATATTTAGACATATTAATTCTATTAGTGGAAGCGGGAGATGGTGGGTTCGATTCCCAACCTCCGGCAGGAATTTTATTTTAGGTGCAAGAGTATGGGCACACTTCAATTCACAAATAGAAGAGAGAGTGCTTAATCAACGAGTCTTTTTGATAACTTTTAATAGGTAACGAGAGACTGGGTTATTTTATTTATTTAAATTTTTTTTATGTTATCATCTATTTAATTTAGTTATTGCTTAAAATGTTGCCCTCTTGCAGGAACGCAAGCATTATACTTAGCACCGACTTGATAAATTGCAGCTAAACACTGCCCCGATGATATTTGGTGCACTTCACCTATGATGCGATCTCTTAACTGCTCTCTTAAGTTGATTGACACTGAATAAACTTTGTGCATCAAGGTTCTCCATGTGAATAAACCAAATACTAAAATTCAATATCTTTGTATAATTTTGATGTAATTAATTCTGCAATATTTGAAGATGGTACAGGTGCGATTATCACCTTTCAAAGTTTCTTCACCCATGATCTGCTCTTAATGCTGCCTGGAATAGGTCGCCTTCATTATGAGGTAAGAATGACTGTCTCTTGTTGTCTATTAAAAGTTAATGAAAATATTCGTCGATTAGGAATTCTTCTATTTGGGAATTGACGCGCATACTCTCGCGCAGCTTCTAAAGCATTATTGTTGCAGAAATCGTACATGAAAACTATATCAGCATTAAGAGATAGAATTTAAGTAATTGGTTTCTTGAAACAATTCGGAACGACAATTTATTTCCATCAAAAACATAAATAACTAAGTACAAAACTGAAGACTTGTTTTGTTTCTTTATTTGCGAATTTCTCCAAAACGAAGCAAAAACAAGCAAATCTCTAAAGGACTTTTGGTCTTAGTTTTTTGGTCCCCTGCACACTCCTGAAGTTTTGCCATTTAAATTCGGGACACCCTTTATATAAATGTCTGAAAATGAAATAATATGTTTTATATTGATACATACCCATGGTGACATTTCATGTGTGTCTGCATTTCGATGATGATAATTGAGAATAAGAATAGTTGAAACTACTGATGAAGCCACCATAAACATAATGCAGTTAA
Source organism: Gonocerus acuteangulatus (assembly GCA_946811695.1). Lineage (NCBI taxonomy): Eukaryota > Metazoa > Arthropoda > Insecta > Hemiptera > Coreidae > Gonocerus > Gonocerus acuteangulatus. The sequence continues at coordinate 77,034,813 of OX328132.1, forward strand.
AATACGTCCCTGTGAATTATAAATAAACTATTAGTTTAACTTGCCTGAGTTAATTGTAGTTCACTGATTCATGCCATGCCATTATTTTAATAGTTATCATGTTTCATAATACCAGGCATCTTGAAAGGGCAGACATTTTTAGTTGAATAGAAAATGTGAAAGGCTTATAAATTTATATGTAATCAGTCTAATTAATCAAAAGTAAAATACCTCATGTAATATTCTCATGATGTTTCTTTTTGTATTTTAATATTTATCCAATTTTCATGCACTCCCAGAAAGTATACACAACCATATACTATAATTACTTAATGCAGACTATCCCAATCAAGCACACAAAAAATAAGAATATAATTACTATTAGCTGAATGTATAAATGGTTCTATTTAGATACATTTAGAAATTGCATATGAAATATTATTATATGCTCGTATATATGAATATTTATTTTTGTTGGAAAAACAAGAATAATTTAAATCGGACAAGAATTCATTTTAATGTATATATATAAAAATCAAGTATCTGTTTGTTCCGTATACAAATCTACACTGTTTGACCGATTTTGACCCAACTTGGCACACAGGTAGGTCTTGATACGAGAAATCTCCTAGGCTAGGTCAAAATAGTCAAATTTCAAAATTTGGCCAAAAGGTCAAAATTTTTGTTCAAGAAAAATTGGCTACACTGAACCATTCAGATTCTGACGGCCATTTTGAATCGACAGCCATTTTGAATAATGTCTCAAATTTATTTGTTGATGTTCTTGATAATTAGTATAACTCGAACTCATTGATGACTTTACATCATTATATAATCATGAAATGCAGTTTATTTCATTTTTATATCAACAGTCACTGTCTAACTAAGGAGCACTGGGCTTTCTTTGATAAGAGCTATCTACTCGCAAGATGTGGTGTTGGCCTCTGTCGGCTGTTTCATGAATTACTGTGGTGCTGGCCTCTGTTGGCTGTTTCAAGAATTACTAGACAGATATAAACAAATTCACATTGTTTGACCGATTTTGACGTAACTGGGTATACAGGTAGATCTTGATACGGGGAGAGTCATAGGCAGAGAGTAGGTGTAGCATGGCACACTGGGTAAAGCTAGTCAATAATAAAATTAGGATATAAGATATTGCAATAATATTAATGTTCTAACCCTAAACAACCAAGCCTCTTCGAGGCGCTCAGGACAACTAAGCAGGAGCATCCCTCAATTTTTCTTTGATTTATTTGAATTTTTATGATTACTTAAATTGTTTTATCCATTGCCATTCATATTTAATAGACTTGAACATTCGATTAGTGTAATTATGCTTTAAAAATATAAAAATAAATAGATTGGTTTACATAAGAATATTTTATTTTTATTTTAGCTTTGGTTGGCTTTTAGGCCTAAATTCTAGAATATTAGCATAGACATTTAAATAATAAGAAAAAAATAGGGCCAAAGTACGTAATTACAAGTCCTAATTGTGTTACAAAGTAAAATACATAATATGAAAGTAATATAGAAATGAAATGTATAAATGGAAGATTTTTAATTTATATATAATTTATACAAGTATAAACAATGATATTTGTAGTAAATTAATAATATAATGAGGGAGAAAGCTAAAAACTTTTAAATTTAAAGTAAATTCTTTTTTATTAAATCACCTAGGCTTTTATAGGTATAATTTTTTCTGGAAGATGGTAAAATAGATTCATAATGAGTTCACGGTTCTACTACCACCCAAATAAACAAATATATAGATTTATTATCAATTTAATTTCCAGAAGTATACTTGTCAGCAGTTCTAAAAGAAATCCTAGTAACAGATATAAAAGGTAATTATTTACCATGAACTGAATTCTTAGTATTGACAAGCGGAAATGCCATTTTCTAACAGCCTAATTATATCTAAACTATATTTGTTGGTTGTAAGAAGAACCTTGTCATGATTTATAACAGCGAAAAACTAGCCTCATATTAGGTGCCCCTTTGGACATCTGAGGCGATCAGTGAGCTTCAAAATTCTGTGCCGACAAAATGCTCTAGAAAGTACAATTCCTTAAATAAATACATTTTTTAAAAATATGTTATAATATTACTGATTGCTATGATAACACAATTTATTTAAAAACTTAAAATCTATTATTAATGACAATAATAAGAAAAATGTAAATTGGGAGTTATTCTGGATTATGCAATATATAAATGTGGCTTTGTCATTTTGGGATCAAATTGCTGCCTGAATTGAGTTAATTAGGAACATATACTGGTTCCTCCTGGTGAATCTAAGAATAAATGTATTTTTACACAACTGTTAGTTTAGAAATGTTAGTTTGTGGCTCACAATTTTAGATTGAACGATTCTAGATAACACAATTCTACTTTAGGAGCTTAAGGGTTCATTAATAATTTGGGTATGAAGAAAAACCTTACTCGTAATACATCATTTTTTCTTATTCCCATAAAACATCTCTATCATTAGTTATTGAGTCAATCCATATGAAGTGATAAAAAAAAAAAATAATAATAATAATAATAATAATTTGGTTGCTTGACCATTTTTAATTTATTTTATTTTTTGATATGTTTTTGCTACACAAACTGGGAGTGGATTAACTAGGTCTTAAGCTCCTGTAGAAACTATTAGAAAAATGTGACTTTGCTCAATAAATGATAAGAAAACAATGCACAACGTATCAAAATAATGATACATTAAATAAGCATATATAATCATGCATTTAGGAAATTAAAGCACTAATAGAATGCCAAAATATTTTAATAAATAAGATAAATAAATACTTTATTTTAATTAAAAAAACAAATAAGAATTTTCAAGAATGATATTTTCTTCCATAAATGCATTGACCTTCTGGAAAACAATCATAAGAGAATACAGTGTCAATTCCAATTGTTTGTTCTTTTAATTTTTGTTACCATATAAATTTTGGAATTTATAATTATAATTCATTACTACACATTTTAGTCATCATATGACAATAATTAGATACAGAAGAACTCTGAGAGACACCTCCCGAAGAAATAACAATTAAATATAGAATTATAAATGATAACGACATTGTTTTTCCATTTCCATTGTCATCACTATTGCAGGCAAAATTATTAATCATTTATATTCATCATGTATGTTTTTTTTTTGGGATAATCTGCATTTATAATATATTTATTAAGGCAATAAGGTCTTGAGTGTGCTTACATCTATCAAATGTATATGTATACACACAAACATGTCAATTTTTAAACACAGCTAGCTATTAGGAAAAAAATACTCAGTGAAATTAAAACACATATTGCATTCATTAACGACTCATGCAACGCACAAAGGGATATTTAAGTGTGAAAATTATTAATGAGATTCTTACCAAGAGCACATAGAATGTGTAACTAAGTGTTCATGTGCATACATTTTTAAGAACTTACCAGTAAATATAATGAAATTAAATAATATATTTATAGAGAAAAAAAACAACTTCTTAAAATTTGCGACAAAACTTATTTTTGTGATGTATATTACATGGATTTTTTGCAGCACCTTTATACTTTATATTTATGGCTACATCATATGTTTACATGGTGAATCAGTGGTGAATCCAGTGTAAAGAAGTGAACATGCAAAACTACAAGCAATGCGTGATTATATCTTGTGCAGAAACCTAAGATATTTAAAAATAGTTGTATGTAAAGCTAATGCATGACCAATAATATAAAGAGAGAATCAGAATTTAAAATATGAGAGGAGAAAGTATTTATTCAGTAATGGTCTACCTCATTTAGTAGCCAGTATTAAGTGCTATTGAAATTGATTTGTGAAATTTATTTTGAAAATAAAAATCCTCGAATTTAAACTTTCATAATAACTGCACAAATATTTCTGATGTAAAAATAATCGAAATTTAGAAATTAGTTCTTCATTGTAGTTACCTGCCCTATAACTTTCATGTTTCGTAAATACATTCAAGAAATAATAATTTTTTATTAAATTAATAAAAAAAGTAACACTTTTTAGAAGGAGTAAACTCAGTGCTTTAAGTAAATCAGAGATATTGCATACAAAACAATGATTACTGTATTTGCAATGGCTATATTAAGATATATATGATAAGAGTACACTCTAATGTGTGTGTGAGTGTATGTATGTGTCTATGTCCATATACATATATATATATATATATATATATATATATATATATATATATATATATATATATTATATCGCTTGAATTCATAAATATTAATATTGAACTTTCGAGAGATTAATACGTCACCTTTCATCAGGTGATTTTTAATTCTTCATACTTTTACAAGCTTATGCTCCGCTACTCGCATATAAAGTGACATTAATTTCTATATAGGAAATTTTTTTATTTACCTTTTTAAAAATGATATGATGTATACGCTTATTAAGGATTTGTGCAGAATTAACAAATTTTACTTTGTAATTTATCAACTCCGCAATTTACCTTTATAAACATAAGTGGCAAGTTTTTTGCAGGATAAAATACATCTTGTGAACTGTGTTAGTAGTCAATAAGTAAAACTTTGGCAATCTGGATCCTTCCATGGACTGAAGAATATTTCACAAAAATTATACAGGGTGTATCGCAAGTAGATGACAATACTCAAGAGTGTGAAACGAGAACAAAAATGTAATCAAACCCTGCCAAACACAAGTTTCTATCTGTTTTTGTTCCAGACAAATGCAGCTCTAAAGGTTATAAGAAAAAAATATGTTTTTCGTAAAAAATACTCCAATCTTCTCTGTTGTACACATTTTTTTTTCCAGTGTTCCATTACTTTTTTTAAATCAGCATTCAATTTCCTTCAAGGCTATAGCAATGTTCAAAAGTGTCGTTTTGAAACAGCATTATTTTTTTTTTTTTTTTTTTTTTACGGCGCATCTACATCTAGGTCATTAGCGCCGACTTCCAGGGTGCAGCGAGGAATTTTACCAGCGAGCCATGGGATGATAAAATTCCTGCCGGAGGTTGTGAATCGAACCCACCATCTCCCACTTATGAATCCAAGGTGCTAGCCATTAGACCACGGGAGACCCCAGAGCATTATTTGTTCAAAAAGTTGATATTAATAAAAAAGTCTAGCGGCCAATTTTCGAGAATCATTACTCTTCCGAAAAAGTCCGACTCGTAGAAACTGCATCATCTTAGCATGGTTCCGTTCTTATCCCTAATGTCATTTGGAAAGGTTGAAATAGAAACAGTAATAATTTTGGTTAGACCTTTCATGAAATAATTTATGACCCCAAATAGGTCATGGTTGCAAGGGCACATACCTCACATAGAAAAATGACTCTCAGGACTTGTCAAGGTTCACTCTAGAAACTCTAGATTTACTGTTTCTTATTTTCTTTTACTATAACACTAATTTTACAGATAAATGCAATCTAAAAGAAAAAAAAATAAATGTGGTTTAAACAAAGACAAAAACCTGTCCAAAAGAACAAAACAAAACACATTTGAAGTTTTAAGCACTTATTTCACCGGTTGACATCGCCAAATCGAAAATTACTTCGGCATATTTTTTGTAGAGCATTTAGTAAGCTTTCGAATGGTAACCTTCCGCATACAAAGATTCCCAACTGTTTTCGAGATATTAAGGAAAATATACGAAGTTCCCAAAACCTTTCGCCTATAAATAAAATATTTTATTCTAATCATTTCTTAACTCCGAACGTAACCAAAATGTTTACATCTTTGTTTATATGAATTTCAAACATGCAGAATATATTTTAACTGAATTGCAATATTTAAACTTCTGTATGTGAGAGTTCAATGCCTTTAAAAATATCATATTCACATTTTCTTGTGTTTTTCTACTACAGTACTAATTCTATAAATAAAGGCAATTAAAAAAAAATAAATAAAGAAAAAAAATGGACACCACAGTATAAAGGTAGTTGAAAATATTCACAAGGCGTCTTTAGAATCTTTCTCTTGGAAAGCTATATTTCTAACAACACTTTTTTTTCTTAATTTACTTATGCTGTTTTATTGTCAAATACATTCTCCTACTACAAGCAATTAAAAAATAATAAGAGATAAAAACAGACAAAAAGAACCGTTCGAACAAACCAAATCAATTACTTCACAGTTTTAAGCACTTATTTTTCCGATTGACATCGCCTAATCAAAACTTTCTTCAGAACCTTTTTTGTAGAGCATTTAGTATGCTTTCGAATGGTCACCTTTCCTTTTGACGATTTCCTAACCGTTTTTGAGATATTAAGACCACTGTACGATTATTTAAAAAAAAAAAATGAATAAAAAATATTAAATGTAAAGCTAGAACCTTGAAAAAATTAAATATGATAAGCAATAGAATACTAATTACAATGAAATAAAAAACATGAATTTAGCCTCAATATTCAAGCTAAGAAAAATTAAATTTTGCAAAGTGGTCAAAGATACAACACCTTCCCCTATATATATATATATATATATATATATATATATATATATATATATATACATATACACACACAGACACACACACACACATATATATATAGGGGAAGGTGTTGTATCTTTGACCAATTTGCAAAATTTAATTTTTCTTAGCTTGAATATTGAGGCTAAATTCATGTTTTTTATTTCATTGTAATTAGTATTCTATTGCATATCATATTTAATTTTTTCAAGGTTCTAGCTTTACATTTAATATTTTGTATTCATTTTTTAAAAAATAATCGTACAGTGGTCAAAGGTACAACATGTAGTTGTACCTTTGACCATGGGGTGTTGTACCTTTGATCACGTAAAAACAACACAGCAGTACAGAAAGAAAATTGTATTCAGTAATATTATAATTAATTGTAAGTTTAAGAAATACTGGACAAGGATGTAAGCATAATAAAAAAGTTATTATTGATATTATGTTCTGCTTAATATGCTGAAAAATCCAGTCCAATCGATAAACATTTTAACTGTCTAGCAGATCCGCTAGCAATAGTAGGGTATGGAAGTTTAACCACAATGTCTTCAACATCAATGTCATACAAATTTTCATCTTCTCTCATAAACTTGTCACTTAAAGTTTGTTTTTTAAAATATCAGATCTTAAACATTGGACATTTAATACCACAGATCTCTGTGATTAAATATGTAATAGTCTTTTTATTTTTATTTTTAAAAAGTATAAATGGACATATGGACTTGAACTCTGGGGATCTGCAAAACCATCTTACATCAACAGAATACAGGCATTCCAGTCAAAAGTACTTCGTAAAATTGTAAATGCTCCTTTCTATGTTTCCAACAAAACCCTTCACAATGACCTCAACATCCCATTTGTCCTTGACCTTGCTAAAACCCGATTCCAAATGTTCCACTCCAAATTGTCTTACCATCCTAATCCTGAAGGTTTATCCTTATCATCCCAATCCCATCCAGACAATCCTCCCAGGCGGCTCAAGAGACAGTGGCCTCGAGACAATTTTGTTCATCTGATCTTATCGTGACCATTAAAACATTTACCAAGACATCTCTGGAAGTGCCAACAGTGGTTGTCTTCTTCCATATTTTGTATTATTTTTTCTTTTCTTTTCTTTTACTTTTACCGTTTTTGTCAAATTGTACATAATATCTGCATGAACAGACTTGATTATTGTACTGCTAATAATTGTACAGATTTCAAATAAATAAATTAAAAATGAAAAAAAAAAAAAAAAAAAAAAAAAAAGTATAAAATTTCCTTTTTCCAAATCATATTTTTCAAGTTGTTGCTGGTCATCTACAAAACTCACGGCATTTATCAGACAGAACAAGGTCACTTTCTCCTGAAGAAATTTCGGTGTCGGTATCGGAATCTTAACTGTCACTAAAATAATTTTCTTTTTATTTACCACTTTTTTAGGAAGGGGTTTATTTGTATGCGGTGTCTTATGTTTAGGGTAGTGCTTTCATTTTTTTTTTTTTTTTCAGCTTCGATAACTAGCTCTTCAGGAATATCTTTCAGGATACGAGGTTTCCCTTTAGGCCGGCCCCTATTTAACATTTTCCGTGCCTGCGTTTCTTGATGAGGCCTTACAACTTGATGTAGAACGATAAGGATTGATAGGTCCGAACTGCTGCACTGAGGATTGATAAAGTCAAGTCAGCTTGAACTTATTTCATTTATTATTTGAACGATTGAAGCAACCAATATTAATTGTTTTTTAAAAAAGTTGTAGCAGAAGAACATAAAAGTTGAATTATGAAAAAATTACTCAGGTGTGTTGTACCTTTGACCTGGTCAAAGGAACAACAACTAGTCGTGATGAGAGGTACAACACCATGGTAGTGCAAATTAAAAACCATGATAGAAATGGATAAGTATTTTTTGCAAGAATCCTCTTTGACTTGAATAATCCAAAGTAGGTTACACAAGCCCTCTAGTGAAGGAGCTAAACACTAATAACACCAAGATTTATAAAATGTTGCTACATGCCGCCACAGCCTCAGTGGTCAAAGGTACAAAACCTATGTATATATTTATATATATGTATATATATGTATATATATATATATATATGTATATATATACATATATATATATATATATATATATATATATATATATACAAATTTATATATTTATATATATATATATATATATATATATATATATATATATACAAATTTGAACCACCGTTATTTTCGTTCTCTAGGGGTTCTGAAACATAAAATTTTCTAGTCGGCAATTCCGGATTGCGTCATGAGGTCAGCCCTATAAGCGGGGTTCCCCCCTGTGGAGGGAGGGAGGAACCTCGCTAAAATTATTTTGCAAACAGCGGAATCACACTTAAGTTCTAAAATTTAATTACCTTTCCAATGATATACTCAGAACTTAAATTATCTCTTAATTTCATATTGTAATTGGACATTTAGGGCGGAACCGATAAATAAAGCTAATATTATGTTCATTTTTGCAATCTACTCATAAATAAATGCAAATTATTCTTGATGAAATTGATATTTAATGGTTTCAGTAAATCTTACATTAAAGTTAAATAACAAAAATAAATAATTACTTCAAAAATTAAAAACTGGCTTCCTTCTTGCAGAAATCGCGCAAAACTTACCTCTGGTCATATGATAATATGTCTTTCCGCAGCATAAGAAAAGACAGCTCCCAAAAGACGAGCTATAACGACTAGCTCAATCAACATTATCCAGGAAGATAGACCGAGAGATTTGGCTCTGTGCATTTGCTGGCCCAAGCACCCGATTTGAAGTCGCTTGATTTTTATGTATGGGGTAAATGTACAAGAACCTATTTAGGACATAAACCACCTGATCACAAGGATTCCCAAATCATGTTTGGAAATGAGATCTAACCATGATGGGATTTAAAAAAGTCACTGGTGAACATAGAAAGTGCCTAGCCTGAAAGAAAATGTAATACTAATTTAAAAAAAAGTAAGGTAACTCTGAAAAATGATATATACAAGCAGAGGGAAAGTTTTTTCACAAAAAAAAAAAAAATGATTTTTTTCTAAATAACCTTTGAAAAGGCATAAGTACACAAATAGATAGAAACATGTGGTTGACAGCATTTAACTACATTTTTGGTCTAGTCTCTCCCCGTTGAGCATTGTCATCTACTTGCGATAAACCCTGTATAACAGTTTAAAGGGTGTTGGTGGAGAATTGACTGCAAATTCAAACATTGTTTACAACCAGTCAAGTTTATGCAAGCCTACTTACAATTATTATTGCTCACTATAAATAGGATGTGAATCACTTTCAGAAACAAAATTAAAACGTACATTTCATTTTTTTCTCCATGCCAAAAATGTAAGAACAAGAGAAAATAATAGCATCTCAAAAGTAAATAGCCCAAATTATGATTATTTCTTGTCAAATATAAATAACTCATCATGTATGAAGAATACTTCAGTCAATAGAATTTTGACTAATTGAAATAGATAAGGAATAGTTAAAAAGCAAAAATTAATTTCCTGAGCATGTTTAATAGCTGAAAGTTGAAAAAAAAAAAAAAAAAAAAAAAAAAAAAAAAAAAAAAAAAAAAAAAAAAAAAAAAAAGCCTTCGGTTTTGAAATACTTTCTTTGTGAGCTACCAAGAATACGATCTCAGCCTTCTTCCGAAATTTGTGCTTTTATTACTATTGTGAGGTTAACTTGATTGATGTGAGAGTAAGTGAGTGATATTTTATTTTTATTATCCATAAAAAAAAAGAATACTATGATCAAGAGATCATACTATTGTTATAGTTATACTTGAGAATTATTATTTTAATAAAATAATTATCAATAATACTTGAGTTAAGAATAAACTTATTAATATTAAAGTAATAAGATTACTTGCCATTATTCCAATCACCTAAATAGAAATATTAATTCAATAACAACTTGAAACTCTTAGGTTAATTTTTGTTGTAAGGTTTTATTGAATGTATTTATGCAGCCATGCGCAGTAAATTCCCATTTTAACATTTCATTATCATCCTATTTTTAATTTATTATTAGGGAAAAAAAAGTAGTTAGGATATTTATCAGCTTATCCCTTTGGTGGTCATTTTTTAATTCTTCCATTATATTTAAATATGTAGTGTAACAATAAGCAGAGGCAAATAGTGAGTAAAGATAAATAATATGCAGCATATGCTATTCAGGAGGATTCACCACTATTTATTTACTACTTGCATGTATTGAATAATAATTATTTTACTTTAAAAACTTAATTCAATAATATATGTCCAATTAATACATTTTTTTAAATTTACAGGTGCAGTTTATTTTTTAAATATATTACATTATAATGTGAAATTCTAATATTACAAGTGCAGATAAGTTACATTTATTATATTCAGAAATGAAACACACTTGACTTTAAAATTAATAACAACTCGTTATTGGGCATAAAAAATAAAATATATTCTTATGTCTTGAATTATACAATTAGCTACTTGTCTTGGAAATTTCAAATTCTTTATAAATATATAGTCACTTTAATATATAGGTATGTTGATCTACAACTAAACGACTCTAAGACATGCACAAGACCTTTCAAATTTAAAGTGGCATTAAAAAAATAAATTCATGCAATTTTAGGCATTCAGAGGAATATAATATATAGTGAATACAATTTTGTATTTACATAATTTATAAAAATTCTGATAATAATGTTTATGCGATGTTTGGGATGGGTGATATCTGTGATAAAATGCAAAAATGCATTAAAAGTAAAGTTAACTTATTTTTAAATAATTAAAATTATGTCCATTTAGTTTCAATATGACTTAGATTGTTCTTGTTTAAATTGAAAATTTATCCTGAATGTTTTTGATGAATATTTAATTTTATTGTTAGACTCCTTTTAGTAATCTGTTACAATAACATTTATAGACCATTCATTAAGTTTTATTAGACAAAAAAGAATAATTCTATGAAGTGCAAACTTGGCATGCAAACAGATTATTTTGATTTTTCTTAAAAAAAACAAAAAAAAAAAACAGAGTTCTAAATGCCACTAATAATGAAATACCTTTATAAACATCCATTAATCCACACAAATGTTTATGTATATGAGTTAGTGAGAGTGTTTTATATGTACATGCACACGAATATGTGAAGCGTATTATGTCTGTGTATTCTGTGTTTGAACACGCACTAACTGTGCATGTATTGTAGTGATTAAAAAACTAGACATTTATTAAATGATTTTACTATACCTTTCATTGAAGTATTCTACAACAACAAGACAGCATTGTCAACAAGCTGTTAACAAGGCTATTTGTATCAATAAATTTAATTAATTTTTGAATGGGCTGAATAAAATACATGTTTATAAAGGTACAAACAAGAAATAAGTAGAAATATTTTTTCATTAAACATAAGATATCCCTCATCCCTATTACCTTCCTTTTCCTTTTATATTTTTTACTCCACTTATAGTTTCAAAACTATTAGAACTCATTAAAATGTTCAAATTATTTACTATTTTTTAATTAGAAAATTAAAATACAAAATTGCATTCATTATAGAATTTAGCACATTTAGAAACATAAAATTTAACAGTGATGCCCATTTAAAATTTAAAGTATTATGATAACAACATTTATAAATTTAAATTTGTTATAACATGCTTTAGTTTTAAATGCATTTTATTTAAACAGTTGTCGAGTTACGTGGAGGCAGAGAGGTTAGCGCTGGATTAAAATTAGAAATATTTATCTTGTGGGTGGGGTAGGTTTTAGTTTAACCTGGCCAGACTGTAACCAGCAGTGTGTGGTTACAGTCAGGCAGGAGACATTTACACATTTCCGCTCGGTTTTCCACTCCTTACATCTGTAAGAATTAGTCACAGTGTTAGTTAGAGGAATATCTTTTCCCCATGTCAAAGCCTACTACATAACTTCCATCATGCACTCACACAATATATGTACACTAGAGAAAAATTTAAGTCAGTATTTACAAGTTGATTTAATGTTTGCCGTTTAATGTATAAAAGTGTAAGTTAGTATACATAACCTTTGTTTTTAATTATTGTTTTTAGCTTGTAGTAGTTTACGCTGGTTAAGTAGTTTACGCTTCCTTTTTTTTTTTTTTTTTTTTTTTTTTTTTTTTTTTTTTTTTTTTTAAATATTCAATAAAGAAGAGAAGAGGACACACACGCAAAGGACAGAGTGAGTCCGCTAAGCATTCTACTACAGGACATGATTATTTCAAACAATTTTATGTAATAAGTTCATAATTTAAATGATTTTTATTTATTATAAAAGATATTAGATACAGTTTATATGCATAGCAAACTAGATATATTGAAATAGTTTATACAGTTTTGGTTATAATACAAACATTTAAATGATCTTTATTGCTTCATTAATTTATTTTAAAAAAATAATAGTTACAATGAACGTAAAATAATTTTGAATAACTCATAATTGAGAATGAAATAATCATGTAGATGGACTTTGATGAAAAAAAAGATTGCTATGTTGGAAATTAGGTTATGTGCAATGTGTGCTGACCTAGTAAGGGTATAGCTTCCGAAGTCTGTGGTAAGGCATCGGCTATCATGAGTGAAAATACAGAGAGAGAGAGAAGTATTGTTACACCTGAAACACCACACCAAACTTCACTAGTCTCTTTTCCTTAGCAACATCTACCATCTCCGGGCTCATATCCTTTTAGGGTTTCTTTTGAGCCTATTTTATTGCTACAGATATCCAGGTATGTTATTATATGTGCACTTGATAGATTTGAATATAGCATCTCTCTAGAGTGAGTGCTATCAATTTGACAAACACTAAATATGCAGTTAAAATAAATTAAGTTTTTCTTTTTTTTTTTGTTGCAATTGATGTAGACACATGAAATCAATATATCAATAATCACAGAAGTCTAATTTGATGCCTTCACATTTAATGTTGAAAAAATAATTTATTATGGACCATGATATTGTATATTCAACCAACAATTCATAAGTGGGTATTTCATAAAGTAAGATATTAGTTTGTTATTTAGAGACAGTGTGCATTGAAAAAAATAGAGCCTTAAGAATAGATGCCGATTTTTGTATTGGCTTCAGAAAGATATAATAAAATTATAGAAAACAAGAAAAAAAAATAAAAAAATAAAATAAAGTAAATTAAAAGGGAAATGGAAGGATAGAGGCAATGAGAAGCATATGGAATAAGCGCATTAGAAGCAGGTGTTTGAGTTAAAAACCATATTATGCAGTGTAAATATTCGTCACTGCTGCCACGAGATAAATAGTTCTTTTAAGCACTTAAGGTTAGAAGATCACTTACGACCAATTTACTTGGCACTGTTTGGAAATATTAAGCAACTGACTGGTATTTTACTTGCATATGTAACTGTACATTCAATTATAGATTGTTCTAAAAAAAGGTTTAATTATGTTTTGTACTAATTGACATAATTAACTTGAAATGATATCTTATGATAATGCAAGACAAAAGAAATAGTGATGGCGAAAGCTATACAATATGGTATTTTTAGTTAAAATTTGAAAAAAAAATAATCTCAGGCTAAAAATTGACAGTTATTTCACTAAAAATAAGATCGCTGCTTCAGTAAAGTAAAGAATACCAATTTTATTTAAATTTCAAGTATTCTAATTTCAGTAGTGTGTGTACAAATGCAAGTTTTTTTTTTTTTTTTTTTTTTTTTTTTTTTTTTTTTTTTTGGATGATTTTATTATTGAGCATTTTGATAGAGTTTCTTGTTGGGCACAAAGATAATATGATTATTAAGATGTATATCGTCGTGTAATATATGCAAGTGCAATGACTCATGTATATAAAATTAACATAATTAAATCATCATTAAGAAAGGGAATGGTTATGAGTATTTGTGAGTGTGGGGGGGGGGATAATAAGTTTTATTTTCATTAGAGGTCACCTTGGAGCTCTATAAATAAGTATTTACTGTAGAATATTTTGAAGGAAAAGAGGAAATCATTAAAAGTTCTCCAGCACAATAAGCCACATTCATGCCATTTTTCCAAGTGCTCTCATCATGCCTTTTTTTCAGATATATGTACTTTTTGTTAAATCTTACTCACCTCTCTGAAATTTGCCACTGTAGAAATGTGTGCGATTTAATTAAAATACTAAAGAAAAAAAGTAGATGCAACACTATGTCTAAACTCGCGAACTGTACTTATGAGAGAGAAATGTGATTGTGCAGTATTGTGCATACATGATAAATTATCCCAAACATTATAGAAAGAGAAAAAGAAGTTACATTTGCATTTTTATGTGGCGATCATAAAATTAATAAATATTTCTTAATAACTATTGAAATCGGAATAAAAGTGTGCTCTTTGTTAAATAAGTGTTTGATACTTAAAAAATATTTAAATTGTTAAACATAATGGCCAAACTGCTGTGCAAGTAGAGAAATAAATTGTTATAAAATAGGTTAAGAACATAACCTAGGACAGGCATAGCATCTGAAACTTGTGGCAACGTCTCAGCCACAAGGTTATGAAAGACAGTCAGCGACAGGAGAACGGTCACTCCTAGAACATAGCCGACGACCACTTTCTTTAGCCCCCTTTTACCCATTTATTTATATTTTGTGAACCATGTTAGTTAATTCCAGTCTTCCAGCAAATACATTAGTCCTAATAAAGTTTAATTCATGCAAATATTTAAGATTAATAGGAATGGATCGTGCTTAAAAAAAGTAAAGGCTTCTGCACATATTTTGTATTTTCAGTAGTTGATGTGCATTATCAGTATTACATTCTAACGAGTATCTCAAGGGTTATTGATAAACATTTAAATAATACACAAAGTAAATAATGCACAAAAAATTGTTCTAAATTTCTTTTCTATGGGCTCATATGATTATTGTCTGTGTAGTTTAATTTATTGTTTCTATAGATGCGAAGATGGAAATATACAGAGGAATTTTACTAATTTTACACATAGTAGTTATGAACTTGTGTAATGTTTTCCTGTACACTTTATAGTGACATATGTACAATGCATACAGTTAATGAATTACAAAACATACAAAAGTATAAAATTGAAACATTTTAAATATGAAGACAATAAATATGATGTTTCCCCTGTAATTTTCCATCATTAAGTTAAGTAAAAACATTTTAGGAATCAATTGATGGGGTATTGTAGCAAGCAGGTATAATTGAGGTTAATGGTTATGCATTTATCCCTTTTATTAAAAAGTTTATTTTATTTCATAATTTCATTGGTTCTGGCTTATTATGGAGTTCAGTAAAAATTAATAAAATAGAATTTCTTTTCCAGGACAGGTGTTCTAGAAGTTTATTCTAGTTTATAAATTTTAATTTTTAATAATTACTTTTTAAATTATTGAAAAATGAATTGATTATGGAATAATTTTAGTAAGTTATTTTATATTAAATTTTAGTAGCTTTAAGAAAATATTAACCCATAGGTTTCGGAAAACTGACCCACCGCTCTGCCTCCATTACTAGACTTATCGTGTTATTACCTATGAGAGGTCTTTCCGAAGTTGGCGGCATGGTCTCAGCCACCATGTTAAGGAAAAATGTAAGAGACAGAAGTACTGTCACATCTACGAACAAAATTAAAAAAAAAAAAAATTATCAGCACAATTAATTACTCGCCCAAAGATATATTCTTAATTGTACAACTTAACGGAAAATAATATTTTTTCATTCCTCTATAATATTAATTTATAATAATAGGCATCGGCTAAATACAACACTACTAACATCTGAAAATTTTTACATTTACCATAATTAAGTAAAAGAAAGAGAAAAATAAATTTCCAACAAAAAACCGTGTGAAAACTGCCAGATCCAGTCAATGTATACAAAAGGTGTTAGTATTAATTAGAGCAAACAAATATGAATGGCAAGCAGGAAATGCTCAGCTTGGTAGCGTAGAAGTGACCAGTAAATAAAACACAATGATGGGCAGATATAAATATTTTTTGAAAAAGAAATATGGAAAAAATCGTTAAAATGGATGGTCTATTAATTTTAATACAAAACTATATTCACTATCATTAAAGGATGTATTTTTTTTTGTCACCTATCATTATTGTAGCTTTCACTACAAATTGATTATGTTCTAGTCTTTTCTAATATTGTTTTTACTTATAGCATTGTTGTGTTTAATATCATCAAGTATCTACAGTTCAATTAGGTAAGTACAGTCTTGACAATGACGTTCATTTGTTAACTTTCCTTCATGACATGGCTATCTATTTTTTTGCTGAATGTTTTCATATGGAGTAAAATTTATAACCTAAACACCTTTTCTGCAGTTTTGGAGGCTTAACTGTCTAATTCAGAGGTTGACTCCAAGTTATAGATATTTAACTGTCTCTCCGCTCTGCCTCCAGTAGTTGAGCTGTTGGCAAAGTTACCTAGAAGGGGCACAGCATCAGATGTAGCGGGCATCGTCTCTGCTACCATGTTTAGAAACACTGTCAGCGACAAGAGAATAGTCACCCCTAAACATACAATTTAGTAAGTAACTATTCTCATACACCATCTCTGCCAATGTCGATCAGAAACCTATGCTGTTTCCCAAAACCCCCTTAAACGAGTCTAAGAAAATTTAAACATTAATATTGAAGCTCTTTCTAATTATAAATTATATCAATTCAGGTAAGATAGGAATAGATTTATTCTAGGGAGTAAATATTTAGTCTTCTTCAATTTACTAGAGGTGTGCAAGGAACCTATATGGTGTTAATGAAAATAATAAAAATGTATAAAAAATCATTTTATTAAATAACTCTATGAAAATTATTAAAAAGGTTTGTGCTGTTCTTCAACTTCTCATATACATTTAGGCACTCCTGAAATTTAAAACTG
This sequence comes from Gonocerus acuteangulatus, assembly GCA_946811695.1. NCBI lineage: Eukaryota > Metazoa > Arthropoda > Insecta > Hemiptera > Coreidae > Gonocerus > Gonocerus acuteangulatus. The sequence continues at coordinate 77,052,153 of OX328132.1, forward strand.
CTCAGAACATAATTTATTAATATTTATATCTTCAATCAGCCAAATGCAACTTCAATGTTTTATTTTTTTGTTGGCGCTTCTGCATCTAGGCCATTAGCGCCCGGCTATCTATAGGGCCATCCTTCCTAAACATCCATGGTGGAGCAGAGAATTCCTTCAGCAGGCCCATAGAGGAAGGAACTCAACCTGCTGCAAGCAGGACCCAAACCTGTATCTGCCACATGAGAATCCTTGGTGTTAGCCACTGGACCAAGGGGAGACCCTCGAACATTTAGTATAAAAAATGTTTAAAAAACAATACATATGTAACAAGCCATATTCAATACATATGATATTAAGAGAAAACCTGGAAAAGGAGCAAAGACTCAAAGTGCATTGGATAGTATAAAGTTGAGCTTTGCAAAAATTGAAGTTATTTATTTTGATGACCTAGAATGGTTAAAACAAGTATTATATATATATATATATATATATATATATATATATATATATATATATATATAAAACATACACATATTGAAAAACGTTACCCTTTAGCCCACTTGTACTAGTGGCATTTATCTTTCATACCCAAGGTGCCACACCATTTTCAATCTCTACAATTTCCTTTACCTTTATTTACTTACCACCTTAGACTCAAATAATCAAAATAATCAGTTAAAACTGTGTCTTTGAAGAATGACTTGGAGCACTCTATCAACAGAAAAGGGTAATTACTTACCATTTATGTTTAATATATTTTTAACAAAAGTTATTGCTTTAATATTTGTAATGTGAAATTACAATGCAATTAATACATAAATTCTGTTGAACTGAATTGACAATTGTAACTATATAACGTTTTTCGGCCTGAGCAATGTTCAGAAGTGAAATGTATTCCAGAAATAGATTTGGTACTAACCTCACATCTATTGGTTATACAAGGCTTGAAAAAATATATTTACTAAGCACCGACTTGATAAATTGCAGCTAATCACTGTTCTGATGATATTTAGTGCACTTCATCTACGAGACTGGGTCATTCTTATTTTATAATGAAGGTGACCAACTCCGGGCAGCATTAAGAGCAAATTGTTGGAGAAGAAATTGAGTCCAGCGCCTACATGAGGAATATAGCCGCAGGCAATATGGGAAACTTGGAAACGTGATAATCGCAACCCAGTCTTCAAATATTGCAGAATTTATTACTTCAAAATTATGCAAAGATATTGAATTTTAGTGATTGGTTTCTTGAAAAAATTCCCAATGACAATTTATTTTCATTGAAAATAATATGGACCGATGACCTCTACAAGAGGAGAAATCGTTAGCCAAAGAAATTATCATGTATCAGCTTATGAAAATCTCATGTTCTCCATGAATTTTCTTTAAACGTTCGGCTTGGAATTTGAAACAGATTATTGATGGGACTGTATTTTTTACTGAAAAGATTAAAAAACATAAATGGCTGAACATAAATTATCCACAACGATGGATTGGAATAATACCTTGGTTTCCCCCGATCATCTGATATGACACCCATGGACATCTTCATATGGGGAACCTTGAAGCAGACTGTTTTGAACACACACACACACACACACACACACACACACACATATATATATATGTATATATTGTGTAGATTCTAAATTGAAGACTAAGATGTTCATATGATATAGATGTCCTCATATATTTTATTTTCAAGTTATATATGATGCAGCATGTCACAAAACATAAAGAAAAAAAAAGTTATAATCTGGTGTGTGACATGACGCACCATATGTAACTTGAAAATAAAATATATAAGGACTGAATAAAGCTGTTACCAACTATATATATATATAAATCTTGTGTCTCTTTATCTGTTTATTCCTTATACAAATCCGCACTGTTTGACCAAACTTGACATACAGAGAGGTCTTGATCCGGGAAGTCTCGTAGGCTAGGTCAAAAACGTGTACCATCTGTCTGTCTGTATGTTTGTTCCTTATACAAATCCACACTGTTCGACCGATTTTGACTAAACTTCGCACACAGGTAGATCTTAATCTGGGAAGTCTCGTCTCGGCTTTTGAGATAGTCAACATTTTCGAAAATTTAAAAAAAAAATACACACTTTGGCACTCTTTTTGGTGTGACGACTCCAAACAAAGGAATTTTTTCACTATGTTTTTTTGGATAATATTCCTGGATAAATGCGCTATCGAATGAATAAGATGATTTTTGGGGCGCATGCATAGTTTCTTTTTTTTTTTAAAAAGATGTAACTCCAATTTAATTTTTGTTTATTTCTTTCCTAAGTTTAACCGAACGTACTGTAAACAAAAAAAAAATGTTACCTGAGGGCCAAATTAAGGAAAAGCAAGCCTGTTTCACGGAGATTCCGAAATAGTATAGCAAGCTGTATTTCCAGGATTTAATACCAAATAAATTCCTATTACAATGAGTCAAAGCCTAGTTTAATGTACACCCTGTTTTGTTTTTTTATTATTTTGTTTAAAGTGCTTTGAATGCTAGGGTTATTAGCACCATGATGTAAACCTTGTTTTTAAATTTTGTTTGCAACCATATACTTCATATCCCATTGAATTCAGGGAAACGACCCCTCTGCCAGGTAAGGAGTAATAATTCTTGGAATAGATGGGTCATTAGAAGATGTGGAGCATGTATTAGAGCTCATGATGGCCACTTTGAACACCATTTGTAAAATTTAATTTAAAAAAGCAATATTTTAAAATTGTATTTTCTCTCATTTTCTATCATTATTAAATCCCACAGTTATGAAATCAATAAAGTTAATTTCAAGTAATGAAGTATATTTTAGCACCTTTTTAATTAAGAAAAAAGCTCTTGTCTCTAGCACAATTATTCCATCTATTCCATTAGGTGTACATTAAACTATGCTTTGACTCATTGTAATAGGAATTTATTTGGTATTAAATTTTGGAAATACAGCTTGTTATACCATTTTAGAATCTCCGCTTTTCCTTAAATTGGCCCTCAGGTAACAATATTTTTTGTTTACACTACGTTTGGTTAAACATAGGAAAGAAATAAGCAAAACATGAAATTGGAGTTACATCTTTTTTTAAAAAAAATATGCATGCGCCCCAAAAATCAGGCTATACATTCGATAGTACATTTATCCAGGAATACTACCCAAAAAACATAGTGAAAAAATTCCTTTGTTTGGAGTCGTGACACCAAAAAGAGTGTATTTTTTGGGGGAATTTTCGAAAATGTTGAATATCTCAAAAGCCAAAGGACTTTTACTAAACATAAAACATATTTTTCAAAACCGCCACAGCTTCCTCAACCCGCAGGTACCATATTATCCATTCATTATGCCACACCCTATATATATATATATATACTAGCTGTTACCCAGTGTGCCATGCTACACCTACTTTCGGTTTATGACTCTCCTCGTATCAAGATCTACTTGATACCTAGTTGTTTTAGTTCATAATGATGCCGGCAAAGGCCAGCACAACAGCACTTCATCTAACAGCTGACAGAGGCCAGTAGCAGAGCCTGCTGTCGATTCAAAATGGCCTTCACAATCTGAATGGTTCAGTGTAGCCAATTTTTCTTGAACAAAACTCTTGGCCTTTTGAACAAATTTTGAAATTTGACTATTTTGACCTAGCCTAGGAGATTTCTCATATCAAGACCTACCTGTGTGCCAAGTTTGGTCAAAATCGGTCAAACGGTGTAGATTTGTATAAGGAACAAACAAACAAAAAGCAGACAGACAAGTGACTTGATTTTTATATATATAGATATATAAACAAATAAAGTTTGTAAAACATTGAACAAGAGAACTTGAACATGTAGAAGTATATAAGGATAATGTTGTTGCTAATTATGAATATAGTAATTTTTCTTTAAAATAGTAATGAAGAAGACAACTTCTAAATGTTTAGAACCGCAAAAAGTATTACAAGAAGTATTATTAGATTTTGGAATACGCGTAACACACGTCAAAAGATCAAAAGCTTTATACAATTAATTTGTTAGTGTCTTGTAGTATTATACCTGTATATTGAAATAAATATTTGAGGATTTAAGAGATTTTTAGATTTTTGGGTCTTCTATATTATTTTACCCATTGTTTTTAAATTTAATGAATAACTATGGAATGAAAGTACCTGAAAGGACTGATTGCAATTATCTACAGTATTACTTCATGTTAAGGAAAATTATGTTCTGAGCAATTCATTAAACAAGCACATCAGAAGTTAATTTTTTAATAAACATATGTATATGTATAGAAAAAAAATAATACAACAGCTCTGCCAATAATTGGTGATGTCTAGTTTAATTAATTATTAATTTAATGGTTTATTTAAAGGAATTAATCATGATTGCAGATAAATTAAAGATTAATAATATTTAATAAAAAGGTTACCTAAAGATAGCTTTTCACCAGAATCCGGAGGGAGTGTGAATCCAAGGACGGCCATTGATGCAATAAGAACGCATGGTACAATAAGATTGAAGAAGTAGTAGAGCGTTCTTCTCCTAATTATTATAACAAAAGTTATATCTATATAAGGCTCTGGGCAGCAGTTGTAATAAATCTCATTTCTTTTCCCAGGGACACCTGTAAAATGTTAAAAGAAGAATTGATGAAATGTATTTCTTTATAGATCATTGGTGACTGTCGATCTTGCAATGATTGTAAATAGTCAAAGGTTTCTTTTAAAATGCAGTTATGCTTAGTATGTGCAGTGATGCCAATTATTTATTATTATTAATATACCAATATTGCAGCCTAAATCAGAGCTAAAATTGCATAACATCGTCCGATTATGTTATCTTTGACCAATGATAAATGTACATTATTGATAGAACTTATCTGTAATGATGATACAATAATCAATCATTTGTGGATAAAATAATATAAAGATAAATGCAATACACTTTCCTTGGTAAGGGTAATTTTCCATGGGGAAATTGTATCATATGGTGTAAAAGGTTCAACAACTTACAAAAAAAAAAAAATTAATTAATATTAGATTTTTTTTTTAATCATTACATTTAAAATTTAATCTCAAATCATTTTAGTACAATATCCTAAAAATTATCAACAGTATGCAACTACTGCTTGTCAGATTACTAATATCTGAAATTCTTTTCAGACACTTGATTATTTTATGGGATAAGAGAGAAAAATAGCAACTCTAAGTAATAATTTAGGATCCACAAGTGTGCTTACCACTTGAACAAGATCACTCTGGTGAGTTATTGTGGGTAGGTGCATACCACAGATAAAAGTTGTAAAAACAATTGTCATTCCTCTTTGTATGTTATTAAAAAGGTTATAAAACAATGGTATATGTTATTTTTTTTTACCTACGCTCTGACATCTGGGCCATTAGTGTAAGGTATTTGTTATTAAAAGTATTTGCTATTAAATTGATAATTAAGTACATAAGTAATAATAAAAAAGTAAAAATAAAAGTCTATTGTTTTTGAAAAAAGGTTATCCCACAGTCTGGAACAACGTTTTCCAACCCATCCACTAGTTAAGTTGTAAGCAGAATCGATGCAACTTATTCCAATTTTATTTGATTTTAAAACTCCAGCTTTGTTACCCGAGGGGGAATATTTTGAAAAGATTTAAGATCGGCTGCCTCTCTGTTCACTTCCCATTCAAGGTTCAGACTCGTAAAATGTTCGAATTATCCAACATTTTATTCGAATTAACCACGACTTTTTTACATTGTTTATGCACTAAATTTGTGCATAAACAATCTCTTGGGGCCGAGAAAAATATTCGAATTAATGACGATTTCAAATTATGGAAGTTTGAATTATCCACGTTCCACTATACAGGGTGTCCCAGCCTAGGTGTCTACCCCCTTTTCCTCCTAGAGTTGTTGGATCAAAGTTGTAGATTGAATATTTAATGGGATATTTTGAATGAAAACATATGTTGGGTCGATTGATGAGATGGGTGGAAAAACATATGGATATTAATTGTTTAATTGAACCTACTCCGACTAAGGTGGTAAGTGAAAGTTGTGTGTTGCACGTACCAGATTTTTTACTTATTCTTTTTGCCATATTTCTTCGATGGACTATGAAAACCAGATTTTTCATTAATTTTCAAAGAAGACCACTGCAAATTAAGGAAATTCGAGTTAAACACTTATTCACTGGGATGACTGATATGATTGTTATGTATTAATTCTTGAGTAATAATGATAAGAAAGAAAAGAATGAAAACATATGTGAGGATTTACTTCTGCTCCTAATCCTCATTGTTAATGTACTTAGTTGAAAGAGGCTGTGTGCTGTTAATGGTATTAAGATTATTTGGTATAATGTGGCATTGATAAGAAATTGGACCTCATTTCTTTCAAGAGAGACTTATGGGAGAAGTTTTTCGTAATTTTTTGACAAATACTCTACCCACATTATTGGAAGATATTCCACTGCAACAGTGCTGTAACATGTACATACAACTTGACGGTTGTCCCACACATTTTTCTTTGATAGTACGGAAAAAACTTCATCAGTTATTTCCAGGTATTACATGCTACTTTTATAAAATTATGAAGCATTACTTAAATTTATTATTATTATTTACATTTATTATTATTATTTAAATTTATTTATGATCAATTCAATTTTATTACTAATTTCGGTACTTTCCTCCCTTCTCCCACAGATCGCTGTATAGGTCGTGGGATGGGGGGGTAGAATGGCCCCCTAGATCACCTGATTTGACGGTCATGGACTACTATCTGTGGGGTAGATTAATAGCCCTGGTGTACCATCAAAGGCCCCAAAATAAAGAGGACATGATGGATCGGATAACACGTTCAGTTGACAAATTAAAAATAGATGAGATTTTAAATGCTCAGGATGATTTCCCGAAGAGACTTGTGCAATGTATTAATGTCGAAGGTGGACATTTTGAACATTTAAAATGATTTTTGCCATATTTAGTCAAGTTAATATTTTTTTAAACAATGTAACTTTCTTTGGAAACTGATTACTTTTTTTTTAAACAAAGGCAATTTTTTTTTTAGTTTGTCGTTTAATGATATAATAATTTCATATGGAAAGAGAAATTTATTCTGTTCTGTTTTATAATAATTTTTATTTACTTTTTTTTCATAAAGTGAATAAGTACTTTTTTTATTGTTTATGACAGCTACTTTTTTTTCTATTCATATCGATTTTCTGAATTGTTATTTTTTAAAACTTTTAAGGTATATTTTTCATTCATAATATCCCGTTAAAAATTCAATCTACAACTTTGATCTTGGTATCATGTGAAAGGAAAATTAATAGGCTACAACGTTTGCATAGAGGTGTTTTTACGTACAAGGTTTGGTTTTAGTGATAAATAGGAATTTGTCTACAAAAGGACGATATTTTTCAGTTTTTTGCGCTATACGTGCAAACGGTGTGTCGGATAAAAAATATGTCTCGGGATAAATTAGTCTTAAATTTAAATTTTCTATCAGGATTCGTCATAAAAAATACCTGCCGCCATTGGAAACTCAAGAGTTTGATGCGCTGGAGAAAAATTGGAGAATGTTACAAAGTCAACTAAACCTTCAAAAGAAACCTCATGCAACATAACTATGACCTACCAAGTTTCATTTCGAAATTCCAACAACTCTAAGAGGAAAAGGGGGTGGGGACACATATGCTGGGACACCCTGTATATATGTATATATGTATATATATATATATATATATATATGTATATATATATATATATATATATATATATATATATATATAAAGTACCAATTATAACACAACACACAATACATTAGTTAAAAAGCTCAGTTTTTAGCCCTATAATTGGACCAAAATGTAAGCATAGTAACAAAAACATAGTCAGAGAGAAATAGTGTGTTTGAAGCAAAATAAACAAATGTTTTCACCAGAGAAGATTTATTTTAGTCCTTAAGTTACTAATTTTGCCTGACTCAATTAATTTTTACTACTTTTTTTAAAATTTTATTTATTGATGAGCCATGGGTGTATATGAGGGGGGGGGGCTGAGGTAACCCCCCAAAATCGGTAAAAATGTGTCATAAAAACCTTAAAAATAAATTAAATAAGATCAATTATGAAAACATAATTTCGTCTGGGTTTAATAGCGTTTTAATTAGCTAACTATTCTAAGTTCTAGATTCTTAGAATTCCATGCCCCCCCCCGAAATTCTCCCTGCCCCTCCCAAAATTATTTTCTATATACACCCATGTTATGAGCACCAGCAACGAAGGCGATTCACCTGATTTTCACTATTGATGAGCATTAAGTGTATGGAAAGTGTAAAAAGAAGAGTAAACTCAGATTTTTCCCTGTTCTATTTAGCAGGAAGAGTGGAAAGCAACTGCCGGGCAATGTGCTTTAAAAATAATTGAATCATATTTTACAATTTTTGTCAAAATTATGTTAAAAAAATATAAATACTTAGTATAATATTTTTAAGAATATGGATTTACTAACATGCAAGTGCTATAGCCAACCCCCCATCTCATCGGGAATCGGGATAGAAAATCATCCAGTGCAGCAGCTAACTGCAGTGGAGAGAGGAGCTTCTGTACTGTGCATTGCAGCTTCATATTTTCAAGTTTGATGGAATTGAGATGATTGTTAGGCACGTTATAAAGTCAGCTCATTTTGAAGGGATGGCCATTGATTAGGAACCCTGACCATCAACTGATCAACTATTCAGTTAATTCAATAAACATTTCAATTTGCATTGAAATGGTTACGCCATCATTGCCATTTATATAGTTTCATGTTTGAAAACTTTAAAGGCCTTCCTTAGTTTTCTGTTCATTCTTTGTTTCCCTTTCTTATTTGATTGGTGAGTATTTGTCCGAAAGATCATTAAGAGTGAGTGCAACACACATCATTTTTTTCTGCCTACCAACAAGCAGACATGAAGTGGCAGAAAAAGCTAGAGAAGTGATTAGTTAAATGTAGCACTCACAATCAGACCAACCATAACATTGCTGAGGGAGAAGCCGAACCACAGAAAACCAGAATGAAATTTTAATATTTCAGTGGTCAATTTAATATATATTGTGTATATATCAATATATTATAGAAAATAAATCACTATTCAATTTTACAACACACTTTGATATGTTGTAAGATTTTATTTGATTTTAAAAGTTTTGTTTTTAATATTAACTATTTTAAAAACAGTTCAAGGTTATAATATTTGAAGACATTGCTTCAAAAGTCCATGCTAACATGTTTTTACTCTATTAATGGAATTTTAATATTTTATTAAAAGAGTAAATTTCTTGAAAATGTATCATTCATAAACAGGCAAAATCTGCACTTCTGTAAAAAAGTAGTCTTCTTAGTCAAAAAGTATCCACCTATTATTATAATTGCTTCATTATGCGTATTCAATTCAATGAGAATAATGTAAATTGTATTAAAAAAATATTCTGATTCATTTTATGTCAAGTATTATTGGTAATATGAAAAAGAAAGATGAAAGGGGTCTCCCGTGGTGTAGTGGCTAGCGCCTTAGATTCATAAGTGGGAGATGGTGGTTTCGATCCCCACCGGCGGCAGGAATTTTCTCATCCCACGGCTCGTTGGTAAAATTCCTCGCAGCACCCTGGATGCCGGCGCTAATGGCCCAGATTTGTCGAAGCGCATTAAAAAAAAAAAAAAAAAAATTAGACAAAGAACAATTAGAGGGGTTTTATATTTGTCTAGATCAGAATTGTGCCATTGAGACTAAATAGTTGAGGACACAAGCATGGCCCTATTTTGAAAAAGGACTGAAATATTCTTGGGTCTATATTATTTGAGGTTTCTGTTGCTTTATTGTTTTCTTCAAATACAGGTACAGTAGAACTAGGATAATTTGAACCCCTAGGGACTGATGAAAAAGTTCGAATTATCCAAAATTCAAATTACAAAAGTTTTTAAAGATTAAGGGCTAAAAAATCGAACTTCATATTTTCAAACAGTTTTTAATTAAAACAAAAAACAACATAAATTTTATTTAATGAAAACCAAAAATTGCACAAATTGATGATTAAGTACATAAGTAATAAACAATTCTCCAAAAAAGTAAAGCATAAGTCAATTGTTTTTGAAAAAAGCCTGAAATAGTTGTTTGCTTCTTTGATTGACGCCTGTAGAAAATCACAGAAGATTTTAAAACATTTAATGATTTAAAAAGATTCTCACTGACATCATTTTACTTTCTATAAATCGTCTTAATTCCTTTATATACAACAGAGATTTGACTGGACTCGGAACGGGCGTTTCCTGGGTTACTGTAGATTCATCTTCATCACCTGATTCATCCTCTTCATCATCATGCTTCTGAGAAGCTGCGAATCTCTTCCAGAACATCGGCGATTATTTCGGCTTCAGTTAAATCACAGTACACTGAGAAATGGGAATGACGTCTACCCATCCGTCCACTGGTTGATTCTAACCAGTGGATCCGTTTCGTTTGATTTTAAAAATGAAGCTTTTTAAATGCAGTTACTCAAGGGGGGAATATTTTGACAAGATTTAAAATCAGCCGCCTCTGTACACTTCCCATTGGAGGTTCATATATATATATATATATATATATATATATATATATATATATATATATATATATATATATGAAATTATAATAATTTTAACTAAAGAAAGAATAATACAAAAGAATGGAAAATGAGAGAAAACAAACTTCTAGATATGGGCTTAAAAACCATACAGGTTTCAAGGGGAATTCATGGATATAACCTATGAAATACTGTCAGGAGAAGGAAGGTTGTAGGTACTTGGAAATCGGTGCAGAGTTTGGTAAGATGTCACTAACCCTCCTGAATGCTGAATATAATAAATTTGTATGACAATGATCCTGTAGGTTCATCTAAGCTATTTGAGTATAGTTATTAGATTCTAATATTTAAATATGTAAATTTCTACTCTTTTCTATAGCCAAGTTTCAAGAGGCACTATAAAATAAAAGATTATTTTAATTTAATATATCAGAATTTAAGGTTAGATTGAGAAAAATTGGAAGTTTATAGCCACTTTAATTTTTCTACTTTCATTTTCAACACTACATTCCATTCAAGTTTGTTTCAATCAGTGCTTGGAGGTTAATACGATGGAGTTTTCAGCTATCAATAGCCTAGTCATTTCAATTTTTAATAGTTTGGCGAAAATTCATTGCATTCAAAATTTTCTGGAACTTCCTGTTGACATCTTTTAACAGGCCAGAAATAAGTGAGAAACTTAATAATTTTTAATTTTATCTACTCATCATTAATAATATTTTTATAAAAGATTGAAATTATAAGATTCATTTTAAAATTAAATGTTTCATCATTTCCAATCAGTTTCTCCATGCAAAAAGAGGTTGAAGATCGTTTTTTTTTATATTTCTAACGGATATTTAAAATTTTTGAAAAACTTAATTTGATATTAATCCTACTATAATAAGGGGTAATTATATTTCTAACCAACCCCCATACTCTTAATTAACATCTCCAAAATCAGTAATCTCTCTCTCTCTCACTCTCTCTCTCTCCCTCTCTCTCTCTCTCTCTCTCTCACTCTCTCTCTCACTCACTCTCTCTCTCTCTCTCTCTCTCTCTCTCTCTCTCTATATATATATATATATATATATATATATATATATATATATATATATATATGGGGTAGTAGAAAATGCCATGAAATAAAATTACCTAAAAGATCCCACTCCCCATTAGTGATAAAGCTGCTGATGTCCCCTCCAGTTTCGTCCTGAAGTTGCAAGTCCAACTGAAAATAAATTAACAGATACCTGCATAAAAAATAAAAAATGCGAAGTAATAATTTAAAAAAAAATTGCAATAGGACTGACATTTAGAAAACATGTTAAATTGATTTTGATCTAGAAATAAAAGGCTTCCTCACCTTACGTAAAGTACGTAAAGTTTACCATTATATAGATTATTATAAGATTTTTTATGAAATGTATTTTTTCATTAAGAATTGAAATCTCATGTGAATCTTTAATGAATAATCCATTTTTCTTATATGAAGGGTGGTAAAAAGTAATACTGTTTCCAAAATTTGGAAGATTGTTATCTGTCAAATAGTTTGGCCATTTTGTTCATTTATATATTCAGGTACAAAGTTCTTAATGCAGACGGAGAGTTAACAGTCCATGTCCTTTCATGTGTGAAAGGGTGAGGTAAAGAATCAACATTCATATCGAAAAATATGCGTCTCTTGTTAAATTGACATTAATGAAATCTAATATGGGCAGCTTTTAATTCATTAAGCCAATATCTGTTTACAATTTAATTTATGTTCTTTGTGTATCAATTGCCAATGGCATTAGCACTGTATAAATACAGTGCAAAGGATGTCTACCATTTTCATCAATGTTTACTTCATTTCAATCAGCATTCTTGTTTATTGTTTTTTTTTTTTTTTTTTAAATGCATATCGTCGTTGAAAGTTCACAACCGCGTAAGTCGATTTTTAGCGAGTTATTGGTATCTTTAGAATCCTTATTATCTCATATAATTTTTGTTAAATAGTTAATAGTATAGTCATAAATAGTTAATAAGCACACCCCCTTTTTTTATAAAGATTTCCCTTAAAAGAAATTATATCAATAAATATAATACATAATAATATCGAACAAACTTAAAGAAAAACTAAAAGATTTAAATAAATGTTTTTAAAAATTCATAACTCTAAGAGTGAACATAACTATGAAAACCCTAAAGGTAAATATACTTATCTTAATTGGCACTATAACACCTGCTTCTTACAATTTTAATGCCAAATGGCCATTTTTTAAAAATAATTAAAATTTCTCAATTTTTAATAAATACCCACAACAACCAGGTTTCCACAAATGTTTCCCTGAATGTTATGTATTGACACTGGGATTTATTTTATTATTGAATTAAAAAATGTGTATTAAAGGAAATTGAGATGAGCAGAATGCAATCTAAGCCAACAGATGAATGCTATTACACACAAGAATGTGCCTTGAAGTGGGACATTACTCCATAACCCCCATACTGTAGATGCTAACAGACACGTAACAAAGAATTCTTTTGAATGAGTCAAATTATCGATTTTTTTTCAAATTGTGATTATGGAAGTGATTGTCCAGTAGTTGTCAAATAAGTACTTGAGACTCCATGGAAGTAATGGAAGAGGCATAGAACAAAATAGATTCAGTCAGACCTTTCTCCAAAAACATAAATCAAATGGTTGTTCAAATTAACAAACATCTATTGATAGGCAAGCCTTTATATTAACAACATTTTTGGATAAAATATACTTCTAAAAAATGCAAATACTAGAAACAAATGGGTCTAACAGTACCCATATACCAAATCAAATATAAGAATCAACCTGTTATAATGATCGATATAGTTATCAAAATCTGTAAAAAAAATTTACTTTACAAGAAATTTAATAATCAACCTGTTGATGCGATGAATAATACTGGTAACAAACATTAATTCATCAAGAAATGTAAAAGTAATATTTAAATTGAAATATATAATTGACTAAATTAAAATATTACATATTAAGAAAACAAATATTACTTTAGTAGCTTAAATAAAAAAACTATCAATAATAATAACAAGTCGTGTCATAGCTTCTCAGTGAGACAAAGCGTTCCTTAAAGCTCTCGTTTTTACTATTTTACTAAAATTGGTGGTCAGTGGTCACATTTTCTTATGAAAATTGGCACACTGATGGACAATGTGTGAGTGCACACATCAGTGAAATATCGTTCACCCAGACATCACCGTTTACCTACAATCTGTAAGTAAAGTCATCAGTATTCACAGATTATTCAGCCCTCGCTACAAGTGGGCCTAGTGGTGACCCGCTCCTGGTGCATGTAGGAGCCCCTTCAGCGTGGGAAATACTTCATCCCGCCAGCACTGTCTCTTGAATGACAGCTGCCAGCTAGCCTGCTTGGCTCAGAGCGTAAGTACTCGACTCCTGGCCCACAGGCAGTTCGAATCTCCCAAGTTACCAATTCTTTTTATTATTATTAATATTTATTTTTATTAATTTTTATTAATTTTTTTTTGAAAAAAAAAATAAAAAAAATCACAATGTCTACTACGTTGGACAGTGAACAACAACTGACATTTATCGAATCTACATCAACACATGATGGGGAAAATTTCACGTTAGGGAGACGAAAACGCCTTCGTAAGAGGACATCAACCAACTTATCACCCAAAGCAAAACAACAAAGGGGGATAAAAATATCAGAAGAGAAAAATACTACAAAAGTCAATAAAACACCTCCAACCGAAATAGTGAGCCAGAAGCCACCGAACATATATGTTCGAAAAATTAATAATGATAAATCTTTCTGCGCCCGACTTCAAGCCACCGGTGAAAGATCTTTCACGTGCAGGGCTCGTTTCAATGACATAGTCGTTAGCTCAATTAATAGTGACGCCTATATGGCAATTATTAGATGTCTTAACGATATGGAAGCCGACTTCCATTGTTATCAGCTACCTGAAGAAAAGGCATACCGAGGAGTCATTCCTAACCTTCACCAATCCACACCTCCAGAAGATATCGTGGCAGAGCTTAGTGAGTTAGGGTACCATGCAAAAAGGGTAATAAATGTTCGTCACCCAACGACCAAAGTGCAACTCCCGCTCTTCTTTATGGACCTAGAGAAAACTGAGAAAAGCAAAGACATTTATAAAGAAAAATACCTACTCTACACCAAAATCTCAGTGGAGGAGCCTCGCCGTCGGAATCAATTGCTGCAGTGACATAAATGCCAGGAGTACAACCACACCAAGGGATACTGTAATCACGCACCTAAGTGTGATTGCCCAAAACCCATGGACGTACCAGCATCCTGCGCCAATTGCGGAGAGAGCCACCCTGCTAACTACAAAGGATGTAAGGTCTACAAAGGATGTGAGGCCTACATGTGCATCTCGTCAGAACCAGGTTCCGGCAACTACCGCTAAAGAGGATCGACCCACTCAGCAGCTGCAGCCCTTCTACATCATCCCTCACATCTAAACGTTGGCCAACCATCTCTTATGCCTCTCTTCCCTCCTCCAAGGAGAAGAAGGTGCAGGTAATTCCACATCCTAATCCCAACCCACAACAATAACCATCAACCACTTCCGCACATAAAAATCTGTTATAATCCACGTCTTCAACACCCCAACAGAATATTACAACAGATTACCCACCTAAATCTGCTAATGCTCCCCCAACCCCTGAAGCAGTTCCTCCCACTCCTACACCCCAAGTCCTCTTTATTTTGTTTTCCACATTTTTAAACAAATTGGAAACGTCATTAACCCCTCTTATCTCCCTCATGACCTCCCTAATATCAGGCATCCTTCCAAAGCTCCTTAAATGATATCCCCCAACCCCACTCCCCTCACCATAATACTATGGAATGCTAATGGACTTACTACACGACGACTAGAGCTCAAACTCCTACTCAAAGAAAAGAACATCGATATCGCATTAATAACAGAAACACACCTACTGACCACACAACACTTCTCAATCCCAGGATATGTGTGCTACAGGGCAGATCATCCCTCCGAGGCCAGGCATGGAGCAGCAGTAATGGTCACAAATTCGTTGGCTCTTTTTTCGCATTCCACTCTCTCAATAGATAGCATGCAGGTAAGCTCAATCTCTCTTTCCCTTTCTTCCAATAACATAATTGTTTCCGCAGCGACTTTTTCCCCGAACTTCACTATCTACCATCCAGAATTCTTCACTCTGTTCCAATCCTTCGGTCCTCGCTTCCTCATAGGGGCTGATTTCAATGCGAGACATCCCAGATGGGGAAGCCGTCTTACCAATCCTCGTGGCAGAATTCTGTACGACATCCTTCAATTCCAAAATTATGACACTATTTCCTGTGATTCTCCTACATACTGGCCAACCGATCTCTCTCGCACTCCTGACCTGGTCGACTTCTTCATCACTTCTGGCCCACGAATATCATACTCAGTTCAGTCACTGCTTGAACTTTCATCCGACCACTCAGCCGTCCTACTTGTCCTGAATACGTTTCCTCTGTCACGTTCCCGAATTCTCTCCCTTTCCCCAGGGCCTATGAACTGGGAGTTATTTCGTTCTCAACTATCTCAATCCATAAATCTCAATATACCTCTGAAATCCTCATCTGGTACCGATGTTCACGAAAGCGATACAAGACTGCGCCCTGAAATCATGCAGACCAAGATGACGTCTTCCGTATCGCCCGAAACCCCAGCTACTAGCCCACATCTTCAACCTCCTGTCTGCTAAGCGCCAAGCAAGGGCTCCCTGGCAGAGGTCCCGTTACCCATCTGACCACTCTAACTTCAATAGACTTACCCGACTCCTATAAAAAGCCTTATCCAAATTACGATTCGAATCATTCAATGACTACCTGCCATCACTCACCACCGAAGATAATCCCCTTTGGCAAGTCACCCGTAAAATCCTTAAATTTCCTACTGTTCCCCAACCTCTTCAGCGCAGGGACAGAAGTTGGGCCACAAGCGATGATGATAAGGCCGAACTATTTGCTTTCCATCTGGAATCCATTTTTCCTCCTTATCCTGAAACAAACACTTTCCAGGATGTAGAAATATTCGATCACCTTAACAGCCCTCTTCCTCTATCCCTTCCTCCTAAAGCATTCCATCCTGCAGAAATCAAATAAATTGCCAAACATCTTCCCTGTAGATGAAATTTGGTACAAAAATCTTTCGTCTAATTTAAAAGGTCAAGTTCGTTAACCAGCAGAATCCGCCCACCGGAACATGATTTTTGGAGCGAATGTCGCGCGAAAAAAAATCGTTCCGCTTACTTCATATGCTTGCCAGTACTCGTTTTATAGACTTCTTGACCTAGGAAAACGAATGAAACCATTTTTAAGGCGATAGCTTTAACCGTTTTCGAGAAAATGGGAAAAATAGTTGTTGGATAACGATTTTGGTTTGGGTACTTAGAATCATGGGATTCAGTTGAAACATTTTCTGCATGTTCGAATTCTATCAAAACAATTTAATGTTAGAGATATGGATTTCCAAGATATAGCTTTTCAACCGCCTAGCGGGGTCCTTCCCTTTTTAGAAATTTGGACCCAAAGTAATAAGAGATTCTATTTTAATCATTCTAAATGAGTCTAGGGATAAGAACGGAACCGGGCTATGATGATTCAGTTCCTGCGAGTCGGATTTTTGCATATAACGTCGATTCCAGAACACGTGGATACACCCTGATTGGAAGGAAATGTGTCACATTAGGGCCATTATCGACCCTCCAAGTTTGGTTTGAATCGGGTAAATATTCTTTGAAATATGACCGGATTGTTGAATCTTTAACAAAATTTTAAAGGTCCCCCTTAGACAAATTTAAAATACGTTTTTTTTTTTTTTTTTAAATCTTCCCAATAATTGAATATAGGGGTTTTTATTGAGAGGAGATCGTTGACCGTGGATGATTCAAGGTAGGAATTGTTGGGGTTCGGTCACTGCTACGTAATAAAACTACATTTTACCGTGAAAATGGTTTTATTGTTGCCGACGTTTCGGCTTGAGATTTAAGCCTTCATCAGGGCTGTAAAACAATTAGGGCAGATTTAATAATAACATCTATATATATATATATATATATATATATATATATATACACATATACACATACACATGTACATATATATATATACATATATATAGACTAGGGATATGAACGGAACCGCGCTAAGATGATGCAGTCCTGCGAGACGGACTTTTTTTTTATTTAAAAGCGGACAGCAGATTTGTTTTTAGCACATTAAAAACCCCTATTGCTACGTAATAAAACTACATTTTACCGTGGAAATGGTTTTATTGTTGCCGACGTTTCGGCTTGAGATTCAAGCCTTCATCAGGGCTGTAAAACAATTAGGATATCTAAATATATATATATATATATATATATATATATATATATATATATATATATATATAGGGGAAGGTGTTGTATCTCTGACCGTCTTGTACCTTTGACCACCGAGGCTGTCGCGGCACATAGAAACATTTTATAAATTTTGGTATAATCAGTGTTTAGTTCCTTCATTAGAGGGCTTGTGTAACCTACTTTGGATTATTCAAGTCAAAGAGGATTCTTGCAAAAAATACTTATCCTTTTCTATCATAAAAATGTAAGTTATTTATTGATGACGTTTTGCCTCATAATATTTTTGTATTAAGTCTTATTAGATGGAAATCATTTGACAAAGTAGCTATTACAATAAGAAACATGGTGTAGCTTCTGAAATTGATTTATCTTAACCCTAAAATTTTTAGCATGCTTTTTAATTTGCACTACCAGGGTGTTGTACCTCTGACCACGGCTAGTTCTTGTACCTTTGACCAGGTCAAAGGTACAACACACCCGAGTAATTTTTACATAATTCAACTTTTATGTTCTTCAGCTTCAATTTTTTTTTAAATTAATATTAATTGCTTCAATTGTTCAAAGAGTTTTAAAAATAATAAATTAAATAAGTTCAAACTGACTTTATTAATCCTCAGTGTAGCTGTTCGAACCTATCGCCCCTTATCGTTCCACTTGAAGATGTAAGACCTCATCAAAAAGCGGAGGCAAGGAAAATGTCAAATAGGGGCCGGCCTAAAGGGAAACCTCGTATCCTGACGGATATTCCTGAAAAGCTAATTATTGAAGGTGAAATAAAAACCAAAGCAACACCCTAAACGTAAGACACCACATACAAATAAAACCCCTTCCTAAAAAAGTGGTAAATAAAAAGAAAGTTATTCTAATGAGTGTTCAGATTCCGATACTGACACTGAAATTTCTTCAGGAGAAAGTGACGTTGATCTGTCTGATAAATGTCTTGAGTTATCGACTTAACCAGCAACAATTTGAACAATATGATTTGGAAAAAGGTAATTTTATACTTGTTGAAAACAAAAGTAAAAAGACTATTACATATTTAGTCGCAGAGATCTGTGGTATTAAATGTGCAATTTTTAAGATCCAATATTTGAAAAAACAAACTTTAAGTGACAAGTTTACGACAGAAGATGAAAATTTGTATGATATTGATGTTGAAGCATTGTGGCTTAACTTCCATACCCTACTATTGCTAGTGGATCTGCTTGACAGTTAAAACGATTATCGATTTGACTGGATTTTTCAGCATATTAAGCATAACATAATTTCAATAATAGCTTTTTATTATGCTTACATCCATGTCCTGAATTTATTAAACTTACAATTAATTATAATATTACTCAATACAATTTTTTTTCTGCACTGCTGTGTTGTTTTTACGTGGTCAGAGGTACAACACCCCATGGTCAAAGGTACAACTACATGTTGTACCTTTGAACACTGTACGATTATTTTTTTAAAAATTAATAAAAAATATTAAATGTAAAGTTAGAACCTTGAAAAAATTAAATATGATAAACAATAGAATACTATTTACAATGTATTGAGTAATATTATAATTAATTGTAAGTTTAATAAATTCAGGACATGGATGTAAGCATAATAAAAAGCTATTATTGAAATTATGTTATGCTTAATATGCTGAAAAATCCAGTCAAATCGATAATCGTTTTAACTGTCAAGCAGATCCACTAGCAATAGTAGGGTATGGAAGTTAAGCCACAATGCTTCAACATCAATATCATACAAATTTTCATCTTCTGTCGTAAACTTGTCACTTAAAGTTTGTTTTTTCAAATATTGGATCTTAAAAATTGCACATTTAATACCACAGATCTCTGCGACTAAATATGTAATAGTCTTTTTACTTTTGTTTTCAACAAGTATAAAATTACCTTTTTCCAAATCATATTGTTCAAATTGTTGCTGGTTAAGTCGATAACTCAAGACATTTATCAGACAGATCAACGTCACTTTCTCCTGAAGAAATTTCAGTGTCAGTATCGGAATCTGAACACTCATTAGAATAACTTTCTTTTTATTTACCACTTTTTTAGGAAGGGGTTTTATTTGTATGTGGTGTCTTACGTTTAGGGTGTTGCTTTGGTTTTTATTTCACCTTCAATAATTAGCTTTTCAGGAATATCCGTCAGGATACGAGGTTTCCCTTTAGGCCGGCCCCTATTTGACATTTTCCTTGCCTCCGCTTTTTGATGAGGTCTTACATCTTCAAGTGGAACGATGATGATGCAGTTCCTGCGAGTCGGACATTTTTATAGTTTCTTGGCTTATTTGACTAAAATACATATTTTACTGATAAATGCAATTTAGAAGAAAAACAACCAATTAAAAAGTGAGATAAACAAAGAGAAGAACCCTTTCGAAACAACAAAACAAACACTTTTTAAATTTTAAGTGCTTATATCTCTGATTGACGTTGCCCCCTTCGAATATTGCTTCAGGACCTTTTAGCGCGGTTCCTCCCTCCCCCATAGGGAGGAACCCCGCTTATAAGGTTGATCTGATGACGCAGAATCTGATTTTGCGTTTCAGAACCCCTAGAGACCGAAAATGATGGTGGTTAAAATTTGTATATATATATATATATATATATATATATATATATATATATACATATATATATATATATATATATATACATATATATTTGTCTGTTGCTCTCTAGGTCGAAGACGAATGGTCGGATTTTGATGAAATTTGGTACAAAAATCTTTCGTCTAATTTGAAAGGTCAAGTTCGTTAACCAGCAGAATCCGCCCACTGGAAGTTGGCGTTTGGGGCGAAATTCGCACAAAAAAAAATCGTCCAGAAAGTATCTGTTGGACGATTTTTTTTTTAATAATAAAATATTATTTTATGTTTGATTGCATAAGTTGGTGAATTATTTACGCGTAATTTAATAAACAGTGGAAACAAAAAACAAAAATATGGTCTGACAAGGCTGTTCTAAATTTAATTAGCTTTCATTTTAAAAAGTCCGATTCGCAGGAACTGCGTCATCTTAGCGCGGTTCCGTTCTTATCTCTAGTGTTTATGAAGGCATAGAATAGAAACAGTTATTACTTTGTTTAGATCAATAGCGAAACACCTATCCAAATGAAATCTCAAACAAACCAGTCTTGAAAGGTCTTGATTTACAATCTTACCTGTATGTGTCAGCTATCCCATAAGTCGGGCAGAAAGGCCTCCGCTCAGAGGCATTTGGAAAGCCTTGGGATCTCTCTCTTTGAACGCTACATTTTTAACAATAAATTGATCTTCTTATTTTACTTAATCTGTTTTATTGTCAAATACATTATCCGAGTATGAGGAATTTAAAAATAACAAGGAATAAAACAGTCAAAAAGAACCGCTCGAATAAACGAAATCAATTACTTTAAAGTTTTAAGCACTTATTTCTCCGATTGACATCGCCTAATTAAAACTTTCTTTAGAACCTTTTTTGTATAGCATTTAGTAAGTTTTCGAATGGTAACCTTCTGCTTCCCAAGATTGTCAACGGTTTTCGAGATACTAACGAAAGTATACAAAGTTACCAAAACTTTTCTTGTCTGTTAATAAAATATTTTATTCTAACCCTTTCTTTACTCCAAACATAACCAAAATTTCAACATATTAGTGTTGATGAAATTCAAACATGCAGAAAATGTTTCAACTGAATCCCATAATTCTAAGTACCAAAATCAAAGACAAAAAGAACAGTTCGAATAAGAGAAATCAATTCCTTTAAAGGTTTAAGCACTTTTTTCTCCGATTTACATCGCCTAATCAAAACTTTCATTAGAACCATTCTTGTAGAGCATTTAGTAAGCTTTCTAATGGTAATCTTCCGTTTCCCAAGATTCTCAACCTTTTTCGAAATATTAAGGAAAGTATACAAAGTTACCAACATTTTTTATGTCTGTGAATAAAATATTTTATTCTAACCCTTCCTTAACTCCAAACGTAACAAAAATGTCAACATATTAGTTTTAATGAAAGTAGAACATGCAGAAAATGTTTCAACTGAATCCCATGATTCTAAGTACCCAAACCAAAAACGGTATTCAAAAACTATTTTTCCAATTTTCTCGAAAACTGTTAAAGCTATCGCCTTGAAAATGGTTTCATTCGTTTTCCTAGCCCAAGAAGCCTATAAAACGAGTACTTACAAGCTTATGAACTCAAAAACGTAAGCGTTACGATTTTTTTTGCGCGAATTTCGCCCCAAACGCCATCTTCCAGTAGGCGGATTCTGCTGGTTAACGAACTTGACCTTTCAAATTGGAAGACGGATTTGTGTACCAAATTTCATCACAATCGGACCATTAGGGAAGCCAGAAATGAGCGAACAGACAAATATATATATATATATATATATATATATATATATATATATATATAAATATATACATATATATATATATATACAAATTTGAACCACCGTTATTTTCGGTCTCTAGGGGTTCTGAAACGCGAAATTTTTTAGTCGGCACTTCCGGATTGTTTCATTGTATCAACCCTATAAGCGGGGTTCCTCCCTATGGGGGAGGGAGGAACCGCGCTAAAACAAAATACATTCAAATGGGTTAAGATTTGGAGGCTGTAGCCTTTTTGAAACACGAAAAGTAGTTTGGCCCCACTGTGCGGTGGCAGGAATTTTTCATCCCACGGCTCGTTGGGAAAATTCCTCGCTGCACCATGGATGTCGGCACTAATGGCCTAGATGTCAAGACGCCGTAAAAAACAAAATAACTAAAAAAAAAATCGTCCAACACAAAAATAATTACTACGAAATTCTAATGATTAGGTGAGTTCTATTGCTTTAAATTTATTATTTTAATGCCTTAATAAAGTAATTGAATTTGATTTTTAGGTGGAGCAAAAAGTTTAAGAAATGTTTATTAAGTTTTACGGAAGCATAGACTACGTTGATCATAAACTTTTCTGAAAACTTCAAAAACAAAAGTGTGTTTTGCTCCATTCCTATTGACATTTTAGGCATTTAAAGGTACTTTTTGGAAAGAAAATGTAATCCTCTAGAACGTTTATATCAACTACTTTTTTCATTACTGCTATACTTTCTACGTTATTAGCAGAAAAGTGACAAAAACAAGGGTTTTATCGGTTTTTGGCTACTTGTTACTTATTGTTGCGCTTTAGCGAAAAAATGACCGATATAAAATCGACCTAAAATTCAATTGTCTACAATAATCCGTCATAAAAATAACCCCTTTCCATTGGAGATTCCAGAGTTAGGGTCGCTGGAGAAGAACTGGAGAAAGTTGAGGGGTCGTGCATTAGGTCCAATGAAAGTTCATTCGACCACGTTATTTCACCTTGGTTTCCCACCAAGTTTCGTTCTTAAATTTCAAAAATTGTGGAAAAAAGGGGGGGTGTCAATCGAGTTTTTAACACCCTTTATATATAACCGGAACCGCGCTAAAAGGTTCTAAACACATTTTTGATTAGGCGATGCCAATCGGAGAAATAAGTGCTTAAAACTTCAAACACGTTTGTTTTGTTCTTTTGAACGAGTTTTTGTCGTAGTTTAAATCACTTTTTTAATTTTTAGTTAAAATTAACTAGTTCCCTTAGTTTTTTATTGCTTTTATTTTTGTCATTGCTTCTGTTAGGAAAATGTATTTGTCTGTAAAACAGGATACGTAAAATGAGAATGAATTTACTGTTGTTAGAAATAGATGAGTTAGAAAAATAAGGGCACCTTTGCATACATTCCTAGCAAAATAAAAATTTGCATGAATGTTAGGGACACCATTATAATGGATTTTTTTTTTAAACTCGTTTCCTCCTTCTCTCCATAGATAGGAAACCTGATTCTGACGTCGACCAAATGACGTAATCCGAAGGTGCCGACTAAAAGATTTGACGTTTTAGAACTCGTAGATGACGAAAGTAGAGGTGGTTCAAATAGAAATATAGTTTTGAGTAATTAAATTAATTTTTGTATGAAAAGTCCAGTAGTTAAAATTATAACTTGGAAGAAATTGGAAAATATGTATTAAATAGAACTCATTGAACCATTTACAGAGAACTCTATTATAACATTTCTTAAAGAAAAGGATAGCAGATTATTTATTTATTTTATTTTAAGGGTTTCACATCTATGGCGATAAGCTATTGGATAGCAGATTACCCCAGGACTAAGATATAGCAGATTTCCATTTGCTGGAAAGGCCGATGTAGTTTGATGTATGACATGCCCGCCCTTCGTTACCTGCTCTTCCAAAGCGCAGCCTAATCGTCCAGTTTTGCTTGAAGATCTGAATTCTTTTTTTCCCCTCCTAGCCGAGTCCCAACCATCCTTTGACTTCGCGTCACATCAATGGCTCAATCTTCATCTCATTAAGTATTTCTGTTCGCTCTCTAGCATTTATCCCCACTTATATGTTATTTCCTCATCTCTTACAGTCCACTTATGCTATAAATCCGGAACCAGTATCTTTGACGTCTTATCTATACAATTTAGGCATCTAAGCCACTTCAGGGAAGTGTTAAAAATGTACTGACTTCACTTTCCCTACGTGAAAAAAATTCTATTCCCGATCCTAAATCCTAAATCCCATCAGGGGCTATAGTAGCCCAGTTTCACCCGACTGGACTTTTGTAATTAGTCGTAGGGAGACTGCCTATGGTGAAATTCTAATCTAAATCGTTTTTACTCAGCTAATAAAGGATTCGTTACTTTTATGAAAATAACGTTTGATTCCAGTATTATCAATTTTTAAAAAGAGAAAGCTGTTCCAGAAGATTTTATTTCTGTTTTTCATTTTCTTCGACAACCGTTATAAATATGACATTGGAAATAGTTTCTTTCGATTCATCACGCCCAATTACTTATAAAACGCGTAAATGGAAGTTACTTAAAAACAACCGTAAATAGACGGGTTTACTCCCTACGGAGAGAGGGATGAAACGCGCTATAAGTTTCGCGGCAAATGCCGGGCTATCATTGACGGAAAATAATTGCTTCCAAGAAACATGAAAAGTAATTACGAAAGAAAAGTCATTCCTAACACGAGATATACACTGTTATTGGATATAGATTTGCTGGATTGCTTACAAACAGATTGGAGAGTGACAAACGGTTTCCGACTAGGAGTCATCAAGACGGGTGGGAGGATGGACAGCTAACACGGGCAAGGCTCTGAATCGACACCTTCCGCCCTCCAATTACTTGAGGAAGATTGATGGTGAAATCTGCTCTAAGAAAGAATTTTTTGGAAGCTGGAGTCAGAGCAAAACAATTTTTAAGCGGGTCATGAACACGTTTTTAGAGAAATATTTGCTCATGATATTAGTAAACAGATAAAATGTTATTGAAGATGTAACGGGAAGACCAATGTAAATACTGTCAAATTAGTCAAAGAACAAAGTAAAAAACTGTAGCAGTTCATACCTTACGGAAAAAACACTTTGGGGAAAATGAGTAATGTGCGTCACCCGCGCGGGGTCCACTGTGTCCGTTGTGGTGCGTCCGGTTAGCGTTGTGGGGACTTGGATGCCGGCCTGGAGGGTGTGGATGGCCTGGTCCAACCATGCACACCCTCAGCCCCAGGCCTGGCCACCAGATTCTTGATGGACAGATGGCAAACCTTGTCCCTGCAGCGCGGCTGGTGGCGCCGCGGCGGGCTCGGGGTCGGGCGTGGGGGCGTTCCTACTCCTTACCTCCCTCCAACGCCAGATTTCTTATATTGTTTTCAATTAATTTTCAAAATTAAAAAAAAAAAAAAATTGAATCCAGGCGCTGGTAACCTAGACGTTAAGCGCTTTTAAAAAAAATAATAATGAACAAAAAAACTTTGGGGAAATCTGAATGATTGAGAATAGCAATATTTACCAGAACATGTAAGTTCCAGAAACCGAACCACCACTTCATTTCGTACCAATATCGGCCGCTCAGCCACGTATAAAAAATGCCGTTTATAAGTTGAGTTGTCCCTTTTTACTTTAATATAACTTATAACCTCGTTAAATATTGCTGGAATCTCAGGTTGCACTTCTCTCATTCCAGGATGCGACAGCACTGTATTCGATTCTGTCTAACCATATATATATATATATATATATATATATACATATATATATATATATATATATATATATATATATATATATATATATAGAGGGGCAGCTACTATAGAGGTATCTGATTCATGACCATACGGCACACTAGAGAGAGAGTGTGTTCTGTACTATGCTCCGGCCGCCTGATTTTCCCCTTGGTTGATTCGACTGCCTAGAGTCATTAGCACCCAAGGTACCCATTATTAAATTAATTAAAGGGGGGTTGGCTTAGTGGGGGAGGCTGAATTCAACCACTGAACGAAGACACTAGAAGAAAAAAATCTTTAGTGCTTGCTCGGGATTTGAACTCAGGCCTCCAGCTTATTAGTCCAGTGCTCTACCACTGAGCTAACCTCGCCCCTATATATATATATATATATATATATATATATATATATATATATATATATATAACCTAAGTCATGTGAGCTCGTTTTCATATCATCCCTAGTCTCATTTGAAATGCTTTGAATAGTACTCCTAAATTTTGTAACTTCTTGGTATTTTTGCTGGAAACGTCATTTCAGTGTTAAACAGGTGTAAATATACTTAAATTTACGTGCAAGAATCACTCCTCGCCACGGATATGGCGATGATTACCCAGTCTCTCTGCTTTTTGGCTTCTTTTGGAAAATAAGGACAGCAATGTCACAAACATAAAAAAAATAATTTCGGTCTCATTCCGATATTGAAACGGAAACAACAAAAGAAAGTAAAAAGCATCGTTTTATCAAAGAAATCTTCAAAGGAGTCGAAAGTTCTTTTATTTCTTGTGTATTGTGACAGATTGAATTGTCACGTATAATATTTTACGTTCTCCATTATTTCAGATATTAAGGATATCACGGAATAGTTGGGATCCGTTTAAGAGAAACGTCAAATTTTTAGAAAAATCTATATTTCGAACATGCACTTTTCAGCTAAAAAAATAAATATCCATAATTACAAACGAGAATTATCAAAACAGTCCAAAAAAATAGGCGACAGATGGCAAGGGTACCCTTACCTGGAAATGTTGGTTCAACTGAGGAAAAAATGTAAATGCGTAACACGTAACGTGTCCACGCACGTCAGCAAAAATCTATGTCTTTTGATATATGCCAAGCTTTTTATCTGAACGATATACGTTAATATACAATAACTTATATATGAATGAATGATTGCATGAATATAGCCTTTATTAACAAAATTGTCATAGTAAATAAATAAAATTGATTAATAAACGAATAACTTTGCCTCTGATAAATAAATAATACTATAATACATTGTTAATATTTTCATGTAATCTGATGTAACTGTTATGTAGGGCTTCCAAGATTTAATAATAATAATAATAAGTAATAGTAACTTATATATAATATACACAAATTAAGCTTTTTTAGGTATTTATAGAAGTTTAAAATAAATTTATAATGAGCGACGCACAATGGAGTATTTGCCCTGAAATGCTAGTCAAAAGTCCATTTTGTAAAAGTGAACTTAGACGAAAAGGGATTACTTCTAAAAATAGTTGACTAGTTTGTAAACAACATGTAGGACTAATCCCTGTACTTGGAGACGACCATGAGGTAACCCAGCGAGCGTTAAATTTCTTGAGTGCTACAGATCTCTATTATAAAATATAATTACTTTAATTACGGATAAATATATAATGTGATTTGGACACATGTAATGTTCTGTTTAACTCAGGATTTCTATATCTATGTATTTGTATTTGTGCGTTCATGCATGAGCATTTGTGAAAATATATATGTTTTATAATTACAGTTTATTAACTTTTTGTTTCTGATATACTTGTGTGTGTGTGTGTATGTGTGTGTGTACATGTATGTGTGTGCGTGAGTCTACATGTGTATATGTATGTGTGTGTGTGTGTATGTATGTACACATATAATGCATGTGTTCGTTTGTGTAAGTGTATGTATATAAGCGGGTCTATGTACGAAAATAATTTTTGTTGTATTACCTGATTGCTGCATTGAATTTACACTTTGTTAATTATTACATGCCATTAAATTAAATAGGCAACAATGACCCGTGTGGTTAAATTGCCTTTAAAAACCAAATAAAAAAAATAAAAAAAAATCCTTGTCCTGACATTGCCTGTAAGCCTGGCGTACCACAACAAAGTCTCCAGTTTTTAATAGGACACTGACTTGTTAACTCTCCTCCGTATATTTATCTGTGTAAAAAATGTTTTCTCTAGTTTGGAATTTTTATTGCAATTTTGGTTATGGATCACTCTGAAGAAGGTAAACGAGAGTACATTTATTGCTTTTTAGCAATAATTAGGCCATTTGTTAATTAGTTTGACCACATAAAAAAATATAAAATCTTTTGGCCTTTTTAACGTAAAAAAAAGAACCTTAATTATAAATAACAACTAGATGTGCTAATGGCCTCAGCAGCCGATGCACAAAATGCATGCTGTATTCTACACAAATGCAATTCTGAAGGTAATCCGTAAACTCGTGATATAATAAAGGATATAAGCAGCACCCCATCCCATGCAAATAAATACCAGGATGCTAATTAAAAATTGACATTACTTTCTTAGTGATTTCAAGAAAGTGGTGTATGTGTAGGCGTGTGAGTTTGTGCGTGCGTGCGAGTGGGTGGGTGAGTGTGTGTAGGCGTGTCTGCGTGTGTGATCAAAGAAAATGAATTAAACATGAGAAATATGTTTGGGTAAGAATATAAGTCCTGTACCCCACTGTGCGACGTGCACAGGGGTTCTGTCCTGCTACCTGTTTCTGGAAAGTTGCCGCCCTTACCTCCTAGTCCCTCGCCACCAAACTCATTTGACTGTTTAATGAATTAAAAAAACAAACAAAAAAAAAAACAATTAAAAACTGATTAATAGAAAAAAAAACAGTTCTAAAGAACGAAATCAACTCCAGTATAGAAGCAGAAAATATTCACATGAAATCTTCGTATTCCGCTCGGAAAGCTCTATTTCTAACTACAAAAAATTGTTTCTAATTTTCGGTATCCTGTTTTATTGAAAAAGAACATTTTCCTACTATAAGCAATTACAAAAATAACAAGTAATGAATTTTCTCATCTCAGGGCTCGCTGAGAAAATTCCTGGCTGCACCCTGGATGTCGGCGCTAATGGCCAAGATTTGTCGATGCGCCATAAAAAATAAAATAAAAAACAAGCAATGAAAAAAAGACTAAGGGAAACAGACAAATGACCTTTCAAATAAACGGAATCAATTACTTCAAAGTTTTAAGGACTTATTTCTCCAAATACAACTGTCCCATAGAAAATGATCTCAGAACGTTTTTCGTAGAGAATTTAGTAAGCTTCCGAATGGCCAAGAAAAAAAAAACAAAAAAAAAAACACACATACTAATTTGAACCACCGTTATTTTCGTGATCTATGTTCTGAAACGTGACATTTTCTAATCATTGCACCAACCCCGTAAAAGGACGTCGATCGTAGGGACTAAAGGTTAACGCGCACTGGTCCGCATCGGACGGAGCATACGCACGCATCGGATCGATCGGATTTTTCGAATCCGATTAGTAGACTGGTTTCAATGGGTCTGCGCACATATCCGCATCTTACGGACATAGGCAATGCCGACGAGAGTCCAAGAAGGGGCAAGGATTCCGAATCATCCGTACGCAGTGTCGCAGACTCAGGAATTCTGGAAATATTCGCGCTCCCTCCTTCTTCTCGGTACGCATCTGATCGTTATCTTCAGTCTATTGTTAACAACTGTTCTTACTACGCCTACATTCTTACTTGAGATGGATGCAGCTGAATTAATTGTGGCCGTGGAGGAGTATGAAGAATTATATAATTTGAGAATACCTCACTACTGTAATCAAAAACGCAGGGACAATATTTGGAAAGAGATAGGAAGGAGGATGAACAAGCCCAGTAAGTACTTATAGGTAATAAAAGAAATTGTTTGAAGTACCTTCATCGCTAAATTGAGGCCATAAATGTTATCAGACTATTTTAAGATCTACCAATGAATTGTAGATAAAATATTAAGATTCATTGTTTACGTTACAAATAAATCCGATCCGCCCGTTGCGGATGCTCCGTACCTGTGCGCGCATTCGTAGAAATAAATCCAATCCGTCCGTTGCGGATAATCCGTCGGATGCGGACCAGTGCGCGTCTACCTTAAGATCGAGGAATCTTTCAGCATAAAGGCAAGCGGTCGCTGAACTGTTCATTCGGCATTCACCTAGCACCAAAACCATTTGGACAAAGTCATAGTAATCACTAGGGAATGGATGTTATTGTATTTACAGATTTTTTTCTCATTCGTAAATCGTAAGTGTTGATTTAATTCTGTACGTTTTAAGTGGCTTTAATAAGTTATTTATTTTACATATTTTGCCCAAACTCCATATTTCTTCATATTCTTCTATAAATACATATTTTTGCTACATATTTTGCTATTCTTTTTATTTTGTAATTGAGGAAATAAAGGGGAAATCGAGAAAGAAAATAA
Organism: Gonocerus acuteangulatus; assembly: GCA_946811695.1. Taxonomy (NCBI): domain Eukaryota; kingdom Metazoa; phylum Arthropoda; class Insecta; order Hemiptera; family Coreidae; genus Gonocerus; species Gonocerus acuteangulatus. The sequence goes on from OX328132.1 coordinate 77,082,646, forward strand.
TACTTTACCCACTGAGTCTAGGTCGCTGTGTCTTTTCTAATTGCAAAACGCAAAGGTGGGTATACATATACTATATCAAGACTAGATCTAAAACGCATGGTGTTTGTGGACAGCATTGCAATCATACAGGGAGTAATAGAGAAAATCCAGGTTTTAGAAGGAGATACTGGGAAGAAATTAAAAAGAAAATTAAAAGACTCTCTAGAAAAGATCTTGGGTGGAAAAATATCCAGATTATTGGAGACATAATTGGCAAAACAAAAAGTAGACGTTTAACAGTTGATATGAATTACATGGAGATTGCAGCCTTCAAATACACACCAGTCATTCAGTAGATATTGAGAGATCATTCAGTCGCTTCAAAAATATACTGGGATGAGACCGGTGCCATTTAACGTTTGACAAGCAAATCTCCCCCAACCCCATTCGCAACTCTAGACTGAAACGCAAGTGGCCTCGAGACTAACTCTAGAAGATGTATATCTGTGAAATAAAAAGCATAGCCGTCTAGTGGGTACTACATACAACTGTGCGACATCCCACCTCATGTACAGGGTGTTACAAAAATAATGGTCGTCCGTTGGCCAGATGATTCCCCCCGCAAGACCCCCATATTGACCCCCATATTCCAGATGAGACCCCCATATTGACCCCCGCAAAATTGACCTTGAAATGTTATTCAAGGTCAAATTTTTTTATTCCATATTTTGAATCTACGAGTCATGAGGAAGCAAAAAGTCAACTGCACCATAGGTCAGAAATGACTCCTTATGGTCAAAATGACCATTAACAGCGTATACATGTGCCATTCCATTCCAATCGATAAATGGTGGCCGATTTTGATATATATTTTTTTTTTTACATGTTCTACTAACACTGCCTTACGCAAAAATACATCTTTTGATTTTTTTAAAAAGCATCTTCTAGTATAAAAAATTATAACTATATTGAAAAACGGCCCTCTCAGCGGCATTCATTGAAGAACCATAACTCATATTTTACAATTGACAGAAATGCCTTCATGAGGTTATTCTAGAAGCTTATCAGGAGCTCTTCGCCATAAGCTTTCAATCAATAGTTGAAATTACTCATTAAGGATTTCACTGGTCATGTATGGATTTCATAAACCAGCCAGTCCTCGACACCCTCACCGAAAAGAGGATAGAATAATTGCCCACGCCCCTGGGTCTATTCTCTATTCTGGGAAAGACTCGAGGACTGGCTGGTTTATGAAATTCATACACGACCTGTGAAATCCCTAATGAGAAATTTCAGCGATTGGTTGAAAGCTTATGGCAAAGAGCTCTTGATAAGCATCTAGAATAACCTCATGAAGGATTTTTTTCTCAATTGTAAAATATGAGTTATGGTTCTCCAATGAATGCCACTGAGAGGGCCGTTTTTCTATAAATAGACCACTATATAGGCCACTATTTTTCGATTGGAATGGAATGACACGTATACGCTGTCCATGGTCATTTCTGACCTATGACTTTTTTCTTCCTCATGACTCGTAGATTCGATATCTGTAATAAAAAAAGTTGACCTTGAATAACATTTGTCAATATGGGGGTTATTTTTTCCGAACTCGTATTGGAGAATCATCTGGCCAACGGATGACCATTATTTTTCTGAAACCCTGTACATTCATGTCAATGTAATCTTTCAATAATATGATAGAAATTTATCTGATGAATTCTTGTAAATTCAAAATAAATAAATCACAAAAATTATCTTTAATTGAGAAGAGATCGTTGACCGTTGAGATAGCCAAGCTAGAGATTGTCGGGGGGTTCGGCTAAAATAGGTAATAAAACTAAATTTTTATATAAAAACGGGGTTTTATTGCCAACGTTTTGGCTTGAATTTTACCTCTTCGCCAGGACCATGAGAGGAGGAATAAACGATTCCTTTGGAAGTCACTACATCACTACGAATCAGTTCTTCCCCTCCTTATGGCTCTGATAAAGTCTTCGAATAAAAGCGGAAACGCTGGCAATAAAATCTAATTTTTATATAAAAATGTATTTTTATTAACTATTGTGTCCGAACCCCAACAATCTCCACCTTGGTAAAATTACTTGATTTTTTTTAGATGTCATCAATTAATTTAGTTAATAATATCTACTTTAATTTATAAAAATTAAGCAAAGTTTAAATTAAACAGATTTTTTTAAAATTATTTCTTTTGGAACACAGATTTCAAAGATTATTCGAGCGGGACCTTTTATCCGCTCCATTGCTGGAAGATGACAACCTTCTCCAGGCTAGAATCGGTTCTCCAGGATACACGCTAACTATCTAGCCAACCTCAGGTTGTCAAAATAATATACTTATTGATGGTTTTACCTGAAACCCGTCGTAGGTCCAGCTGCCAAACTTCATCTCGCAGCGCTGATCGTCAAAGGGAAACCACGTAATGTCGATCTTACAGGTGCTCTTAAAGATCCCTGGCGGTACGTAGAGGCAGCTCCCGTTGTTCCTCACCACGACGTTCGTCGGGTACGTACCGTCGAACCCTTCATCCGCACTGGAAAGAAGGAAAACAAAATTAATGATTTGCACCAATAGATAATGATATAAAAAAATAGTAAGTTGTTGATACGCCAACAAAATAAAGTAGAATAAAACTATATTTACTTTTTCTGATTAGATCGTTGACTGTTCAGGTTGCCAAGGTGGAGATTGTTGGGGTACAGTCATAAAAGTTAATAGACCTACATTTATATATATATATATATATATATATATATATATATATATATATATTGGGCGCTTCGACATAAATATTAGCCATTAGCGCCGACATCCAGGGTGCAGCCAGGAATTTTCTCAGCGACCCCTGAGTTGAGGAAATTCCTGCCGTCCAATGGACAAAAATCTAATTTTTCTTATATTTAATTTTTAATCCTCTAGCTAAGTTTAGAAACTATTAAAGGAACTAAAATCGTATAAAACTAATAAATATTAGTTTTATTTTGATCAACAAACAAATTAGCTGTATTATAAACAAGGCTTTAAAACCTGCTTTATACCAACAATCAGTTTGAACCTCTGCCGTTGAAGATAGGAAAGTGTTTTTATTAAGTCATCCGAAGGAAATTACGCCAAAACTATTCCTTTTTTACCTGATATAATTGATTACGGGTAATTATTTATCCTGAATTATTCTTCATTAATCTTTGACATATATGTACCACCAAATGAAAATTTCGGGGGGGGGACGCAGTCCCTCTCAGCCCACCCCCTCCTTATATACGCCCATGGTCCCTAGTGTCATTTGGGAAGATTGAAATAGAAACCGTTATTATTTTGGTTCAACCTTTCCTGGATACCTGGAATCTCACCCACCACTGGTTGGCCAACCCCACTACTACAAATAGTTACTTCAAATATCAAAACAAATATCAAAATGTTTCTAATTTCCTTGATTTCTTCTACAGTAATACTAATTCTATAAATAAATACAATTAAAAAAAACAAAAACCCATTAAAATGTGAGCTAAACAACTACGAAAACCCGGTCAAAAAAACAAAACAAACACATTTGAAGATTTAATCACTTATTTCTCCGATTGACAATGCCTAATCAAAGATTTCTTTAGAATCTTTTTTGTAGATAATTTAGTAAGCTTTCTAATGGTAACCTTCCGCTTACCAATATTCTCAACCGTTTTCGAGATATTAGGGAAAGTATACAAAGTTACCAAAACTTTTCATGTCTGTTAATAAAATATTTGATTCTAACCCTTCCTTTACTCCAAACGTAACCAAAATTTCAACATATTAGTTTTGATGAAAGTTGAACATGCAGAAAATGTTTCAGCTGAATCCCATGATTCTAAGTACCCAAACCAAAAACGGTATTCAACAACTATTTTTCCAATTTTCCCGAAAACGGTTAAAGCTATCGCCTTGAAAATGGTTTCATTCGTTTTCCTAGTCCAAGAAGCCTATAAAACGAGTACTTGCAAGCATATGAATTAAGCGGAACGATTTTTTTCGCGCGACATTCGCTCCAAAAACCATGTTCCGATGGGCGAATTCTGCTGGTTAACGAACTTGACCTTTCAAATTAGAAGAACGATTTTTTTTTTACCAAATTTCATCAAAATCGGACCATTAGGGGGGCCGGAAAAACGGGAACAGACATATATATATATATATATATATATATATATATATATATATATACAAATTTGAACCACCGTTATTTTCGGTCTCTAGGGGTTCTGAAACGCAAAATTTTCTAGTCGGCACTTCCGGATTGTTTCAGGAGATCAACCTTATAAGCGGGGTTCCTCCCGATGAAGGGCCTTTTTTTTTTCTTTTTTTTTTTTTTTTCTTTTTTACGGCGCATCGACATAAATCTTGGCCATTAGCGCCGACGTCCAAGGTGCAGTCAGGAATTTTCTCAGCGAGCCCTGAGATGAGAAAATTTCAGGCGCCGGCAGAGATCCAACCCGCCATCCCCCGCTTATGAATCTCGCGCGCTAGCCACTAGACCACGGGAGAGCCCGAGAGTTCTTGTTGTTTCCAATATTCTCGAAAACGTAACTGTTTTAATTTTTGTTATGCAAATATTTTCCCCCATGTCATTGCAAAGATAACTTCTTTAGCAATTATTTGTAGTGTGCAGTGATAATTACAATAAATAATACAAATAAATAAATGAAATTAATCATAGAATGGATGACTTTTGCGACCACTCGTATCACAAAACAAGGCGCGACCGCTTACCAACGGTCCAGGTTATCTGTTTATTGTTTGTTTGACCGAGCCTCCGCAATCTCCACATTGACAAAAATATTTTGTTTAATTTTTCTTTCCACGCCATTTTTTCTAATAATAAACTGTTTTGTAAACTTACCTTCTCATTCAATAATAAAAAATCTGACAAATGTATGTACACAGCAACAATAGGTCGATATTTTCCTTGCTCTCGAATGTTTTTAAAACAAGTTTTAGTTTAAAAAAAGATAGAACTGCTGTTTAAATTATCAATACTTCAGAGGAATATTATTTTAATTCATAAGTTCTAATTAACCGGTAAAACTCTTTTTACGGGTATGAGGTAAAATAAAATAAAGTTGAGAACTGATTCAAGTGTGGGTGATACGATAACTCAGTGCGCCTAAATCCTATCTAAGTAGAAACACCACTTAACCTAAATACCCTAAACCTGATTGTATTTACATCCCCTTACTCGCATTCTAACCATTCTGATTGTATGATTTCAAGTTTTCGTAATTCTTGCAGCGTTTCTCCAAACTAATTAAGCCATACTTCTGTTTTAAAAATAATTTTAAACTATGTTTAAACAAGGCAAGTAAGGGAGCATGGTGTTGGAAGGCAAACAAGAATAACTCAGAGGATCTATGTCATCTTAGCACGTTTCCACATAAGATTCTTATCACTGGTGTCATTTGAAGAGATTGTAATTAAAAGAATTTTGTGAAACATTTAAACAACTACTCTAGTGGCATTTGGGATAAAAGCGAGATTTTAGGTGCCTCGGAGAACAGAGAATTGACAGTTGCACACGGAAGTTACTCATTTGATCTTTTGAAGTAGGCACGGTATTTTTGTATCAAATTTCACCAAAATCGGGCAATATGTGTGGCTGCTAGGGAGGAATATGAATATATATATTTATATATACAGGGTGTCCCCAAAATAAACGGCAAAACTTCAGAAATCGATGCAGACTGAAAAAAGAAAGAAAAAAATCCTTTGGCATTTTTCTCGTTTTTGCTTTGTTTCCGAGAAAAACGCAAAAAACTAAAACACAATTGTGAATAGGCGTTCTTTCATAATAACTATATAAAAATCATTAAAAGTATATGTTATATCTTCCACCCTCTCCACTTATCCTCCCACCCCACCCCTAACTCCTTAATTAGTGGCTTTTGATAGGACGTGGTGGGCCAGTACCTTGGCCGGCTCGATCTTCAGTCCTTTTGCACTTGGATTTCTTCGCATGGGGACACATTAAATATTGTGTCTCCCAAAATAAACGGCGAAACTTCGGGAATCGATGCAGGATGAAAAAAGATAGAAAAAAAGTCCTTTGGCATATATATCGTTTTTCCTTCGTTTCCGAGAAAAGCACAAAAACCAACACGTAATTGTGAAAATACATGCTTTTATAGTGCCTGTAAATCATTAAAACTCTATGTTTTATCTTCCACTCCCTCTACCCGCCTTCCTCCTCCCCCGCAAAAAAACTACAAAAATCTTGTTGGTCGACAAAATTAACCGATGCCATGTAAAGGTGCAAGTTCAACATAGTTTAAAATAGATACTTTCCTTCGGAGGAAAGTGCTAAAACACAAAACAAAAAAAAAACTTTCAATTCTTAATAAAAATAAATGTTCAATTCATAAAACATTTTAAATTTAACACTGTACGCATACATAATTATAAAAGCACTATTTCTTATTCTAATAATTCCTAATAATCAATTTAAAAACTGTTCATAGGTTTGGCCCATTGGAGGACTACAGGCGTAACATCGCATTTCGGACGGACCTGCGGTAGTGGTCTTGACTAACGATGACTTGGAATCAGCTTCCGTATATCTATGTCAAAAGTGGTTCCTCCAAGAACAACGACATATTATTATCAAGGAATGTGTAGGTGTCGAGGGTTTAAAAAATGGGGACCTATTATTTACAATATTTTTGGGGTGGGGATTAAGATACGTGGGAGTGGAGGTGCGAGGGTGAGTGAAAGGTGTTGGGGGATAACAAATAATACTTTTAACGATGTTTGTATATGTCTTATGAACGATTACCTTTTCATAATTTCTTTTAGTTTTCTCGGAGACGAAGCAAAAACGAGATATACGCCAACACATTCTTTTTATTTCTTTTTTTCATCCTGCATCGATTCCTGAATTCGTTATTTTCAAAACCTACAGTTTGTGAGACGTCGACATTTTGAGTCGGCACCTCCGGATTGCGTCATCGTGTCGAGGCCATAAGCGGCTTTCCTCTGTATGGAGGGAGGGAGGAAAATGCGCTAACATGTGTTGCAAGATGTTGATTATTATTCATTAACACAGGAAATATTTTGAAAGATGCGACTATTCCAGCTGAAAATATTTACATGCGTATTAAAATAAATGAGCATAAATATACACTGGAGAACATGTTAACAGGAGCAAAACATTATTATAAACTACACTACGCTTGTCTGTGCCCACATTTGATGAGTTTTTAGGTATGGCAATAATTTCAGTCTAAAGCGAAATCATTTAAAAATAAATTATTCATTCTAGCGTGGTTATTCCCTTCTTACATAGGGAGGAAACCCGCTTATGAGGTTCACCTCATGACGTAATCCGGAGTGCCAACTTGAAAATCTGACGTTTCAGTTCCCATAGATCAAGAATATAACGCTGGTTCAAATTTATACATACATATGTATATATATATATATATATATATATATATATATATGTATATATATATGTATATATATATATATATATATATACACACATATGTATGTATAAATTTGAACCAGCGTTATATTCTTGATCTATGGGAACTGAAACGTCAGATTTTCAAGTTGGCACTCCGGATTACGTCATGAGGTGAACATAAAATGGTCCAATTTTCATAAAATCTTTCATTTAATTTGAAAGGTCAAGTTCGTTAACCGGCAGAATCTGTCCACCGGAACATGGTTTTTGGGGCGAAATTCGCGCGAAAAAAATCGTTGTGACTAAATTATCTCGTTCATATGCTTGCAGATATTCATTTCATAGGTTACTCGTCACGGTTTACGAGAAACATTGATAATACTACCATTCCAAACTAATCGTCAGTTTAGGTATTCAGAAACAATTGATTCAGTTGCAACTTGTTCCAGATTTTTCACATTCATCTAATCAATGATATTTATATTTTGGTGACGTTAGGAGGTAAGGAAGTATTAGGAGAAAAATGTCATTAATAGACATGAAACGTTTTCGGAGCGTAATATATTTTCTACAATCTCTCAAAAACGGTTGGAAAATCGTGGTAAGTGGAAGGTAACCATTCAATAGTTTACTAAATTCCACACTAAAGAGATTCTGATTTAATTTTCAATGAAATAATTGCTTATAACTTCGAAATTGTTAATTTTGTTCTTTTATACGTTTTTTCGTCTCCGTGTACCTAACTTTTTAAGTGGTTGTTGTTTTTTTTAATTGCATTTAACAGTAAAAGAAATATTATATAAATATTATATACATAAAGAACCCCCTTCGATGCTACAACTGCTGGAACCTTCACCATACAGCCAAGAACTGTTCGAAGAAGACGACATGTGTACATTGCTCTGAGATTAAGCACGGCGGTCCTTGCAATAAACTGCAATGTACCCTGTGCAAAGAGGAACACTCTAGTAAGGACAATCGGTGCCCAATCTACAAGAAAGAAGTAGAGATATACAAACTAATGTCTCTCGAGAGACTTTCTTACAGTGAAGCAAAGCAGCGATCAACCAAGCCAACAACTACTGGTTACGCAGCTAAAACAGCAGTCAATAACAATACAGCTAATTTACTAAACGACTCAAATATAATGGACATGATATCTGTGAACATTGGGGAATTTTTAAAACCTCTCCAACTACAAATGTTAACCATAGTGAAGAAGATGGAGGAGAATTGCCTAAAGAAGTGCCCAACTACATCCGTAAAAGAAGTTCTCTTAAACCAACTCATCCATGGACATCCGCAGTTGGAACTGACACCGAAGAAGCAGGCCAGGCTGATGGAAGTACAGCAGATCTAGAAGCAGCTAAGAAACAACCTTCTTCCACTGATCATGAAGATAAGAATTCTCCAACACTTAAGTCAGCAGGTACAATACTCCTATTACACGATTACAATCGCGTAGGACAGCTAAAAAAAAGAGATAAACGGCAGGATATAAATAATCAATGAATCTATCAAATGATTTGTCTTAATTCATCTTACTTGCACTTAATCCGTGATAAAACCAAAATGACACAAATCCCATATGGTCCTAAATATTTGGAAATGGTGAAGCATATACTTCAACCAAAAATATTTATCAAATTTATTAGAAAATCTAAGATTCATCCGGTACATTTAAATCATACCCTAAAACTAACACTAACCGCACGATTCTCTCCCCATATTTACATCATAACAGCACATCAGATAATTCTACTATACAAAATTTGTGCCTCAATAATTCACATACCTAATTTTACTCAGTTCTTAACAAATAAATTGCTATTCAGACGTGTTTTAAAGAAAAATAATTGAAAAACTAAAAATCAACATACGAAAGAGCTAAATATTCTAAATAAATGTATTTTTCTTATACATAAATCCATACAAGATCTAGCAAAACTACTGGAACTGCCATCCTCTATGCTCAGCTATTTTCAGCACTTAGAAATCATCTTCATATGTCCTTTTCCTTCACATAAAACATTCTGTTTGATTTATTCGAATAGTCTTGTATTACCTCCTTCTCTATTATGCTATGATTCTTCAATGGAACTTAAATGGCTAGCAAAGACATCTAGATGATCTAAAATATCTGATAAGTAGAAACAGGCCATGCATCTTAGCCTTACAAGAGACACACACAACACCAGACAGACATATTACACTAAAAGGGTTCTCAACATACAGGCTAGATTACAACCTTGGTGGAAAAGCGTCAGGAGGTGTATACACATTTGTGAGGAACACTATACACAGTGAGCGCCTTACCATCCGTACTACACTACCGATGAACAGCGACCATTTCCCCATTCTCATTAACACAGATTACTCGACGGAAATTTACCTTTCGACTCCAAGATATAACACTAAAAAGTCCGACTCGCAGGAACTGCATCATCTTAGCGCGGTTCCGTTCTTATCCGAATTGCGATTAGTAAAGGAATAGTAGCAGCTATCGGTAGGTTTTGATCTTTCGTTAAAAATATAAAATAAAATCCCAAAGAGAAGGAAGCTTAAAGCGCCACATATGGAAACTGACAGTTTTCTAAGTGGATGGGACTCTCCCGTCATCGCGACGCTCACTCTAGGAAAACCAATATGATTCTTATTTTCTCAGCTTTAATGAAATACTCATTCCACCGTTAAATAAACTTAAAAAACAAAAGTGAGGTAAACAGTGACAAAAACCCGTTTAAAATAACAAAACTAACACTTTCGTAGTTTTAAGCACTTACTTCTCCGACTGACATTGCCCCATCGAAATTTCCTTCAGAATCTTTTTTTTAGAGAATTTAGTAAGCTTTTGAATGGTTACATCGTACTTCCCACGATTTCTTAACTGTTTGGAAGATATTAAGGGGGGGAAATGGTGCTAATACCTACTGATAGCTGCTATATTCCTTCACTAATCGCACTTGAGATAAGAACGGAACCGCGCTAAGATGAAGCAGTTCCTGCGGGTCGGACTTTTTTTTTGCCAGACAAATTAATGTATTATGTTTATATTATAATATAAATATTATGTTTATAAGAAGAGCAAATCACTTTAATTGCGGTGTAAAATATTGTTGCTAGATAAATCTAAGTATTATATAAGGAAAAAATGGTGCTAATGACTCAGATTTCGATGCACCATAAAAGAAAAAAAAATTAAGGACAATATACGAAGATTCCAAACCATTTCATGTCTGTTAATAAAATATTTTATTCTAATCCCAATAACGCTACACTTATACACAAATAAATTTTTTTTAAGTACCTATTTAGTACGTATAAAATAAGGTTATAATGAGCGATCCGCTGTGGCATATAACAAGTACTACTCCACCGTGTGGAGTGCAACTAGTATAAACCGGTACGTCAGTACCACTGTGGTATGTAAAGAGCGGCTGTTCTGATACTGGCAAAAGTTAGAAATCCTACATTCCAAAAGTTGTTTGGAGGCTTATCTTTATGACTCTAGAAAGGGACTTACAGATGACGAGGATACACTGGGCGATACCTGTACTGGGAATGCCCTCCACCCTAAGCCTCCTAGCTCCTCACCTTCGAATTGAAACAAAACATTGTTTCTATATATACGTATCCTGTTTTATTGACTAATACATTTGACTACTATAAGCAATCACAAAAATAACGAGCAGTGAAAAAAAAAAACTGTAGGAAACACACAAAAAGATTCGTTCAAATGAACGAAATTACCTATGTTTTAAGCATTTATTTCTCCAAATATAACCGTCCCATCGCAAATGTCTTCAAAACATTTTTTGTAGAAAATTTAGTAACCTTTCGAATGGTAACCTTTTGCTTCCCAAGATTTTCAACCGTTTTCGAGATATTAATGAAGTATAAGAAGTTCCCAAAATTTTCATTATTTCTAGCAACAGAAAATTGGTCTCATTTTTCCTATCCTGTTTTACAAACAAATACATTTTCCTAACATAAGAAATTACAAAAATAAAAAACCAAGGGAAATAGACAAAAATTACAAAAAGAACGACAAAAACCCGTTCATAAGAACAAAACAGACGTATTTGAAGTTTTAAGCACTTATTTCTCCGATTGACATAACCTAATCAAAAATAGTTTTAGAATCATTTTTGTAGAGAATTTAGTAAGCTTTCAAATAGTTTCTATCCACTTACCACGATTTCCCAACCGTGTTCGAGATATTAATGAAATTATACGAAGTTCCCAAAACTTTTCATGTCTGTTCATAAAATATTTTATTCTAACCCTTCCTTAACTCCAAACGTAACATAACTTTCAACATATTAGTTTTAATGAAAGTAGAACATGCAGATAATGTTTCAACTGAATCCCGTGATTCTAAGTACCCAAACCAAAAACGGTATTCAAAAACTATTTTTCCAATTTTCTAATGCTATCGCCTTGAAAATGGTTTCATTCGTTTTCCTAGCCCAAGAAGCCTATAAAAAGAGTACTTACAAGCTTATGAACTTAAAAACGTAAGCGTTACGATTTTTTCTGCGCGAATTTCGCCCCAAACGCCATCTTCCAGTGAGCGGATTTTGCTGGTTAACGAACTTGACCTTTCAAATTGGACGACTGATTTTTGTACCAAATTTCATCAAAATCGGACCATCAGGGAAGCCAGAAATGAGCGAACAGACAAATATATATATATATATATATATATATATATATATATATATATATATATATATAAATATATACATATATATATATATATATATATATATATATATATATATATATATACAAATTTGAACCACCGTTATTTTCGGTCTCTAGGGGTTCTGAAACGCGAAATTTTCTTGTAGGCACTTCCGGATTGTTTCATTGTATCAACCTTATAAGCGGGGTTCCTCCCTATGGGGGAGGGAGGAACCGCGCTAAAAAAAGCTGACTGGACTACATTTCAACAATATTTGACAGAGCCTGAAAACTCGAACACCATAAATACTATAAACGATTTCAACAACAGAATAATATCAGCTGCAGACCTAACAATCCCTAAAACAAACCCTATAAAAAAACTCTAGCCAGTCCCTTGGTGGAATGAGAAATGTAGGCAAGCTGTTAAAGAAAAAAATAAAAGTCCGACTCACAGGAACTGCAGCATCTTAGCGCGGTTCCGTTCTTATCCCTAGTCTAATTTGGAAAGATTAAAATAGAAGTAGTTATTATTTTGGTTCCACCTGTCTTGGAAGGTCTTTATTTACGATCTTACCTGGAAAGGTCGGCTAACACTAGAAAGGTTAGTTACAAGGTATCTTGGAACTCTATATTTCTAACAATAAATTGTTTTTGTTATTTCACTTAACCAGTTTTATTGCCAAATACATTATCCAACTATAAGCAATTAAAAAATAGAACAGACAAAAAGAACCGTTCGAATAAACGAAATCAATTAATTTAAAGTTTTAAGCACTTATTTCTCCGATTGACATCGCCTAATTAAAACTTTCTTCAGAACCTTTTTTGTAGAACATTTAGTAAGCTTTCGAATGGTAATCTTCCGCTTCCCATGATTGTCAACGGTTTTAGCGCGGTTCCTCCCTCCCCCATAGGGAGGAACCCCGCTTATAAGGTTGACAATGAAACAATCCGGAAGTGCCGACAAGAAAATTTCGCGTTTTAGAACCCCTAGAGACCGAAAATAACAATATTATATATATATATATTTGTCTGTTCGCTCATTTCTGGCTTCCCTGATGGTCCGATTTTGATGAAATTTGGTACAAAAATCTGTCGTCCAATTTGAAAGGTCAAGTTCGTTAACCAGCAAAATCCGCCCACTGGAAGATGGCGTTTGGGGCGAAATTCGCGCAAAAAAACGTAACGCTTACGTTTTTGAGTTCATAAGCTTGTAAGTACTCTTTTTATAGGCTTCTAGGGCTAGGAAAACGAATTGAACCATTTTCAAGGCGATAGCTTTAACCGTTTTCGAGAAAACTGAAAAAATAATTTTTGAATGCCGTTTTTGGTTTGGGTACTTAGAATCATGGGATTCAGTTGAAACATCTACTGCATGTTCTACTTTCATTAAAACTAATATGTTGACATTTTGGTTGCGTTTGGAGTTAAGGAAGGGTTAGAATAAAATATTTTATTAACAGACATAAAAAAGTTTTGGTAACGTTGTATACTTTCCTTAATATCTCAAAAAATGTTGAGAATTTGGGAAACGGATGAATACCATTAGAAAGCTTACTAAATGCTCTACAAAAAAGGTTCTAATAAAAGTTTTGATTAGGCGATTTCAATCGGAGAAATAAGTGCTTAAAACTTTAAAGTAATTGATTTCGCTTATTCGAAATGTTCTTTTTGTCTTTGATTTTGGTACTTAAAATTATGGGATTCAGTTGAAACATTTTCTGCATGTTTGAATTTCATCAACACTAACATGTTAAAATTTTGGTTACGATTGGAGCTAAGGAAGGATTAGAATAAAATATTTTATTAATAGACATGAAATGTTTTGGGAACTTCGTATACATTCCCTAATATCTCGAAGACGGTTAGGAATATTGGTAAACGGAGATTACCATGCAAAAGCTTACTAAATGTTCTACAAAAAATATTCTGAAACAATTTTTGATTAGGCTATGTCAATCGGAGAAATAAGTGCATAAACTTTGAAGTAATTGATTTCGTTTATTCGAACGGTTCTTTTTGTTTGTTTTTATTCCTTGTTATTTTTTAATTGCTTAAAGTTGGATAATGTATTTGACAATAAAACAGATTAATTAAAATAAGAAAAACAATTCATTGTTAAAAATATATCAGGCTGTACCGTATGAAATGTCAGTTTTGGATTGGTCGATTTCCTTCAAATGTCTTGAAACTGTCGAGGCTCCTACTCCGAGTTCTTTGGCATATTCCCTAGTGTTTTTAATTGCTTATAGTAGTCAAATGTATTTGTCAATAAAACAGGATACGTATAATTAGAATCAATATTTTGTTTGTTAGAATTCGAAGATGCCGTATGAATATCTAGATTACAGTACTGGTGTTGATTTCGTTTTTTAGAATTATTCTTGGTATTCCCTAGTTTCATCTGTTACCCATAGTTTTTTATTGTTAGTAGTTTTTTCTTATTGATTATTGAATATAAATCTATTTGGCTATAAAACAGGATACGTAAAATTAGTCACAATATTTCGGAGATTTGTGAGCGAAATACTTTTAAGATTTTCTACAACCACGAACGGCTTTTTCCTCTATTTTTATCCACTAGATAGGCTTCATTTTGCATATTATTCTATACAAGTTTTATTCAGCAGGGGATTCTGATGAAATGTCGTGTTTTTGCTGTGGATTTTAAATACGATGTGTCGAAGATTGGATAACATTAGCGAGTCTACATAGTTAATAACAGACGACGGAGGATTCCTTCTTGCTATGATTTAGTCTACATATGTCCTAAATCAAAAAAATAAACTTCACAACGGTTAGATACTATGAGGGAATATGGCGGTTCAATGCCCGTAGAAACAAGGGGGCCGCAGGAAATTTACCTGCTAAGAGTTAATCCTCAAGAGCTGTAAATATACACCAGGTATCTGCCGACACAAATACAAAGCCTAGGCGGAGAGCACCCCAAAAACTCAGATCCAAACATAGGTTATATACTAAATATTCATAAAGACTACTTAGTTGTAAACCGATTCATCAATTAGCAATCAATGGTTTTCAACAAAGGTTATATACTAAATATTGATGAAAAGTATTTAATTAGAAAAAAAACAATATTCCACAAGACTTGTTTTTGGTCCATTTGTGTCTACTCCATAGACTTAATTAGGTATATTATTCTATTGTAGTTGGGCAACTAAACTTTGTTTTATTTTGTTAAATAAAGTTTTTTTTCTTGACTTGTTATTCGTCAAGACTTTTATTTGTCCTTTTGTATTTACTAGATAGGCTTTATTCGGCATATTATTCTATATAGGCTATATTAGGCAGGGTATTCTACTCAATCTTGTGTACTTCTTCTTGATCCTTCTGTACATGGGCATATATAAAAACAATTTCGGGGGGGGGGCAGAGACCATTTCCAGGGTATGGAATACTAAATATTTAGAGCTTAGAATAGTTTTAGGCAACTAAAACGCTATTACACGTAAAATAAAATATGTTTTATGAACTAAGTGATCTTATTTAATTTATTTTCAAGAAGTTTTTATCATCAATTCAAAATTTCGGGAGGGGCTGCAGCCCCCCCCCTCATATATGCCCATGCTTCTGTATCCTCTAGAAAGGCTTTATTAGGCATATTTTGTATTGATTTATAGAGCTTTGCTTTAGAGCCGGATTGTGTAATTTCCGCTTCTGTGTAAAAGTTAGTTACTGTTGGTGTCCCTGACGCCTTAATATCACTTTTATTCGAGATGTTCGAGAGGATTTTGACAATTTTCACGAGAAATATAAAAAAAAAAAAAAATAAGTTTATTTCTTTTCTAAGCTTATCAAATGGCACTAGGGACATGAACGGAACCGCGCTAAGATGCTGCAGTTCCTGCGAGTCGGACGTTTTTTGAGATACTAACGAAAGAATACTAAAATACCAAAACATTTTTGTCTGTTAATAAAATATTTTATTCTAACCCTTCCTTTACTTCAAACGTAACAAAAATTTCAACATATAAGTGTTGATGAAATTCGAACAAGCAGAGAATGTTTCAACTGAATCCCATAATTCTAAGTACCAAAATCAAAGACAAACATTCCTCCCTAGGTAGGACGCAAGGCAGTTGAAAAGCTATATCTCGGAAATCCATATCTCTAACATTAAATTATTTTTCTTATTTTTCTTAACCTGTTTTATGTTCAAATACATAATCCAACTATAAGCAATTAAAAAATAACAAGGAATAAAAAACAGACAAAAAGAACAGTTCGAATAAGCGAAATCAATTACTTTAAAGTTTTAAGCTCTTATTTCTCCGATTGACATCGCCTAATCAAAACTTTCATTAGAACCTTTTTTGTAGAGCATTTAATAAGCTTTCTAATGGTATTCTTTTGTTTACCAAGATTCTTAACCTTTTTCGAGATATTAAGGAAAGTAAACAAAGTTACCAAAACTTTTTATATCTGTTAATAAAATATTTTATTCTAAGCCTTCCTTAACTCCAAACGCAAACAAAATTTTAGCATATTAGTTTTAATGCTGAAAATGTTTCAACTGAATCCCATGATTCTAAGTACCCAAACCAAAAACGGTATTCAAAAGCTATTTTTCCAATTTTCTCGAAAACGGTTAAAGCTATCGCCTTGAAAATGGTTTCATTCGTTTTCCTAGCCCAAGAAGTATATAAAACGAGTACTTACAAGCTTATGAACTCAAAAACGTAAGCGTTACGATTTTTTTTGCGCGAATTTTTTTTGAACGAACTTGACCTTTCAAATTAGACGAAAGATTTTTGTACCAAATTTCATCAAAATCGGACCATTCGTCTGGGAGCTACAGAGCGAACAGACAAATATATATATATATATATGTATATATATATATATATATATATATATATATATATATATAAATATATACAAATTTTGACCACTATCATTTTCGGTCTCTATGGGTTCCGAAACGCAAAATTTTCTAGTCGGCACTTCCGGATTGCGTCATGAGATCAACCTCAAAACAAGCTGGATCGAATTTGTATCATCTATCAACAGAAACACTCCTTCAAAAGTAATATGGGACAGAATGAGACGTATCTCACACAAAAAAGAAAGCACATACATATCTGGGCTTAAAATACAAGATTCGATTATCACTGACCCTAAACAAATATGCGACCATTTTGCTCAATACTATACTAACATCTCAAAACCGCCTGACATACAGTTACCTGAACACAACTATCATGACATGACACTCTTATCCGCTCCTTCCGTTACTACACCTTTGGACGAACCCTTTTCATTTGACGAACTAACTTATGCTCTAACGTACTATAAGATAACATCCCCAGGACCTGATAAAATCACGAATGACATGATCAAAAATTTACCTCAGAATACAAAATTCAAACAACTACAAATTTTCAATAATATCTATAACACAGGAAATTACCCTGACTGTCACCCCTGTGGAGACATAGCACAATTATACCTGTACTAAAACCACACAAAACAAAATCTGACCCTTTCAGTTACAGGCCGATTTCCCTGACAAGCTACGTCTGCAAACTATTTGAAAGAAATGCTCAACAAAAGACTACTATGGTATATTGAGTCACAAGGTCACCTCTAAATTCCAATGTGGATTCAGGACAAATCATTCGACAACCGACCACATCGTTAGACTAGAAAACTCTATTCTTAACGCATTTACAAATGAAAAATCCCTCCTAGCAGTCTCATTTACATAAACAAGGCCTTTGACACAATCCGGCAAGATGTTATCCTCAAACAACTCTCTGAATGGGGAATACGAGGAAAATCTTTGGCATTTATTACTGGGTTTCTCTCTAGAAGATCTTTTACAGTGAGAAATGGCAACTGTTTCTCCGATATATATCAACTAGAGACGGGAGTACCTCAAGGGGGCGTACTAAGTACAACCCTATTTATCATTGGAATGAATACAATTGTCGAACACATACCCCCTGACATTGAATATAGCCTGTATGTTGACGATCTTTTAATATTCTACACTTCAAAATCCACTGAACAAGCCCAAGACCGAATACAGAACGCAATCAATACACTTACACTCTGGAACGACAAAACAGGTATGAAGTTCTCGACAACCAAAAAAAAATCTATATTATTTACAAAGAAAAAACGGAACATAGACTACCAACTTACAGACATTACAAAAACAACAACAATAAAATTTTTAGGAATTCATTTTGACAAACACCTCACAAGGGTTCCCCAGTTAAAGGAACTTCTCGTTAAATGTAGAAAAATCTCTGGATATTCTGAGAGTTCTAGCAAACACTAAATGGGGCGCAGACAGAAAAGTACTGCTAAACTTCTATCGATGTTACACCAGGTCCCTTCTGGTTTACGGATGCGTAGCATACTCATCTGCCAAGCCCACTACACTCAAAATGCTTAACACAATCCCAAACACAGGACTACGTCTAGCACTGGGTGCCTTCAGATCTAGCCCAATATGCAGCCTGAACGTAGAGGCAGTAGAACCTCCCCTAGAGATTCGAAGAAAATACTTAATTGCAAAGTATTACTACAAAATTATGTCTCTCCCTCAGCCATCCTGCACAAGGGATATAATAGAAAACCCTAATATTAATCAATACCAAATAAATAACAAGCATGCCCGACCTATTGCTATAAGAAGCTTAGAAATAGAGGAGATTACAAATCTACAAACAGAACAAATATAGAAACAGACCATTTCACTCACTCCTCCATGGCTCATTAAACTCACAATAGACACATCTCTCTCTAAGTACAAAAAGTCAAACATATTATCCAAACATTTATACAAAACTAACTTCTTGGACTTCTTGAGTCGACAAACTAACTACATCCTTGAATACTCCGATGGCTCAAATACAAAACACGGCATTGGATCGGCAGCTATTGTAAATGGCACTATCTAAAAGCAAAAACTTCCAGCGCTGTACAATATACTAGAAGCTGAACTCTATGCAATATTTCTTGCCCTCACTAACACTCCTTTATCACAACACACAAAAATTATCATCTGTAAAGATTCCGTTAGTTCACTACACATATTACAGAACTTATACACTCAACATCCCAAAGCAATCCAAATCAAACAACACATCTACAACTCACAACTTTCAGGCATACATACAACAATATATTGGCTACCAGGACATCAAGACCTAGGACTTAGTACGACTGCAGACGAACAAGCAAAATTGGCTACTCAAGACTTAACAATTCAACCACTAGACATTTTTTACCAGGACCTTACGAGACAGGCTAAACACCAAATCACAAACAAATGGCAAAATGACTGGACAAACTTATCTACCAACAACAAACTGCGACAAATAAAACGGAACATCGCGGAATGGCCTTCCAGTCACAGACAAAACAGAAGAGAAGAAGTAGTACTACCTAGACTCAGAATTGGACATACACGAATAACACACGAGTAGTTAATGACTAAAAAAGAAAAGCCTACATGTAAAATATGTAACACCGAACTAACCGTAAAACACATACCAACAGAATGCCAACAACGTCAAAATCTAGACTTACCGTATGACATGACCGAATTACTTACTGACAGCAGTCCACACATACCAGCAATCCTTACACACCTCAAAACTATTAATATCATAACATAACATCCTATGTCAATATTATATTCAAACAATTGCAATAAAAAACATAAGGAAGGTATTGCGTCACTTGGTAAACTGTAAAGAACATGTAATTAATGAATTTGTAACTATGTCTAATTGTGTAATCCGATTTATAACTGATTGATCAACCAGATGTATATAAATAATACCATTTGTTTTTAGATATTTATATATGTATTGTTTCTTTTTAGATGTATATATGTATACCATTTGTTTTTAGATTTATATATGCAATAACTGTTTGGAGCGAAACGCCTTAGATGCGCATGGATGCTCATAAATAAATATTAAAAAAATATATATATATACGCAATGTGTACAAAACAATTTCCACCGAATTACGAATCATGGGCGTTTATAGAAAATAATTTCGGGAGGGGCTGGAAAAATTTCGGGGGGGGGGTTGAGACCATTTCCGGGGTATGGAATACTATAACTTTAGAGCTTGGAGTAGTTTTAGGCAACTAAAACGCTATTTCACGTAAAATAAAATATTCTTTATGAACTAAGTGATCTTATTTAATTTATTTTTAAGGGTTTTACGACAAGTTTTTACCATCAAATCATAATTTCGGGGGAGGGGAGCTGCAGCCCCCTCAGCCCCCTCCTTATATACGCCCATGTTACGAATTTAATTTCACGGTCACGTGACCGATCATGTCAATTCTGCTCCACTTCTAAATAAATTGTAAAAAGTTGAATTTTTAATAATTTAATGTAATTTTATTGAAATAAAACTATAATAGGCCTAAGTATGTAGATATGGGTTCTTAATTTTGTTTCTATCTATTTAGTTATGGACTTGAGTCCTTATAGGAATCATTTATTTATTTTTAATTATGACTTGTTAAATTTGACTGTATTTACTGGTAGGACACGGTGAGTTGGAAACTAGGTAATTATATCAAATTATAATGTATTAATTGTTTGAATATGCAGCTTGGTTAATGGTAATGTATGTAATATCGTTTAGAAGGTGTTGCCAGAGTATCTAATAATTAATATGATATTTCAGCATTCCTGAAGATGGACAAGTAGTCCGAAACGTCAGATTGAAGTAATAAAGTTATATGAGATTTTTGAATGGTTATTCCTCATCTTGATTTGTATTATTAGTTAATACCCTTCACCATTTCATTAAAATCATCTAAATAAATAAATATTCTTGAGTCTATTAATCAGAGGGATTTACCCGCAATAATGCAAGATAGGTCGTGTTTAAAATAGAAATATCTTTGAACTCTCTAACTTTCAAGAAAAATAAATTAATTTTGATTGAGTTAATCAATATTAATTACTCTGAAGTTAATTAAGTTCTAAAGTTGACATAAAGTCAATATTTAAATGAAATTTTAGCTGTCAGGACTAATTCTAAAGTTTTTGAATATAATGGCTTTTAGAATCTAATTTTGAAGAGCAATTAATATCATTCGACATACACTTGGGACATTTTGGAAAGTAACTGCAGTCATTGATAATGTGAACTATAGTGAGAATTAAATTGGTCATTGCTATCATGTCATGAGAGAAATATCAGTATTTTATTATATAACTACTCAGATATTTTACTTATTCTGCTGCAACGGATAGCCATATTTCAAATCTAATGCATTCATATACACTATTTTAGTTAACTAATATATTAAAGAGCTGTAACATTTATAGACAATACACCTAATAATTATGCAAATCTATAATTCTTTTCCTTTATGAGAAAGTAGTAGAAAAAACTATATTCACAATTTGAACAGTGAAATCTGCTTCTAGCGCGTTTCCAACCATAAGCTATAGAGGAGAAACCCGTTTATAAAGTCGACATGATGACGCATTTATTCGTTGATTAGTGATGTTCACGTTTAAAACCCCAAAAATACGTGTTCCACGCAGTATTGGCTATAAAAAGGGTCCGATTTTGGCTAATTTGAAAACAAAAATTTCATTCAAAAAGTTAAATTCGTTCACCAGAAAAAATCCGGAACACTGTTTTTTTTTAAAAATTCGCACGAAAAAATCGTAGTGTTTATAGGAGCACACATATGAAGATAGTTTGACTTGGGAAATCAGATGAAACCATTCCAAAGGTCATATCTATAACCATTTCAAAGAAAAGTGGATAAAATAAGACTTCTAATCTCACTCAATGGAGAAGAACATTTTTTTAGATATTTTTTTTTTCTATTGGTCCGAACGATATTTAATACCTATAATATCTATTGTGAACTTAATTCATAAGAACTATTGCTGTGTTAGTATTTTACGTTTCGAGGTTTTTCTTTAAATTGCAATTAAAAGGTGTTAAGTTTAAAATAAGAACGTGATCAGGAGCCAGCCTTTTTCAATTCTAGATTTTTTTAAAATATAAATCTTTCGAATATTTATGTGGCTAAGATGGTGCTCTTCTCGTGAGTCGGGCTTTTTTTTTATATATTTTTACAACCAGCGGACAGAATAAATACTAATTTTAATTGGTTCTCATTAGTTTCAAATGTTTATAGCATAAACCAAATGAATGAAACATTCTCACTCGAATTCAGCCCTTTTATCGGACACCAGCGTTCCTCGGAGCCTGCGATCCCACATGGACTATCCCGTAGATGCTCTCCTGCGGTTATTCCCTCTAGCCTTTCCACTGTATCCCTACCAGCCTGCCTCCTCCTCCCCTTCCTTAGCGAATCACTCCAACTCTTCTTCCTTATCAAGAACTCATGTATAGCCAGTCAGTGATGTTGCGCCTTTCAAACGGAACAGTTCTTTCTTCCCTGGCACGCCTTTTGTGCCACAGTTCAAGAGAGGTTTGAGAAGGTTTGAAATTCCAGCCGAAAGCTTTGAAATAAAAATTCATTTTTATATAAAAATATAACTATTATTACCGAAACCTGGTTATCGCCACTCTTAATGACAGAGCTTTTTTTTCATAAAAATTATTTCTCACAAGTATGTCCTACTGAAATAAAGGTTTGCACCTAAAGATCACCCAAGAGAACATTTTATGCGGTTTTAACTACTAGTTCTTACCTCTTACCGAGGCTGAAGGCCTTGGAGATAGATGAGAAGACGCCGTAAACATTTTTCTTTAGACATAGTGAAGGCACGAACTCTATTCTTGATAGAATATACGACAAAAATATTACGATAATCTATGTATTACCCGGCAAAAAATATTTGTAAATAAAAGGGACATTAAAAATGTTGGATTATTTTCTAAAAATCGTTTGCTTGATATTTCCAGAGACTTGTGAGCAGGCGTGCATATAGTGCAAACAAAAGTGTAGGTAAGCCAATCAGAGAATAATCCATTCAAGCAAAATCGATTTTGTTTTTATCGCCATAAAATCTGGCACAAAATTCCATTTTGTCTAAGCGTAAACGTTTTCTTTCATTAAAGTAGTAATTGATAGGTCTGGATGAGATCGTGCACGCTTTACTTTTTCATAAACTCTGAAGTAGCTTTAGTCAATGAAACTTCCTGACTGGTTGGAAATAACTCTGCCCTTCATGTAATGAAAAAAGTTGTTCGAGTCATTAGGAACTACTAATTGTGAAGGTGAGGTTTTGAAGTGAGCTATCTGCCGCTCTTGATTGTATGGCCAAAATTTATCCCAGAATATTCTAGATCAAATCTTGTTTAAAATATTTATCCAATTAGATATAAACAGTCCGGAAGGTCAATAAACATAAGAATGACGTATCAATTCATTAATTTAAAACACCGCTAATATAATCAACTAAATCTAACCAAACAGCTGATTGGCGCTATACGTATTTATCCCAATCTTGATTTGGCCATTGTAGAGGAAGGTACGTTTTTGTACAATTAGGCATTATTAGGGCTCTAGTGAGTTTTTTGTCTTCTAAAAGGGTGTGAAATATGCACAGCTGGTTTTAATAAATGAATCGACCTGTTAATTCTATTATTTTTTTTTTACCTTCCGTCTGGCTTGTATACGAACTTGGGACCAATGCACATATTCTCTAGGCGTTTTTAACTTATTTTTTTTAATATTTATTATTATTATGAGGGGGGGATCAGATAGGGGGGTTTCAGATAGACAATTGCGGTAATTGTCGTTTTTGCTTATCCTTGCGGAATCCAACTTGTACAAGTCTTTCAGCACTATGGTCAAGCCCTGATACATGCGCAGTTTCTTGGCATATGATTTCCGGATATTCTCAACATTATTAATATTATTTTTTTAATTATAATGGTGTGTCAACTCTAAAGGTCATTAACGCCATTTCTATGTGCGATAATTTTTATTCTTCTTCCGTAATAAGTATTAATATTTCTACATTCTGATTGAATTGTTTTTTTGTTTTTTTTTCTTTGCAGAGATTTAGTTCAAAAGACAAAAGAGAAATGCTCAATTGTTCGTAAAGAAAATTTAATATAAATATATTAAAAAAAAAGTAATAATAATGATAATAAAAAAATAATAATAAAGAAAAGAGTAATAACAAGGTAGGGATTGTCGGGGTTCGGTCACTGCTAAGTGACCGAATAGCAGTGACCGAACCCCGACAATCCCTACCTTGCATCATCTACGGTCAACGATCTCCTCTCAAAAAAGAGTAATAAAAAACATCAAATTGAAAAAAAAATAATATATACAAATTATAAATAAATAAAAGAAACAAATGAGCATTTCAGTTCTGTATGTTCTATCTAAATTTTGTCTATCAATTTGGTGGCCCTTAAAAAATCAAAAAGCCACTCGACTTGGTTGGTATGATCACCTAGAATTTGATCTAAGGAACCTGATAATTGGTGTAGCTCTTTCAGTTCCTCATAAGGCCTGAAATTAGTCAGGATGTGTTTCACAGCAAGCAGCACATTGCGTGAGTTACAAATGGTGGAGGGTCCTATTGATATGAGGAAGGAATGTGTGGGGTTTGTATGCCCGATTCTCTTTCGGTTTAGGACTACTTATTTTCTTCTTGTATCATTTGTGGATGTCTTCGATGGCTTGACACTTCCTTTTATCTCTCGGAAGTTGTTATCCCTCATTTCTTGCCAGTTCGCCATCTCATCCATATAGATTCTTTTCCGGGATGTCCGGGAATCCATATAAAATGCACCCTCCTGAATTCATATATTCTTTTAAATAGTTTTACTATCAGAGGATGCGTTGAATATGGATCACCTATAGCAAGGAGAGCAGAAAGAGAATCTGTAAATATCATTAAATCGGATTTCGTTGGAGAATTGATGGAAAGGGCTTTGTCAATTGCAAGCAGCTCAGCTGCAGATCACCGGGAGAGCGAACATGCAGGATCCTGATGAGCTAAGTACTGCAGTACCGACTCCATGGTGCCAACACAGGAATACTAGGCAAATTTTGTTATTTCGTAACAAAAAATCGTTACAATAGTTCCTTCTACATTAGTTTATTTATTTTATCTAACGCCTGTCAGAGGCGGTTGAGCCATTTGATGCGGAGCCTCCCAGTATCTCGCCATGAGGTCAAGAAGATGGTTTTGTTAGGGTCATATGACGAGGTGACTTCCCACCATCCATCCGGTTGAACAGAGAGGGCAAATGTCTGAGTCGGTGGAGGTGGGCCTGTTGATATTCGTGCCCAGTTTCCAGGCGGAACCTTGCAACAGCTCCTTCTACTTTAGTTGATGTGTAGTAACAAAAGGATGAAATAAAAAACAAAATTTTTATTTCGATAGAAGAACAAGGTGGTTTACGTGAAGCTCCAATTTCATACTCAAATTTAAATGTGTATCGTAATTTTGTTTCCAGGCCAAAACACATATACGTGCTGCCATAGTTTGTTTTTGCGCAATGAAGCTCGATATATTACGTTCAGATCTGAGGAATGAGATGTATTGTGAAAATCAGCAGAAATGTGACACCGGGAGTTGGGGTATATTTGTTTAAACCAATGACCAAATATGGCGGTACATCTTTTGAACGCCCCACGCATTGGACACCATCTCACTCTGCAACTGATTCACTCTTTGCAACATTTACTTTGTTTTCTAAGATACAAAGCGATCTGTAAAGTTCTAATAAAGCGTTTAGTTAATTCTTGGACATGTCCTTTGCCAGTATTGTAGTGACCTGAAGTGTGTGTCAATGAAGAAAACCTTGAAAGTGTGACGGGAGATTTATAGGCTCAATGGCTAGGAGATTTTCACCTGAAACTGCGTCGCAAACCTAACGGGTATCTGATTATGCGGAAAAATTAAGGGCATTGTGCCTATTTAATTTGTTCTTGATTCATGAAATTTGATTCACGACCCATTTTTCCCAGGTATCATCCGATAAACGACTTGTTCGAGGAAACTTCGAAGAGACATTTTTTGTTCGGGGTGATGAAACGTGTAATTTCATATAATTGGCCGTCTAAAACGAAATCATTTAAAAATACTTTTAATTGACCCCTTTTTAAGAATTTAATAAGCGTCTCGAATCCCTCATATCATCCTCATACTGTTGGATACGTTTTTACATGCGTCATGCCTTGCAATGGTGTGTTAAAGACTTATTCAAACAACTTCTCATTATGCAAAACCTTATATTTTAGAAAATTAACTCGGCAGGCTGGAAATTGAACCGAGAATTTTCGGTTTTGGGCTTTGTGCATTGAAAATGATGCTACAGGATTTCATACAACTGCTCCAAGTTAATGGATCTACGAGCAAACGAGGAGAAATGAACAATTCTCATTGTCCATTTCTGGAGATAATATTCACTGGGTTTTATCGTTTAATAGTCAAAGATTGAAAGCCTATGCGCTTGTTCCATACAATTTTTTTAAAAGCTGAAATTATAATTTCTGTTGCTGTTCTAAGATTATACCACTTTTTTGTAACATTATTTTGAATCTGTTATAGCACATTTGATTGATCGGCAATTTTCATCCTGTAAGTACTCAAAACATTAAAAAAGCGAAAACTTTTATAAGAATAGAAACAAGTAGAGCAAAATGCTTAAGCAGCATAAAATGGCGGCAACTGATCTAAAACCTGGAAGTATCACAGAATTTATTACTATAATTTTATTCCCCCTTTGAATTGTTGTTTTTGCACCACAAGGATATAGATCTTCAAATACAGGAAACACCCCTAGGAGATTTCTTGCTGATTCATCTTTGTCATAATAAATAACAAAAAATCACGAGAATTTAAGACGTAAATTTTCAGTCATTCTGGAAGGTATAAACAGCCATCATGCAATTGACCCAATTCAATTTGAGTTGGAAGCGCAAGAGACGGCAGAATTCGCTGTTCGACTGTAGACGTGTTACATGTGTTCCCTCCAAAGTAAACAAGGTTTTACTCCACGGTGCCGAAATAATAGCAACAGCAGCTCTTCTAAACGGCAAGCTTTCTGAAGGAGCCCAGGAGAGCAGGAATAAAGATTAAGAAATCTTCAGGCTGAAATACGCTAGAAATATGTCTGGGTTTTCTACGAATTACACATCTGACACATTTATTTCTAGTAAGTGACCTGGCCACATATATTTTCCAGTTTAATAAGCACATGTATTGTCATTATTTCTTATCTTTAGTTCGTCTTTATCAACATATTTTATATTTTATTCTTTATATTTTTACAATAAAATGTCTTAATAATTGTTTTTAGAGTTATAGCGCAATGCATTTTCTCATGAAGAATCGAATAAGATCAATTGCAAGTCAGAAAATTCATTTCTCGTTTATAGGACGATAGGAGTATAAAAAAAAAAAAAAAAAAAAAAATGAAATAATAATAATAATAATAGATAAAGCGGCGCTAATGGCCTAGATGTAGATGCGCCGTAGAAAAAAAATAGATAATTTTTTATTAGTGCTTAACGGCCGACTAACACATATGGTATCATGAACGCGATGGGAAAGAAATTCGAAAAATCACAACGAAATTAATCCAGAGATTTGAACCAAAGATTTTTGATTCCAAATCGTTAATAGCTGCTTTAATACATTTAATATATAATATAGTTTTAATTACAACTATAATGATATAGTTAATATATTTTTTAGTGTATTTTTGTATTCTAATGGAATGAGACCAGTGACATTTCGATGGGATCAGTCGTTCAAATGGTGTAGAATTGGTTCCGCTTTTTGACACCACTGTGAGACATAGTCTTCATATAGTGTCCAAAATCGCTCCTCTAAAGTGCCAGTCATTTTCTCTTTTCAAAACCTGATGGTGTCTTGACAGGTAATGGGGTATGTTATACCCATTAATCGTGAAATTAACTTTAAACTATTACGAGAAGTGGGCTACTCAGAAGGGAAATTATTTTTTCAAATGATTCGTATTTTTTCAAAGATTCGGACAAGATCTTGCATTTCTGTGCACTAACCGACTCAGAGAGATAAAATAAATTGCTCGGAAGAGATTTCAGTGTGTACGGCGAGGTTTGGGATACCATTGCTCAATGGAGATTTGTTACAATTCTAAATTGTGCGAGAACAACTACTTTATTAAAAACTATTCACAAGCTGTTATATACCAGGTGTCCAAAACCACCAGTCCACAAAAATGTAATCAGGTGGTTCGCCTTAGTTGCGAACCCTAAATAAATAAAAGTAATTAATAATCATAGTTTAATGAAAATACTTTACGAGTTTTTCTTCAGGAAAGACCCCCTATTTTGCAGATTTACAAAAAAAAAAAAAAGTGAAAAATATTTATGTATTTTAAAATTACAGAAGGCACTAAACGTCTGTTTAGACGTGGCCCAGCCTGTGAAAGGTCTCCATTGAGGTTAGTTAAGGCTGAAATGAAATGGACATACACTTAATTTGCTCCTGAAGAGGCGTCTAGTGCCGCGAAACATGTAGAGCGCAAAATAAAAATAAATTTATAAAAAGTTGACGTTTTTATAGTTTATGTCCTTCTGTCATTTTAGAATACTATGCATATAATGGTGAGAGGGGGTCTCAATCGTATAATTTAATTTTAATGATATTATCACTTGAATCATAATTTACAGATCAAAATCCGATTTTGAGGACAACGCACGAACAGACAGTTTAAACAAAACTCTCAATCTCATCATATTCAAAGGTGAATCAGAGGTAAAAAATTATATTTAGTAAAACAAAAGTTACGACTTCTGTGAATACAATTGGCACGGTTTATTTGAAAAAAAAAAGTCCGACCCGCAGGAACTGCTTCATCTTAGCGCGGTTCCCTTCATATCCCTAGTCTAATTTGGAAAGATTAAAATAGAAGCAGTTATTATTTTGGTTCCACCAGTCTTTTTTTTTTAATTAATTATTATAATGGCCCCCCTGTCAACCCTTAAGGTCACTAACGCCATTCCTGTGTGTAGTAAAGTCTTGAAAGGTCATGATTTACTATCTTACCTGGAAGGGTCCGCTACCACTGGAAACTGTCCCGCCAGTGACAAGGTCTTGGAATCCTGGAAATCTATATTTCTAACAATAAATTGTTTTTGTTATTTTACTTAACCAGTTTTATTGTCAAATACATTATCAAAGTGTAAGCAATTAAAAAATAACAAGGAACAATAACAAGGACAAAAAGAACCATTCGAATAAACGAAATCTATTAATTTAAAGTTTTAAGCACTTATTTCTCCGATTGACATCGCCTAATTAAAACTTTCTTCAGAACCTTTCTTGTAGAGCATTTAGTAAGCTTTCGAATGATAATCTTCCGCTTTACAAGATTGTCAACGGTTTTCGAGATACTAACGAATGTATACAACGTTACCAAAACTTTTTTTGTCTGTTAATAAAATATTTTATTCTAACCCTTCCTTTACTCTAAACGTAACAAAAATTTCAACATATTAGTGTTGATGAAATTCGAACATGCAGAAAATGTTTCAACTGTATCCCATAATTCTAAGTACCAAAATCAAAGACAAACAACCCTCCCTAGGAAGGACGCTAGGCAGTTGGAAAGCTATATCTTGGAAATCCATATCTCTAACATTAAATGGTTTTTCTTATTTTGCTTAACCTGTTTTATTTTCAAATACTTTATCCAACTATAAGCAATTAAAAAATAACAAGGAATAAAAAACAGACAAAAAGAACAGTTCGAATAAGCGAAATCAATTACTTTAAAGTTTTAAGCTCTTATTTCTCCGATTGACATCACCTAATCAAAACTTTCATTAGAACCTTTTTTTTAGAGCATTTAATAAGCTTTCTAATGGTATTCTTCCGTTTACCAAGATTCTCAACCTTTTTCGAGATATTAAGGAAAGTAAACAAAGTTACTAAAACTTTTTATGTCTGTTAATAAAATATTTTATTCTAACCCTTCCTTAACTCCAAACGTAACCAAAATTTCAACATATTAGTTTTGATGAAAGTAGAACATGCAGAAAATGTTTCAACTGAATCCCATGATTCTAAGTACCCAAACCAAAAACGGTATTCAAAAACTATTTTTCCAATTTTCTCGAAAACGGTTAAAGCTATCGCCTTGAAAATCGTTTCATTCGTTTTCCTAGCCCAGGAAGCATATAAAACGAGTACTTACAAGCTTATGAACTCAAAAACGTAAGCGTTACGATTTTTTTGCGCGAATTTCGCCCCAAACGCCGTCTTCCAGTAGGCGGATTTTGCTGGTTAACGAACTTGACCTTTCAAATTAGACGAAAGATTTTTGTACCAAATTTTATCAAAATCGGACCATTCGTCTAGGAGCTACAGAGCGAACAGACAAATATATATATATATATATATATATATATATATATATATATATATATATAAATAAATATATACATATATATATATATATATATATATACAAATTTGAACCACCGTTATTTTCGGTCTCTAGGGGTTCTGAAACGCGAAATTTTCTAGTCGGCACTTCCAGATTGTTTCATTGTATCAACCTTATAAGCGGGGTTCCTCCCTATGGGGGAGGGAGGAACCGCGCTAACATAATTCGGGGTCTGAATAGCACTAAAAGGAAGTTTATTTTACAGGTAATCTTTAAAACATGTCCTATTTACCTATAAAGAAATCGTCATGTTTTGAAAAATGCTTCAGTTAGTGGATTTAATGTCAAAGGGATAGTGGACAGGCTCCTAAGACATTTGAAACGGGGATCTTTTTATGTTGTGGCCAACTGGGCTATAGCCAATGGTTGGTTCATTATTATTAAATAATGCAGCAGAAATATTCAGTTCCCACAAAATTGTTGAATAAAACTATATTTTTGATAAAATGAGTTTGTATTTTTGCCAATTTTTTGGCATCATTTTCAAGCCTTCATCAGATCTGTTAAAAACCAAAATGTACAGAATTTGTTTAAAGTAAATAATTTAAATAATAAATTTAGAATGAAATTGGATTGAATAGTAGTTCTCAAGTAAGTCCTGTGCAAACAGGGTGAGTAAATTAATATCATTCATTTATTATTTATTGAGACACTTCGCAGCATCAATTTTATTGTTTATTGAGACACTTCGCAGCATTAATAAGATTTGAATGAGATTAGAATAAACTGAGAAATACAGGCCACTAACAGTAAGAATAGGATGAATGAGACAACGTATTAGCATAAAAATATAATGTAAAACAAAAACCATTACTTTATTTTCTATATGTCTCTGTCATTCATTTCTCAAAATATATATTTCTATATTTATTTAATTAGTGGTATTTTTCTAATTGAATTAATTATTTAGATTTAGTTTATCGTTTATTAAGTATATATTTACAATATACTTAATATATTATTAATAATTTCAAATTTCTATTGTGCTGTTCGTATCTTATTTTTTCATTGTTAATATTCAACTTATTATTCATATTATTTAAAACGAATGCCTACGATACATGTAGTATTTAAGAAATGGAACATGTAGAAAATTAAGCCCCATATTTCAGGGTTACTGTAACGTGGGGAAAAAACAACAAAAGAACATTTAGCCCTGGATATCGTAAAGCCATCTAATTTATATTTCAGGACATCCTTCCTATCCACTCCGGGTTTCATTCATTCATGTGCTGGCTCACAACAATTCTACCGAATGAAGAAATTTTATTTAAGAACCCTGCCTAAATTATATCTAGACCATTGCTCTCGTAAAGATTCGACACACCTGGTCTTTCCATAATTAATATCTTCCATGCTGTGGAATGCGATGAAATGAGAACGGAGTCGTAAATTTCGTCGCAAAATCTACTACGCCCCTGACTTTTCGTTCAAATGGCCGAGGGCTCTTTCTGTAGTTTTACAATGTTAATAAATGTAAATATTAGGCGAGGCCGAGCAGCTTGGAACTCACACACAAACTCTAATGACAAATTGATTTAGACAGCTATGGAGACTACTAAATCAATCATCACATTTAACCATACGTAACAAATTAGCTGTCAACAACTCACTAATAAAATCTATACGGACTTACGGTATAGAACTCTGGCAAGCATTCCAATATTTACCGAATCTATAGTACAGTAATGGGGTCACCAATTTGGCCCATTTTTAGCGCGGTTCCTCCCTATCTCCATAGGGAGAACCCGCTTATGAGGTTGACCTCACGACGCGATGCGGACGTGCCGACCACAAACTTTCTCGTTTCAGACCCCATAGTTCACGAAAATATAGGTGGTTCAAATTTGCATATATATATATATATATATATATATATATACATATATATATATATACATATATATATATATATATATATATATATATATATATATATATATGCTTGTCTGTTCGCGCTCCTGACGGCTCAAAAATGGTCTGATTTTGATGAAATTTGGTACAAAAATCTGTCTTCGAATTTGAAAGGTCAAGTTCGTTAACCAGCAGAATCCGCCTAGTGGAAGATGGTGTTTGGGGGGAAAATCCCGCAAAAAAAATCGTAACGCTTACGTTTTTAAGTTCATATGCTTGCAGGTACTTCTTTTATAGGTTTCTTAACATAGGAAAAGGAATGAAACCATTTTCAAGGCAATATCTGTAACCGTTTCCGAGAAAGGTGGAATTAATGTTTTTGTAAGTCGTTATTTTTTTGTGGTTACTTAAAATCGCGGGATTCAATTGAAATTTTTTCTACATCTTGTAAATTTATCCCAACTAATATGTTTAAATTTTGGATGTATTTGGAGTTAAGAAAGTAAGTGAAAAAAAAATATTTTATTAATAGACATGAAAAGTTTTCAAATCTTCATGCATTTTTCGTAAATATCTCGCTAACGGTTGGGAAATCGTGGTAAGTGGAAGGTGGCCATTCGAATGCTTACTAAATTCTCTACAAAAAAGGTTCTGAAGCAATATTCGATGGGGCAACGTCAATCAGAGATATAAGCGCTTAAAACTTAAAAAGTGTTTGTTTTGTTGTTTTGAACGGGTTTTTGTCTTTGTTTATCTCAATTTTTAATTGATTGTCTTTTATTATAATTGCATTTATCAGTGAAATTCGTATTTTAGTCAAATAAGCCAAGAAACTATAAAAGGTATTGGTAATACGATTGGAATGGCTGTGGGAATCAAGATGGCTGTGGCTAACCATGATGGCGTATAGATAGGTTTGTTTGAATTCTGATATCTATATAACCTTCCTCCTGCTACAACTGAAGTTATCATTATTTCTTATTTTATAGAAAGATTTAACCCACGACAGAATGGACTTTTATTTGCCATGAAGCACATATTTACAGTTGATTATTACAGTGAAACGAATTTGCTAGTAAAACAAGGAACTTAAAATTACAACGAATTTTCGGTTGTTTGGAATAGAGCCTTCTCAGCAGTAGTCGAAGAGTTTTCAGTACATAATTGTATTGACTTATTCAGCCTTCCTCAAGAATGAGGATTAAGAATTATCCGCTTCTGTGTAAGTTGGCTACTGTCAGTTTCCTGTTATTTGTGATGCCTAATTTACTCCACTTCTTCGAGATGTACGGTGTTTATGATTGTGATCTCTCTACCATTTTTTATATGGTTTAGAGTGGACCACAGGTGGTAAAGGACTGCAGAGATTTGTACATATGTTAAATTGAAAATCAGGATTTATTACAGAAAGCATAATTCTATGGAGGGGGGTGTAAAGCCAAAACTCAGGAACAATTTACGGTTAGTGGGTTACTTAAATTTTGTATTATGGGGAAATGATGAGTGTGATGAGCTGCTGGGGTTGGTTGAGATGAGATGGTTTGGTGGATCTTTAGATTGATGAAATTAAGAAAGGTACCTTGAGGTGTCTTGAGTATAGTTTGTGCTTAAGCACTCCCTGCTATTTGCTGCATTTTCTTGATTCTCCAAATCATGTTGGGCTGGCCAACTCCATTTCCTGCTCCCTTCGCTCGGCCTGGGTGGCTAGGATATTTACTCCTTACATCCTTTAGGATAATGTGAGAGTAAAACCTTAGGAAGGAAAAAAAAATGATCTTCCACACTGCCACAGTTTGTCTAGGCGCCTATATCTTCCGAACTTGTCGCATCTTGTAGGTTTATACTGCCGCGGGCAGGTAGTTCCCGGGCACACGGCTAGGTGGCAGCACCGTCACGGGGTATACTTCTTACATATATAATGAGCGGCGTTCCGCGAACATACGGAATCGCGCTAAGTTGACGCAGTTCCTGAGAGTCGGACTTTTTACGATCTTATAATATATATACGAGTATATTACATAAATATAGTTAATATAAATAGAGTTGGGCATTATTCAATACATTTTTTATTCAATAATCATTCACATAAATTTTTATTCAATAAACATGTATTCATTGAT
This sequence comes from Gonocerus acuteangulatus, assembly GCA_946811695.1. Classification (NCBI taxonomy): domain Eukaryota; kingdom Metazoa; phylum Arthropoda; class Insecta; order Hemiptera; family Coreidae; genus Gonocerus; species Gonocerus acuteangulatus. Next base: position 77,117,140 of record OX328132.1, read on the forward strand.
TAAGTTATTCATCCATGTATTGAATAAGAATTTATTCAGTTATTTATTGACTGATTTTTCATTTATTTAATGAATAATTAATCATTTTTCTACTTCATTGATTATTTCTATTTATTTTAAATAATGTGGTTCATGGAAAAAAATAGGTAAACTTTTCAAAAATTTGAGTTGATGGATATGGATAATTTTGGCACACTTTTGTAGTAAAATGTCCGAGTTGAAGGAAAGGAGTAATCTTGGCTTATTCACATAAAACAAAAGTCCGAACCCATAGAATGTCTAAAGACCCACTCTGTTCCGATTGGGACATAGTGTTGCAGTCGTGCAGTGGATGAGACACCCAAACGTGTGTATCCTACTCCTACATCCGGACTCAAGCCCTGAGGCCCGCAACCAAAAAAAAAAAAAAAAAAAAAAAAAAACACAGAAGGGGCGTGGCCGGAGGGGAGCTATATAGACATTCCCATACATGGGCTGGATGAAGCTCTTGCGCACTACCTTCTTCTTTTGATTCAGGTAGGGCTATAAGAATACCTATCGGCAGGATCGGAAAGATACTTATAGGGTGGTCTTTAACCAGCTCTCCTTTTTAACGAAAGGTTTTTAAAGTTTACAACTTTTTTGGGATTCGGCAGTTTGCAGAATGTTTTTTGGAAGTGTGATTCTCGATACTGCGTCACTTACTAGACGTTTTTATTTATGTCAATTTTTTGAACATTTTTAGCGGTCTGAAGAGTACGCTTTCCAACATTGAAAGATCATTAGCTTTAAAGAAAATTTAATGCTGATTTCAAAAATGTAATGTAACGTTGAGAAATAATGCGTACAAGCAGAGAAAATTGTGGGGTTTCCTAAAAAAAAAAGACGGATGTTCCTAAACTTTGGAACGGCATATATCTTGAACAAAATCAGATAGAATCGTGAAGTTGGCAGCATTTAACTAAATTTTGGGTCTAGTTTCACCCTCTTAAGTACTGACATACACTTTCGGTACATCCTGTGTATGTGTATATATACTCAATCCAATCTGAAGGATCTAGGTCATCTTCGCTAACATCTATACTATAAATATCCTATCTGAAGGATCTAGGTCATCTTAGCTAACATCTATACTATAAATATCCTATCTGAAGGATCTAGGTCATCTTCGCTAACATCTATACTATAAATATCCTATCTGAAGGGTCCAGGCAATCTTCAACGGCTAACACACAATAAATGTCCAATCTGAAGGATTTAGGGAATCTTCGCCACTTCCATTCTACAAATGTTCGATTTGAAGGATCTCAGGAATCTTCTCCAACTTTCATACTACAGTGAAACCTCCCTTAACGGACACCTCCCTACAGCGGACACCTCTATTAACGGACATCTTCTCGCAGTCCCGAATTTTTCTATAGGTAAAATAAACCTCTATATTGCGGACACCTCTGTACAACGGACACGGACAGAGAAACCTGATTTTTTACCTCCTTACTACGGACAAGTACAGCTAACGTAAGTTATCGAAGCGTTCCTATCGGTGTAGGTTTCCAGTAAAATGAGTTAACAATAACAACCTCTTTGATATAAGAGAGATATATATATATAGAATAAGATATATATATAGAATAGTGACTAGTAATATCTTCCAAGGAGTTTCACAACAGGAACCCCTTCCTTTTCAGCAGAAGCATATGATTTTCCCGCTGGCAGATTACTATTGTTTTGCCTACGAGGTATCACGGTTCCGGGAATAATCCAAAACTCTCATTCCGTTCCCATTCCCTCTCTTCAATTTTCAGTTGGTTTTTAGCTCTTTTTGAGTAAATATTGTGCTTTCTCTTCAATATGTCTAATCGAAAATCACTGACACTTAAAGAAAAAATTGACGTGACAACATTTTCTAATCGCGAAAAATGTATGCGTAAAGTGCAGATAGCTGGACAGTTGGGCTATTCTGAATTTAAGGCTTCCAATGGGTGACTAGGAAAAATTTCGTGGCAGGCACAAAATTTCAATTAGAGCCATTTGTGGAGAATCGGCGTCGGTGAATGCGGAAACAGTTACTCAGTAGGAATCCAAGCTACCATCGTTACTCTTTGTATATACGCATGAAAATATTTTTAATTTTTTTTTTTTTAAGTTTATACTTATTGAACTTCTTTCTATATACTTAAAAAAACTTGTGATGGGTAATTATTAAATGATTAGTTAAAAAATGAATTAAATGTACATATTCGGTACGATCCATCTCGACCAACTCCTCTGTATAGCAGACACCTCTCTATAGTGGACAACTTTGGTTCTCCCAGAGGTGTCCGCTATAGAGAGGTTTCACTGTATAAATGTCCGATTTGAGGATCTAGACAATCTTCTCGAAATTAAATATTACAAATGTTCGATTTGAACGATCTAGTGAATCTACTCCAACTTCTACACTATAAATGTTCGATTTGAGTATCTAGGGAATCTTCTCGAAATTAAATATTACAAATGTTCGATTTGAACGATCTAGTGAATCTACTCCAACTCCTACACTATAAATGTTCGATTTGAGTATCTAGGGAATCTTCTCGAAATTAAATATTACAAATGTTCGATTTGAACGATCTAGTGAATCTACTCCAACTTCCATAGTATAAATGTTCGATTTGAGGATCTAGGGAATCTTCTCCAGATTTCATTACAAATGTTCGATTTGAAGGATCTAGGCAATCTTCTCGAAATTAAATATTACAAATGTTCGATTTGAACGATCCAGTGAATCTACTCCAACTTTCATAGTATAAATGTTCGATTTGAACGATCCAGTGAATCTACTCCTACTTCCATAGTATAAATGTTCGATTTGAGGATTTAGGGAATCTTCTCCAAATTTCATATTACAAATGTCGAACTAAAAGGACATGGGTTCTTTTTAGCGCGGTTCCTCCCTCCCTTCATAGGGAAGAACCCCGCTTATATGGTTGATCTCATGAAACAATCCGGAAGTGCCGACTAGAAAATTTTGCGTTTCAGAACCCCCAGAGACCGAAAATGACGGTGGTTCAAATTTGTATGTATATATATATATATATATATATATATATATATTTATTTATTTATTTATATATATAAATATAAGACAAATATATATATATATATATATATATATATATATATATATATATAAATATATATATATTTGTCTGTTCACTCTCTAGCTCCCAGACGAATGGTCCTATTTTGATGACATTTGGTACAAAAATCTTTCGTCTAATTTGAAAGGTCAAGTTCGTTGACCAGCAGAATCCGCCCACCGGAACATGGTTTTTGGAGCGAATGTCGCGCGAAAAAATCGTTCCGCTTACTTCATATGCTTGCAAGTAATCGTTTTATAGGCTTCTTGGCATAAGAAAACGAATGAAACCATTTTTAAGGCAATAGCTTTAACCGTTTTCGAGAAAATTGGAAAAATATTTGTTGATTGACGTTTTTGGTTTGGGTACTTAGAATCATGGGATCCAATTGAAACATTTTCTGCATGTTTGAATTTCATCAAAACTAATATGTTGAAATTGTGGTTACGTTTGGAGTTAAGGAAGGGTTAGAATAAAATATTTTAATAACAGACATGAAAAGTTTTGGTAACTTTGTGTACTTTCGTTACTATCTCGAAAACGGTTAACAATCTTAGGAAGTGGAAGGTTACCATTCGAAAGCTTACTAAATGTTCTACAAAAAAGGTTCTGAAGAAAGTTTTAATTAGGCGATGTCAATCGGAGAAATAAGAGTTTAAAACTTTAAAGCAATTGATTTCGTTTATTCGAACTGTTCTTTTTGTCTGTTTTATTCCTTGTTATTTTTTAATTGCTTATAGTTGGATAATGTATTTTACAATAAAACAGATTAAGTAAAATAACAAAAACAAATTATATAGTGGGGGCCTTTCAAGGGTTGGCCGACCCTTCCAGGTAAGATCATAATTCAAGACTGGTGGAACCAAAATAATAACTGTTTCTATTTTACTATTTCCCAATTAGAGTAGGGATAAGAACGGAACCGCGCTAAGATGATGCAGTTCCTGCGAGTAGGACTTTTTCCCCATTTTATAGAAACTAAGTTCAACCTGAGGTCCTTGTATAAATTCTAAGGGAGTAGAGAATTTGAAATAAATATCATTGAAAGGAATCAAATAAATCGTTCCATTGAATAAAGCAGCAATTAGCAAAGCACTAATTAAAATAACAACTAAGCTATTTGACGAAAAACAAAATTCCTTTGCTAAATGGTTAGACTTCTAGGCAGCTTATCCCTATCCCTTTAAGATTAATTTCAAAAGCTGAAGCCATTATAAATGATGCATTGCCAAGATAAGGGGGAAAAATGAAACTTCTGTATCTAGAACTTTTTACAGAATCGCTTACCGGACATCCACAAACTTGCCCGATAACTTCCAGCTTCACTAAGCAGGTATATTACTTGGCTCACACATGTCTTGAGCTTTTGAAATCTATTTTTATTATTATTTATTATTTGTAGCAGTTTCTGAAGGAATGTAACTTTTGAGGTTGCACTCATGAATGAATTTTATAACAATGTCTCATAATTTTCGTTGCTCCTTCTGACTAGATAAAAAAAAATGTACCTACGTTAAAATTTATATATATGTATATGTATGTGTATATATATATATATATATATATATATATATATATATATATATATACAAATAAATAAATATATATAGGCGGAACATACGTTTTGTAGATACCGTTCCCATAACTAACGATTCAAGGAGTTTGTTAACCAGAAAAGTCCGTCCATATTAGGAGCGTTTGCTCGGAATACAAATTCCTAATAAAGGGTGCGTTCCGAAAACAATGAAATTGTTATCTCTAATGTAATTTATTGATCAGATTTCCACAAAAACTGTCCTTTGAACTTGACAAACGTTTTCCAGCGACTCTGCCATCATCGATAGCCGCCCGAGAAGGCGTCTCTGAGGAAGGCCCTCGTCATGACTAATTGGATTTCTTTTATGGACGAAAAACAGATTCCTTTCAGGGCTACCTTAACTCGAGGGAACAAAAAGAAGTCTGCAGTGGTGTGGTAAGGACATTATGAGAGATGGGACAGCGTTGGCACCTGGTGTTTGGTCAGAAACTCCCGGACTCGTTTTGTGTGATGGCAAGGGAAGTTGTCGTGATGGAGTTTCCAGGGAGCGATGTCTTTTTTCGTCTTAAAAACTATTTTTTCGGAGTCTTTTAGAGGAATTGCACCCAGTAGGCAGCGTTAACTGTCTTCCGGCACAGCTTACAGGCCATTAAACAAAACGAAATTTGTGAGTAAAGCATAGCAGAGTCCCAGTAAGCCACACGAATCAGTTTCTGATGATATATTTTCTGATACTAGCACAAACCTTAATCCCCAGTACGCGCGCAGAGGCTCGCACTATCCGACGTCCTGGCACATTCATAGCTTGGAGAGTACTGAGGCTTAGCTCAGAAGCTACCCCAAGGTTTCCCACCTACCCCAAGTAATCCGATCCCACTCCGACCAACAGGATGGCAAGAGAAATTCAATTGCATTCATTTCTGAACGCACCCTGTATGCCCCTAACGGTCTACTTCTTAGTTCATGCGAGGAAGCGGGTTACATTTCACTCTTTCTTGAGGACTGTGCTTAGTTATGGAGGTCCTGCAAGACGGAGTTTATTTTATTGCTTCAAAGATAATTTACATTTAGGTATATTATCAATGATTAGGCGAGTACGGTTATTCTTATATCTTCCTATCATCTATGATAGGCATTGGCGATTTACAGCCCATATTAAAAGCTATTTGTTTTCTGCAAGGAAGAAAGATATTTTGCTGGCGTTTAGTAGTGGGGTATTAAGCTTTCTTGATGTACAAGAAAGGATATACGTCAAAAGTTATTGAATTGAAGTATTAATTAGTGCAGGTACAATATACTTATCGTAAATATGTAGCTAGATAGTAATTTTTTTTTTTTTTTTTTTTTTTTTTTTTTACGGCGCATCTACATCTAGGTCATTAGCGCCGACAACCAGAGTGCGGCGAGGAATTTTCCCAGCGAGCCCTGAGATGAGAACCCACCATCTCCCGCTTATGAATCCAGCGCGATAGCCACTAGACCACGGGAGACCCCGCTAGATAGTAATGACATAAATTAGCCGTGCATTGTTGTCCGGTTTGAAGAAAGTTTACAGGTAGTATGATTGAATATTTTAGTAAGCAATTTTCTTTTTCTTCTGAGTAAAGTAAAAGTTAGTACTCTACCCACGCATAACGTCACACATGTGACGTAATTATGACGCGATGATGACCAAGGTAAAGAGCGAGTTTCATCGGTTAGCGTTTTTCGCTGGGAGTATCCTCCCAGCAGGGTCCCCCACGTGGGGTAACGAAGCACGCTAAACTCGTGTTTGAGAGCCACTCCCAATCACGTTTATCCTCATAGCCGTTTTCCTCGGAGAGTTAAATAAGGCTGCTGATTACTAGTAATGGCTTTTAGCCACGTCCTCACGTGATTGGTAGTGGTCTCCTTAGTTGATAAGATATCCAAGCAGCCAACGATGACACCAATCACTGTTTTCCTCATAGTCAGCAGAGACAGCGTCAAATGTCACGATTCCAGCTGTTCTAGGGATACTAGCAGCGAAACACGCTTTTGACCTAGCTCATCATTTCGTCGTAAGTTCTTCATAATTACGTCACAATCATCGTGACGTCACTGATGGTTACCATCGGTTCGCGTCGTGATCTCATCAGGGGGTGTGAGGGGGGTTGAGTACTCACTTTTACTCTACCCCCAAATGAAGATAAAAGAATCGGAGGCATGTGTACCGCGATGTGAGAAGTTCTCCGCACCTCAGCTCAAGCTCCGTCGTGAAATCTGTGACTACACTCGTGGAATCTAGTGGGAAACCAGAGAATTTCCGCACCTTCGCCACCTTTGTAAAGGAGTGGAGAAAAATAAAAGGCATAATGTAACAGTCAATAAAGAATAAAGCATTACCATTGGTCATCCCCCATTCTTTATTAAAAAATATTCATTATTCATATCATATGTATGGTGGCGGAGAACGTATATTATGTTGATTTGGCATAGTTGTCACGGAACGCTCACTCCTAATTTCAGATTTTGGTGAGTTATGACGGGATTATAATTAATTCAAACTATGTCATGATTATTACAAAAGAGCGACTAGCAGAAACTGCGTCATCTAAGCGCATTACCGTCATATTCTTACCCCTAGTGTCCTTTGGAATGCCCGGAATAAATATAGTTGATATTAAAAATCATATAGCGTGAATGATAAATTAATTAGGATATATATATACATATATATATATATATATATATATATATATATATATATATATATATGTATATAACCTATTTTTGACGTGAAAGGTTTATTAATGAAATTACAAATAATTTTGTAAAATTATTTAAAATAGATTTTTTTTTTAAAGGTGTTTCAACTTGCTTATAAGGCAAAATTAAAATGTTAAATATACTAATACATATAATCGTACATGTAATATGCAAAATAGGGTAATGACTCTTTAGGGTTGACTATGAATGGTTCCTATAAAGAGAAACAAAAATATTCCCTAGTTCAATAAAAATTCTGTGCACTGTCTACAGATCGGTTGAAATGTTAGTTAAGTATTAAACGCATTTAATACTTGACGAAGAATATTTCATTGGACTAGGGAAGTTATTTGGAAGTTTCCCTGTCCCTTGAGGTGCCCCAGTTAATTGGGAGACTTCCCCGAAATAATGCTCTGCTTATCCCTACCCTAGAGAGGCTAACAGCTAATGCTACATGAAAGTTCTATAAACTGAGTATCAGGGCAAGGAACTGCAATGGCTTTCTCTAGACCTCTAGAACGGAGAGCAATGGTCCGATTTTGATGAAATTTGGTACAAAAATCTTTCGTCCAATTTAAAAGGTCAAGTTCGTTAACCAGCAAAATCCGCCCACTGGAAGATGGAGTTTGGGGCGAAATTCGCGCAAAAAAACCGTAACGCTTACGTTTTTTAGTTCATATGCTTGTAAGTACTTGTTTTATAGGCTTCTTGGCCTAGGAAAACGAATGACACCATTTTTTAGGCGATAGCTTCAACCGTTTTCGAGAAAATTGGAAAAATAGTTGCTGAATAACGTTTTTGATTTAGGTACTTACAATCATGGGATTCTGTTGAAACATTTTTTGCATGTTTGAATTTCATCAAAACTAACATGTTAAACTTTTGGTTACGTTCGGAGTTAAGGAAGGGTTAGAATAAAATATTTTATGAACAGACAAGAAAAGTTTTGGGAACTTCCTATACTTTCATTAATATCTCGAACACGGTTGGGAAATTTTGATAAGTGTATAGAAACTATTTGAAAGCTTTCTAAATTCTCTACATAAAAGATTCTGAAACAATTTTTGATTAGGTGATGTCGATCGTAGAAATAAGTGCTTAAAACTTGAAATACGTCTGTTTAGTTCATATGAACGGGTTTTAGCGCGGTTCCTCCCTCCCCCATAGGGAGGAACCCCGCTTATAGGGTTGATACAATGAAACAATCCGGAAGTGCCGACTAGAAAATTTCGCGTTTCAGAACCCCTAGAGACCGAAAATAACGGTGGTTCAAATTTGTATATATATATATATATATATATATATATATATATGTGTGTGTGTGTATATATTTATATATATGTGTGTGTGTATATATTTATATATATTTGTCTGTTCGCTCTCTAGATAGAAGACGAATGGCCCGATTTTGATGAAATTTTTGTTACGTTTAGAGCAAAGGAAGGGTTAGAATAAAATATTTTATTAACAGACAAAAAAAGTTTTGGTAACTTTGTATAATTTCGTTAGTATCTCGAAAACCGTTGACAATCTTGTGAACCGGAAGATTACCATTCGGAAGCTTACTAAATGCTCTACATAAAAGGTTCTGAAGAAAGTTTTAATTAGGCGATGTCAATCGGAGAAAAAAGTGCTTAAAGCTTTAAATTAATTGATTTCGTTTATTCCAATGGTTCTTTTTGTCTGTTTTATTTCTTGTTATTTTTTAATTGCTTATAGTTGGATAATGTATTTGACAATAAAACTGGTTAAGTAAAATAACAAAAACAATTTATTGTTAGAAATATAGATTTCCAAGATTCCAAGACCTCACTAGCGGGTCTGTTTCTAGTGTAGCGGACCCTTCCAGGTAAGATTGTAAATCATGACCTTTCAAGACTTTACTACTCACAGGAATGGCGTTAGTGACCTTAAGGGTTGACACGCCATCATAATAATTAATTTAAAAAAAAAGACTGGTGGAACCAAAATAATAACTGCTTCTATTTTAATCTTTCCAAATTAGACTAGGGATATGAACGGAACCGCGCTAAGATGATGCAGTCCTGCGAGACGGACTTTTGTCGTTCTTTTTGTAATTTTTGTCTCTTTCCCTTAGTTTTTTATTGCTTTTTATTTTTGTAATTTCTTATGTTGTATTTGTAAGGAAAATGTATTTGTGTGTAAAACAGGATAGGTAAAATGAGACCAATTTTCTGTGGCTAGAAATAATGAAAAGGTTTGGTAACTTCGTATATTTTCATTAATATCTCGAAAGCGGTTGAAAATCTTGTGAAGCCAACGGTTACCATTCGAAAGCTTACTAAATGGTCTACAAAAAAGGTTCTGTAGAAAGTTTTAATTAGGCGATGTCAATCGGAGAAATAAGAGTTTAAAACATTAAAGCAATTGATTTCGTTTATTCGAACTGTTCTTTTTGTCTGTTTTATTCCTTGTTATTTTTTAATTGCTTATAGTTGGATAATGTATTTTACAATGAAACAGATTAAGTAAAATAACAAAAACAAATTATATAGTGGGGGCCTTTCAAGGGTTGGCCGACCCTTCCAGGTAAGATCATAAATCAAGACCTTTCAAGACTGGTGTAACCAAAATAATAACTGTTTCTATTTTACTATTTCCAAATTAGACTAGGGATAAGAACGGAACCGCGCCAAGATGATGCAGTTCCTGCGAGTAGGATACGTATAATTAGAAACAATATTTTATTTTTGCGGAATCTTGGGATTCTCAGATGCCGTATGAATATCTATTAGGCCCCCTTCGTATATTTTCCTTAATATCTCAAAAATGGTTAGGAAATCGTGGCAAGTGAAATGTAACAGTTCGAAAGCTTACTAAATTCTCTAAAAAAAATGTTTTGCAGAAATGTTTGATGGGGTCCTCACATTAGGAGAAATAAGTGCTTAAAACTTAGTTAGTTAGTTTCGTTTATTTAAACGGATCTATTTGTGTGTTTCCCGCAGTTTTTTTTTCACTGCTCGTTATTTTTGTACTTGCTTAGAGCAGTCAAATGTATTTGTCAGTAAACAGGATACGTATAATTAGAAGCAATATTTGTTAGAATTCGAAGATGCCGTATGAATATCTAGATTACAGTACTGGTGTTGATTTCGTTCTTTAGAATTGTTCTGGGTATTCCCTATTTTCATCTGTTACCCATAGTTTTTTATTGCTAGTAGTTTTTTCTTATTTATTATAGAATATAAATCTATTTGGCTATAAAACAGGATACGTAAAATTAGTAACAATATTTCGGATATTTCTGATCGACATGCCTTGTAAGATTTTCTACCACCACGAACGGCATTTTTCCTCTATTTTTATCCACTAGATAGGCTTTATTTGGCATAATATTCCATATATGTTTTATTAAGCAGGGGATTCTGATGAAATGTCGTATTTTTGCTGTGGATTTTATTTACGATGTATCTAAGATTGGGTAACATTGGCGAGTCTACATAGTTAAGAACCGACGACGGAGGTAGACTTATTGCTATGATTTAGTCTACATATGTATATTAAGTCCTAAATGCAAAAAATAAACTTCACAACGGTTAGATACTATGAGCGAATAGAGAGTCGGTTCAGTGCTCATAGAAACAAAAGGTCCCCAGGATATTTACCTGCTAGGGGTTAATCCTCAAGAGTTGTAAATATACCCCAGGTATCTGCCTACACAAATACAAAGCATAGGCAGGGTATTGAGAGCAATTTAATGATTTCATTCACCAAAATTTCTTAAACTATACTAGATTCTGAAATAACACACTTCCAAACATAGGTTATATACTAAATATTCATAAAGACTGCTTAGTTGTAACCCGATTCATCAATTAGCAATCAATAGTTTTCAACACAGGTTATATACTAAATATTGATAAAAGTATTTAAGTAGAAAAAGAAACAAGCTTCCTCAAGACTTGTTTTTGGCCCATTTGTATATACTCCATAGACTTAATTAGGTTTATTATTTTATATATTGACTTGTTATACGTGAAGACTTGTTATTTGTCCTTCTGTATCTACTAGATAGGCTTTATTCTGCATATTATTCTATATAGGCTTTATTAGGCATGGTATTCTTCTCAATCTTGAGTACTTCTTCTTGATCCTTCTGTATCCACTAGAAAAGGCTTTATTAGGTATATTTTGTATTGATTTCTTTTCTAAGCTTTTCAAGAAAATGATCCCATTAGTGACAAAATTGACAAAGAATTAATCTCCCCAACCTAATTGAAAATTTTCCACATTTTAAAAACTTCCCGTTTGAAATATACTCCTCGCTAAAATAAGACCTTCCATATCTGTACTCCTCAAAGTCACTGCAGCAGATTTAGCGTTACCCAGGGTGCACCAGGTGGAGGCCTGTTACTTTCACGTCTTCAATGGATCCCAAGCCACGTTGGTATAACTAGCAATAAAAAAGCAGACGATCTTGCAAAGAAGGGGACACAAATGGATCGACCAAAAATAGACACAAGTCTTGCCTCTGCCAAAAACCTAATTGATGCTGCCATCAAACCTTACACCAAACAATTACATGAGGAAGCTAGCTTTGGAAAGAAATGGGCTTTACCACATCGGCCCCCTGCCGTCAACCACCGACAGGCTAACCGCCGTTTTTTCGACTGTTGAGTGGCCATGACTATCTCAAGGCACACCTGCACCGCTTTGGCTTGGTAGAAGACGAAACTTGCCTGCTATGTCACGATGGTACTATGAATGGGGACCACATCGCTGTCTGTCCCGAACTGGATCCCCAGCGTTCAACACCTGGTCGTTATTGGGAGGCTCGACGCCGAATGGCTTATCAGCCAAGAGCGGCCATTGGCTAATAAAATAAATAAAATATCTGAAATCACTTCATGTTTCAAGACACCACTCTCAACACATTTTCATCTTCGGCCGCCCACTCTTAGAAAGTGTTCTAAGAATCCTCCTCACCACTTTCGTCCACACGGTTTCTCACATTACAGATCCAGAAACGTTTTGACATACGTCAGGACGAATTCTACCTCTTCTTATCAGTAGGATACGTACGTTCAAACCATTTACCTTTAATTTAACCACTAATTGTAACACACATCTACCACCTATCAGTGTTAGTCTTCCTATCTGTTTCTTGCTACTCTCTCATTCCTTCTATGTAGAAACCTGTTATTAGTATTAAATCTGCATCATTGTTTACATTCCCGACAAATGTATTTCAAGCCGAAACGTCGGCAAAAATATAACATTAACAAAAATGTTTTATTAGCAAGAGAAGAGAAAAATAAAGTTCCTCATAGGCCCGGAAAGCTTCCCTCCTTCTGGCGGAGGCTATATAAATCCATGAAAGAGACATTTCTTATCCAGTAGTTAGTAAGTCCCCACCACCAGTTCCGGCTTGTTTATTTCACACACTCTCATATTGTCTGTCCGCCTTTAAATGTGCTTTTAGTCCACCATAAGTGCTCTATCAATCTTTTCCAGCCCACTGTGTACACATTATTTTTTCTGCCTACCTCATTAACTATTGTTGACAACTGTGTATCACGGATAAACATTTACCATTAATTTAAAAAAAAAATTCTGAATTACATTATCATGTTCCCGTTTGATAATTTTATTATATCTAACGGAATCATTAGGAAATTAAACAAACTATTTTTTATTTTAATTGTGCTGTAATTCAACAATTGAGATCAAGCCAGACTATGTACGATTATTGGGTCACAATAAATTAATTTTTCAATCGTCCGAGCAAACAATTTACTTTTTCACCGCGATTGATTTTTTAAACGCCAGATTTAATCACGATTAAATCCTTTAATAATCGTTTACAATTAATTTAATCGGGATTAAACATCTTAATTGCAATTGATTTAATTGCGATTAATTTAATTAGAACTAACCATTTAATTGTTAATTGCAACTCAATTATTGTTTCTTACAATTACAATTATTGTTACAATTGTTTCTTAAAACAATTAACAATTAATTTAAACTAGCAATAATCGCACCTCAGTAGACCTTCATTGGTTACGATATTGTCTCTGCGCAAGGTTTTTCCTATAAATAATCCGTCCTAAAATTCGTTGTTAATGGACGTTAAAATTTAATAAATAACAATTAATTTTATAATGAATTTTGATATAAAAACATTACGCTGGATTTTAACAAACATTTCCCTTCCGGTCCACTTATGGTCTACTCTGGCCCAATTTCACACTAGTCCACTTCCGGTTACCTGTGGGCAACTTCCAGAGCCATTCGTTAGGTGGTCTTGAAGAGGCGTCATGTGGAGAAGCATTTAGAGAATTTAAATAAATAATTATTGAAGAATTGTGTGGCGTAAATGTGTTTTTATCTTCTGCCACATTAAAATTACAAAGTGGTAAATAGTGTCACCATCTTAATATATGTAAAATGAAATAGTAGCTTCCGGTGTGTGTCCCCGCGGGGCAGTGGCTAAAACCTTGGATTGTTATGCGAGTTCGAGTCCCGTCTGCAGCAGGTTGAGTTCTTTTCATTTCCGGGCCCGTTGAAGAAACTCTCTGCTGCACCGTGGATTTTTAGTACGGATGGCAACCTATAGATAGGCGCTAATGGCTTGAAAGCAAGAGCGCTGTAGAAAAAAAGAAAAAAAAAAGGCTCGAGTGTGGAGTGATTGCGTATGAAGAGCCTTTTTTACAACAAAGAGTAGGTGTTGGAGGAGGATGCTAAAGAGCTGTCAGAGGATGCTCCATTCTCCTCACCTTTATCAGCTGGCTACAGTCGGAAAGGAGCCTCTAGCCACGCTCTTCACAACCCCAATCGGCGTTTTTGTTTTAATATCATGTAAAGAAATGTCAAAAATATAACTGAGATTTAGGTTCGTTCTTCCGTTGCAGTGATATCTCAGCAAAATTCATGAAACAAAATGATAAAGGTAACGATTATCATTATGGAATTCTAGGTATAGGTACTTTTTGTAGGTCTTTTGGCGGGCTTATGACTGCAATGAAACCGCTTTCAAGGCGATATTTTTGAAAAATTGGGAAGATGTATGTTCCGTTTCGGGCACTGATAAATGACAGATTGACTTAAAATCTTTGTCAAATGATTGAAATGTATGTTCTAACATTTTGTTTTTAATTCGTTTGGGAAAAACTATCATTAGCAGTTTTGAGGTTTTCGTTAATTTTATAAATATGTCGATAATTCGTGGGTGAAAGATTCGAATATAGGTGACATGAAAGTTTCGGTAGGACCATTTCAGTCGGAGAAAGCGCCAACATTTAGGTTTCTGGAAAGAAGGATTCAGAGAAGTTTTTCTCTAAGAACATGGCGTAACTCGGTGCTAATGGCCCAAGGAACATTTGCGTCGTAACAAACAACAACAAACAGCCGTTCAATGGTTTAAGCTGTAAAGTTATTTGATCGATGCAAGTATCCAGCAAAAATATCAAGATTCTCTATCCCTATCCACAAAAGACGGCAAAATATATAGTTCCTGTTCAATACTTTTTTTGCACATCAGGGATAATGCCTCGGGTACGATACGAGCGATGAGCGATGAGCGACAGAGCGACCGAGCGTATAGCAGAAGAGGGGCACTGGCTACGTTACAGAGCGGCTGGGCGGTAATTTCCTTTAGTCTCCCTCATCGTATACTCCGATATACGTTTTTTAATTAAAATATTAATAAAAAAAAATATTTTAAATGTTCAGTTAATGAAAATATGTTACCTTAAGATTTGGAGGCTGTAGCCTTTTTTGTAGTACGCAAAATATAATATTTGGGGTGAGCGACGAGAAAAATTGTAATGTCTGGGCCAAGAGATGAGCGACAGGCTGGAACCTGCAAGTGACGTCACATTGTCGTTCATGCTTATTATAGCCAGTCTTCAACAAGCATTCTATAGCACTCCAGCTTAACATTAATGTGGGCGACGTTGCTCTGAAGCTTTCCGCTTATCGCTCGTATCATACCCGAGGCCTATGGAAATTCGCAAAGATGACGCAGTTCCTGTCTTTCTTTTTATTGTTACTTCATTGGTTTTTCAGATCAGCTCCTTAAAAATATGCACATTTATATAGTGTCAG
This sequence comes from Gonocerus acuteangulatus, assembly GCA_946811695.1. NCBI lineage: Eukaryota > Metazoa > Arthropoda > Insecta > Hemiptera > Coreidae > Gonocerus > Gonocerus acuteangulatus. The sequence goes on from OX328132.1 coordinate 77,132,575, forward strand.
TCTTTATTTTTTTAATATGCAGAGCCGGAATAAATTGCATAGTGGTATTTTTTATAACGTCCTTAATTTACATTCATTAATCCAAAGATAATAGTGTCATATTTTGAAGAAAGCAATTTGTCATTTTAATGATAATTTTCAGCGCTCCATTAGTCATCAGTATTTAGGTTTATTTGAAGATAATTTTAGAAGTTTTAGCTTCATTAAATTATAAACGTGATATCTTCTGAAAATAATGATCAACAATGAATATCAAAAATGTTGTAATTATAAACCGAAAGTATAACATTACATGTTGTTTGTTGACAGGGAAAACAAAAAGATTTATAATCCGGTTCAGAGGGGGGGGGGTATTATAAATGCCACATGATCCTTCCATAAATAAAGAGCTAATAATTGTTTACATTATTATCGAAATTTGCAGAAATTTATTTCAATTTATAAAACTCGCTGTTTAGTGTTCATTGAATTTTCCTATTGAAATTTATACTTTTCGGAGGCCAGGGTTTTTCTCAAAAAATTTAATAATGGAGTGCGGGTTAAGAGTGGACTCAAAAAACTAAATTGTTTTAAACGTCAATAGTGCCACTAATAATAACATAAAAATAATCCCAGAATAAAACATTAAAAGCCTTTGTTCATAAAATTGAGACAACCATTCAAAAGGGGTCTCCTCGTGGTCTACTGGCTAGCAAGCTGTATTCTCATGAGCCATATAGGGGTTCAAGTTCCGCCTCACAGTGGTCCAAATCCAGCTATCATGGTGCAAAAAATACTTTGAGTGGACGGATTGCCTTCAAACTCGGCATGATGTTTATTGAATGGTTGAGAAGGTGTTTTATGAGGATTATGACAAAATAGGTAAGGGTGGAAGTAGGGGTAAGAGGGAGAGTGGGAGGTACTTCATAGCTTTTCAATTGCTTTTCGTTAAAGGATTTTGTTCAATTCTTGTATGATGTTCATTGAAGGGTTGAGAAGGTGTTTTATGAAGAATATGACTAAATAGGAGAAGGCTGTGGTGGGGTTGAGAGGCCGACCTCTTTCCCCCGAGCTTGTTGAAGGTATGGCATCCACTTCGCCAGTAAGAAAAATAATTACTACTTCCAACCACGATGAAAACTTAGATTCAAATTTAGATTTATCCCTGTTAGTCTTCCTCCATCTGGCCATATAATTAGAATATAAAATTTTGAGGGTTTTTCGAACGCGGTCATCTTCTGTAAGACCAAATGCTTGGACCGCCCTTCTATAAAAAATTTCAAACGTTTTCGAAGTAATTATGAGCTCTACAAAATCTCTTCTAGGTAGCATCTCTCTTAAAAAAAAAAAGAATAAATAAATAAATAAAAAATTAAAAAAGGTGTCTTTTAAATTATTTTTTCGGTAATGGCACTTCTATATTTGAAGATCAATAATCTATTATGGACTAAGTGACAAAAAAACAGTTAACAATTTTTATCACGTTCAAAGTGCTAGTTTATACGTATAGAACTCCAGTGCCCAGACTTTCATACTTTTATACAAAAATAAAAATGTCACTCTATAATAATTTTAAGTAATTATTCAGACTTTTTCATGGAAATATTTCACAAGATGTAGCACATTATAGATGACTTGTCTTCATTTAAAAACGGTGCAAATCAGAGTTTTTATTTATTGCAGCATAATAAATGACCAAGTTAAAAAAAAAAGGAATTTACCAAAATCTGTACTTTACTTCTCAGTAAAAATCGGTTCACAGAAATCTATGTGCACTAGACCTTCACTCAAGAACAACACAAGGGTTACTGACCCAAATTACTGCCAGCAGATGACCTACGGGTAGGAGTCATCTGCTGGCATATGGGGGTCAGGGCTACCTGCTACCGCAGCAGGCAGCGCACCGAGCCTAGGCTTTACCCATCAAATTCCCTCCCAATACCAAAGGGGTACCGAGGGGCAGACAAACCTTACATATTCTGTTAGAGGAATGTAATAAAAAAGCTGACACAAATAACTCCGTGATTCCTCGTGATGCTGATGTTTAAAACCTTTCTAAATTTCACATAGGCGTGTTAAAAATACTTAACTTTAAAAATCTGTTACCCAACTTCATATCAAGATATTTCGATCGTTTTCTCATATTTATGTAGTCCATCTATAGTACCTTTATTACAGAAAAAAATATAAAAATAAAAAAATATTATGGCATATTAATTTACTAGTATCCTAGGGTTGCAAATAATGTTTGAGCACACATGTATAGAACCGCCATCTTTGAACCGTCTCAGAGACTAAATGGACGAACACAAAATTAAAATTTCTTTATTAATATAATATATGGTTACTATAGAACCTTCTAGACATGTTTTGGTGTTTCTTAAAAAATGTTGGGTTTTCGATTTTTTGCACCATGATGGCTGGATTTGGACCACTGTGCGCCTGTTGATTTTTTTCAGCGATGGGCTGCTTGAAGCTAATGGCCTTGAAGCAGAAGCGCCAAAAGGTAAATCGGAAGGATGAATTATAGAATTATCGAGGCTAGAAAAACTGAAAATAGAGGCGTTGGGGAATAGAAGGGCGAACTCAACAAAAGGTGGTTTTGAGGAAAATGCCTTTGAATATTTTTTCCATAAGGGTGAACTCCACTAGAGTATATTCAAATCACTTTTTGGTTGTGAGATGCCCCATTGTTCAAATTATATAATAATTGACCAGGAATTAGTGTGGACTTTACTTTCAACGAAAAGAGAACTTTATTTATATCATCATCCACCGGACCGGTAGTAGAGTGTTGAGTTCGCCTTTCTATGGCAGTTTCCAACCAGCTTGTTTTCATTATCTGTGTATTTTGAGAGGGAAAGAAGGGCGAACTCAACATGAAAAATATACCTGTACATTCTTTGAAGCGTCTAGATTTGGATGGCGGGCGAATAAAAATTGATCAGACGTTGAGTTCACCCTTCGTATCCGCAACGCCTCAATAGATTTAAACGAGGTTAATAAAACTGTATTTTTCAAACGAAAAAATTGTTTTATTAACCTAACGTCCAACCACCGAATATCTACACCTCCGCATGAACGATCTCTCCTCAATGATTTACTAAACATGCTTAAAATATTAGACAATGCTACATGTTTTGCAAGAAATTTATTTAAATTTCAAGACACATTTTGTACAATAGACAGGATGAAGCGTATTCACTTGGCTGAAAGAATTCGAAGAGGCATTAATGAGAAAGTGCAGTGATAATAGTTTCTAACCAAAAACTCCGTAGAGGCTCCAATAAAACCACCGAACAATAATGGCAATCTAATTTGGGCCGATATATTAAGTAATTTCAGATTTAGGATCTTAGCTACATTTATTATAACTATCAGAAACATCACAGCGACGCCTAATCGAAACTGAATTCAACAATTCGGAATAATGTGTGCACTAGCTGTTCTTGTACTACAGTGTCAAAATACATATGAACACACAAGTGGCTAAAACATTTGATTTTTGTTACAATCATTGGGGTTGGCTCAACACCATTAGGGCATCCTCTAATGGAACAGCCAGCTCGTTAGTTTCCATACATTTTGCTGGCGTTCCTTTTTTTTTTGTTACCTCTATGTCTAGCGTTGATCATCCACATTAGTTGTCCTATTTGGTCGCATTTCTTCCTTTGATCTCCCTTCCTATGGTTTTGGTAAAGATTTCACTGGAGTCGTAATCCGTTGAGTGGACCGAAGTATGATGGAGACTATTCCATGTTTTCAAAAATATTTTCTCTTGAAGTTTTCCCTCAAATTGATTAGCCCCTTTAAAACTTTCTCTGACCACAGTTTCTTTTTGAACTATTACTGATTCTCCTTTTTACGCAATGCTGGTTTAGGTACAATTGTTACCCTTGGAAGGAGAGCTGCCTACCCTCAAAAGAGGCCAGCAGGCTTCCTTTTTAAAGTGGGACAGGCCAACTTTTTTTTTGTCTAGACTAAAACTCAGAAAATTACAGTTTAAATGATAAATTACTACAGACACTACCATCGATCAAACACATATTTTACCACAAGTGGTCCAGGCAATTAGTCTTAATGGGTTAACGATTTATATAAGTGTGTATTTTATTCTTGTTTATTATGAAATGATTCTTGCAGTGCTGTATATTTGTTGTCGGTGCTCATATTTCGAGTAAAATGTTCTGCAGAAGAGAGAATAAGTTGCGACATAAGGAAGGCTCGTAAAGTTTGTGACTTTCATAAAGGGTTTTATATTAAAACAATAAATTTGCCCATTTCCTGACGTATTACGAAGTTTTAAAATATTTCGTACCATTTATTCGTTTTCATACTTAAGGATTTTTCATTTTAGAGGAATCTCGGCAAATATATTATACCTGATCAGAGGAAGTTTTTATTCTTATTATATGACACATGTCCCGTAGGGATACATATAAATATTATTTTATGTTCAACTGTAAAAGTTCGTGAATTATTTACACGTAATTTAAGAAACAGGGGAAACAAAAAACAAAACTATGGGTAGACAAAGTTTTTCTCAATTTTATTAGCTTTCATTTGAAAAAAAATTGCATTGAAATCGGTTAAGATTAAGAGATTGTAGCCTTTTTTGAAACACGAAATGTCGTTTGGCCCCACTGTGCACCGGTAGTATGCTTTGAAATATGATTAAAAGCGACTGTTACTTGATAATTGTTTTTCTCCTAGTCTCCTTTCTTAGGAAAAAAACAAAACAAAAAAAAAAAAAACACGATTTCGTCCTGATTCCACTACGAAGGAACGTTTTCCTGTTCCCCTAATTGCCATTAAAATGGGTATGCATTGTGCAGAGTCGAGTTTAAAATATTTATATGAAATATTTGATATCTGGCACAGTTGCTTTATTATCTTTCGAATAGTTTATTTCGAATAAGCTCCTCTTATAATAAATGCGAGTTTAATTTAGTTAAAAAGTAATGATAACAATTAATTCAGTATATCATTATATTATTAAGGATGAAGCGTTATGTGTTCGCTCGAATAAGCTAGCCACAGAACAGAATTTGGAGAGTGAATAATCTTATCTAGTTTTATAATTATCCATTAAATGACCCTTAGCTCAAATATATATAACTGGCGAATAAGGCGGAAGGTCAATAAAATATCGCCACACACTTTTACACTTTTCATTTATCTTCCCTCCATGTTTCGCACCCTTTTTGGTGCCTCTTCAGGGGAGCACACTTAAACATTAAATTCAGGCTCAACCTGAGGAATGGAACCTTCCACTAGCAGGGCGATAATTTATTGACCTTCCGCCTTATTCGCCAGTTATATTTATCTAGTTTTGTATTATAAAAATGACGGTCTATATATTTGAAACAGTTTACCTTCTAATTATAATCCTATATTAGATTGTATTACTCCCGGGCGTTTATAAGGGAGGCTGCAGCCCCCCCCCCCGAAATTTTTATTTAATTGGTAAAAATGTGTCATAAAAACCTTAAAAATAAATTAAATAAGATCACTTAGTTCTGAAAAGATATTTTTGTTGGGTGTAATAGTGTTTTATTTGCCTAGTTCTAGATTGTCAGTATTCCATACCTCCCAAAGTCTCCCAGCCCCCTACTAAATGTTTTCAGCCCCCCCCCCGAAATTATTTCCCCTGGTATTAATGTTTACGTCACCAGACCTCTCTTAAAGTGCAATTTAACTCAAGGGTTTTTAATACTTATAGAGGAATAAAAGATATATCAAAGGAGGAGGAGACAAAGTGCAACTAATCAAATTAATATATATATATATATATATATATATATATATATATATATATATATATATATATTTAACGTTATCCGATAAGGAGATATTCAGCAAGGCCTTGTGAAAAGGACACCCTGTATATAACCGTCTACCATTTTAAAACAAATTATGGAAAACAAAGTGTCACAATTATATAGAAATTCTCGAGTTTTAATTTAAGGTTATTCACGGGTGTAGTTGGTACTACTCCTTGTATGTATTTTGAAATTCCCTTTCATTCCTCTTTGCGAACAAGCTTTATGATTGGTTTCATTTTCTGTGAAATTTACCATGATTTTTTCAACCATTTAAATTAACACTAGATTTACTAGACCTGTTACTGGTATAAATGGCAATAACAAAAAATATATTTGTTATTAATATATATAGAGTAATTTAAAGTTCATTAAATGTATTCTATTGCAAGACCAGTCCAAATGACTGGTCTGGTAAATCTAGTATTAATACGTAATGTCTTGTTATGTGCTGTATTTCTTATTTCATTTAGGACGTATTTATTTAAATTTATCTTCTTTCTTTTATATTAAAAAAATGTAATGAAATGTAATTACTTAACTATTAATTTTCCATGTTTTACATTTTTTTTCGCAAAACTTCTAACAAATGAAGAGAATCAAATTATTATAAGCCACGGTTGACTTAGAAACTGAGTCACAATGGAAGTAGCTCTCACCCTGAAGACATTGTTACCATGTGGCAATGCAAAATCAACTCAGGAAAATATACTTGTACTAAAAATATATATTCCATGCAAAAAAAAAAACGAAAAAAAAAAAGACATTGAAAATATTATGAACAGCCACGAATGCACAGAGGGGCAGATACAGTACTATGCTCCGGCGACCTGAATTTAAACTATTTACTATGGCAGAAATGTACATTTTAAAATATAAAGAATGATTATAGAAATAAATTATGCTTGCTCAGAGTATTGGATTTTCATGATTACCATTTGTTCGAAAATATCTGTCTATAAAAGATATTGAGAAAATGAATGAGATGCTTGAGGAAAAGGTAAAAAATAAATGTTAAAAAAGTTCCTTTGGAGAGTGAATCTAAAATGAATATTTGCTTATGTGAATTCAAAGAAAACAGACTTGATTGATTTTCGCTTGAATGACCATCCAGCTGCTCTTATCCCAAACAGGGGGAATTAAGTGCTCTGAGAGAATCGATTTCATGAAAAGGTTGCTTAAGAGAAATGCCAGTTAAATGCTGAAAAATAACGTCATATCCCCTTATGAATTAAACGCATTATTTACTTAAATATACTTACGTTGACCTTCAAACAGGCAGATAATAATAATCAAGAGCAGTCAGGTTGCATCAACTCCCAGCCCTAGCCTCTGAAGAGGCATCAAGAAAAGGTTCTTCTTCAGGCAGTTAGTCTGCAAAACTAGTCCCAACTCAGCCCCTGAGGAGGCATCATGACAAGGCCCTTCTTCGGGCAGTTAGGCTGCAGAACTAGTCCCAACTCAGCCCCTGAGGAGGCATCATGACAAGGCCCTTCTAAGGGGAGGGAGTCAGGCTGCAAAACTAGTACCAACTCAGCCCAGGAGGCATCAAGACAAGGTTCTTAGGACATACACGTTACAAAACAATCAGGCTGTACCGTATGAAATGTAAGTTTTGGACTTGCCGATTCCCTTCAAATGTCTTGAAACTGTCGTGGCCCCTACTCCGAGTTCTTTGGTTTATTCCCTAGTGCTTTTTGAGGGACAAGCTTCAACCCCTTCTTTCAGGTGGACATTGTCAAGCTTCGTTTCTGGCCTTCCTCGCTCCTCGTTGTCAAGGTCAAAATTTCCACTTCGAAACCTGGAAAACCACCGGTAAACAGTTCGTTCATTCACCGCTCCCTCCCCGAACGCCGTGTTAATGTTCATACACGCCTCAGCAGCGCTATGACCGAGCTTAAATTCATAACGAAAAATAATACGGATTTCCGTTGAAGTCATAATTTAAGTTTTATTTTTTTCTCAGAGGATGGTTCCCACAACACAGTACGCAAGTTACTGATTAAATAATAGGAATAAAAGAGCTTTAATTCTATATGAATAACAACGATATTTGTAAATAATGAAATAAAAAAAGGGAAAGGATTAAATCGCAAAGTAAACAAAACTGACATTTCATACGGTACAGCCTGATAGTCCCAAAGTAGCCCCTAAGGATGCATCATGACAAGGCCCTTCTTAGGGCAGCAAGGCTGCAAAACTAGCCCCATTCAGCCCTTTAAGAGGCATGAAGACAAGGTTCTTCTTAGGGCAGTCATGTTAAAAAACAGTCCCAAAGCAGCCCCTGAAGAAAGGTCAAGATAAGGTTAATCTTACGGCAGTCAGGCAGCAAAACTAGTCCCAACTCAACTCTTGAAGATGCATCATAACAAGGCCCTTCTTAGGGAAGCCAGGCTGCAAAACTATTCCCACTCAGCCCCTAAGAGGCTTCAAGACAAGGTTCTTCTTAGGGCAGTCATGTTAAAAAAAAACTATTCCCAAAGCAGCCCCCGAAGAGAGGTCAAGATAAGGTTAATCTTAAGGCAGTCAGGCTGCAAAATTAGTCTTAGTCTCAGCACCTGAATGGGCATTAGGAGATGCACTAGTAGAGGAGCAAAATTCAAATAAATAATTTCACAAAACGCGTTCTATTATTTACCTAATGCCTACACAATGATAAAAATGTTATTGAACAATAAAAATGTCAAACGTGACCTGGAAAATACCCTACTTACGTTAGTGAAGAATTTATAAAGTAAACTTATATCGTGAACTTCCACAGCCCATATGCAGATATAAAGAGAGGTTTATTTATTTCTTAGTCCTAAGCATTGGAAACAATGAGAAAATCTTAAAACTAATTTATCTGCAGGTTAGCATCCTTTTCTAGCCAAGTTCAGAGAAAAAGACAGGACTCTTAACGCCAACTCATTAAATGCTTTCCGGTATTTTTCGAAGAATATCTATGTTTATTAACAGTTAAAATATTAGTAAGAGATAAACATCATTAATTATTATGTTTGCTCAATGTAGTGAAATAATACATTTTATATATACAGTGGAACATGGATAATTCGAACTTCGATAATTCGAAATCGTCTTTAATTCGAATATTTCTCTCGGTCCCTAGAATTTAGGGCATAAACAATGCAAAAAAATCGTGGTTAATTCGAATAAAATTTTGGATAATTCGATTTTTTTACTAGTCTGTGCCTCCAATGGGAAGTGGATAGAGACGCGGTCGATCTTAAATCTTGTGAAAATATTCTCCCCTCGGGTAAGAAGGATAATAAGATGCGGATGTAGGGGTTCCGGGACAAGAAGCGCGGCGGTCTCATAGTCTAGTTCTTGGACGCTAGGAGTTCTGCAAAGTGGTGGGTCGCGCTTCCTCCCTTCCAGGGGTTGTAATTACATCCTGTCGTTTTATCCTAGAATTCCCTCCCACCATCACTCCCATCTTCATTTTTTTTTTAATTATAATTTAGTCAGTGTCTATATCTGTTGTATTTTTTGTGCCTTGAGTTTCTGGTGTACAGTGCAGTTCAGTGAGTTGTTGATTGTAGATGTCGAAGCCTAGAAGTTATAAAACTCTAACGTTGTCAGAGAAAATAGCTGCTGAAGTTGAAAAAGGAATAAAGAAAAAATCTGCAATTGCCTAGGACTTTGGAATTCCTCCTAACACGTTACCAACATACCTGAAAAATGAAGATATTCTTGCCCATTAAAATGACTTTTTTCAAAACTTTTATTTTTACTTTTTTGATAAATTATTTATTACTTATGTACGTAATCATCAATTCATGAAATTGGGTTTAATTAAAAAATGTGAAAACATGAAGTTCGATTTTTTACTCCTTTATTTTCAACAACTTCTGTAATTCGAATTTTGGATAATTCGAACTTTTTTATCGATCCCTAGGGGTTCGAATTATCCAAGTTCTACTGTATATATATATATATATATATATATATATATATATATATATATATATATATATACACACATATAATATTACAAACAAGTTAATGTGGATTCCAGGTTTATTTTGGTAACTTTACATAAAAAATATTTAAATCTATATTTATAAAAATTACGTGTCTCTGTTTTTTACTTGTTTGTTTGTTCCTTATACAAATCTACACCGTTTGACCGATTTTTACCAAACTTGGCACACAGGTAGGTCTTGATACGAGAAATCTCCTGGCTAGGTCATAATAGTCAAATTTCAAAATTTGGTCAAGAGGTCAAAAGTTTTGTTCAAGAAAAATTGGCTAAACTGAACCATTCAGATTGTGACGGCCATTTTGAATCGACAACTACTGGCCTCTGTCGGCTGTTAGGTGAAGTGCTGTTGTGCTGGCCTCTGCGGGGTATCATTATGAACTAAAACAAATTCACATCGTTTGAGCGATTTTCGTAACTGGGTGTAAAGTACTAGGTAGCAAGTAGATCTTGATACGGGGAGAGTCATAGACAGAAAGTAGGTGTAGCATGGCACACTGGGTAACAGCTAGTAAATAATAAATATATAAAAATGAATTACCTCAAACAATTAAGCTAAGGAGTAGTAAATTCGCAATCATTTTAATATGAATTCACGTAATAATCCCCTTTTCCCTGTAGAATGGACCTAGTTCAATCAGAAACTCATTTTACAAAATATGCTTTTGTCATAAATGAACTTTTGTAATAAAACGATTGTAAAATTTCTATTATATCTGTAGCTTGAAATTATACACTAAAAATACTACTCTAATATATATATATATATATATATATATATATATATATATATATATAGTTTGTTCTTCTATTGTTGACCTCCAATTTCTAATATTATTATTGTTATAGCCAAAAGGTCATAAATAATTCTTGTCTCATTTCGAATCCAGTAGGAAATACCCTTCGAGAAGGAGCAGAATAAACCAGTTAGATTCGAAATAAAGAAAATGAAGTAAGAGGAGAATTATTTATGACCTTTTGGCTACAACAACAATAATTCTGTGTATATATATATATATATATATATATATATATATATATATATATATATACGCATACATATACAGGGTATCCCCAAAATAAATGGTCAAATTTCAGGATTCGATGCAGGAAGAAAAAAAGAAAGAAAAAAAGTTCTTTGGCATATATCTCGTTTTTTACTTCATTTCTGAGACAAACGCAAAAAATTAAAACACAATTGTGAAAAGGCATTCTTACATAATCCCTATGTAAAAATCATTAAAAGTATATGTTTTATCTTCCACCTCCTCTACGCATCCCCTCCCCCCTTCAAAAAACAACAAAAATCTTCTTGGCCAAAAAAATTAACTGACGCAATGTAAAGCTGCAAGTTCAACATATTTGAAAATAGCTACTTTTCTTCGGAGGGAAGTGCTAAAACGAAAAACAAAAAACTTCCAATTCATAATATTGAAATTTAATACCTGACGCATACATAATTATAAAATAACAATTTCTTCTCCTAATAATCAATTTAAAAACACTTTAAAGGTTTGGCCCCTTGCAGAAATACAGGAATTACAACGCACGTTGACAGACTGGTTGGCATTTGTGCATATCTCCGAAGTAATCTTTTCCCAGGCCCATCTGATGCGTCGGATGAGGTTCTTTGAGCCAATGGGCCCCCTGTAGACCAAATCATTAATGTGTCCTCATACGAAGAATAGATCAAGATCGAGCCGGCCAAGATACCGGCCCACCACGTCCTATCCAACGCCATGGATAGTTATTGTACAACCAATTTCGGACAGCCCTCCCGTAGTGGAGAGCTCCTTAATCTCTATGCCGAAAAGACTTCCTCCGAGAAAAATGGCAGTTTATTGTCGAGGAAAGAGACAATCTCACTTCTATATTTTTGGGGTGGGGAGGATTAAAGAAGGCGATTTTTATATAACTCTTATGAAAGATTGCCTTTTCATAATTGTGTTTAAGTTTTTTGCGTTTTCCTCGGAAACGAATGGTGTCCCGTAAATGTCTAATCATATTGTGAGGGGTGAAATAGGACTCAGGGGAACAAAAAATGTTCTATGACGATTTCCCGAATTCTCGCCCATAAAGAAGAAAACGTCGTTTTATTGTTTTTTCAATACAAACGTGGTTTTTAGAAGAATAATCGTTGTAGCTCCGGCCCAGGTGGTACTACTAGAAAGGGAGTGAAACCAATCGAAAGCTGAGTAAATTTACTATATGACTAGTTGGGAGTAAACATAAAAATGAATGAATGTAAGTATGTATATCTTACCAAAAGAAAGCTATTCTAAATTTCCTGACATTTTATTGATATTTCTTTCCAACGTAACTCCTCAATGGGGAGGATCTGAGATTTCCGGGTTTGAGAAAAACTTCCTCATTTAACCAGCTTTCCATTCATGTATCCCAATCCTGTGTTATTGAAAAATTTGAACGGTTTAAGAACAAAAGTTTAAAAAACAACATGGATCTGTGAAAAGAAAATTATATTTTTTTCTTCAGTTAATTCAAAAAGCTGAAGAGAAATATTTATTTTTATAAGTGTTTACATAAATATTAAGTAAATATTTACTTAAAACAATTAGAAAAATAACTTCCACGAATATAAAAAACATTCCTAAAACAGGAAATAAATAAAATACACATTTATTTTGAATTTATTATTCAGGTGACTAATACTGGGTCCAGGCGGTGGCCATTAATGAACCCCAACCATACATTAACCTCAAAAATTATTATTTTTACCTATATCACGCATTTGAACACATTTTTACAGGACTATTTACATCTTATTTATGAGGGATAGAATTTTTAATTACCACAACAAAAAAGCATGGGCTCACGAGAATCCCAGTGAGTTTCACAAGCGTAGCCATCAGTATTAATTCATGGTAAAGCATTTGTTTTCTAAATATAAATACCTGTAAAAGTGTGTACTTTTAGTAATTTTTGAGGTTAATGTATAGTTGGGGTTCATTAATCGCCACCTCCTGGACCCAGTATTAGATACTGTAATTAACAAATTCAAAATAAATGTGTATTTTATTTACTGTTTTAGGATATTTTTTGATATTTGTGGAAGTATTTTTTTTATATTGTTTTAAGTAAATATTTACTTATTATTCATGTAAACATTAAAAAAAAAAAAATATTTATCTTCACCTTTTTGAATAAACTGAAGAAAAAAATATAATTTTCTTTTCACAGATCCATGTTTTTTTTTTAAACTTTTGTTCTGAAATCGTTCAAATACTCCAATAACACAGGGTTGTGATACATGAATGGAAAGCTATTTAAATGTGGAAGTTTTTCTGAAACCCGGAAATCTCAGATCCTCCCTATTGAGGAGTAACGCAGGAAAGAATTTTCAATAAAATGTCAGGAAATTTAGAATAGCTTTCTTTTGGTAAGATATACATACTTACATTCATTCATTTTTATGTTTACTCCCAACTAGTCTTATAGCAAATTTACTCAGTTTTCGATTGGTTTCATTCCCTTTCTAGTAGTACCACTTGGACGGAGCTACAACGATTATTCTTCTAAAAACCATGTTTGTATCGAAAAAAGAATAAAACGACGTTTTCTCCCTTATGGGCGAGAATTCGGGAAATCGCCATAGAACATTTTTTGTTCCCCTAAGGGTCCTCAATTACCCCTCACAATATGACTAGACATTTACGGGACACCCTGTATATATATATATATATATATATATATATATATATATATATATATATATATATTTGTATGTATATATATACATAATAAATTCATTAAAATAAATGTATGCATTTGTATGTAATTAGGAGATAAATAATGCTTTTACCTGTTATACATGAGGACGTCGGGCTTCCATATCCTGTGCGGCGGTATCCTGAGGTCCTTTACGCCTCCGAACTCACTCGCGTTCCAGCGGAGGTTCACGTCGTTCCATTCCTGAAAGAATTCCAACCATGTGCACAAGAGTAACGTGTTGCTTTTAGTAATTGCCTGAGCGAAAGCGGGATCCTCCCCTAAATAATTTATTTCAAAACTCATTACACCTTCCTCCCTTCACCAACATTCACTTATTTTAGTTAAACATTGAGATAGCATATTTTAATAATTTTACTTTTAGAGAAGTGAAAACACATTTTCAAAAATAGTGCACAAATTTTTGACGTGATTTGAATATGCATTAGGAACTTGTTAAGCCAAGATAAAAACCCCTTTATAATCAACAATGACTGTTTGATAGAAAAAAAAATAAAATAAATTAAAAATAGTGTTGAAAATTGTATTAAACAGCTTGATAATTGGGTGTTTAGTCCTGAAACAAAAATAAAAAAAATTATTACAAAAAAGTTTAATCTGAACCTATGTGACTGTGGTAAAATGTTCCAGAAATTTGTAAAATAACGCTGACGTTTCTGATTCTGTTGTCAAATTCATAAGACATTTTCCAAAACTATGCGAAATGTCAAATTATTCCTACATGAAAATAATATTTAATAGAACACCTGGTGCTTCTGTCAATTATATTTTAATCTAAAAAATGGTTGTCATTAAGTAAATTATACTTTCTCAAAAATATATTAATTGATGAGAAATTGAAAGTAAGAGAAGGAAAATTCATTCCCGTGTCTCTTACCGTTTATAATTACATTTTAAACAAAATATCGTTGTCGTTTGTTCTAGTAAACATTTTTTACAACTCCTGACATAACATCTAATGAAACGTAAAGTAGAAAATAGCCTCTATCAAGAAATTAAGTCAAATTAAAATAGCAGTAAAATATGTTCATATTTAAAGCAGAAAAATGTTTGCCTGGAAGTAAATAAGCAATTCTTCTCACGCTGTTTTATTTTTATGTTAATCATAAAATCGTTTTTTCGTAAAAGCACCGCTTATATTAATCGATATTAAATTTAAAGTAAGTGAAAGGAATATTAATTTAATGAGTTGGCACGGTTTTCAATTTTGATTATAGAAAAATGCTTTTTGCCAAATGAATCAGACATTTTCCTATTCTGGATGAAACGCATAGGTATAATATTCATTAAAGTCACTGTTTTTAGTTATTTTTATATTAATGAAAAACACTACATATTTCCCATGAAGAATATTTATGTGAAATTAGAAACATAATTTCCTTATACTACTTCGCACCGTTTTTTTAGCGCGGTTCCTCCCTCCCCCATAGGGAGGAACCCCGCTTATAAGGTTGATACAATGAAACAATCTGGAAGTGCCGACTAGAAAATTTCGCGTTTCAGAACCCCTAGAGACCGAAAATAACGGTGGTTCAAATTTGTATATATATATATATATATATATATATATATATATATATATATATATATGTATATATTTATTTATATATATATATATATATATATATATATATATATATATATATTTGTCTGTTCGCTCTGTAGTTCCTAGACGAATGGTCCGATTTTGATGAAATTTGGTACAAAAATCTTTCGTCTAATTTGAAAGGTCAAGTTCGTTAACCAGCAAAATCCGCCTACTGGAAGACGGCGTTTGGGGCGAAATTCGCGCAAAAAAAATCGTAACGCTTACGTTTTTGAGTTCATAAGCTTGTAAGTACTCGTTTTATATGCTTCCTGGGCTAGGAAAACGAATGAACCCATTTTCAAGGCGATAGCTTTAACCGTTTTTGAGAAAATTGGAAAAATAGTTTTTGAATACCGTTTTTGGTTTGGGTACTTAGAATCATGGGATTCAGTTGAAACATTTTCTGCATGTTCTACTTTTATCAAAACTAATATGTTGAAATTTTGGTTACGTTTGGAGTTAAGGAAGGGTTAGATTAAAGTAATTGATTTCGCTTATTCGATCTGTTCTTTTTGTCTGTTTTTTATTCCTTGTTATTTTTTAATTGCTTATAGTTGGATAAAGTATTTAAAAATAAAACAGGTTAAGAAAAATAAGAAAAACCATTTAATGTTAGAGATATGGATTTCCAAGATATAGCTTTCCAACTGCCTAGCGTCCTTCCTAGGGAGGGTTGTTTATCTTTGATTTTGGTACTTAGAATTATGGGATACAGTTGAAACATTTTCTGCATGTTTGAATTTCATCAACACTAATATGTTGAAATTTTTGTTACGTTTAGAGTAAAGGAAGGGTTAGAATAAAATATTTTATTAACAGACAAAAAAAGTTTTGGTAACGTTGTATACATTCGTTAGTATCTCGAAAACCGTTGACAATCTTGTAAAGCGGAAGATTATCATTCGAAAGCTTACTAAATGCTCTACAAAAAAGGTTCTGAAGAAAGTTTTAATTAGGCGATGTCAATCGGAGAAATAAGTGCTTAAAACTTTAAATTAATTGATTTCGTTTATTCGAATGGTTCTTTTTGTCCTTGTTATTGTTCCTTGTTATTTTTTAATTGCTTACACTTGGATAATGTATTTGACAATAAAACTGGTTAAGTAAAATAACAAAAACAATTTGTTGTTAGAAATATAGATTTCCAGGATTCCAAGACCTTGTCACTGGCGGGACAGTTTCCAGTGGTAGCAGACCCTTCCAGGTAAGATTGTAAATCATGACCTTTCAAGAGTTTACTACACACAGGAATGGCGTTAGTGACCTTAAGGGTTGACAGGGGGGCCATTATAATAATTAATTAAAAAAAAAAGACTGGTGGAACCAAAATAATAACTGCTTCTATTTTAATCTTTCCAAATTAGACTAGGGATATGAAGGGAACCGCGCTAAGATGAAGCAGTTCCTGCGGGTCGGACTTTTTATTATAAATATTTGTTGGTAGAGTTAATAGAGCATTGCTTGGATTCATGGCAAGTAAATAAAACGAATAATAATAGAACAAGATATTTTAGGGGTGGGAGCTTGGCTCAGCTTAGAGGATGTGGCTCCAATTCTTGAGGAAACGTCAGCGCGCACACATTTTATTGTCTAGTGTCATCGTTCGTGGGCAGATCTAATGTGTCGGAAAAAAGATAGACATTTCAGCAAAAACATATATCTTATTTTTAAGAATCACACGTTTTTTGTTTTAAATTATGAATTATCTACAACACTAAAAAAGAATTAGGTAAAATTACATTGACATTAATAATAACTTTTCTTGTCACGCAGAAATACAAATAAATGTTGAACAATTTTTAAGTGCTGAGAAAAGCGTAGCGTCAAAAATTAATTTCAAATCAATTTATAATTATTACAGAATTATAATTATTTTTTTTCAAAATTATTTTGATTTGTTTGAATATTTTTTGCTTAATATTAGTGGGAAAATACGTTTTAGCGCGGTTCCTCCCTCCCCCATAGGGAGGAACCCCGCTTATAAGGTTGATCTCATGAAACAATCCGGAAGTGTCGACTAGAAAATTTCGCTTTTCAGAACCCCTAGAGACCGAAAATAACGGTGGTTAAAATTTGTGTGTGTGTATATATATATATATATATATATATATATATATATATATATACACACATACATACATTTGTCTGTTCGCGGATTTCTGGCCTCCCTAATGGTCCGATTTTGATGAAATATGGTACAAAAATCTGTCGTCCAATTTGAAAGGTCAAGTTTGTTAACCAGCAAAATCCGCCCACTGGAAGATGGCGATTGGGACGAAATTCGCGCAAAACAAATCGTAACGCTTACGTTTTTGAGTTCATAAGCTTGTAAGTACTCTTTTTATAGGCTTCTTGGGCTAGGAAAATGGATGAAACCATTTTCAAGGCGATAGCTTTAACCGTTTTTGACAAAATTGGAAAAATAGTTTTTGATTACCGTTTTTGGTTTGGGTACTTAGAATCACGGGATTCAGTTGAAACATTATCTGCATGTTCTACTTTCATTAAAACTAATATGTTGAAATTTTTGTTACGTTTGGAGTTAAGGAAGGGTTAGAATAAAATATTTTATGAACAGACATGAAAAGTTTTGGGAACTTCGTGTACTTTCATTAATATCTCGAACACGGTTGGGAAATCGTGGTAAGTGGATAGAAACAATTGGAAAGCTTACTAAATTCTCTACAAAAAAGATTCTAAAACTAGTTTTGATTAGGTTATGTCAATCGGAGAAATAAGTGCTTAAAACTTCAAATACGTCTATTTTGTTCTTATGAACGGGGTTTTTTCGTTCTTTTTGTAATTTTTGTATCTTTCCCTTGGTTTTTTATTGCTTTTTATTTTTGTAATTTCTTATGTTGGGAAAATGTATTTGTGTGTAAAACAGGATAGGAAAAATGAGACCAATTATCTGTTGCTAGAAATAATGAATAATAATAATTTTGCTAGAAATAATGAATAATTTTGGGAACTTCGTATTATTTCATTAATATCTCGAAAACGGTTGAAAATCTTGGGAAGCGAAATCTTGTTTCGTTTATTCGAACGGTTATTTTTGTCTGTTTTTATTCCTATTTTTTCATTGCTTATAGTTGGATAATGTATTTGACAATAAAACAGATTAATTAAAATAAGAAAAACAATTCATTGTTAGAAATATATCAGGCTGTATCGTATGAAATGACAGTTTTGGATTTACCGATTTCCTTCAAATGTCTTGAAACTGTCGAGTTCTTTGGCATATCCCCTATTGTTTGCAATTGCTTGTAGTAGTCAAATGTATTTGCCAATAAAACAGGATACGTATAATTAGAATATTTTATTTTTGCGGAATCTTGGGATTCTCAGATCCCGTATGAATATCTATTAGGCCCCCTTCGTATATTTTCCTTAATATCTCGAAAAGGGTTAGGAAATCGTGGCAAGTGAAATGTAACAGTTTGAAAGCTTACTAAATTCTCTACAAAAAATGTTTTGAAGAAATGTTTGATGGTGTCGTCACATTAGTAGAAATAAGTGCTTAAAACTTAGTTAGTTAGTTTCGTTTATTTAAACGGATCTATTTGTGTGTTTCCCGCAGTTTTTTTTCACTGCTCGTTATTTTTGTAATTTCTTATAGCAGTCAAATGTATTTGTCAGTAAACAGGATACGTATAATTAGAAGCAATATTTTGTTTGTTAGAATTCGGAGATGCCTTATGAATATCTAGATTACAGTACTGGTGTTGATTTCGTTCTTTAGAATTGTTCTTGGTATTCCCTATTTTCATCTGTTACCCATAGTTTTTTATTGCTAGTAGTTTTTACTTATTGATTATAGAATATAAATCTATTTGGTTATAAAACAGGATACGTAAAATTAGTAATAATATATTTCGGAGATTTCTGAGCGAAATGCCTTGTATGATTTTCTACCACCACGAACGGCGTTTTTCCTCTATTTTTATCCACTAGATAGGCTTTATTTGGCATATTATTCTATATATGTTTTATTAAGCTGGGGATTTTGATGAAATGTTGTGTTTTTGCTGTGGATTTTAATTACGATGTATCTGAGATTGGGTAACATTAGCGAGTCTTCATAGTTAAGAACCGACGACGGAGGTAGACTTATTGCTATGATTTAGTCTACATATGTATATTAAGTCCTAAATCCAAAAAATAAACTTCACAACGGTTAGATACTATGAGCGAATAGAGAGTCGGTTCAGTGCCCGTAGAAACAGAAGGTCCGCAGGAAGTTTACCTGCTAGGAGTTAATCCTCAAGAGTTGTAAATATACCCCAGGTATCTGCCGATAGAAATAAAAAGCATGGGCAGGGTGCAGAGAGCAATTTAATGATTTCATTCACCAACATTTCTTAAACTACACTAGATTCTGAAATAACACAGTTCCAAACATAGGTTAAATACTAAATATTCATAAAGATTACTTAGTTGTAACCCGATTCACAAATTAGCAATCAATAGTTTTCAACACAGGTTATATACTAAATATTGATAAAAAGTATTTAATTAGAAAAAAACAAGATTCCTCAAGACTTGTTTTTGGTCCATTTGTATCAACTCCTTAGACTTAATTAGGTATATTATTCTATATCTTGACTTGTTATTCGTCAAGACTTGTTATTTGTGCTTCTGTATCTACTAGATAGGCTTTATTCGGCATATTATTCTATATAGGCTATATTAGGCAAGGTATTCTACTCAATCTTTCTTGTACTTCTTCTTGATCCTTTTGTATCCACTAGAAAGGCTTTATTTGGCATATTTTGTATTGATTTATAGAGCTTTGCTTTAGAAAGAGAGCCGGATTGTGTAATTTCCGCTTCTGTGTATAAGTTAACTACCGTCGGTGTCCCTGACGCCTTAATATCACTTTTATTCGAGATGTTCGAGAGGATTTTGATAATTTTCACGAGATATATAAAAAAAATAAGTTTATTTCTTTTCTAAGCTTTTCAAATGACACTAGGGATATGAACGGAACCGCGCTAAGATGATGCAGTTCCTGCGAGTCGGACTTTTTTAAATGTCTCCGGGAACATGTCCCTGGAAATATATATATAAAAAAATACCTGTTCTCACAAATATTAAGCAAAAAATTTCCAATCCTTCATACATATATACACGATACAACAATGAAATGTTTGCCTTTCCTCCCCAAACATTTCCCGTCCTTGAAGGATGCGCGCTTGGAATTTTTCTCGCACTAGTATATGAGAAAATACCATACATGTCCCTGGGGGACTTGTATTGCAGCTAAGGGCGCACCTACATTGGACCCGTATTTCTCCCGATCCGGTCCAATCCGATTGCGTTTGACCGACAGCGGCCGACGTGAGTGTTTACATTTGTCCCGCCTCTTCCGATCCGATGTAGTCCGAGCTCGTCAGTAATGACCTCGTGATAAAGTGAAAATGATTGATTAATGAAGCAAATACTACCTAATAAGCATAGAAACCTTCGATTAGGTTCAATTTAGAGGTATGAAGGAGGAGTTGAGAGGCCAACAAAGCTTCTGGAATTATATTGCTTCCAAAAAACAAATGATATGAGAAGGATTATTATTAATTTTTTAAAAATATTTATAAGAAAGGTAGCTAGAAGTTTATAAGCATTAGAAGGTTATAAACATTGAAAGGTTATAAACATTGGATGGTTATAAACATCGTTCCACGTAATTTAATAAACAAGGGAAACAAAAAATTAAAATGTGAATTGACAAAGTTGTTCTAAATTTTATTAGCTGACATTTAAAAAAAAAATGCATTGAAATCGGTTAAGATGTAGAGGCTGTAGACCTTTTCGAAACACAATATGTCGTTTGGCGCCATTTCCGTCATCGGTCCGAAATCGGCCTAGAAACAAACAAGTAGGTTCCCCCTAAGGTGTTAATGGATACTTGCGGCTTGAGCATAGTACTGACCATACTATCTTCCTACTGTACCGTAAGGTCAAGAATTACAGACCTTACATTATCTCTGGGCCCCACGGATTGTTACAGGTCTTTAACGAGAATTTTTGGAGAAGCATAATTTTCATTCTCAAACGTTTATTCCTACATTCTAGAGAAAACTATAGTGTAAAAGTAAAGGAAAGCAAGGATAAGGGTTTCTAATTTTTCGTGTAGGCCTCGAAATAGTTTATATAAACATAGTAAATGAATTTATATTTTATTGTGACCCAACCTTCTTTAATCCCAACTTTTATTTGGACCATTAGGCATTCTCGACAGTCTAAAGAAAATATTTGTTTATAAAAACATGTGTGAGCATGATTATTAAAATTCTTAGCTACGTCGATAATTTTTTTTTTCGAACTAGTCTTTTAGCAGGGTTCCTCCCTTCCTCGATTGGCAGCAAACCTGTTTATGACGTTGATCTCATGACGCAAAGACAAAGTGCCTAGTCAATTTCACGTTTTACATTCCATAGATCACGAAAATAACAGAGTTTCAATTTTGTGTGTGTGTGTGTTAGACATTATTCGAAATGGCCGAAGTAATTCGTAAAACAGCCAGCAGACGCCAAACTTTTGATCTACACCTACCTGTGTGTTTGGTCAAAATCGGTCAAACGGTGTTGATTTGTAAAAGGAACAAACGGGCTGACAAACAAACAGACCGACAGGTGATTTTTATATACACATATAGATAAACAAAATCAGTCCCGTAACAGGCCACAAGGGCCCTGAGGGACAGATACTATAGAGGTATCTTCATGACCATACGGCACACTAGGTGAGGTCAGTACTATGCTCCGGCCGCCTGATTTTCCCATTTGCTGCTTGAAGCAGCCTGCTTCGACTTCTAGGGTGATTAGCACAAAGGTACCCATGAATAAATTAATTAAAGGCTGGGTTTGCCTATGGACTGTCAGGAAGGCCGAATTCAACCCATGACCTAATACACTAGAAGAAAAATCTTTAGTGCTTGCTCGGGATTTGAACTCAGGTCCTCCAGCATGTGAGTCCAGTGCTCTACCACTGAGTTAACCTCGCCCCCATATATATACACCAGAAAGTGTGGCTAAGAGTAAAATGTTTTTAGGAAATGTCGAATATCTCGAAAACCGAAGGACTTTTAATAAACGTAAAACATATTTTTCTGAACCGCCACATCGTCCTCTACCCGCAGGTACCACATTATCCATTCATTACGCCTCTCCCTGTGTGTGTGTATATATATGTATATATATATATATATATGTGTATATATATATATATGTGTATATGTATATATATATATATATATTTAGGTATATAAACACACATAGTATATACATATAAAAGTTCTCGTTCTTTTTGATGCGGTTTCTTATTATTGGCTGGTGGGTGGTTCCTTTATTCTTAACAATATAAGCGAGGGGGTGTCTAGAAAATTACTTTTTTTATGTGCCGAGGAATATTGAGATGCAAGGGCAAATTTGAAGAAATGAATTCCTCTTGGAGCAGAGGCCAATTTCATATTGTTTGTCCAAAGAAACAAAACGAATATGAACGTCCATTATTGTAGACCTCCGACCTTTTTACGATAAGGGATCCCAAGAAAATACGCCTTAATATAAAGCGAAGTTTTTTGTTCCATCCTAGGTAAATGCAAACCAATTCGCTTCAATGCACTATTCTAAAACATCAATTGCAGACTTATGTTACTTTTTAAATACCCATATTACTCAGTCACACTTGCACACGGTGTCGGGAGGGCTACTAATACATATGAATCCTTAGTAAACAATATTTTGGTCCTTGGAAACTTCTACTCTGGCAAAGGTACTCAATCTCTCGGAAATGCTACCAGAGACATCTGTCTTTCATGCTTAACTATTCATTGATCAATTGAAACTGTTGAACGTTTTCGCTGTACTACACTGAGAAGTCTCTTGGAAAGGGTACTAATGGCCCATATCTATTATTAATTATCAATGTATTGGTCCGTGAAAGCTGCTGAAACTTCTTACTCTGGCAATATTAATCCAATCTCTCGGAAATGCAACCAATGAAATATGTCTTACATGCTCATTAATCCATTGGCCAATTGTAACCGTCGAAACTTCTTACTCTAAGGATGCGTTTATACCTGATGATATTTATGTCAGAAAGAAATTGTATCTAATGTAAACTACAAACAATTTATGTCTGAGATATATGTTTCTATCGCGAGCAATAAGGGTGCGTTTACATCTGCCACTTCTCGCAGGAAATATATCTCAGGTGTCGGATATAATAAGTATGATGATTATCTATACGACACCTGAGATATATTTCGTGCGAGAAGTGGCAGATGTAAAAGTACCC
The DNA here is from genome assembly GCA_946811695.1 of Gonocerus acuteangulatus. Lineage (NCBI taxonomy): Eukaryota > Metazoa > Arthropoda > Insecta > Hemiptera > Coreidae > Gonocerus > Gonocerus acuteangulatus. The sequence goes on from OX328132.1 coordinate 77,155,991, forward strand.
GTAGGCATTCAGAATACATTCGGAGTGACAAGTAATGGCGCATATTAATTTATGGTTTGGTCTGCGGTTGTTGCAGAAACATTTTATTAGTCACTCTGCCTGAGAAGCTTGGTATGAAACGTGTTTTTCAAGTTCTACCACCCATTCCAACAAGGTCACATTTGAAACTTTTTGAAAGAGGCCTAAAAGATATAACTTTCCGCTTCGTGACTAGGGACGGCCAGCAAGGCCAGAAAGGAAACAACAAATAATTCAGTCCGCCGCTCTGAGACCCCTTCCGTAAAATACAATGCTTAACTGTCTTCCAGAAAATAAATGTCGGGAGTTCTGATCCCTGAAGTGCTAGGTCGCAGAACTCCTTCCGAAGGTTGTACCTCGTCAACAGTATCTTTAAGGCTAGTACAAACTGAGACTTAAAGTTGCGGGACTGGGAGCTGTCCCGCAACAATATTGCGCGTCAGTTTTGGGGCTGCCCCGCAACAAAGAATCGTATCCATACTAGAGAGCCTGTTCCTTCCAACATTTCTCCGGAGCTGGCCTCTAAAATGAGGTTGGTGGGGAATTAAATGTATTATTTTTTTATACATTGTAGATATTGTAAAAGGTCGGGATGGAGAAGTATTCGCAGAAGAGAAAATATAAGTAATTATAATGAACGATAAGCTTGATTTTGACGAAGGCGGTGCAATTTAATGTAATTAATCTTCCATCTCACAGAATCTTACACAAAACACATTCCACAGTAAGGAAACATATCAACTGAAAACAATAGAGTTCAATGGATATATTTTTTTAACGGCGTATCTGCATCTAGGTTATTAGCACCGGGCTATCTGTAGGTTACCACCTTCCTTAAACATCCATGGTGGAGCAGGGAATGGGCCCTTGATAAAAGAACTGCTAGATCCCGGATACCCTGCCTGAGAATCCTTGCCGTTGTTAGGTACAAGACTACGGGGCACCCCATCAATTGAGTTGCTTCCTCTTTCATATTAGTTATAAAAAGGTGACTACTCAAATACATTTCAGTCGCTAGATCTCATTTTTAGCGAGTTTTCTCGCGTCCTCCATGACCCTTTTTGACGTCGGAAGTGCTGGCAAGAATGTTTTACTTCAGAAGTTATAGATCCTAGCATGTTTGCATTAGTTTCTGTTTGTAATAGCGGGGGTCAAGTAATGTCCCTTTGGCTGCCGCCAGGATTCTGTGCATTGTCGCGCGTAAAGTTTTTGCAGGAGGGGGGGGGGGGTGATAAAAATTATTCCCGAAACATCAAAACAAAGTATTAAGTTGTACCATTTCATGTTTCCAAATTACGCGAGGGATGGGAACGGAAACGCGTAACTTTTATGAAATGGTGATGGATGTTTCATACTTAATGAACTGCTTCCTTTAGCTTCTTTATTATATTTGACTTGCTGGCCTGTATTACTTATATTTTATAATATGAATAATAAACCTAGAAGGGGTCTCCCGTGGTCTAGTGGCTAGCGCGCTAGATTCATAAGCGGGAGATGGTGGGTTCGCTTCCCACCGGCGCCAGAAATTTTCTCATCTCAGGGCTCGCTGAGAAAATTCCTGGCTGCACCCTGGACGTCGGCGCTAATGGCCAAGATTTATGTCGATGCGCCGTAAAAAACAAAAAAAAAAAAACAGAAATTAAGAAACTTTATCGGTACATAAGTGCCCTTCATCAATGAATAATGAACTCATATTAACTAGACATCGGATTGGTTACAGTTACAGTTTTTATGGAAATTAGCAAAATCCGTCCTATAGGAGGGGGGCTTAATCTGACCCCTTTTTCCTGTCCTCAAATTCCCCCAAAATGCTACCCTGTTGGAGAGCATTTCAAAACCATTGAGATTTATTCTGAAAAAATGCAATATCTACCGATTAGAAGGGACAGCTTTATTGTATTGCATTGGAATACAAATGAATAATACAAAATGAACATAAGAAAGATTTATTCAGCACAATGGGAACATTTGGAATTTATTTAAGAAGAAATCATAAGAGCTAGACATCTCATCCGCAAGTCGGCTATTTTACCGTTTTTCTTACAAAAGAGAAAAAGATAAAACTAACTACGAACAAAAATTGAACTCAGCTCCTATCGACCTGTTATTTTCGCTGTCAAATTGCTTATGCCAACTTAGCCCATTAGCGCCGTGCGTTACCATATGGTAACACCTATATCTAAGCGATGATAGAAAAACTATATTATATATATTATGTACTAAGTTCGTAAAATTGATTTATTTTTATCTAGAATTAAAAAAAAAAAAAAAAAAAAAAGAAACTCCGGCGCTAATGGGCTAAGAGAAGTACGAGTAGGTAGTGGTAAACGCATTTTGGTGAAAGGAATAAATAAGATAGCCATCGAAGTAAACTAAAAATACGAAACAAATAGAAATACTCCGAAGACAGTATTTTTGTGAGAAGACAGTGAAAAATAACAAACTATGGGCTCAGGATGACTTAAGCCAAGGGCTCCGGGTACTGTTGAAAACTTGGACGTGGGCGTTCAAATCCTGCCTGGGAGTAGATTAACCTCTTTTATTGATTGCTTAGAAGAAATCCTCAGTTTATCATAATGGATTTAAAAGTCGATGCACATTGAATATAAATAAAATAAAGTCAGCGAACTTACTTATTTCATCAGGGGAAAGCAGAGGGATAACTGAAAATTAATTCTTCTTCTTATATCTGAAATTGGAAGGCTCTATCGGCTAGTCTAAGTGGTAGAAGCCTGAAAAACTCATTTCGGCTAGTCTAAATGGTAGAAGCCTGAAAAACTCATTTCCGCTAGGAGATTCGACAAGTCGAATGAAACCCACCCGGGCAGGGAGGAAGGTAGCCACGCAGAAAAATCATACTTCTTCAGTCTGTACCATTAAACATTTTATCTGAAAGGTAAGGAAGAATATCTAAATTTTAATCCATCAAGAATAACACAACGCTATTTGATGAATGAAGTGTCTTGTAGGTGATACATCTAGTGTCAACTACTTACACTTATTGTTAAATCTGGTGCCAAATACGACATTTTTACCTATATAGCTACTGAAGGTTAGACAAATAGTGCTGCATCCATAGCTAACTTCGTGAGAGGGTGGGGTGTGAAAGATGCTACTGTATGGTCGTCATACGAGAACAACGATTTGGTGCTTGACGAGAAAAATGAATCACCTACCTCCTAGAAGAGAGTGTTGGTGGCAAGGCCATATCCCCCTTCAGCGAAAAAGAATGTTGATTCCCATTTGTCATGGTGCTATACTCATAGCTACCTAAAAGGGTGATAAGAAATGACTCTAAACATATAATACTCTTCCCTACCAACTTAGAAAGGTGGTGTGATATCCTAAACTATACACAGAGGAAAGGAAACAGTCGGTGTAAATATGATAGCTACAAGAGATATTGGATGCTGTGTCCATACCGTCCTACGGGTCTAGTAAGGAAGGGCACCCAACCTGTATAATATCTTCTATTGGAAATGAAAGTACACCTTTATAGTATGCAAAAAGGATAAAGACATTTTAAGAAAATCTATTACATTACTCCTCCCTACATTCAGAAGGTATTAATCTATATGGTTCATTCAATAAGATACATTATTAAAATATATGGCTATATATTCTTATATATGCAACGAAGAAAACACCTAATTTGGGCTAGTATACTTTTGAATAACTTAAAATAGGAATTATATATTTTATTCTATATTTAAGAATAACAAATATTCTTTTGTTCTTTAAGAAGTTAAGTAAATTCTTTATTTCCACAAATTTTTATTAGAAAATAATTTTATACTAACAAAACATGGAGGAGACAATAGGAGATCTTTATAATTTGTAGTTTATTTCTAGTTAACGGAATTTATTTATCATTGTTTGATTTTTTTTATTCTATGAAGACTAATGATTGAGTAAATATTTTAATATTTATAAAATATTTTTCAGATGTATTTTTTCTATAAACAATAATTTATATTATTTGAAACTGTTTGTTTTGGCAATATATGATAACAGGAGAAGAGAACAGGACTTCATATTCAAACATTTTTTATGTTCAAGAGAGCGTAATGAAATTACCTTTAAAACACATTTTTTTTCTAAGTTCTCGAATAAGATGTGAGGTAGGAGGTAATTTCAACTCATTATTATGCGCAAGTCGAATGTACAGTCTCAATTTATCGTAATGATGATAGTTCACCATTCATTACATACTAAAAATAATATTAAACGGATTGGAAAAATGGAGTGCAGCTGCAGACTCTATGAACATAGGCTACCTTCTTTATGTAGGGCTGATTTTTCAAGCCCTTCAAACTGTTTTTGCATAGGAATTACACTGAATGAGTGGTTCTGAAGTTCTCTTCAATACAACGTAGGAATTATAGAGCATGGGAAGGTTGTTTCTGACCCTTTTTCCATAAGATATTGAATTTATTATAAAGATTTATATATTTTTATTTATAAAGATTAGCTGCGGGGAACTCTAGAAAATACGGCAAGGGACTATGAAACTTTATATGTTTATATTGTAATTCTTTTCGACCTATCTTCGTAGAGGAACATTTAAGTAAAGTGCATGAATTATTGGTGGTTTGAGATTAAAGGTTATGAATTAAAAATAAACCATCTATTTATAGAAGGCATACGGTAACTATTTATTATGAGCCAATATTGGAGTAAATCGTAAAGTATGTAAATTTCTCTGCGAAAGGGAATGAGTGCCGCCTGCAGAGGAAAAAGATAAAAAGTGCTCAAAATAGACAGAATACTAGAATAAAGTGGTTTTCTACAACAGTGTGTTTCTTTAAGTCAGAGAAAATGGAATCAAGTCTAGCAGTCTTGAGTTTTTAAGTTGTAAGCAGTCTCATATCCCTCTTTGAAATGTTTATGTATGTATGGGCTATAAGTTAAATGCCAATTGGTTAGATCTGAAATCTTAATTCTGGCATTTATATTTTTTGCTAACGATTGAATTATAATTTAGAATTGTAGGACTAATGAAATCAGGGAAGTGAAAGAGACTCAATGAAGAGGACTCTATGTGAGAAGGGGATCTATTTGATCAATTGTTTTATGCTGCATCGACTTCTTTAAAGCCATTAGAATTAGAATTATATTAGTTGCCACCGATCCAAACGAGGATTGTTTTAAAAGAAGCCATCGACGAATGAAGTTGAATGAACTCATATTTATTGTTATTTTTTTTAGCACTTTCCGATGAAATGTAGCTATTTAGGATGCACTCATGACGGAATCTTGTCTTGTTTGAAAATGTCGTCAAAACTTCATGAATCCTACACAGTAGATACCCAAAATTACAACCGTTAAAACTTTTATATATATATATATATATATATATATATATATATATATATATATATATATGTGTGTGTGTGTATTTGTGTTTGTTAACTCAAGCCAAAGAGTTTTGTTTTTGTTTTTTGCCGCGAAACCTTGCATATAGCATTCCTCTAGCAAACGATTAAACGAGTTCATCTGGAGGGTGGGGACAGCAAGCCTAGACAGTGTTACAGGCACCCACATCACCCAGCTTGATTGCCGATGAAGACTGGCCGGCAGCAAGCCTAGACAGTGTTACTATTCTCTCCGCCCCACTTCTTGATTGTCGAAGAATTCTGCTAGACAGAAAGCCTAGATAGTGTTAATAGGATCCCATCAAGCTGCTTAGTGTCTGAAGACGCCTTGCAGGCAGAAACCAAGCCGGGATCAGGTCTGATTGTTTTACTGTCCTATTTTTCGCCGTGCTTTATTGCTGAAGAAGAGGGAAGGGAGCAAACCTAGATAATGTAACTTCCGTCAACCCTTTGATTTCCGACGGAGGCTTTCAAGCATTAAGCGCATATTGTGTTATTGTCGTTTCTTTGCACCTGAATGATTGCCGAGGAAGGTTTCCCTTTAGCGATGTGAAAACTCCACAAATTCCTTTCTGTTCAATAAGATTACTATGACGGAAAAAAAAGAAATATTAGTAACGCTATAGCCGTTAAATACCCATCCATGATGATCACCGAAGTTAAGCCAAGTCGAGCGCGGACCGAGTATCTGCGTCCTCGTGCTGTTGGCATTTATTTTTATTTTTCGTAGAACCATAATGTCGGCACTACGTGTAGAATGCGAGAAAATGCTGAAGAAATTATTCTCAGTAAAATAAATGACTAAGATACTAATAAGTAAGGCAGAGCTGTATTTCATCTGATTTACTTCAGGATGATAAATGGTACAGCTAAACTTAGGGCTGCTGGATATTAAGTTAGAAATAGTTGCTCGAAGGGAAACTTCTAAACAGATACTATAGGCTGAACTATATCAAAGCAATTATCTATTTAATCTCCTAAAGTCTATCACCGGATAATTCAAGTGATACATCATTAATTAGTTTTGGAATAGTAATAGAAATGTTATTAATATTAACCCAATGGGCGGAGTGAATAAAAGCTAGAATCTAACAGGTAGAATCTAGCCCTTAGATTTAGCATTTCCTCAATACCGAGTGAATAAACAAGAGCTACTTCTAGGTAGCATGATCTAAGTAAGTTAGTCTTATCTCCTGATAAACTAAGGAAATTCTAAGGCTAGCTGTTGCTAACCCCTAGCTGCAGCTAGGGTTCCTACCTCCCTCCCTCATCCCTCTTCCTTTCTGTCAGTGTTTGTTGCTTGTCTCTCTCTCCCCTCATCGGGCTGCGTGTGTCTTGAGCAACTGTCGACAGGCATGAGCCCCATTAGGGGGGGGGGGGCTGCAGTCCCCTTCGAAATCGGTAAAGATTTGGTCAAAAAAAAAAAAACAACTATAAAAATAAATTAAATGAGACCACTTTGGTCAGAAAAAATATTTTTTTAAATAGTTTTTTGGTGCAATATCATTTTAATTGGCTAACTATTCCAAGATCTAGATTGATAATATTCCATACCCCCCAAATGCTCTCAGCCCTCCCCCCAAATACTCCCAGCCTCTCCCGAAATTATTTTCTATATAAGCCCATGCCGACCTGGATCGGTCACTTTTTATAACAGTATTAGTCAATGATCCTGTGGCAATGGAAAAATCTAAATTACTAGCTGCTATTAAAGAAAGAAAACCTGCTTGGGACAGCATTAGTAATGAATTTTCCATAGAGCGAAAGGTCACTGTTGTACAGTTAAATAAGTTGCTGAGTAACATTAAATCAAGCATAAAGAAGAAAACCGACCATGGGCGTATATAAGGGGGGCTGAGGGGGCTGCAGCCCCCCCCCCCCGAAATTTTGATTTGATCGGTAAAAATTTCATAAAACCCTTAAAAATAAATTAAATAAGATAATTTAGTTCACAAAACATATTCTATTTTGGGTTAATAGCGTTTAAGTTGGCTAAAACTCTTCCAAGATCTAAGTTGTTAGTATTCCATACACCGGAAATGGTCTCAGCCCCCCCCCCGAAATTTTCTCAGCCCCCTCCGAAATTATTTTCTATATACGCCCATGAAACCGACCAAAAAGCCACCGGCAATAAGCCTATAAAATTGAAGCAGTAGGGAAAAGATTTTTACAAATTATTGATCAAGGGCAAAAATCCCAGGAAGAATTCAAATGGATTGACCGACAAGCGTCTAACAAGGAAGTAGGAACCCAACACTGCTTCACAACAAATTGCAAATAAAAAATTGAAAAAGTTCGGAAATGGTTGAGGTTTACGGTACGGGAGAAAAAAAATATCCGTCAACTCCAGAACTTCAAAGAATCGTTTTACTGCAGGAAATGTAGCTAAAGAAGACGAATATAAAACGCGAACACGTCCCGGCGCATATAATACTCCTTTTCCTTACGAACATGCGTAAACGCCCCCATGATTGAGCGAAAAGAAACGACTAACTAAAAAGCTAGCATGACCCAGACCAGACTAGCTTTTCCCTTAGCTATTGCTAACCTTAGAACCTAGTCAGAGCTTATTCACACCTTCTACCTAGCTGCAGCTAGGAACCGTGATAAACTAAGCAAATGCTAGCCCTAGCTAACCTTTTTATTCACTCGGCCCTTAGCAATTGCTTGGAAAATACTTAGTTCTAGCAATTGCTAGCTTTTATTCACTCCACCCAATATTTTACAAATCATTTGATCTACAACTATCTTCACAACTTTAACGTTCAAAAGTTCACTAACTAATAAATAAAATAAGGTTTCATTGGTTATTTAAACATTTACAGTGAATTACATCATAGATAATGCGTTACGACCACTTTGATTAAAAATTAAACGAGCACGGAGTTATATTTAAGCCGTGACTGGCAAATAAGAACGCTCGCGAGTCTCCGCGTGGACTAGTGGCTAGCAGTGTAGGGCATATTCTAATTAAATTAAGAATTGACAATTACGATTATACTGTATTTGTAGTCCATGAATTAGAATTGCACAATGAATAATAATTCAATTAAAACGTGAATTATAATTACACTGTAATCCTGTAATGTAATTAAATCACTAATTATATAATTCAAATATCAAATACCAAGAATTTTAATTCAATTACAATTCAAATACTTGAGTTTTTTTTAACTACTGTAATTGATATTGATTTTTTTTTTGGTTGCTTCGACTGATAGGGTCATTAGTCCCTGTAACTGATATTTTCAGCCTTTTAAATTACAATAAAAACATATAATTGATAATTCAAATACCATTTTAATTCAAATTAACTTAACAATGATTTCAAACAACTACATAATTCAAATCCTTGAATTATATTTAAATGAAATGCAGTTACCCCAGATTGAATTAGTTGTTTCAATTACTGTAATTAATATTTCCATCCTTTTCAAATACTATTAAAAAATATAATTTAAATATCATTTGAATTACATTTTAATTCAAATTTACACTAATCTGGTAGCTAGCAGGCTAGATTCTCATTCGGGAGAAACGTATTCGAGTCCCGTACTGTGGTATTTACTTTTTTCAGCGATGGGCCGCAGAATCAAGTTCTCTCCTACACTACGGGAGTTTACAAAGAGTAGCAACCTGTAGATAGCCCGGCGCGTGTGGCCGAAAGCAGATGCGCCCTTAAAGAAAATGATTTGCTATCTCTCAGCGGTCATATATGACCGCCGCCTATTTGTTTCACCACAGAAAATATTTTTGTACAAACACGATCGTTCCTGCTGATGACGGTGGAACCCAGCAACATACTTAGTCGTATATACTTATTACTTATAAGTGAAATTTTCTCTTGATGAAATTGATATTTACTGATTATAGTGAGTCTTACATAAAAGTTAAATAAATAAAAATACATTGTTCTTACAACTGGCCTCAATTTCATCAAGAATAAATTTAATTTATTCCTGAAAATATCACGAAAATAATAGTGGTATTACTTTTATTTATTTGATGTTTTTTACTCTAGAAATTCAATTACATTATGAAATTGAGAGATAATCGCACAGAGATTTCTTTTGGAAGAAAAGCGATTTTTGAAACGTTGTCGGTAACCAGAAGCTTTTATTAATTTATACTTTTTGAATTGATATTACGGTTTGAATGAGGTGATTGTGAACATTGAATGTGTATTAGTCTTAAAGCAAATTTAATGCTAATTTCAAAAATGTAATGAATTTTTGAAAAAAAAATTGTACAAACTACTAAACTGTACTTTCTCTAAAGGTCCTTTAGAAGGCCATATTTCTTGAACGGAATAAGAGAGAGAAATGTATGGTTGGTGGTATTGAACTTCATTAACTTGCGATACACCCTGTACATATACGTATATATATATATATATATATATATATATATATATATATATATATATATGATTAATAAGGATTTGTCGAAAAATTAAAAATTCATTCATAGATCCTCAATAGCTAAGGAATGAACGAAATGAAAGGAGTTTGTCCCCACGAGTTACAATAATATTTGGCAATAGGGAACAAACTTATCACGAAGCAGTTATAAAATTGTTTTGATTTTACGTCACTAAACTTTGCGGAGAAGCGACAACTAAAAATACTGGAAATTGGATTCAGAGTTTGCATTCCATTTTCTCCAACAATGATATTTACTATGTCATCAGCTCTCCACTGCGTTTAAACAGCATTCGCCAAATACCGATTTCGTTTCCAGTCCGGATTCACTTGTTTATTCGTGCGTTCTGGAATAGTACAGAATGATTCTGCTAATTCCTAGCGTTTTCTTACAAGATCGCTAACTTTTTAATTCCCCCTTATTTGTGGCTGGTAATATTAATCAAAGTTGGTTGCAGGATGACAAATATTTAGGATAATCTCATTCCATTGCAGCTTAAAACCACGATGGCTGTTTCTGAGAAGGGATACACGAGGCATTTTGAATCGCACCTCCCACCAGAAAACCCACCAAAATATCTCTATTAATTTCTATACAGGATGTATCGCAAGTTAAAGACAACACTCAAAAGGGTGAAGCTGGACAAAAAATGTAGTTCAACGCCACCAAACACATATTTCTATCTCACTCCATTCCAGAATTGTGCCGTTCAAAAGGTTCTTTAGAAAAAAAAAAAAGCGTGTTTTTTGTAGTAGAACTCCATTTTTTTCGACGCTTCGTTACATTCATGAAATCAGCATAAAATTTCCTTTAGGCCAATGCACATCCATTGTTTACAAGTTCTCCATTCAATCCGCAATATCAATTCAAAACACTAAAAATTTATAAAACCTTCTGGTTAGCGACAACTTTTCGAACATCACTACTCTTCTAAAAAAATCCTTGAGGCAGGGTTTTCTAAAGAACCTTTCTGGAACAAGTCTGGAATGGAGTGAGATAGAAATGTGTGGTTAGTGGTGTTGAACAACATTTTATTTCTAGTTTAACCCCCTGGTGTATTGCCATTAACTTGCGATACACCCTGTATATATCCTCTCGACCCTCCTTATATTTGGAGATTTTTTTTTTTATCAATACCCAACTATGATAAAATCTTCTAAGTGGAAAGGTTGTAGGTTATTACTGTGACAGGACTGACAAATCTTCCATATAATTACATTGTGAACTAGACGAAAAGGCAGTGCATTCTTAGAAGCAAAACTACAAAAGGATTGTGATAGACTGAGCAATTATGAGAAAAGGGAATGGAATATAAATCACTAATTAACATCAAAACCATATGTATGATAGTATCATGGTGAAAGTCAACACTCCCGGTGGCACCAAATACACAATTGAGAGGTTTAAATACGTGAACGGGGAAGAAACTTCAAAGCGACACGATGAAAACAAAACTTAAAGACAAACAATTACATTCTGAGGCACCAAAAGGCTCCCCAAATGGCCAACTCGTCCCTCTACTTGGTTTGATTTAGACCAAACATCCGACTCAAGAAGACACAAATAAATACAGTAAAACGCCAGATGAAAATACTGTCCAACGGAACTAGAGACATAATCTCATCCATGTTGCTCACTTTTATTAAAAAAATCAACAACGCACATCTAAAATCGATGAAATTGTCGTTTATTTCAAACCTTCTGATAAATAAGGCGTACATCAAAATTTAGGTTAAAATATTCGGACACATAAAAAATAATTGTGATTCGCGTGAAAATTGTTTCACGACGTCAGTTAATGATCGTGGTATAAATAAAATCCCGATTGCACGAACTGCCAGTAAATCCTTCCCCAGGCTGGTTTTCTGGAAACGATAATCTAACAAAAATCGAATACAAAAAAAATAAGGAATCACCCTTCTTAGCGCGTTTTTTTATTTATTGTAACCAAATTTCATTTCGCTAAAGATTTTTTAAAGGTGAATTAGAAAAATCTAGGAAGTTTATGAGAGATATAATTTATTTTTAATGGGTCTCTTGTCAAGCAATAGTAATTACGCATATGTATAGGTAATTATTTCATTTGTATTGCAAATTATAACAGAATATTTAATAAAATTGTAAAATGTTGATTCAAAAAAATATTTGAGATATGGAAATTTTGATGGAATATTGTGAGGGATGTAAGTGATAAAGAGGACATAGAGGCAAAGAAAGAGTGGTGGAAAAAGAGGCATACTTACAGAGTGATCATAAGTAGTGAAAATGTTTAAATTATTTGTGAATAATAAATAGTTATAATATAAAGAAGTATATATATGAATATATATACATATATATATATATATATATATATATATATATATATATATATATATAGGAAATATATTAAACATTTTTAAGAGATTAAAATGAACATTTAGAAGAAAAACGAAGCCTAAAAGCAGATATAAGGCGAAGGGTGCAAAAATGCAGAAAAAATGATAGTAGGTGATTAAAATTTAATGAAATGGATTCAAATGAATTTATGAAGTAAATTAGAACATAAAAAAAAAGGAAATAACAGTGGTGTATTGTATACTAAATGGATTACATTTTGTTGTTGTTTTGACCATGAATTGTTTTGTTAATTCTTTTTTGTTTGATGTGTAGTTCAAAGAGATAAAGACACGAAAAAATGTTTTATCAATTCCTGAAATCATTTTAGTGACTTGATCATCTTCTCAATGATAATATGGCTCCTGCGTGATAAATGAGACTGTCGCCTTTAGGGTGCCGCACAGTAGTGCCAAAGCGGAAGAAAATCGATAGGATCTATGAATATCATGATTTTTCCCCCTGATTAAAGGGTATTCCCATTAATTTTGGCCCAATGTCAGAATATTGGAAGTTTGACCAAATTAAACTCTACTCTAAATAAGTGATTATAAAATTGTAAAACAGAGATTGTAAGGAAAATTAAAAATTGTAAAAAAATATCAATTTTTCCCCTGCTCTACAATGATTAACTAAGCCACACATCAGTCAAACTGGGCATAAAAAATAGAGCAGGGGTCTCCCGTGGTCTAATGGCTAGCGCCTTGGATTCATAAGCGAGAGATGGTGGGTTCGATTCCCAAATTCCGGCAGGAATTTTATCATCCCATGGCTCGCTGGTAAAATTCCTCGCTGCACCCTGGACGTCGGCGCTAATGACCTAGATGTAGATGCGCCGTAAAAAAAAAAAAAAAAAAAAAAAAAAAAAAAAAAAAAAAAAAAAAAAAAAAAAAAAAGAGCACTTTACAACGCTAAAAGTTACCAATTTTAAATAAACATTTAAAAAAGCTTGTATTAAAAAAAAAAGCTCCGGCTTCCTCCGAGATGTGGCAGATCGCTTTCCAAAATAGACGTGTTATAGTAAATTTTTGAACAAAATCATCTGCCTATCCGATCATAACACCCCGAGGTAACCCGTTCATGGGAAAATCAAGGTGGCATTATACCCGAAACATCTCGGGGGTGGTCCTTAAGTGGTTAGTTAAAAATTGGTTGTCTATCGAGAAAAAAAAGTTTCACACTTTTTATATACGTTTTCTAAGTGAGAAATTCGCTTTTTGCCTGAAGTTACCAGTCCTAATCTTCGTTACTGCCATTGTGGTAGAAATTTAAAGGCGAGTGCAAATACATCATAAAGGACGTCATTAGTGATTACAGCCGTGGAAAAAAAGGTAGGCTGAATGGAGGCAAATTCAATTGAGTTAGATAAATAAATAAGTCACTGATCTCTGTGGACTGTGGTGTATTCATCTTGAAGCTCTATTCATTGAAGATGTAAGCCTGAGTAACTTACTGATAATCATCCATTCAATTCTGGAGCACGTAATCTACTGGGAAGCCGTAAAATGGATCGTTAAGCAGCACCCAATGCTCGCTCGGCCATTCATGCTCTGAGCAAGGACTCAAAGTGTGAAATGACGGAGCTTCAAGTGAAATTTTCTATTTAGCTCTCAATTCTAACGTTCTCGAGCCCAAGTAATGAGTTGGGGGTGGGAGCTTGTCCTTTCAATCACATCGCTCTTTTGAGGTTGAAAATTGGACTTATAAAAATTCGCCATTCATTTCTCGACTCCTCCCTCTTAACCAAAATTCCGATTTATTGTTGAAGGAGAATACAAAAGAGTTCATTGTAGGCCACGATTTGGCCAATACCTTCCGAGTATACTTACGTTATTTGAATAGTTATTTGTTTAATATAATCGCTTCGCCTACTTTTATTAACGATTCATAATTTGCAGAAACAATTTTACTTGTGTAACGGCGAGCTGAGCCTGCTAGTTGAAATAAATGATTTAATGGCACGTAAGGGGTAATACATACTATCTTGCAACTTTTTTTTACCATTTATTTTTTTATGGGCTTCAAAACTCCCTTAATTAATCAAAAGAGATATCCAAGAGCATTTGTGTGGAGGATAAGTATTCCAATGTGCCTTTAAGCTCACTGCCAATGGTCCCCCTTCAATACATTTAAAAATTAAAAACCATTTCTTTTATCGTTATTTACATTTCAGTGCATTATTAATTTTTCACAAAACTATATTTTTCAAATGGTAATTTTCACGCGACCAACTTGCATAACTGCAGCTTCCTAAAGATATTTTCTAGTAATGTACGTTTTTTCGATTCATTTTATGGACATATTGGAGATGGAGATAGTTAGCCGTTGTAGAGATACGAAGACAAGGTATAGTTGGGATTCGGCAAGGAGAAAAAAAGTCAGACTTTCAGAAAGAAATCTGTATTTGGACGTTTCATACATCCAACCATGGTTACCTAAGTGTCTTTGGAGTCTTCCTCCCTCCCCCCTAGGCATTCTCTAGTGCTGAAGAAGGCTGCCAATGTGCAGCCGAAACGTCCAAATACAGATTTCTTTCTGAAAGTCTGACGTTTTTTTCTCCTAGCCGAATCCCAACTATACCTTGTCTTCATTTTATGTACAATTATCGACGGATTTTCTAACGGAAAATGAATAATTGTCCACCATTTTCAAAAAAAAAATAATATTTCTTAAAAATCCTACGTACTTTACTAGATTTTACCCTCTTCTTTCCAAATAATTTTAGTTTTAGCGCGGTTCTTTCCTCTTATGAAGTTCACCTCATGACACAATCCGGAACTCCTGATTAGAAAACTTCACGTTTCAGAACCCATAGGTCTCGAAAATAACGTAGGTTCAATTTTGTATGTATGTATATATATATATATATATATATATATATATATATATATATATATATATATATGTGTGTGTGTGTGTGTATGTCTGTTGCCTCTCTCATCAGTTCAAAAATGGTCCGATTTTTATGAGTTTTGGTACAAAATCTTTTGTCTAATTTGAAAGGTCAAGTTCGTTAACCAGCAGAATCCGTCCACCGAAGAATGGACTTTGAAGTGAAATTCGCGCGAAAAAAATCGAAACGCTTACGTTTTCGAGTTCATATGCTTGCAGGTACTCGTCTTACAGGTTCCTTAACATGAAAAAGAATAAAACCATTCATCAGGCGATATCTGTACGTTTTCCAAAAAGGTGGAAAATTGTTTTTTATAACTCATTTTCGTTTTGGATACTAAGAATTTTGGGATTTAATTGGAATATTTTCTACATGTTTGAGATTCATCTAAACTAATATTTTAAAATATTGGTTATATTTGGAGTATTTGAAAAAAAAAATTTTATTAAACGAAATGAAAGGTTTTGGGATCTTCGTATATTTTCGTAATATCTCGAGAAATCAACGTAAGTTGATGTTGTCGATTCGATAGCTTACTAAAATCCCTAATAAATAGGTTCTGAAGTATTTTTCAAGTAATTTTTGGACGGGGTTTTGTCTTTGATTGACTCACCTTTTTTTTTTTTTGTTTTAAATGGCATTTATCAGTAAAATTAGTATTTTAAGAAAAGAAGGCAAGAAAAGTCATTTCAGCTTAGGATACTGTCAGTTTCCTGTTGTGGTGCCTTAAACTTCGTTCTCTTTTTTTTTATTTTAATTTATTATGTTAACGAAAGGTCAATCCCTACCAATAACTGCTTGTGTTCCTTTACTAATGGCATTAGGGATATGAAAGAACCACGCTAAGATGACGCAGTTTCTTCGAGTCGGACTTTTTTGTTCCCAGGCACCTTACAATTTCTATTTGGGTGTTCCCCCAACTATATACCCCCTTGTAGGATCCTTCTCTCTATCACTTATCCATGGTCACCTAAACGTTTATGGTGGTCTTCCTCCCTCACCTATGCATTTAGTGGCATGCCTTACTGTATCTATTATTACAAGATTTTTTTTTTTATACTGTTATTTGTGTTTTGTTGCCTTTTTTTTTATTAAGCTATGATCAATTTGATCGTTTAAAAACCTTTGTTTAGCTAATATGCTAATTGTTTCATAACCAATTGTCAAGATGTTAAAAAAAAAATGTTCGTACTTGGGAATTTTTTCCGGGGAGGGAAAACGCAACCTGATGCAGGTAGGACTCGAACCCTCATCTCCTTACACAACGCTTACGCCATCCACCCTACCAGGAGGAGAGACCGTCGCAAATTTATTAGATACATTTTAAAAAACAGTCGAAAAATGAATTATTCTAAGGTTGAGAGATATATTGTTAGTAAAATACTTGGAGAGACGGAGGGAAGAAGGCCGATAATTCCATTTGATCGTTAAGCACTTAGCCTGTACTGGAGGAAAGTAAACGGGAGCTATTAGATGGACGAGGTAAGTGGCCTTTAGACCCTTCGCCAATAATTATTTAGCCCTGGAACGAAGTTAAAATCAGCCCTCCTTAAATAGAGGCTGCTCTGATTTAGCTCATAATAACAGCTAAATCAGTGACACCTGAACTGATAATAGATAGCTTTTACCCCAAATAAGGAGATAATGCTACACGTGGCTCAAGAGCGCTTCCAGCCAATCAGTCCATAATATGTTCTAGTTTGATGAAATTTTAATGCTTTTAAGTATAAGTACTGAAACTTCACCGACATTATTAAATAAAGTTTAAAGTTAAATCAAGCAGAGGGACTGAATGAAAACTCATGATACTAGAAGATGGGGGTAAATACCCGGCGTTTCAAAATGAATATCGGCGCTTAACCGCGGTATAATATCTAATACTTTAATATCACAAGTAAATTACCATATTAAATGGGGTGAAACTAGATCAAAAAATTAGTTCAACTTTTATTGAAGACTTATTCAAATCATTAAATATAAATTTCAACAATACTAATTTTCATTTATTTCTGATAAGTTTGGAAAAATAAAGATCTTATTAGTTTTATTTATCAGTTGCTTTCCCCCTACATTTCCAATTACATTAGAAAATTTAGAGATAATCTCAGTTCTGAGGGTACCTTTGGAAAGATAATTAAATTATTCAACTTTTGTGAGATTCGGCAGTTTGCAAACTATTTTTCGAAAGAGTATTTGACTTTTTTATTATTATCAACCTTTTAAACAGTTATTGTAGCTGGCAAAAGATACTTGTTAACATTGAAAGTGCTATATACATAAAGAACATTTAATGCTGATTTAAAAAAAAGTAAAATAACGTTTTTTGTTTGTTTTTTTTACGGCGCATCTACATCTAGGTCATTAGCGCCGACATCCAGGGTGTAGCGAGGAATTTCACCAGCGAGCCGTGGGATGATAAAATTCCTGCCGGAGGTTGGGAATCGAACCCACCATCTCCCACCCCCATTAGACCACGGGAGACCCCGTAAAATAACGTTGAAAAATAATTTGTACAAGCAGAGGAAATTGGAGCTTATCCACGAAAAACGTGCTTGTTGCTAAATAACCTTTAGAACAGCATAGCTCTGGAACAAGAACAGATACAAACATGTAGTTGGCAGGGTGAAACTAGATTTTTGTGTGTTAGTTAAAATATTCTCTTACAGAAAGTAACTGGTTTTCGTTTTTCGCGGAAAGCTCCCCAAATAAATAAAGAAAGAATGAAATAATTTATTTAATTATGTATTTTCATTAAATTTTACAATAATAAGTAAATAATTAATGATTAAACGTGGACGTAAATACCTTGCACGCAAATTTTACGTGTATTTAATTATGACGTATGCATTACACGTCTGGTTCATAGAATTAAACCTGATTTTGTTATTATTAGAGCCCGGAAGATAGGCATTTATTTTTGGTTAAAATAGGCAGGCAAAAAGACACTTGAAATACTGAAAATAGGCAGTATTTTGATTAAAATAGGCATTTATTAGGAGTGAAGGCAAAGAGAAATCTCACTCATTATTAATGAAAATATGTATTTTAAATTCTCATTCATTTCTTTATTATCAATTTATCACAGAATTAGTGTACTTACTCTTACTTTCCCTTCTTACAAGCAACAACAAGATGCTTTTTCAAAGTATCAACTCTCACAGACCTTCTAAGAAAAAATGTTTTTCATTATGGAAAAACTTCCTCTGCATTATCTTATCATTTCTAAATCCGGAATACCAAGTAACAACACCATTGTCACAGCAAAAGGGGTGTGAGGAAGGAAACGTACTTCTCTCATCCTCTCTCTTTCCTGCTATTCATTATGCTTGTGCATTCCTTCTACCAAGGAAGGCTCTGTTATTTACTGAGGGTCAATCCACGGGTTGGGAAAATAAGCTTTCGAATTGATATTTGTGACGGCAAAATGTAATTTAATTTGTGAAGCCTTTTTCGTTTTCGACGAACTGAAATTCGAAATGTGCTTTTTAAAATGTTTAAATCGCAAAAAAAAATTGCATAACGAGCAAAAAAGGAAAAAAAAAAGGCTTTAAATCTTAAAATAGGCAAAAAAGCAAAATAAAAATTGTCTCTACACTTCCTAAATGCACAGAAACATATTTATTTCTATCTGATTCTTCAATATATCTATTCAGATAAAAAAGGCATTTTGCCTAACTTCCGGCTCTAGTTATTATCTAGGTTCACGGTAGTGCGCCAGGCCAAGTTCCGGCCGATGCACACTGTGTGTATATTACACGCCGCATTAGAGCCGATCTTTACCCTCTCATAACTTTCAACCAGTAAAAGGTAAACTTATGAAATTTTGCACAGATAATATTCCAATAGATTTAAGCAAAATTGGAAAGTTTCATAATTTTACATTGAATAGTTTCTAAGATATAAGCGAAGGAAAATCGGAATTTATACAACTCACTCATCAAAATTATAAGGCACTTCCCATGAAGCTAGAGACTTGAAATTTTGCAGGATGATAGACATTAGGGTGTTATTAAAGGCAGAAATCGAAAAATCCTAAACACTTGTGTTTGACGCCGCTTCCGGGGGGGGGGGGGTGCCGCTATGTACTTGTTCCTTCGGAAACCCATCATTCCGTATATAGTGGCCATCAATTAACGAAAACCATGTTGGCATTGCACAAGCATGTGAGAGGGTGTTATTAGGTTCTTGACCAGGTATTAAATTCCTAAAACCTGGCCCAATACTATGATATCCTAACTTTCATAGGCCAACAGTTTTTGGGAGGGCCCTGGAACTTGGCCTTCCTTTTTCAACGTTAGTTTTTTGGGGGGATTTGTCTTTCTTCGCTCTATTATAAAATTCCTCAAGTCCATAACTAAAACTATTTATTTTTTTTTTCACAAAACCTGGAAATGGGAGAATAAAATGCCGTCCTGTTAGGATACCTTATATAAAAGATCAATCTAAAGTTGTTAAAACCTTCAATAGCTTGAGTTATCATTTATAATTCAAATAGGAGTTAATATAATTGATCTAAAATACAAAAAAAAATGCTATGTTCTGTTTCGTCAGCAACATTAGAAAATGTGTTCACTGCTTGAAGTCATTGAATTCAAGAGTATTCAATAAATTCGTAAAAAGGATGTCTAATTTATAAAATAGTTTGTGAACAAAAGTAATTGCTCTTTTGATTTCAATATAAAAAAGAGGTCTTGGCCTCCTGAAATGGCTGACATTTCAGAAAAGACGAAGGGAGTGTACTCATGGAAGTTCGGGTCAACTACGGTGCTTGGATGATTTTCGAGTCGGTACGGCGCAACATTTTCTGCAAACGAGATGGCGGAGGATATAAGCATTCATGCAGAAAAGGATTGGATGCTTCGAAGCACCGATTGTGTCTCTGAAGCAGTCTCAGATATTGTGTAGTTTAGGGGATGCTGTGTGTTGACGTTATCCGCGGTGCTTTGTTGCAGACGATTTAACAGTAGTTTTTTCCCCGGCGCATCGACATCTGAGCCATTAGCGCCGACATCCAAGGGACAGCGAGAAATTTTCTTAACGAGCCGTGAGATGGGAAAATTCCTGCCGCCGCACAGTGTAACGAAGTAGTGAGGATTATGGACAAAAATCATCAACCACTAGTTATTTTCAAATGAAAATTTTTATCAATTGAAATAAACTCAAAACAAGGTAACAATAGTATAATAATGCATACTATACGGCTATAATAATATTAATTGTAATATTAATAGAAATAATATAGCAGGTAATAATATTATTAATAACAATATTATAAAATATATTATAACTGTAACATATAATGTAGTAATAGTATAGTAGTAAATTATACTTATAGTAATATTGCCATAGAATAATAATATTTTACCATTTTCTATGAAATTATTAAGCAATTTCTTAATTACCAGTATTTATATAAGAGTTTTTTCTCTGCGGTGAACACGTTCCCACATTTTTTACATATAATATAGGACTAAACTAGCAGTCTTTTTAATATTGCTTAATATTTCTTTAGGACCATCCTGCAGATTAAATTGCCCAAGGATTAATACCGTTTTCTTGGATTTATCCACATTTTTTTCAAATTTGGGAGAATCTAAAAATAAAAATCTTTGGAATCGGCAAATTTCGGCAAACTAAATTACCCTCAGTACATTATACTTGAGGTATACTTTAAGCTCTAAAAAACTTGAGATGTGTTCAGATGAAGTTTTTTAGTTATGGTCTATCAAAATTTTATACTTAAAAACATCAATGAAGAATAATTCAGGATAAATAATAAGGGAGTAATTACCCATAATCAATTATATCAGATAAAAAAGGAATAGTTTTGACGTAATTTCCTTCGGATAACTTAATAAAAACACTGTCCTATCCTCAACGAGAGAGGCTCAAACTGATTGTTGGTATGTAACAGGTTTTGAAGACTTTGCCTTGTTTATAATACTGCTAATGTGTTTGTTGATCAAAATAAAACTAATATTTATTAGTTTTATACGATTTAATTTCTTGAATAGTTTCTCAACTTAGCTAGAGGATTAAAAATTATATATAAGAAAACAAAAATTTAGGTTTTTGTCCATTGGACGTTACAGTGTGCGCCGGTGGGAATCGAACCCACCATCTCCCGCATGATAAATTAAGGCGTTAGCTACTAGACCACGGGGAGACCCCAACAGTAGGCATTCTTATTTAATTTCATGGGAGAGAGAATTATAAAGATAACAGAGGATCGGGTCATTCATTAGAAAAGTAGCTCATATTTTGAATTGCCTTACGTTGTCTAGGTAATGTCTCTAAGATGGTGAAATATTGGGTCAATCTCAGACACTAGAGTGCTTAAAAACAGTTGCGGCTTTAAAATTGCTCTTGAGCGAAGGGGAAGGCGAGCCCCTCAAACCCACTAGATTCCGATCTTTTAAGAGCCGTCCTTGCACTAATTGCACTGAAATGTCTCAGGGGGAGTCATTAATAAACGGGAACCTCTCATCGCACAGACGAGCTGATTGGCAATCTCACAGCTCTTAGCGAAGGCTTTAAAATGTTTCAAACAGAGACTGGTCTTGAGAATACAAAAAGGTAGGGTACTAAATGGTCTCTCGATTACAATTTAATAAAAGCTGCTAGGGTTTTCTAACGCTGGGCCAGGGAAACGTCCTAATGAGAACAATCTCTCGATTATAATGTATTAAGAAATGCTCTTGTTAATTATAAATCCTTGGATGAGAGGCAAGTCTTGTGAATAGCAGATGATCAAATTTTCCAGAATTTGTTAATTGTATCAATTTTAAGAGCTGCTGAGGTTTCGAAACTCCTGGGACTAGGACTACTCTCAAAAACTAGTGGAAGATACTTATTGGAACAATCAAATATATGTATGCTGTTATTCTTAAACTTTACACAGGAAAAACCCGTGATGAATGTAATGGATGTTCGGTCCATCACGTAATATCAATTTCAAGTTTTTAAGATATACCCTGGGTTTCTGCAATTTCTGGGGGACTAGTCATGATTAAAGTGGAAGATAGGTTCCTACCAATGTTCATTTCAACTCTAATGCCTCAATATCAAAGAATGTTTATGAGTAACTATACATATCGACTTTACTGGTCATATTGGAGATCGGTTTTTATAGGTCCTGATGAAGAGCAATTCTAGTCTTAGGTTATAGGAGAATCCTAGAAATTATTTTCATGCAGAAGAAATATCCTAAACTTTATTGAACTTTTCAAACAAAAATATTCAAAAATCGCAATTACTTTCGTTACAATACTCTTTCAGTAAAGAGTGCCAACATTTTACTGGAAAAATATAAAAACCCTGTAAAATTAGTACAGGGCTGTTAGAAGTATGCTTCTAGATATCAATGAAAAAAAAAAAAAACATATTTTAAAATCAAAAATTAAATAGAGGTACTTACGGAAGTCTGGCCACAAAGATTCCGGAATGGTCGAGTGAGAGTTGAGGGCAGAGGGAGCGGGGGAGGGGATATAATACGATCTCTCTTAGGAGGATTTCGTCAAACTGTGGTCCAGCACAGCTAAAGAAACTAAAAAGGATCCGAAATATACTGATGGCAATCCAGACGCAAGCGGATTTTCGCACAAGGTAGGGCCAGTCATAAAGGGCGCTGTATGTGTGCAATGATATGATACTACTAGGTGCCCGGAGGCTAAGCTAGCATGAGAGTGATCTAAGGCTCATTAATGCCTTCTAACAAATTCGGTGCCGGAAAATAGGCCTCGAAAAAATACAAACAAAAAAAAAACTTTAATTACTCAATAAGGACTCTTCCAGGTCGTTAAAATGAATCATTTAGACGAAATAATAACAATAAGAGATCACTCCTGGCTAATTTCTACTATAAACTTTGTTTAGAAGAGTTCGATTACACCTCTGCAAATTTTTATGAATTTCTCTACAACCAAAAATTTAGCAGGAAAGGAAATGTTAGGAATTACCCCTGTGGATTAGTCAAAACAAGAGGAATAGCTGAAAACACAGGCCAAACTAGTGGCAAGAAGAATAATAACTGCATTGAGTAAGTCAGGAAGGACTATTTTATACCAAAGTCTGGCAACATTCCTTGCCGAGCAAGACGTTAGATTTGACCCAAAAAAATATTTTATATTAAATATGAACAACCCACTTGCCACGATTGGAATAAGAAACGAATACCTCAAATTGTATACTGCCAATTGTTCTCTTAGTGATTTTAGAAATGTGCCATTTTCTGGTCGTCTCAGTCTACTGGCTTTTTCATTTTTTTTTTTTTTTTTTTTTAGCGTATCAACTTATTATTATAAGGTTATTAACGACATATATGTGTTATTCTTGCCATACAGTTAGTTTTATTCTTGAATAATAAATGAATTAATTTACAATTTCCAGCACGTGGTTAACATTAGTATCATTATTACTGACTGTTGGATTCAACCGGTTTCATATATTTATATTTTAATGTTCCTATATATATATATATATATATATATATATATATATATATACACACACAGGGTGTCCCGTAAATGCCTAGTCATATTGTGGGAGGTGATAGAGGACCTTTGGGGGAACAAAAAATGTTCTATGACTAATTTACGGGACACCCTGTATATATACAGCGTGTCCCGTAAATGTCTAGTCATATTGTGGAAGGTGATATAGGACCCTTTGGGGAACAAAAAATATTATGTGACGATTTTCCGAATTCTCATACATAAGGGAGAAAACGTCATTTTATTGTTTTTTCGAGAAAAACGTGGTTTTTAGAAGAAAAATCATTGTAGCTCCGGCCCAGATAGTTCTACTCAAAAGGAAGTGAAACCAATCGAAAGCTGAGTAAATGTACTATAAGATTTGTTGATAGTAAACGTAAAAATGAATAAATGTAAGTATGTCTATCTTACCAAAAGAAAGCTATTCTAAATTTTCTGACATTTTCTTGAAATTTCATATTATTTTCAGGTTAATGTGTGGTTGGGGTTCATTAATGGCCACCTCCTGGACCCAGTATTAGTTAGTGTAATTAATAAATTCAAAATAAATGTGTATTTTATTTATTTACTGTTTAGGCATTTTTTTTAATTTTCGTGGAAGTAATTTTTTTTATTGTTTTAAGTAAATATTTACTTAACATTTAAGCAAATATTTACTTAATATTTAAGTAAATATTTACTTAATATTTAAGTAAATATTCACAAAAATAAATATTTCTTTTATGCTTTTTGAATAAACTGAAGAAAAAAAATTAATTTTCTTTTCACAGATCCATGTTTTTATTAATACTTTTGTTCCTAAATCGTTCACATACTTCAGCAACACAGGGTTGTGATACATGAATGGAAAGTTAGTTAAATGAGGAAGTTTTTCTGAAACCCGGAAATCTCAGATCCTGGCCATTGAAGAGTAACGCTGGTAAGAAATATCAAGAAAAAGTCAGAAAATTTAGAATAGCTAGGAAATTTTAAATGGCTCTTTACTCGTAAAAAGAAAAGTTTATCAAGCCATTTTTAATGGTGGAGGGGTCCGTGAAATTAGTCCTTGGGTTTTAAAGAATATTTTGGGAATGTCTTGTGCAGGGCAGTGCGGACATAGGACGACTAGCGCATTCTAAAATATACTGTTTACATACGACCAACAATAGTATTATAGCACATAGATCTTTTAGCAGGGCTGGATCATAGATTACTTTTCACTGGAAACATCAAAAATTGTAAAATGGCACTTAGATCCCTTAGCAATTCCACTCCTCATATGTATATATCAGGATATAAAGGCAATATATTTGGGGATGTTGTATGATAGTTTTGCAAAATAAAAGCTAATTTAATTTAAATTCGTTAAATGTGTTTTATGTTTCTTTTTTTTTTTTTTACTAAGTTCATTCAAATTTACTGTTAAATTGTACTAAAATATAAATTATCCAATATTATTGCTTGAAGCATGTTTTCCCTATAACTGGCAAGTAGTCCATGTTTAGTACATCTCCCTGGGAGCACTATATTTCATTTTTTTGTGGACTCTTCCTTATCCCTCAATCAAGGCTAATGCCTCTTCATAGGAAAACATATTTTGAGTTGACACTTCTAGCATTGTGCTTAATGTTGTGGCAGAGATAGGATTCTCCCAATTGACTGATACTTACATATCGACATATCTTCAGTCATGACTTCCCTACATGTTTTCTGATTTTGTTCTGCAGCATATGCCTCTCTTCCTGACTCTATGTTAGGGAATGTTAGGGAATATCCAGCTGGCGAGATGAATGTAGAGTAACAAGGAAATATTTATCGAGAAATCTAGGCGCACGGTAGTGCGGCAGGCCAAGTTCCGGCCTGAGCATACTCTGTGTATATTACAGGAGGTCTTCGAGCCGATTTCTACCCTCTCATAACTTTCAACCAGGTAAAGATAAAGTTGTGAAATTTTACAGAGGTATTATACTACTAGGTGTGAGTAAAACTGGAAATTTTCATAATTCTACATCGAATAGTTTCTGAGATATAAGCGATCGAAAATCGGGATTTATAGGACTCACTGACTCATCAACATTATTAGGCATTTCCCATGATGCTAGAGACTTGAAATTTTGCAGGATGATAGATATCAGGGTGTTATTAACGGAAAAAATCGAAAAATCCTGAAAAGTTGTGTTTGACGCCGCTTCCGGGGCGGAGGCGTGCCAGTTTTGTACTTCCTCGGAAACCCATCATTGCGTCCGAAATCCATGATGTCGTATCAAATGAATCGCCTCGGTATGAAGAACCTATATTTGATGTTTTAAGAAACATTGAGGCGCATATAGGCTCGGCAAAATCTTATACCAGCTGTCTGTTAGTATGTTTGTTCCTTATACAAATCCGAACCGTTTGACCTATTTTGACCAAATTTGGGACACAGGTGGGTCTTGATACGGGGAGAATCATAGGCTAGTTCAATATCGTCTATTAGCTGTTTGCCTAACTGTTTATTCCTTATACAAAACCACACGATTTGACCAAACATGGTACACAGGTAGGTCTTTATCCGGGTAGTGTCATAGGCTAGGTCAAAATCGTCTATCAGCTGTCTGTCTGCATGTTTGTTCCTTACACAAATTCACACCGTTTGACCGATTTTGACCAAACTTGGCACACAGGTAGGTCTTGGTCCGGGGAATGCACTAGGATAGTTAAAAAAGGTCTTTCAGCTGTCTGTCTGCATGTTCGTTCCTTACACAAATTCACACCGTTTGGCCTATTTTGACCAAACTTGGCACGCAGGTAGGTCTTGATACGGGAGTGTCATATTGCCTATGACGTTTTGTACTTTTTGTTCCATCGGAAAGCCATCATTCCTTCTGAAACCCATCATGTGGGGTAAATGAATCATCTTGATAAGAAGAACCTAAATTTGATGTTTTAAGAAACATTTCGATGCATCTTAACAACAACACGTGTGACCTCTTTCTCAAATGTTGTAAATAAAGTCGTAAGGGTTAACTGCATAATATACTTGAAAGCAGATACTAAAATTTTCAAAGTCATCTAAATTACAAAGTTTAGGATCACAAACCCAAAATGTATCGTCTTTGTTACACTGTAAAACACAGGAACCTCATCCCAAGGATAAAGATCACCATAAGG
Organism: Gonocerus acuteangulatus; assembly: GCA_946811695.1. Classification (NCBI taxonomy): domain Eukaryota; kingdom Metazoa; phylum Arthropoda; class Insecta; order Hemiptera; family Coreidae; genus Gonocerus; species Gonocerus acuteangulatus. Next base: position 77,182,696 of record OX328132.1, read on the forward strand.
AAAGTGTAGAAGGCCTTCAAGATTTTCTTTTTCTTGAAGGCCTTCTACACTTTCCTTATGGTGATCTTTATCCTTGGGATGAGGTTCCTGTGTTTTACAGTGTAATAGTTTAGTTAAGAGAGCAATCAATTTGACCTCTAGAGTATTGTCATCTGGAATAGCTTCTAACTTTTCTAGTCTAGTGATTAGATGTATGTAGGTTGATTATTGGTATCAAATATCAAGCAGTAAGGAGAACTTTATGCAGAATCCAAAGACCCTGGTTTCATATAAAGTACAAAAGCCAGTAGGTATGCGGCAACTAAATTTTAATTAATACTTAGAAAAAAGTAATGATATCGCAAAAAAAACATAAATGTGAAATAGAGGCCAAGTTCCTCCCCCAAAAAACGCCATAACATCTTACACTCCAAAAAAAGTAGGAAGAGTTGGTGTATTAAGAGTAACATATTTTCAACCAAAAATATTTGCCAATACAAGAGATGATACAAGAAAGAAATGTCCAAGTTCATTACTTAGAAGACCTCATAGTTACTTACTAAGAACAGTAAAGACACTTCAACTGACCTTTAAAAACAACAATAAAAATACTTATATCCAGTTACTAAAATATCACTTTCCTCAACCAGGTATATTCTTAAACTTGGCAATGTTTTATTTGTGCCGAAATTATCTTTAGAGAGAAAACTAAACATTGCCAAGTTAAGGAATATACCTGGTTGAGGAAAGTGATATTTTAGTAACTGGATATAAGTATTTTTATTGTTGTTTTTAATGGTCAGTTGAAGTGTCTTTACTGTTCTTAGTAAGTAACTATGAGGTCTTCTAAGTAAGGAACTTGGACATTTCTTTCTTGTATCATCTCTTGTATTGGCAAATATTTTTGGTTGAAAATATGTTACACTTAATAAACCATTTCATACTACTTTTTTTGGAGTGTAAGATGTTAAGGCGTTTTTTGGGGGTTTTAGGAGGAGATATTTCTCGATTTTTGGGGAAGGCAGTGTTTCTTTGTGGGGGGAGGAACTTGGCCTCTATTTCACATTTATGTTTTTTTTGGGATAGCCATTTCAATTGTGAACTGTAAATGTAATCCGAGCTCTATAAATAGCACTGGTCTACATTAAAACAAAAGACCGCCTTTTCGAGACATGGCATCACAAACGGATATAACTTTGAGTTTGATAAATTCTAAATTAATATTTATCCATCTAGAAAATTATCCGGTTAATGCGAAAATCGATACGGACGTCATTTCCTCTACCAAATCCAACATCTTCCATTCATCAAAAACGTTTCGTTGAAAACCCACCTGGCTCCAATAAACAAATAAAACCTTTTATACCTGCCTTTCTTCCATGATCTTAGATCACCCTGACCTTAATGCGTGATAAATAAATTATTATTTAAACAATCTGTGTAAAAATTTGGTTTGTAATTAATCCTAATATATGACCCCGAAAGAACATGGGCATCAGGTTTTTATGTTAATTGGAGCTAATTTTCTTAACTAATAGAATCCCGAATCCTTACTTACTTACTTTAATGGCGCTACAACCCGAGGTGGGTCTTGGCCTCCTCCAAGAGCTTCAGCCATCTAGCTCGATCACGTGCCGGCGCCTTCCAGTTAGGGGTATTAAGAAGACTCCTCGAGTCAGCAGCTACTGCATCAGCCCATCTAAGCCTTGGTCTTCCTCTTCTTCTGGTACGGTCCAAGTGGCCTTCCAGAGCTTTCCTGGGAATCCGTTATTCTGTCATGCGAGCAACATGTCCAGCTCAGCGAAGTCTCCCAATTTTAATATACCGAACTACGTCCGAATCATCGAATAGGTCGTATAGCTCCTGATTCTTATGGAGCCACCTCCATTCGTCCCCTTCCCTAAGCGGTCCATAAATCCGACGTAAGATTTTTCTTTCGAATATTAGCAAATTCCTTTCGTCGAATATTTCCTTTCGTCGAATATTTGCTCATGGTCCAGGCTTCAGAGGCGTAAGTCAGAACTGGGCGGATCAGTGTTTTGTAAAGTCTGACTTTGGAGGTTCTGGTTAGTAGCTGGCTTCTTATAAGCTTCGTGAGTCCGAAATAGCACTTGTTTGCAGCATGAATTCGCTTGCTTATGTCACAGGCCATGTTGTTGTTCGACGTCACTAATGTTCCCAGGTATGTGAACTCCTGGACACACTCGAAGGTTAATGACCCTATGGTTATAGATGCACCTTCTTCTTGGCGACCTTCTCCGGCCACCACCATGTATTTGGTCTTGCTTTCATTGACCTCCAGTCCCAGGTATTGTGCTGCACCCTGTAAAGCCCCCGAATCTACGCGGCTTTTAAGTGATTTTAGGAATTAGGTTTTAATTGCATTACTCATTTTGCTAACTGTTCTTCATACATGAGTTTCTTTTATTTGACTATAAAGATGACTGTATGCTAATAAATAAAATAAGTAATTTTTTCAATGTATTTCATCTGTTAGGAAATTTTCAAAGGATATTTTTAGCCGATGCCTCTTTTCTTCCAAAGAAGGCCTTTTCGCTCAAGGATACAAGGGTTATTTGTTACTTTTTCTTGGATATTAGAAGTAATACCAATACTAGGAGTAGTCTTTTTCAAAGGAAAAATATCCATTATGATAATGTAATATGTTCTATAAAGTATTACCTATTTTATATATGACCTCTTCTTGATACTTTAACTCATATAAGCATATTAATATCTTTGGATATCAGAAATATGTATAGTAATGTGATAAGATTTTTTAAACTAACGTTGGCTTATATCTTTTGTGGTATTACCTTCTATATACATATATTTCAATACTCGTTTGGAAATAAATAATTTTGTAAGTTCCAACACCAAGTAACTTCTTTGGAAATCATAACATGGACAATTAACTATTTATAAAATTACGACTGGTTTGGTTTTTAAGCAAATTTCGAAGGAGTGTAGGTATTGGGGTTGCACTCACGAACTATTTGAAAGATTTCTTCGAATCTTCATCAATCTATGTCTCTCTTCTTCTCTCTCTTTGTAGATGTCTCTGAAATACATAAGTGACTTTTCTTTGGAATCTGTGTTCTTCGAAAACATCACACGACGCCTGGTAAGCTAATACGAAGTAGTAATGATCTACGAACCTAATGTATAAGGGAGAGGAACCAAGCAGGGTGAACCCTTGGTGTCCCTTTCTATCTCTTGATGGATGTTGATCTAAACTCAAAAGGAGTGTGCCCGTCAGAAGGTAGAAACGACAAAAGGCGTCCCGCCCAGCATTTTATATCCCCAAAACAGGCCGCTCGCCTATTACCACCCTATGTAGTCCATCAAGATGAGGATAACGACGGGACACCGGGGTTTCAGATGACCGTGGGGCTTGCGAGATGATCCTCGGGAAGGGGCGATACCAACTACACACTGTAACCGAGTGCTATGAGCCTCGCTCATTTTTGAACCCCACCACGTTGTGGACACTCGACTGCAGTGCTTCCAACCATCTCACCACTACGCTCCACCAGGCGAACCACAACGTGGCCCCTGCTACCAACACCACCCGTAGTATCATTTTTCAGCACCCTTGGCGTCCAGCACTAGGGCTGGTAACCTGCCCGGAGGTTAAAACCCTCCTACGGCTATCCTCCAGAGGAGAACAGGAGGATCTAAACTCGACAGGAAATAGGCAGTTTCAAGGAGGATCATTTTTAAGCACTGCCGAGTTGGGTCTCTCTATCGACCTTTTGCCTGGAGATTTGCTTGTCCAACTCGCTGTATCGGGCAGGGAGTTGGCACAAGATCTAGATAGTCACAAACATTTTGTTCGAAATAAAAGCTGAGTTCATTCTTCAATCTCAGGTTCATATAATCGTACATTATTTACTTCTGGGTGGTTTCTTCCTATTTCCTCTGGCCAATAAAAGCATATAACAGAAAATACCTCCCACATGGGTTTTTTTATTGCGATCGGGCTTTGCGGCATAATGGTGTGGAGGGACAAGGCAACGCTGATGTGGTGTATGCAACTGAATGTGTTGTACCAATGATTGCGCACAGGTAAAAGTAACCACGATGAGTGAATCTATGGGTGTTCCACATCCTTAGGGATGTCCTATTCTGCTGGTGGCGTGTGTGGACCAAAAAGTCAAATAAGTAGCCAAAATTGCATGGTTTACCAATTCGCGATTAAGAGTAAGTTGTGAAGAATAAGAAAGGAAGATTTAGTTGAGGGACAGATATTTTACTGTGGCTTTAGTGTTGAGTGGCTGTGCATAGTCAACTTCTAGAAACGATATGTGAATTTTGAGCACTGCTAATGAAAATAAGTTAGCTGGCGAAAATTCAGAAGGGTCTCGACCAGATGATACAGCGAATGAATATTCGCAATGAGAAAGTGGATTTATAAGTACATAAGACGAAATATGAGCACTGCGTCGCCAATAGCACATAACGAAATTCTGGTGGTAGAATTTTAGATATTTAGAATATCATTCCTATTTAGCTCAATTAATCACATAAATAAATATAACTGATTTTTTGAATATTTGTAACGGAAGCGGAATGCAAATAGAAATTAACGAATAACTTGAAATTCATTGGACGATTTTTGCATAGACAATAAATTTAGTTGAATCGAAAGAACATTATTTATTTGTAATTTGTCATTTCTTTTCTTTTATTATAAAACACAGCTGCTTCTGGGGTGTCAGAGCCAGGCTATCTACAGGTTGCCACTCTTTATAAAAATACAAGGTGAATTTTTTTAGCGGGCTTATCCCTGAAAAAATTCATCCTGACACAAGGGGGACTCTATCCCACACCTCCAAATGAAAATCCAACGAGAAAGCTACAAAACCAAGATAAGACCCGTAATCCGTCATTTATACATTTTTTGTTCTATTTTATTTGGAGCATTTACATTACATTCTTATACAATAGTATTCTGTTATAGGATGGTTTTATGACATAAGTCATATGTGGGCAACACCAGCCCTCGGGCCGGATTCAGTCCTCTGTAAGATTTGATCCGGCCCGCGGGGCATTTTGAGAAACCCTATTAAAAAAAAAACAAAAAAAAAAAACATTACACTACCTACTCATACTCCAAATGAGGAAGATCGAGTGAGATGGGGTTTATCGCATGCTCCTGCGGAATCAAGTGAGCGAGCAAGCCGAGTGTCTTACTGATTCCGTGTTGATATTTTACTTTTGTGGTTAATTAAATCCAAATTTCACGATTTAATTTTGTAACAATTTTTTTCAATGAATTTCAATAAATTGTCGTATTATTTCATACCTGATATGTATCGCTACAAATGATGAAGATTATTTTAAAATTCCGTCACGCAGGAGCTGCATAACTAAGCACTTTCCTCAGAATTTGGGTAGTGTAGACTGCTTTCCAGAACAATTTGCTTAAAATATCCTACATAAATAAAATAAAAACATGAATCTCTTTTAAATTTGTAATGAGTAACTGATCAATTATTAATTTGCTTCCAGAGTTATGTTTTCACATGGTACCTATTACACTACGTAATAAATACAAAAAACCTCATATTATCGTATTTTGATCTAACGCAGGAACAGGATACAGTCACTCTAGTGGTAGAAAGCGCTCCTTGCGGCGGCTTTGTGAACCTACGTCTGGCGAGCTTTTCTATTGAAATATATTACAAATTAAACCCCCGCTTCCGGATTGACCGATTCAGCTCATTTTTACAACACTTCTTTCTCATGAGTTACCCACGACGTATAACGCGTTTCGTTACAATACAGTAGAAATTACGACCGGTATGAGTATATTAGGAATTTGGGTCCGGAGTAAACCCCCCTTCTAATGAACCGATTTAGTTTATTTTTACAACACATATTCACCTGTAGATTACCACTACGAATACCGAGTTTCGTCGAAATATACCAAAAATCACGGCTGGTATTGGCGAATTGGTATTGTGGGTCCGGAGTAAACCCCCCCTCCTAATGAACCGATTTATTTTAATTTTACAACACATATTTACCTGTGGATTACCACTACGAATACCGAGTTTCGTCGAAATATACCAAAAATCACGGCTGGTAGTGGCGATTTGTTATTGTGGGTCCGGAGTAAACCCCCCCCCCCCTTCTAATGAACCGATTTAGTTCATTTTTATATCTCACTTTTCTCTCTATATTACCACTACGAATACCAAATTTCGTTGAAATATAACAAATATTACGGCTGACATAGTCAAATTAGTGTTTTGGGTCGGGGTAAACCCCCCCTTCCCGTGGACCAACTTTGGTGGTTAACGAACTCGTTCAATCGTTTGCTAATTGAGTGCTATATAACAAGTTTCGTGACGAAAAAACAAAAACTCTGGCCGCTATCGTGTTAACAGACATATATATATATATATATATACATATATATATATATATATATATATATATATATATATATAGATATATAGATATATATAAATTTTTTGAAGAAATTTTTCAAAAATTCCGTCATGAGTCCAACCTCAATAGCTACTTTCCTTCGGAGGAAAGTGCTAAAATGCGATGTTATTTTATTATGAACCATCTACGCGACCCTCGAACATATTTACACACTAAATTTTGCTCCAGAACATGTCAACGCTTGCCCATACCTTACATAAGCTAATCTACATTAATATAAATTATTACAGCTATAGCTCTCCTCACTATTATGAATTGGTGGCATTAACCACCACATGATACCGTACATTTTATAAAAGGAGTTTTTCCTACACACGACAACTCAAACATGGGCTAATTGCTAAACAGATATCCGGAGTAAAGGGTTATCACTAAGAAACGCCCCTCCGGAAGTTCAAAAATAAAATATTGCCGGTTTAAAAATATGTTATCTACTAATTAAAAAGTACAAACAATTAATAGATATGTTATCTATTAATTGTTACAAAGTAATTAAATACAATATAAATATCACTGGTTAACTAAGGGCGAGGGAGGCGTACAATTCGGACACAAAAATGGAGGGTGATAATTGAATAGGCTCTTTACTTCCTGCTTGGGGGAAGTAACGCGCTGAGATCGCGTATATCTGGGAATTGAATTTCCTACCCAAGAGATTCAGAAACGAAGAGAATTTTATTGTGCTCTCTTCCCATAGTATATATATTATATGGGGGCGGTCCTCCTTTTCTCCTGGCATATTTATGATTATTCCGTTCGGTAGAATCTGGAAGAGAGCCAGTGTCTTACCTACTCCGAAACTCCCCATCCAAGCAACTTTCCCCCATATCTAACCTTTATTGATTAAAAAAAACGGTTGAACGAATTACGAGACCCGACTGCCCCATTTTCTAAAAATAAATATAGCTTTTATTGCATGAGGATAACACAAAGTATGATATTTACTCCTTATTACACACATTTTAACTTAACCAATTCTTCTTGAACTCGTTATTTCACGGATATATTTACAAAATATATAAAGAGAAAATGTTTCTTCATGCAGGCCTCTCGTTATTACGTTTATTACCTTCCCGGGAGACCACCACTAAAACGTACGAGTAGGGGAACCTACTCGTACCTTCAATTACAGCCTACGAATTATGTATTAGTGTAAAAGTTAATAAGCATCGTAGTGCTGACGATATTTAATATCATATGTGATATTATATCGTCGACTGGGATACATTACATCATGAATTCATTGTCTATCTTATGCTATGTATATTTAATAGCAGTTGATATTTCTCGTTAAAATTAAAAGCCACCCATAAAAAGTGAATGCATTCAGTTTGTTCAAATAAATCTGGAGGAATAATTATAACCTTACGGTTTTCATGCCATAAACTTTTTTGCGCGATCGAAATCGATTTCGGTCTATCTGAATACTTCTGCGTAATTCCAATGTGGCAGAAAGTCAAATTTCATCAACTACACATTATTGTTTAATAACCCTTTATTTCACTCTACATATTTCATGTCCCCTTCACGCCTCTTCAGGAGTATTTAAAATAAAAATCACATCCTCAACCTCAGACAACCTTCCGAAGGCCTGGCCACGTCTAGACTCTAGAGAAGGTTCTGCCCCCCTTCAGACGGCCCTGCTTGTGGAAGATTCTTACGGGTTTGAGCTGTGATTTTTATTTTATGTGCCTCTGAAGTGGGACGTGAAACAGGTAGAGCAAAGTTTAGAGCAGGCGTGGTTAATGAAATTTGAACTAACAATACATTATGATAATATATCCTATAATATGAAAGTCCATAAGTCATTAGACCCCCTTGTTTGTCTACAAATACTGCACGTGTAAGAATCCCGTTTGAGTTTTACTTTGTGGGCTTAAGATCCTTCTGGAGTCCCATCAATTACTGGTTACTATTTGAGATCTTAGTACGAAATTGGAATATTCGAGGGAGCGTGCAGACAAAGCTTGTTGAAATGCAAATCCGAAGCTTATGTTAGCTCTTCTCTGTTTCGACTGTCAGCTAAGTGAATAGTTAATTTGCCAAACGACTCTTTACCAAATGTTGTGTAACTTCTTTGGGCCAAATGTCATTCCTTAATTTCCATAAGAGGATTAAGAGACATTTTCCTACAGGGCCCATGAAGTGTGGAATTCAGTAAAACCACAATCAAAGCACAAGTAAAAATAGATAAAACAAGAATTTTGGTCTCACTTACTCTCATTCGATGGATTCGGAAAACTTTTTTTTTCAGTAATTTGACATTAATGCAAACTAAGATAAATAAGTTATTGTTACGGTTGAAGATTAAATAAAAAAAAAAAAAGTACAATTGACGTAAGCAATTTTGAAATTTTCGTGGTAAGTAGAAGGGACATTTAAAAGCATATTGAATTTGCCAAGCAACGGTTTCTCATGCAATTTTTGATAAGATGATCTAATCCCAAGAAAACAGAACTTGTAATTTTTAATGTGTAGGTTTCGATCCTGTATAAGCCTGTTTCCTTCGGTTTTGATTGTTTTGTTTTTTGATAACTTTTAGGAGTAAAATGAATTTGTTATAAAACCTAGGCAGGTTAATAATTTGGTGTTAGTCATACAGCTTTTCTTAAGAGCGAGCGGTAGGGGGATGGAGTTACTTCCGCTTTTAGTTTGCCTTCTAGTAATTTGCTATGAATTTTGACAATTTAAGAAAGTAAAATTTCGTTTTATTGTTCATTTCATTCGAGTAGGTATTACAATTCGTTTAACAAAAAACAGTCTATCAAGTTACATTATCAGGAAGAAGAAATATCAACAGTGCCTATTAAATATTTCGATGATACTAGAGATAAGAACGATATGGCAATGATCTAAGATGACGCACCTCCAGCTGTTGTCAGAAGTATAATAGTACGATAAATTAATTATACATAAAAAACGAGAATAAATTTAATGAATGGCTTATATTATCCTAAGAAATGCACCCGTAAAATGCGTCATTAATTTTCCTGTACGGAGTATATAATTCTAACAAGCTCATTTCGAATAAACAAGGATTCCAATAGCTTTAATGGAATAATTAAACCAGTGAACACGGATTGCTTACATTGCTTTATATGGACGAAATAATAAGAATTTGTATCCAATTTTTCTCCTTAAACAATGTTAAATAAATAAATCATACAATCAGAAGCCATTTTTATTTTATGTAAACGGATTGCGTCATAATTGAAGGATACAATAGATTTCAACAAATTGGTGGCAAGCTATTTTAATCCTTATCCTAAATAAATGAATAATAATCAGTTTTTTTTTATTGATTTAGAGTATAATGCACACAAGAAATGAGTTAAATAAATTCACCATATCTGAAATGTTTGAAGTGAAGTTTGGTTAGGTGTAGGATGTCAGTCATATTCTCCCAATTAATAAACTAATAACAAAATATAAAAAAAAAGTCCCGCTTTCCTCACACCCTACTTGCAAGCGCAAAGTCTTTCTACAGTTTATAAAATTTAAAATGATCTAAATATATAATGACCTAAAAAAAATTATGAAACTGTTGTATTAGTATTAAAATATTTAATTAAATGAATTAACATTCAATAGTATTATTACAATTATTTATCAATTGATAATTTATATTTGAAATATAGATTATTTAATTGTAAGTTAGATTAAATATATTATAATTATTTAATGTGCAAAATACACTACCAGTGAAGATTGAAAATAATGTAAAAATTACATGCAAAAGGCAGATTTTCTGTTGAGGAACTGTAGCTTCAATTTATATTTGTAACTACTAAAATTAATTGCACATAATCAGTTTTTTTTATCAAACTCAGAGGTGAGCAATAACGACGCCATTGCGCAATTTCAAATAGAAAAATAAAATCTAACCTTGAACTAATCAATAATGCAGATAAAGTGAAATGCAATTTGAAATTTAATTCCACAGAAAATCTTCCTTAGCAAAATGTTTCAGATTTCATCTTATTTTACTGATTTAATAAAATAATTAACAAAGTTTCCAATGTATATCTAATTCATTGATTTGAAATAAAGCTCTCTCGTAATACACGTAATAAAGTTTGATAAACCAATTACCAATATTCAAAACTGAAATCACATGAGAAAGGCTACTTATGCAGTTGTCTTAAGCAGTGTTAGAGGTAGATATAAATACTTAAGTGGATATCATTCATATATTATAATAATGAATTGAACACCCATTAGAAGCTATAGACTTTTGCTTTTGGTTGAAATATGAATTGGTCTATTTCAAGCTAGCTATTTGTTAGCTGTAATCTGTATAATCGTCAATTCTATTAACTAGCAGTTATAGATTATTTCCCATGGAGTTCAATATAAATTAGGTTGATCTCACGTGAATACGATAGAATTTCAAGAAGCTATTTTCCAGCTATAATCTTTATAAACATGAACTCTATCAACTAGCAGTTATAGATTATTTCCCATGGAGTTCAATATAAATTAGGTTGATCTCACCTGAATACGATAGAATTTCAAGAAGCTATTTGCTAGCTGTAATCTTTATAAACATGAACTCTATCAACTAGCAGTTATAGATTATTTTCCCATGGAGTTCAATATAAATTAGGTTGATCTCATCTGAATACGATAGAATTTCAAGAAGCTATTTGCTAGCTTTAATCTTTATAAACATGAGCTCTATTAACTAGCAGTTATATATTACTTCCCATGGAGTTCAATATAAATTAGGTTGATCTCACCTGAATACGATAGAATTTCAAGAAGCTATTTGCTAGCTTTAATCTTTATAAACATGAACTCTATCAAGTAGCAGTTATAGATTATTTCCCATGGGGTTCTATATAGATTAGGTTGATCTCGCCTGAATAAGATAGAATTTAAGAAGCTATAAGCTATCTGTATAAACGTCAATTCTATCATCTAGCAGTTTAAAGAGTTTTGCCCATGTACAAAAGGAGTATTTCTCATGGATTTTCTGAATGATGCATTCTATGGAGGAAGAAATAATTGAATAAATGTTATCAATGTAATGCCCTGCGAATAATTTCCCCTCCCAGAGGACGATATTTGGAATATACTAAGGTATACGTGATTTTCAGGAAAAAGAGTGGAAGAATAGGGAGATATTCATTTTGAATTCTCTTAATGTAAGGCATTCTTTGGAGGAAGAAATCGTTGAATAAGTATTATCAGCGGAAATAAATTGATCTGCAATGGGACGGCATTTTGAAGACATTGAGAAGTCTATACAATTAATTTCTCAAAAAGAGAGTCAAAATAATCTTGAGTTTTCTTAATGTCGGCATTCTTTTGAGAAAGAAATTATTGAATTGATACCATCAATGTTCTGGGAATTATTTTTTGCAAAGAATTGGATATCTTGTCTAATTGTATGAAAAAGAAATATTCTAACGGCTATAAATGTTGAAATAAGTTTTCGTTAATAGAAAATGAAGTACATACAGAATTAGGGTGCAGGATAAACCAGGTCAAGAATAATCCATTTGGATGAAGGAATTTTTAAATAAATTGATTCATTGGAATGTTCTGGGAATCATTTTATCTTCAATTGGACGATATGAAGAAAGAGTTGAGGAATATGAAAAGTCGTAGGAACCATTTTGTCTGCAATAGAATGGCTTTACAAGAAGATGAGGAGTATGCAAATGATTTTCGCAAATAGTTAAAACTTGATGATATTCCCCTTTGATGTTCTAAATGTAAAGCATTCTTTGGAGGAGGAAATCGTTGAATAAATATTATCAGCAGAACGTCCTGGGAATAATTTCATCTGCCATTGGACGATATTCAGAAGAAGTAGAGGAATATATACGAATAATTTCGAGGAAAGAGAATAAAGAACGGAGGGTATTCATCTTGGATTTTCTTAGTGTCAGCATTTCTGGAAGGAATAAATTATTGAATAAAAATGAAGATTTCCATTTTAGACGCCATTTATTGATTTTAACCCTTGGATGGTAATGAGAGAAAGTGGAGGAGTGGATGGAAAAGTAAGGTCAGGCCTGGGGCGGATGGATGTTACCTTATCTGTACCTAGTCAGATAAGATAGGATTCTGTACGAGGAAACGGCTAACCGTAAGGTCATCTCCAATCAATAGAGAGAGCCCGCCTTTTGTATAAGACCTAATCCCACCATCAGGAGATGTCCACAATCTTATTCAGCAGAACTGGAATTCCTTGCTAGAAATGGTAGAACAAGTGAACACATGTTTGATTGTCTGATCTTTTCAAATACGCTATTGGGCAGTCAATTTATTCTTTTTTATAAACGAGATTTAATATTACAATGAAGCTTAAATTCTAATTGGGCCAAAAAGGAAAGTTCTGAAGACTATAAATTATGAAATAAGCTTTCCTGAAAATAAAGTGATGCATACAGAATACTGTATCGGACATGAAATTAGTGTAGTAATGAAGATATTATCAAATAACTTATTTCTCTAGAGAGTTCTGGGAATACTTTTACCGGCAATCGGATCGTATTCAGAAGACTTTGAGGAGTCTATACAAACAATTCCTGAGAAGAGAGTAAAAATTGTAAGGCAATCATCTTGGGTTTTCTTAACGTCGGGATTCATTGGAGGAAGGTGTTATTGTATAAACACCATCGATCCAACGTTTTGGGAATAATTTTATCTGTGATCGGATGGTAGTCAGAAGACTTTGAGGAGTCTATACAATTCATTTCTGAGAAAGAGAGTACAAATTGGAAGGTTATCATCTTGGGTTTCCTTAACGTCTGGGGATTCATTGGAAGATGTTATTGCATAAATACCATCAATGCCACATACTATAACATTACCTGCAATCGGAAGGTATTCAGAAGACGGAAGGTATTCTTCAGGAGTCTATACAACTAATTCCTGGAAGAGAATAAACATTGGAAGGTTGTAATCCAGGGTTTCCTTAACGTCGGGATTCTTTGGAGGAAGATAATCAGAGATATATTCCAAGATTCTTTGGAGGAGAATATTCAGAACACTTTGAGGAGGACGGTATTCGGAAGACTTTAAGGAGTCTATACAATTAATTTTTGAGAAAGATAGTGGAAATTGGAAGGTAATCATCGTGGGTTTTCTTAACGACGGTATTTATTGGGAGAATAATTTATTTTATAAATACCACCAATAGAACGTTCTGTGAATAATTTTATCTGCAATCGAATAATTTTATACGCAAGGTATTAGGAAGACTTTGAGGAGACTATACAATTCATTTTCGGGAATGTGAATAAAAATTAGATAAAATTCATCTTAATATCGGCATTCTTTGGAGGAAGAAATTATTAAATAAATACTATAAATTGAAGGACCTGGGAATACGTTTATTTGAAATCGCCTTTAATTTGTCCTATCATCAGGGAATATTTTCAAGTTCTTATTGGGAAGAACTGTAATTATTTTTTGAAATCGATTATGAGATCAATTGAACTCATCCTACCTATGGATGGAATGGAATTCGTATCTTATTGGGAGACAAAGGAACAGAAATAAGTAATTCTTGAATCGAAAATGAAGTGACCTTGTGATACATTGTAAAATTATCATTCATTAATGACGTTTAGCCACTACCAGATATTCTTCCGTTTTTCTTCAAAATTGCTTTTAGCCGTGAAGCTGAAAATAATAAAACTCTCATGATGGAGCCAGGAGCTGCTAAAAGCGCGGGTCGCTCATAATAATAAAAAAAAGTAACACTTTGTAAAGGAATTAATAATTTTTATTTCTCCTTAACAACATCCTTTGCTTCCTATAACATCGTGCCCTGATTCTCTATTTCACTTGTTGGCAAACTATTTGGAATTTAGAGTCAATGTTCCATCAATATCTATTAGGTCATCTGATATATAACCTGTATAAGACCTCTCATTATATTTGTTTATTATATCCAATGCACTCTAAATCCTATAGTGATATTAAACACTAAGTTATCTTTAGTGATGTTAAAAAAAACAAAAAAACTCCCAAAACAAATGAGGTGACCCGGAATAAAACGTATATAATACTCGCCATCATTTTCATCATTTTCTTATATTTTTTTTATATTACGCTGATATTTTTTTTTATATCAATTATTGTGCATAAGCTGCTGAGGCCATGAGCACACCAGTGCTGATATTAAACACTAAATTACCTTTGGTGATTTAAACCACAACCTCCATATGTACCTACTCTGAATATAATACAATAGATCAAATATTTTTATCCCTGATTGATTATCATTAAATTTTGAGCGAACTTGAGAAATATTCAGTTCTAATATATGTTTATACTGAGAAATATATACAATTTTTAAAACATGTTTTTATTTTGAGAGACAGACAGCATTTGGTACAATTAATTTGATTGTTCTCCCTCTTATCGCGATATTGTTATTCTTTTCAAATAAACATTGATATAATCTGACTTGAATCAGATCCCTACATAACTCAATCTCTATATGTTACAATCCTTATTATATTATCATAATCTGACTGACTGGTATTCCAACCTCACATCTATATGCTGTAAACCTACATATATCTGTAGATTCTAACGTTGAATAGCAACATTTTAACCAGATTCCAGTATATTCTAACATCCTATCTTCGTGTTTGCACATTACATTTATTATTCTAGTCTCATGTACTTTTACTCAAGCTTAGTATTTCTTTATTATAACACCCAGTACCTGCGTTATCTAATTTATTTAAGGCAAAAACATTAAGAATATTTTTGTTTTCTTTCCTAGAATAGGTTTTATTAATTTTCACTAAAATTATACTTGCTTCTGGTGGCAAGGAAATACGACTTTTGCCCTAATATTTCGAGAGCTCCTTGCCACTTGTTCAGGGGCCAATAGAAAAAAATATTTTTTAACATCCTTTCAGTCACTTACATAACAATGCTCTATATTAAACTAATATTATGTCCATTGTCATATTTAAAATGCGCCATATACAACGGAAAAAAGTAGAACTGCTTTATTCGGACAGAAATTTCGCAGATTTTAACAAGAGGAGAACTTTATGTAAATTACTAATTAAACCTGATAAATTCCAGGTATAACTACATAAGAAAAACCATCTATTCGTATATCCTAATTATATTTTCAAATATTAAGATCTCAGGTACGAATGTTCAACCCGATATTCGTATATCCTAACCTAATATCCATATATTATATCATAGTGTGTCTAAGTTGTAAATTTATGTTCCTACATTGTAAGCTTGCGTCGCAACCTTAATTTCATATATTCTGAACTTAGATACCCAAAATTCAACCCGATGTTCGTATATTCTAACTTAATATCCATATATTGTAGCATCAAGCGTATATATGTTTATGCTGTCAATGCTCGTAATCTCATATACATGTATTATTATCTCAGTTATAATTCTTCAACCCCATATTACTATTTTCAAATCTTATATGACTATATTATATCATCTTGCGTAAATATTCTAAGTTCATGTTCTTATATCCAAGTAACAATTCTGCAATCTGATATTCCCATATTCTAATCTCATTTTCCTATTTTATATCATTATGCGTAAATATTTTTAGTAGAAGACCTCATAATCGATGGTCATATTCATATATTATTAATACAGTTAAAATCCTTCAACCCGATATTCTAACATCATTTACCTTTATTATATAATTATGCGAATATTCCTCATAAGACATTCTCACATATTTTTATCCTAAAATCATGATTATTGTAGTTTCTAAATGACATCATAAATGATTCAATTTTGAAATAATTTATTACTAAATTATAGACAAAACAATTACTGGTAGAATAAGGTCTGAAGAGCTTTATTTCTCCAAATGAATAAATAAATTCTTGGTAGTGTATTTTTCACAATTTATATTAATAATATTAATTATTTACTCGGGGTTCTACAGTAAAAGCAAATAATATTGACGAGTCAAACAGCTTGCGTAGGCTGAAGCTCTACTCGAATCAAATGAATATTCTATTGATTTAGCGGAAATTCTTATAAGTTACATAAAGTATTAATGCATAGCCATAATTTTTGAGAACTTATTGTGTTTAAATATTTGATACATGCTCCACAAACAATTAATTACATTAATAAATTACATTCTATGATGAGACAATAAACGTATAAAGAATTCTAGAAACAATTGTACAGGTTCTAGTATATATTTTACCATCTACTATTAATTAAAATACCATGCACAAAATTTCTAAGAAGATCAACTTGTCAGTGAGAATTATATTTATGTCACAATTTTAATTTTAATCTTAATTAGGTTTTCTTTTATCTCATTAGATTTATTTAATTTAAAAAATAATAATAATATTTTGCTTTTTAACAATTGAAATCGCAAAAAATAACTAGGAATTAGGCACTATTTAACCTATAAATTATTTGGTCAATGTGGATTGATATTCTATTTGGTTAGTAGTTGTATAAAATGTGTTGCCTAGTTAATGGTAATGGCAATAGTTTTTCTGAACGTGGTGGATATTTGTAATTATTTGCATTTTGTTGTATTTGTTAAAAGTAAATTTGTATGATTAATCGACTACAGTAGTGAGGAAATCAAAGTGAAAAGATACATGAACTGAAAGCTAAAAAAAAAAAAAAAAAAAAAAAAAAAAAAAAAAAAAAAAAAAAAAAAAAAAAAAAAAATTATAATAAAAAAAAACTTAAATTATAATAGATGTACTAAGCAGATGGTCTAATGTTTGTGGGAGTTAGGGATCATGCAACCAATTTCTACAGGCGTGTCAAAACATAGAATCGATTAAAACAAATAAATACATAACCATACACACATACATATACAGGTATGTGAGTATGAGGAGAAAGAAATTAATGGTATTAAATACGTATTATGTAAATATTTATAGTGGCTTAAACAAAAGGCCGCAGAGTCAAAAAATTAAAAGAAATGTTCAAGAAAATGCAGTGTTCAGTGTTTTGAACAATGTATAAGTTAAACTGTTAAAGCGATGGATTATAAAAATTGTTGACAAAATATATATATTTATATAAATTTACAGAAAATTGTATAAGAAAGGGAATAATACTTTTTTCTACGTTTAATTTTCCTACAAGAAACTCGTTAATCAACTGCAAATTAGAAGCTCAGATCCCAAAGTATGTTTAAAGAGTGAGATTAAAATGTTTTGAGTGATAGTGGTAGAGTGTATTTAGAAACGTTAATAGTCCTCCTGGGGCTGTATTTTCATGTTATGTAGTATATTTGAGGTAATTTCAATAGCAACACTTGAGGAAAGATTACTTAACAGGCTGGTTGATTTTTAATCTACGATAAGAGGCCTTAGCAATAGGTCACCGGGAACTTGTCAACCCTTCTAATGAAATAAATTAGGACGGGGAAGTGTGATGTTTAATCGGTGTCTGTTACCGTTGTTATTAAACCATTACATTGCTACAGAGTAAGCACGTCTGGTAGCAAAATGCGAAAGCATTCTCTAGCTATCAGGCGACACAAGTCCAGACATTCACAGATCCACACGACTCCCAGGTCTTTTCTGACATTTCCATTACATTTTTAATTCATTTTATTAAATAAATGTGGTAAGTACTGATTTCTAGCCAATTTGTTGGCGTTTTTAAATCTTCCCTGTCACTTGAACTAATGGCGGAGGGTTTATATTAGTATTTCAGCAAATGTTTACTAACTGACAAACGAATCATTTTTGAAATTCATCTCCATGAACGTAAATGTAAATAGGTACTAACTAATTGTTTGAAATTTTATGAAGGACATACATAAAACATGTATGAGGCCTAAGACCGTGCAAGAGACTTCAAACCTAAATTTAGTACCAACACATTCAGTTAGCTTCCTGGATTGCTCTAGACATATTACTAACTCGGTTTGATCGGGACATCTCTAGGAGCATACATTAGCTACCCAAGTATTCTCCGGCTTCACCTCTACGAAATGGTTTTCTTTTCAGATTTTTTTCGAGAGTCGCGTGTATTTAATGGTTCTGTGACCTAAGTATTCCAGGGGCTTGCCAACAGGGAATATTTTCTTATTCGAGTATTCTAGTGTCATTTCTTGTAGGGAACTGATCTGTAAAGCAGGCTACACACTGTCAGTTTGGCCTGAACAGTTCGCCGGAAAGCCGGTCGCCTGAACGTTTGTATATTCCGGCTGCCTGAACAGACCGGTCGGAATATATCGACATTCATGTGACCGGCCTTCAGGCGTACTGTTCAGGTCTAACTGACAGGCCTGCCTGATGGTGTGTAGCCTGCTTTAGCAAGTATTGTCGGCCTTCGCCTGTAAGGAATAATTTTCTTGTCCGATTTTGGTCGGGTTCCGCTTGTATTAAACGCGAAGGCGTCTATTATTTAAGTATTCTCGTGCGGTTTCCCATTTTTCGTCCAACATTTTTCGGGAGTTGGTTGTGGGTTCTGTTACCGATGGTTATGGATTTTGTTTTACTTACTTCAAGAATGGGTATGTGCCTAGCAGTGACTGACAAGGGAGACTACTAATAAACACATTAAATTAACGGTCTAGGTGAAGGGGTTGACACATTCGAACATGAAATGGCTTGTGAAAAACGGTAGTTATATCTAGCAATTGTAGCTAAAGTTTTCCTCACTACCATTTAATTTAGGGTAGTTGTATGTTTGAAGCGTTAGCCCTTGTTAACCACACGGGTTTGAGTTAAAGCTAACCCGACATGGTAGTGTATACCATGTAGACTTCTACCCAATCGGTTAAATATAATTGTTCTAACCGAACCCCGGTAGGCCGTGCTAAGGCATCTTTGCGTTACTCAGCTCCATTTCCAACCGGACAGTGTCATTTTTTCTTTAAAAAAAAAAAATTAAAATTCGATTCATTGACGGTGTTATTGAATTGATGTGTAGTTATTAAAATAATACTGTCATTTAATTGGAAATCAGCCAGTGTTATTAATTACAGATTTGGAGAAATTCCTCTCATTCAATAGCCATTTGTCCTTGGCAAAATGAGAAAATAATACCGGTATCAATTTATTATTAAAACAATTTTGTTACAAGAATAGATTTAATATCAATTTTCGTCATTATTTCTTTATTCATTATCAACCCAACAAGCTAAGAATTCTGTGCTTTTCCAGAGCTATAAAAGTATTTTCGCATGACAAAATAACATACAACTTTAAGGCAGTACCATGAAGGATATAGAAATTCGAATAATTATTACAGTGAATTGAACTATTATCATACAATTTGTTAAGATAAGAATAATACATGTGAATGAGAACCTTAAGAAAAATCAAACACCAACAATTTAAGGCAGATCAGGCAGGGAGACTGGTTTCGTATATGTTGTACTTACTTTTGTACAATTAAAAAATAAGGCACTTCCGTTGCCTTGGTGAATTATTGTAAGGAATAGACAATATTCTGCCTCTAAAGGAATGGTAAACGGTTACTTAAAAATATTTAAAATTATACACACGCCCTCTTAACTGATTATAATAATTAATGTCTTTCACCCTTACAAGATATATAACCAACATTATATATTCCAGTATTTTGTTATTATTATTACACGTGTACTTAAAGACCAAGTTGATTGCCCAGAAAAACCCTATCCTACCTAACTACCGTCCAAGTATTTACATAGATGGGTAAAAACAAATGAATATAATTCCTAAAGCTATCACTAATTAAGAATGCAATTGTTGCCATTTTAAACAAAAATCGTGTGGGCCATTTATTTCAGAAAAGTTATGAAATAAACTTTGAAGTAAATTAAATTATTAAAATGGATCTTTTCCTCCTCTTAAGAAGTAATTGTTAATTTTATTATTCATTTAATCAATATTGAGTATTCACTTTATTTTTATGAACAAAATTTCATTCCCATTTTTTGTAAAAAAAAAAAAAAAAAAATTGGTGGTCCCTAAGCCAATTATACAAGGTCCTTAACCCGTTTATTTTTTTCTTTTTACTGTTTAAGAACTGCTAAGTATTTAGTGCTGCTCGCCCCGTCTTATCAGTATTATTAGAAGCTCCTTTTTGGACGTTAACTTTAGAATAACATCATTATTATTCCTCCCAAATACTATAAATGAATGTAAAATGAAGACACAGGTCTGCCACCAAACAAAATCGTATAGGATTTAGATAGAATTTTACACACTAAAACTGGGGAAAGTAATCAATAAATTCCATATGGTCAGGTTTTGTCGCAAGATTCACGTAAGAACTTCAAATAAACGTGGAATATACTTTTATAAAAGTGAAATCGGTATCATAGCTTTGTGTCTAAAGTACAAAATGTTTCAGATATCTATATTTCAATACTCATAAAAATTCTTAAACTAAAAGAGGATTTTCCAGTAAAACATTCTCTTTTAGTTTTGGTAATGTCCAATCCTAGTGTTTTAAAGGAAATATGGGTGGGGCTACGGTTATCAGGATGCAACCAACCACGGGTACACGTTTTGTGAGAATATTAAAGGCACTCATGAAGCTCAAGGATATAAGATAAGCATGAAATTTTTACAACCAGAACGATATTGAGCCTCAATGGTTCACGTTTTAACAACAGCTCACCCAAAACATATAGTTAACATGGTCTGATCTCTGGGTCTGAACTTTTTTTTTGTGAGTGGCTGTGTTATTGATTTGGTTGGATTCTTCATGGGCGTATATAAGGGGGGGGGATGAGGGGGCCTCAGCCCCCCCCCCCGAAATTTTGATGTGATAGTAAAAACTTGTCGTAAAACCCTTAAAAATAAATTAAATAAGATCACTTAGTTCATAAAAAATATTTTATTTTACGTGCAATAGGGTTTTACTTGCCTAAAACTATTCCAAGCTCTAAATTTTTAGTATTCCATACCCCGGAAATGGTCTCAGCACCCCCCCCCCCGAAATTTTCCTTCCTCTTTCCCGATTTTTTCCTCTTTAACAAAATGTGATAGGGCGACGAATTCCGGCTATATGGTGAGTTCTTATGTGGGAACTGGGAATTTTTTGAGTCAAAATACCCACGTTTTATATCGAAAAAACTGGGACACCAAAGACTAACTGGACAGAAAGTCAAATGCACTACTAGTTTAACTTAGAATAAAGTCAAAATTGGGCGTTTTCTCTTAGCCGAATCCCAACCATTCCTACACTTATTTAATATATTCTATATATAGTACAAGTTATTTTATACGTTAGAAAGGAACCTTCTGCTACCAAGGCCTCGCATGAGTAAAGGTCTTAAATCATTAGAATCAGCAATTGAAAATCGTTAGTCAAGAATAAAATAAAGTAAAATCGATTGTCCAGAGGATGCATCCAATGTATGTGAAACTAGTAGAACAAATAAAGATTTATTACTTGTAGACTTGATTTTTATCAATTGAAATTCTGCGACTTTAAAATTGCTATTGATATTTAGAGTCACAAAACTCATCGAAGTTAGCGGTTGAACAAACCAATTGCAAAGGATCTTAGGAACAGGAATATAAAGAACATTATGTGAGAAACGTATTACTTCAAAAACATTTTTAAGACGATGAGTTTTTTTCTCCGTTTTTTATTGTTTGTGATACGTCTGCATCGAATGATTATGAATGTTAAAGTGAATGTACTAATTATTGTTTATTTACATTTATGGACGTTTTTTTTCTAATCATATGATTAGATAATAGGCGTGCGCTTGGCTTCGGAATGACTGGTTTTACGGGAGTCTTTTAATCGATTACTGAATACATTTCACTATTTATTTTCATTTGGGAAATCTTTGGCATAAAGAAAGAACTGTAAGATGAAAATGTTCTAACGGTAGAAATACTGCCAAATACAGTTATGTGGGCGCGAATGAAAGAATTTAAACATTGAATTTAAAATACCCAGTGTGGAAATAGTGAAGCTTTTGTCAATAGCCGATACAATTACATTTAAAACTAAAAATGAGTTTTAACTGCCAACTTTTCTGTTTGACTTTCAAGCCTTCATCAGGGTTATGGGAAGGGGAATAACTGAAAGTTTGGAAATCGTTATATCATCAAATTCAATGATATAGCGACTTCCAAACTTATCGGCCATGGCTTGAAATTTAAGCCGAAACGATTCCGATAAAAACTCATTATGACTGAATCCCGACTATTACTACGCTGGTTAATCTTCACTATCACTGCTAAATGAATTACAATAATTAAAAATAGCTCAAACTATTTTAATCAATAAGTTCAAACTTATCCCCAGAGTGGAGAAAAACTTTGGCTTGTGTAGCAGAACTATATCCGAGGGCAAAATGTATTTTAAATCGATTTAACATTTCATATCAAGTACAATGACCGAGATACAATTGATTTTTATTCATTGCTCATACCTCAATTGTGATAATTTAAGCATCATAATAGTTTTTGATACACCCTGTTATGTGTTATAATTAATGCGGAAGTGTCATTAATAGTAAGCTTTATAGTGAAATCCATTTAAGCTATGCTTCATGTTTTTTTGTTTTAAATAATTAATTTGCCTTGTTTTGGTGATTGATTTCTAAGTAGAGTTATCTCATTCCCTTTTTGTTGTTTAATTTAATGTGTTTCTTTATTATCAAAGGAGGAACCCACTTAAGCCAAAGTCATGGAGCGATCTCAAGTCTGCATAAAATCACGTTTGCATATGGAGACCGCTCTTGCGAGTTGAATGTTTACATGTTGATTTTGTATTGTTTATCATTTTTAATGTACAGTAACCAATATTTGGAAAAACCAAAGATTCATAAGATTCAGTTGCATTTCTATGCACCTGATTTTTTTTTTTTTTTTTTTTTTTTTTTTTTTTTTTTTTTTTTTTTTTATAATTGTAATAATGATGCAAGACAATGGAGTAGCACAGATGTTCATTTGACACCTTCCTCATTAATAATTGAAGGACGTTCCAAAAGTCCTGAGATTTTAATGCCATATTTATTAGGAAGGTTTATTTTAAAAAAACAACACTTTATTGGGTCAATGATCACCAAAGTCAGTTAGACCAAAATTACGTCATGACAAATTTACAGTATAAGGAAACATGACAGGTAACGTAGATTGAAACCCCATGTTTACCGAGCGCTCAATCAAGAGCTTCTTAATAATAATGAAAAGGAGGTGGAAAACGACCTTAGATGGTAATTCCAAATTTACCACTTCGTCACTTTGTATGTTCTAAATAATATTGGAACGACCTGTCCACGGACTGTAATGGTACATTAACTCATGCTCATTTAGAGCCTTGTGTCGAATGCCCTAAAAGGGCAATACTGTGTTTATTTCGACCTCATTTGGCAACAACCATTCATGAGAGGGTGTGATGGAAGATCTAAAATGGTACTGATATACGGTGCTGGTAAATACATATTACGTTACATAATCATGATAGGAGGTGGACGACCTGAATTGGTAATATTATGTTTACTTCATGGTCATTTGGTGGGCTTCTTAATAAACATGATAAGACGTGGAAGACCCGAATCGGTAATGCTATATTTATTTCATGGTCATTTGGCATCTTCTTAATGATCATGATAGGAGGTGGAAGACCTGAATTGGTAATATTATGTTTAATTCATGGTCATTTGGTGGGCTTCTTAATAATCATGATAAGACGTGGAAGACCCGAATCGGTAATGCTATATTTACTTCATGGTCATTTAGCATCTTCTTAATGAACATGATAGGGCGTTGTGAAAGAGAGGTTTCGCTAAAGCCAGATTTACAGCACGGATGTTTATTTTTCCCCTACTACTACTCATAGTTTCCCCTCTTGCTTATTACAAAATTCATTGTGTTTTTCTTTCTTTTTTTACGGATGTCTATATCTGGTTCTTTTATCTATCTATGCAATCATAATTTTTTTCCAAAAGGAAGATTGTCTCAAATGCAATATTTGAAACAAAACACTTTCTAAAACGCACAATACTGTAAACACTGTTCAACCTTGCACTATACACGATTTAACTTTAGTCTAATCACGGTAATAAGCAAGCAGTTTTCTGTCCTTAAACTCCCAAAAAAACCCAAAATTGATTACTGTATGCGACATATGAAACTCGATTTCGATGTTCTGTCTATGTATCCTGCAATAAATCTAATCGTAGATATGTCATTTAGTTTTGTTTTCTTTTGCACTATCAGGAAGAAGATCGTGTGTTGATAAGTCTGCTAGGGTTCTTAATACAATATTTTTAGCCCTGATAAAACATCTAATTGTATTAACTTATAGGGTTAATAAAACATAATTCCGAAAATTGATATTATGTATCTGGTCGTGCTGAAGTTTACTTAGGCATCAAAGGTAAACTCTTCCTCCCGGGAGGCAAAGGTACTTCATTTTTAAATTATATTTTGGGATATGAGCCTGGTTAGTATGCAGGCTTTTACAATTTGTCTATTTATATACAAGCTACCAGTTACTAAGTATTATTTATTACAATGTTTAATGTAAAATGTAAGCTTAATTTAAACATTCTTCTTAATTCAGCAGCCATTCTGTGTAAACCTGTTAGATTTTATAAACAGTTTATCTTGACTTACCAGTTTTAACCAAATGTTTGTAATTAGAAGCTGATTCTTCTCATCCTATCAATCCCATGCAATCAGAAACAATGCCTTGTTAGAAAACACAACCATCAAAGTTACACCAACTCTCGCTCTAGCCCTTGCAATGCTCTGCAATTTGTAATATATTTTTATTACAGATTCCTTGTCATATGCAACCCGTGTACGGATGTCTTTACAGTATGTAATATATAATAACTTATTTTATTTTATAACTAATGATTTTTTAATTATTTTGGAATTCGTAAAATTCTTGACCACTTAGTATATTTTTCTTAATGCACCTATCATTGTCCTTTTAAAGGTTATTAAGAAAAATATAGCAATATTTCACATAGCAATAGTAACAATTGAATTTGGGACACTTGTAAAAGTGTTATTTATGTTTTAGCAATTATTTTATATATTTGTGATTTAGTTTGAATTATTTATACATTTTTATTTTTTTGGGGAGGGGGCTTTCATAAGTATTAATTTAAATATTAGGGGTTACTTATGTTTTTCTGGGTACATTTTGGAAATTATCACTATAGCTATGATGATGTGGTTACAAGAACAATCACTGAATAATATCAAACAATTTTTTTTTTATATAGAATTGCGAAGTGACCAGGTAAAATCTTATATTTGAACAATATTTACAGAACATTGCAGAGGTAAGCCGGGGTGACTATATTAAATACCCTCTAAGGGGAAAATGTCTCTTGAAGTAAAATGCTGGTGTAGTAAGTACGGATATAAAAAACATAAAAATAAAATAACATAAAAACACAACAACAATTATACAGGGATGATTAGTGCGACATCTAGATACTAGAGACATTTTTCCCAACGAGGTGATCTGGAACCTTCCACAACTTACCAAGTTCAACCACGCGTTCGTGGTTACTATTTGGTTCTTTTCATCCTGCAATAAATCGATTTTATTTTATTTGGTCATTCACAATTAAATAACTTCATAATGATAGCGTGTTTGTGTCTGCTTTCTTTGAAATTAGTTACCATATTTGTGAGGGAAAACCACATGAACATTAATTTCTCACAGAGTATAGAATAATATTTCTAACTTTATGAATATTAATAATAAAATGTTAGTTGTACAGAAATTTTATGATGTTATCTGAAAAATATTTCTTTTCTTATATTAAAATGATTTTCGCCTCACATGTGAATTGTAACCTTCATGTATGATATGTTGCCTTCATAATTATTATTTTTTTAACGTTTCATGAAGAAATATTTGTGTTGAATAAGAAAAAAGTTATTTAGAATTTTCTTAATATCTGAGCATGCTTCAATATGAAAAAAATATATAATTATACAATCCATACGTACTTGAATGACCTTATATTTCAATGTTTCATTTTTGAAACATCCTTAACTTATTAAAAAGCAGTTGAGTGTGTTTGTAGAGAGGAAACTAATGATCAAAATATTTTAATGAAATGTTCATAACATATGTTTCTCCTTTTCTTTATGACGTAATTTGGATGTGTGTTTAATTTAATGTAAAATGTTGTGACTTGATATGAACAAAAAGCTTTAAACGTATAAACATTTGTACTCATACATGCTCTCTGAGAAACAAAATATTTAATAATCCTGCGGCTATAAATTTTTATAATGAGATGAACAGAAGTCAAGGATTTGTAAAGCTAAAAACGTCAGATTTTCAGGAAAATCTATATTGCGAACATTTCGGCAACCGGCAATTTTTTTTTTTTTTTTTTTTTTTTTCTTTTTTTTTTTAAATAATAACGATTGGTTAAGACAAAATTCATTAAGTGCATATGAAGGTTGAACTCAATATCCGGTCAACAAAATGTTTCCCGCCATTTGAATCTAAACGCTTCAGAGAATCTAAAGATCTAGGCGCACGGCAGTGCGCCAGGCCAAGTTCCGGCCTAAGCATACTGTGTGTATATTACAGGAGGTCTTAGAGCCGATTTTAGCTCTCTCATAACTTTCAACCAGGTAAAGATAAAGTTATGAAATTTTACAAAGGTATTATACTACTGGATGTAAGTAAAACTGGAAATTTTCATAATTCTACATCGAATAGTTTCTGAGATATAAGCGATCGAAAATCAGGATTTATAGGACTCACTCACTCACTCACTCATCAAAATTATTAGGCACTTCCAATGATGCTAGAGTCTTGAAATTTTGCAGGATGATAGATATTAAGGTGTTATTAAAGGAAAAAATCGAAAAATCCTGAAAAGTTGAGTTTGACGCTGCTTCCGGGGCGGGGGCGTGCCAGTTTTGTACTTCCTTCGTAAACCCATCATTTCGTCCGAAACCCATGATGTGGGGTATCAAATGAATCGTCTCGGTATAAAGAACCTACATTTGATGTTTTAAGAAACATTTAGGCGCATATAGGCTTGGTAAAAATCGTACACCAGCTGTGTGTCTGTATGTTTGTTCCTTATATAAATCCGAACCGTTTGATCGATTTTGACCAAACTTGGGACACAGGTGGGTCTTGATACGGGGAGAATCATAGGCTAGTTCAATATCGTCTATCAGCTGTTTGCCTAACTGTTTATTCCTTATACAAATCCACACGATTTGACCGATTTTGACCAAACATGGTACACAGGTAGGTCTTTCTCCGGGTAGTGTCATAGGCTAGGCCAAAATCGTCTATCAGCTGTCTGTCTCCATGTTTGTTCCTTACACAAATTCACACCGTTTGACCGATTTTGACCAAACTTGGCACAAAGGTAGGTCTTGGTCCGGGGAATTCACTAGGATAGGTAAAAAGGTCTTTCAGCTGTCTGTCTGCATGTTTGTTCCTTACACAAATTCACACCGTTTGACCGATTTTGACCAAACTTGGCACACAGGTAGGTCTTGGTCCGGGGAATGCACTAGGATAGGTAAAAAAGGTCTTTCAGCTGTCTGTCTGCATGTTCGTTCCTTACACAAATTCACACCGTTTGGCCTATTTTGACCAAACTTGGCACGCAGGTAGGTCTTGATACGGGAGTGTCATATTGCCTATGACGTTTTGTACTTTTTGTTCCATCGGAAAGCCATCATTCCTTCTGAAACCCATCATGTGGGGTAAATGAATCATCTTGATAAGAAGAACCTAAATTTGATGTTTTAAGAAACATTTCGATGCATCTTAACAACAACACGTGTGACCTCTTTCTCAAATGTTGTAAATAAAGTCGTAAGGGTTAACTGCATAATATACTTGAAAGCAGATACTAAAATTTTCAAAGTCATCTAAATTACAAAGTTTAGGATCACAAACCCAAAATGTATCGTCTTTGTTACACTGTAAAACACAGGAACCTCATCCCAAGGATAAAGATCACCATAAGGAAAGTGTAGAAGGCCTTCAAGATTTTCTTTTTCTTGAAGGCCTTCTACACTTTCCTTATGGTGATCTTTATCCTTGGGATGAGATTCCTGTGTTTTACAGTGTAATAGTTTAGTTAAGAGAGCAATCAATTTGACCTCTAGAGTATTGTCATCTGGAATAGCTTCTAACTTTTCTAGTCTAGTGATTAGATGTATGTAGGTTGATTATTGGTATCAAATATCAAGCAGTAAGGAGAACTTTATGCAGAATCCAAAGACCCTGGTTTCATATAAAGTACAAAAGCCAGTAGGTATGCGGCAACTAAATTTTAATTAATACTTAGAAAAAAGTAATGAGATCGCAAAAAAAACATAAATGTGAAATAGAGGCCAAGTTCCTCCCCCAAAAAACGCCATAACATCTTACACTCCAAAAAAAGTAGGAAGAGTTGGTGTATTAAGAGTAACATATTTTCAACCAAAAATATTTGCCAATACAAGAGATGATACAAGGAAGAAATGTCCAAGTTCATTACTTAGAAGACCTCATAGTTACTTACTAAGAAGAGTAAAGACACTTCAACTGACCTTTAAAAACAACAATAAAAATACTTATATCCAGTTACTAAAATATCACTTTCCTCAACCAGGTATATTCTTAAACTTGGCAATGTTTTTTTTTTGTGCCGAAATTATATTTAGAGAGAAAACTAAACGTTTTTTGTGGGTTTTAGGAGGAGATATTTCTCGCTTTTTGGGGAAGGGAGTGTTTCTTTGTGGGGGAGGAACTTGGCCTCTATTTCACATTTATGTTTTTTTTGGGATATATTTTTCATGTTACATTTTTCATGATTTAGCCCATCTTTCCGTGTAAAAATATCAGATCTACCGTGACATGCTAAGACCATTAAAGTGACTTCACTTTACGTGTAATTCCTTTGATGCATCTGCGGATACTAAGCTTTGCGTCTTTCACGTACTGAGTGATGATTTACTATACTTTAATCAGGAAAGAAGATATTCACTATTCTCATCAAGAAGAAGGGTAAATTGGACTAACATGATCCCGATTCGAGGAACAGTGATCAACCCTCATTTGATATGTGAGAATATTGGGTAGTGTTGCACAAGCCAAATATTTCAAGTGTTCTTGCAGAATAGGTTTGATTTTTTTTTTTTTTCAACAAACATTGTATAATCATAATATATATATATATATATATACACACATATAAACTAAAATTTATAAACTCCGTAAGTATATTAAGTGATTTTAAAACAAGAACCAATTAAGATGGGATTTAGACAAGACGATTGAAGAAATCGTTCAGTCGATAAACAGATGGTTAATAGTCCAATTGTTGATAGCCACGGCGTTAATAGCCCAATTGTTGATAGCCCCGGCGTTATTGGCCCAATTGTTGATAGCCCCGGAGTTAATAGCCCAATTGTTGGTGAGCCGTTAAACACACAAAAAACCAGATGATAATTAATTTCTTTCCCATATAAATTATTTATTGTGCTTTTAAGGATTCCTGAAGAATATATTTTTTTAAATTTAGCTAATAAAAAAGAGAGATTAGAAAAGTTCCAATGGTTTGAAAGCTTAATTAATTAAATGAAACTTTTTATTGAACTGATTTAGCTTGGGAACATTTTTGCTCATATAAAATACCGATATTTAATCACCCTATAATTCCAATTCGATTAACTACATATTTACTTAGCCTTGAACTAGGTAGTTGGTAGTTTCACACATTCTTGGGAAACTGGGTAAGAAGTCCTTTTAGCGCGCTTCCTACCTTCCCCAATCGGTGAACACCCGCTAATGACCTCATCCGACAACGCAATCCGGAGGTGCCAATTAAAAGGTCCACGTTTCAGAACCCCTGGATTACGAAATATCGCTGGTGCAAATCTTTAGGTATATACAGGGTGTCCCAAATAATACGGCTCAAACTAATTTTGCGGCCAAACGGTTGGTCTTAGAAAAAGATTTCAGAGGTAAATGTTGTAGGGCTTGACTTAAGCTTTCTAAATATGCCGACCATTTAACATATTTACCACGCATGTGCGATCGGCGCTAGATGAAATGTTGGGGTTTGCAGATGACCCCTATTATTATGCACATCATTTTGAAGGGAATTAAAAAACAAAACCTTTGCTGCAAACCGCACTTCGGTATCTTTAAAATCAAATGAGTTTCAAATTTTATTGTTTCTACGAAGTTACTTATCGGACATTCGTAGCTATTTTATTAATAGACCAACAAAAGCACACACGTCCAAAACGTTTGTTGAGATGCACTTCAAGAAAGATGAATGAATAAATAAATGAATGTAGCCTTTATTAATAGACCCCACGGTGACTAGCCCTATCAGGAATTAAAATCCGCGGTGCCTTCCTTTTCCCTCATCCAGATCTTTTTCAACTTGGTCTTGTCCCAAGTATTCCTCATCCAATCAGCACCCACCTTATTCAGCATGAAACCGACCAATCTCTTGTTTTCTTTCTCAGGAAAAACGTACGTGGCGTCATCGGACACGTGGGTATAGCCGGAAATTAAATGCTATGAATTAGTGATGTAAATAAATGGGTATATGCAATAAATGTAAAATTGTCATGACTAAAATGATTTACCTTGGGAGGGAAGTTTTTCTTGGTACCTTTTTCATTTGTTTTCAAGAGAGAGGCACTAGGTCTTCTTATGACGGAAAGAACAAATCCAATCCTGTCACGCCTAGCCCTTATAATATTTTATGGTATGCACTGAATCTATGATCTCTTGGTTACTTCATATTGCGCCTTGTAAAAATGAGGACGAGTAGAAATAAAGAAAGGTTGAATTTGAGGATAAGTTGTTTTAAAAACCTTTGAACTACTTTGATACTAAAACATCTACATGCTTAATTATATTCAATTAGTTTTACCCAACGAAGATAAATGACAACCGAGCCTTCTTGGCCTTGGATACTCCCTGGTGTGAGAAAATGGATTTGAAAAATCCTATTCACGACTCACAACAAGTGGCTTTGGCAAACAAATGATGTTTCTAGTCAACTGATAGTTGAATATGCCTTCATCCGGATAGGAGGAATAGTAACCAATCCCTGTGTACTACCTGGCGTAGGAAACATTGCTTAAGAATGCCTATTCACATCTGAGAACAGGAGAATATGGGAAACAAATGATGTATCCAGTAACAGGTCTTCCCGGTATGTTCACCACATATGGGAAGGTGTGCTTTGATATCTCCCATCCAGGGAAACATGAAGCTGACAGACCTTTCATGACTGAATAAAGACCCTTTCATCAAGCCTTTGATACAAATCTCTTTGATAAAAGTCCATTCTCAATCCAAACTATACATTTTATTTATAAATATAATTCTAGAGTTGCTATCTGCGATGACTTCACTATCTATATAAACGTAATTGACGTTGATGTCGGCACACGAAGAGAAGGTAGGTCAATTTAATTTCCTTATCAAGGCATTCAGAGAAAAAGGAAATGGCCTGACTAGGATAGAAAAACAAATGATATATGATCTACAAAATATATCTTCTTTGTTTTTTAATTTTTATTTTATATAGTTTACTTTAATAAAATCTTCCCTTCTTACTCCTCGGGATTCGTTATCCACGATGCGATTTCTAAATTAAAAATTTCGAACGGCATTAAGAGGTTATACGACTTTGCATCTGTTTTTTTTTACCATTTTTTTATGGATTAAAATTCTTCCTTAACTAATTAAAAATGATATCCAAGAGTGTTTATGCTATGACAATTTTCTAAACGGACAAAAATACGATTTTCCGAATGAAGTTCTGATGCCGAGTGACAGCGAGCTTCGATTGGTCCCTTTTCTACTGTTAAGTTTTTTTTTGGTCCTCCTCATGGGCGTATATAAGGGGGGGGCTGCAGCCCCCCCCCGAAATTTTGATTTGATGATAAAAACTTGTCGTAAAACCCTTAAAAATAAATTAAATAAGATCGGTTAGTTCATTAAAAAGATTTTATTTTACGTGCAATAGCGTTTTAGTTGCCTAAAACTATTCCAAGCTCTAAATTTTTAGTATTCCATACCCCGGAAATGGTCTCAGCCCCCCCCCGAAATTTTCCCAGCCCCTCCCGAAATTATTTTCTATATACACCCAAGGTCCTCCTTCAATACATTACAAAATTAAAACTCTTTTTTTTTTATCTTAACTACAAGCAAGTATGAAAAAAGTTAAATAGGAAAAAAAGAAACATTTCAGAACATTAAACGTTAAATTAGTCTTCTCAAAACTATGTTTTTCAACTCGGGCGTCTTCAATTTTTGCCCGATCAACTTTTCAAATTTTAACTGCAGCTTCCCAATGATATGTGCAAGTACTTAGGGATTTTCAATTCATTGAATTATAACGATTTAATGACCGATTTTTGACGGATGTTTTAATAGATATTTATTTAAAAATCCTACGTACTTTACTACATTTAACCTTGTTCTTTCGGAATAATTTTAGTTTTTCTTTCTAGATTAAAAATTTCCGCCTCCAGACTATCGACCGTGAAAAAAGAGGGTTTCTGTATGTCAGACACAGCGGCGCGCCACCTTATTATCTACTAATTGAGTAAAATATGACTTTTTTTAATCGAATACTTGCTGTTTTTCACGGTTTTCGTTATGTAAAACCCGTTTATCTTCCAAAATAATTATTCTATCGAATTGGCAGTGGTCTCATTCGACCCAGCACTAGAAAAAACTAAGGTAGGCAGGGGAGAGCTGTAGCCTTCTACTTGCTGCTCACTAATGCCTTGGGAGCCAATGTCTTGTCGATTCCTACCTGATCTGGTGCGCTTCTCGATAAGCCCTTCGGTCCAAAGCCTTGACGACTCCTTACTCTTCTACGAAGGCCCTCACGAATTTCTTGGGGCCCTTAATCGTGACGATCCCTACCTGATCTGGCCCAAATCTTACTATGCACTTCGGTCCATAGTCCTGATGATTCCTTTCTGATCTGGAGAGCTTCTCGATAAGCCCTTCGGTCCAAAGTCTTGACGACCCCCCCCCCCCCCTCTTCTACGCAGGCTCTCACTAATCCCTTGGGGATCTTAATCGTGACGATCCCTACCTGATGTAGCCCGCTTCTCACTAAGCACTTCGGTCCATAGTCCTGATGATTCCTCCCTGATCTGGCGCGCTTATCGATAAGCTCTTCGGTCCGAAGCCTTGACGACTCCTTCTTCTTCTACGCAGGCTCTCACTAATCCCTTGGGGCCCTTAATCGTGACGATCCCTACCTGATCTGGCCCGCTTCTCAGTATGCACATCGATCCATAGTCCTGATGATTCCTTCCTGATCTAGCCTGCTTCTCACTAATGCCTTGGGGGCCTAAGTCATGTCGACCTTCCTGCTCTAGTCTGCTGCATGTAAATCCCTTCAAGGCCAAAGTCCTGATCCTGAGCCTTCGAAAGAAATTACAAAAAACCAAGACTTTAACTGGATCATCTTCCGTAATAAATTTATATACTTACGTACATCTTCTTGTTACCACGTTCCAGCTTCTTTCTCCAGCGGTGTCCTTCTTATGGTAGTTATATTTCGCCCAAATCCCATTGAGTTTCATCAGAATGGGTTAATACTTGTTTTAGGTAGCTATCATAGCTCCTGCCTGCCTAACAGAAGTACCGACCAAGTCTGATGAAGCTCAAAGAAATTTGGGGGAAATATAACTACTATAAGAAGGAAACCGCTGGAGAAAGAAGCCGGTACGCGGTAACCAGAGAAACGAAGCCCCAGCGAGGAAGCTTAAAGGAGAATAACTACGTACATATCAATACGATCAATAACCATATATGGGTCATGAAATCCATTTCGCCTCATCAAGGCGACGTCAAAAGCGGCTTTCTATCGTATGGGGAGGAAGGAAACTCGCTAAAACATCCGTTGGCGTCCCAAATGTGTGTTTACAAATCTCGATTTCTGATGTGACCCTTTAACTAGAGTTTGCCTTCATAATTAAGCGTCAATACTGAGGTCTTGGGTTTCGTTAGTAATTCGTCATTGTGATCATAATTCCGCGTTCATTTTGTCAAACACCCAGCATCCTGGTCGGTGCTTATCCGTTCGGGGAACACCTACATACAATCAATACTAATTACCTTAATTAGAACTATTATATAATTAGTATTAATTTCCTCCTATGTAGGTTATCAATACTAAAGGGTAGCTCGAACTATACTTATAATAACAATGTATGCACATGCTTGTCTCTTTACAGCAATATTTGATCATAGAGCTCTAATATACACGTATTTCAGCAGCATTGGCAATCAATGACCGTTTGTTCCCACCTAATTTCAATTGCCAAGGTGGAAAATTTCGGGGTTGGATCCCGATGCAATAGTCAGTAAAACTAAAGTTTTGTCATTTTATAGTGGCACATATGCAGCACACCAGTATTTTTTTTTTGTTCTTTACAGCGCACCGACATCAGGACCATTAGTGCGGACACCCATGGTGCTGTTGAAAATTTTCTCAACGGGCCCTTAAATGAGAGAAATCCCTGCTGCAGGTGGGACTCGTACCCGCATCTCCCGCATGAGAATCAAAAGCGTTAAACACTGGACAACGGGAAGATCCCATTCATTTAGTATGCTCATACATATAAACAGGCAATGTTTCTAGAAGATACTGTAAAGCCAAGGCTGTAATTGTAAGTTCTTCTAAAGAGGTGTCACGTAAAATGTAATATGTATGTACATCTATATATATAATAAAGTCCGTCACGCAGGAGCTGCATAACTAAGCACTTTCCTCAGAATTTTTGTAGTGTAGACTACTATACTGAATAATTTGCTGTAAATAACCTATATAAATAAAATAAAAACTTGAATAGTTCTGCTCATTTACATTTCTTATGAGAACTGTTCAATTACTAATTGTGTAAATAATTTGCTTCCAGAGTTATGTTAATACATGATACTGTACTACTTAATAAATACACAAAAACTTCATTTTCCGTCTTTTAATCTGACGCAGGAACAGGATACAGTCCCCCTAGCGGGAGATAACGCTCCTCGCAGCGGCTTTGGGAACCTACGTCTGGCAGGCTAATTCTAATGAAACAGAGTTGAAAGTAAACCCTCCGTTCTAATAGACCGATTTACTTCATTTCTCATGAGATACCCACGACGTATACCGCGTTTCGTTACAATTCAGTAGAAATTACGACCGGTATGAGTATATTAGTACTTTAGGTCCGGAGTAAACCCCCCCCCCCCCCCTCCAAATAACCCGATTTAGTTTATTTTTATAACCTATTTTTCTCTGTTGATTACCACCACGAATACCGAGTTTTTTGAAATGTAACAAAAATTACGGCTGGTAGTGGCAAATTGGTAATGTGGGTCCGGAGTAAACCCCCCTCCTAATGAACCGATTTAGTTTATTTTTACAACGTATTTCTCTCTCTAGGTCAACATAACGAATACCGAGTTTCGTTGAAATAAAACAAAAACTACGGCTGGCATGGTCAAATTAGTGTTTTGGGTCCGGGGTAAACCCCCCCCCCCTCTCAGTGGACCGATTTTGGTGGTTAACGAACTCGTTCAATCTTTTGCTAATTAAACGCTATATACCACGTTTCGTGAAGAAAAAACAAAAACTCTGGCCGCTATCGTGTTAACAGACACATATATATCTATATATATATATGCATATATATATATATATATATATATATATATATATATATATATATATATGTATATATATATATATATATATATATATATATATAAATTTTAACGGGGGTCATTTTCGGTGTCTACTAGGTAGGATCGATAAAGATTTGAAGAAATGTTTCAAAAATTCCGTCATGAGTGCAACCTCAATAGCTACTTTACTCAAAGTGCTAAAAATGACGTGTCTGTCTGTTTATTTATTTATTTGTTTGTTTGTTCCTTATACAAATCTACACCGTTTGACCGATATTGACCAAACTTGGCACACAGGTAGGTGTTGATACAAGAAATCTCCTAGGCTAGGTCAAAATAATCAAATTTCAAAATTTGGTCAAAAGGTCAAAAGTTGTGTTCCAGAAAAATTGGCTACACTGAACAATTCAGATTGTGACGGACATTTTGAATTGACTACTACTGGCCTCTGTCGGCTGTTCGATGAAGTGCTGTTGTGCTGGCCTCTGCCAGTATCATTATGAACTAAAACAAATTCACATCGTTTGACCGATTTTCTTAACTGGGTATAGACAACTAGGTATCAAGTAGATCTTGATACGGGGAGAGTCAAAGACAGAAAGTAGGTGTAGCATGGCACACAGGGTAACAGCTAGTAATGAATGAAAACGTTTATTTTATAACTAAAAAAAAACTTTTATTTAAAAGTTTTAAGAGTAAAAGTTATTTATGAAATTCAAAATAAGCTAGATGAAAGTAAAATTTAAAGTAATACTTTTATTTTTTTCAATGTGAAATAAAACTTTTAAGTAATTTAATCAAGAATTTTAGGGTTTCGTTGGTTTTTTTTTCTGAAAAGAAAGAAAATAGACACTTCCATACCTATATTAAGTAGCACTTATCCTACACGGATGCCCAACCACTCAATAAGTGTTGAGCGAGCATTTTCAATCCTAAATTAAATGATTATAGATATAATCTAAATTCAACAAGCATACAGGATAAATTATTATTGAAATTGAATTAATTCTTCAAAATAAGTGAAATGTTCTTTGTTTAATTTTTTTTTATTTAAAATATATATTTGTTTGTTTTGTTTTTTTTTAAAATATATATATAATATAAAATATATATTTGGAAAAATATTTGTTCATACAAAACAAAAAATAAATATTAGTAGCTTTAATTTATTCCTTTGAACTCTTTTCTATTTAGTATTTTAATAACAATTACTTTAAAACACTTATTTTTTAAGTAGAAAAATAACAGTTAAAAGAAACTTTTTTAAAAAAGTTTAAACCCAGAAAGTTATTTTATAACTTTTACTTTTTTCAAAATGAAAATAAAAGTAAAAGTTTAATAAATACTCTTTTAAAATACAAGTTAACAATTACTTTCGATCCCTGGTTTGATCGCCTGCAACAATAAAATCACAATATATTTAGTGCCGACGCACATTGGGGCCAAACGACATATCGTGTTTCAAAAACGGCCACAAAGTCTTACCCGATTCCAATAAATTTTTAAAAATTAAAGCTAATACAATTTTGTCTTGTCAGATTTCTGTTTTTTGTTTCCCTTGTCTATTAAATTTAAGAAGTTAAATTCACGATGTTTTACAATTGAACATAAAATATCATTTCAATTTTCATTTAACTTAAAATCAGCACTGATATCACTAAAATTAAATATTCAAATCCAGATTAGACTTGGAAAAAATCCGACTGACATCTTCAAAACGAAAATTTATCCTAATTAACACAATGAGATTAATTGAAAAAATATTTAGTATAGATAATTTTTTTTTTTTTTTTTTTTTTTTTTTTTAAATAATACGTTTATTTAACATCTGTACATTTTAAAGTACATTGGTTAAGTTTGCTCACAAATATGAAGTATAGATAATAATTGCAATGTATTTATCCCGAAATATTATCACTGTTATTCATTTTCATACAAACTATTTTATAAATCATTATTTAAGTAAATTTTGTGGTTCTGCCAAAAATCATGTCGTTCAGCATATGCTCCCGCCCAGAACTAAATCCGGTGAATAGGTCTTACGGGACCTATAAGGTGTTAAAAGTCTAATTAAATCATCCTGGCCCTCTAATTGGTACTATATAAGTGAAAACAAACGAAGTGAAATTAAGGCTTACCATGTGCCCTGAAAAACATCGACTATAGGAGGAGTGCAGAAGGGTCCTTCCTCGGCACAAGATCGGCCACACAGGATTGACACATTCTTGTCTGATGTCATGGAAAGAAGCACCGGAGTGCCCAGTATGTAGACTCGTAATTGCAAACAAACGTATCTAACGTCGTAATGACACGGCATTTTGTACGAGGAGGAAAGTTCTCTATTTGACATCACCGGTATTTTGAATGAAGATAAAGGCGACAAACCGACTAAGATTACAAATCAGTGTTGGGCAAAAATTATTCAGAATGATGAATACATGTATTATTTCATTCATGAATGAAGAATAATTACTGTTATTCTGTGAATGAAGTTTATGTTTTATTCACAAATTATTCGAATGATCAATCAGAATAAACATATTTTAGTGAATAATGATAGATTTATTATGATGTTCGCAGACGGAAATATGTATATATATATGTGTGTTTAAGTAGGATTAATCAGTAGACCAACTAGAAATAAATAATAACAAATGATGAATAATGAACGATGAATAACGAATAATGAATAAAGAATAATGAATAACGAATAATTCTGTGAATAATTAATTCATGATAAGAACGGTGAATGACCGCGTGAATAAGATAATTCAGTGATTTATTCATCATTCACTAAAAAAGTATTTGAATAATCATTCGAATAATACTTTATTCGAATAATGCCCAACACTGTTACAAATGTATTAGATTTTTAGCGCGGTTCCTCCCTCCCTCTATAGGAAAGAACCCCACTTATAAGATTGACTTCATGACGCAAGTTGAGGGGTTTCAGAACCCCTAGAGAAGGAAAATAACGGTGGTTCTAATTTGTATATCCCAAAAACAGTTGGAAAATCGTGGTAAGTGCGAAAGCTTACTAAATTCTCTACTAAAAAGATTGTGAAGCAATATTCGATTAGGCGATGTCAATCGGAGCAATAAGTGCTTAAAACTTCAAATGTGTTTGTTTTTTTCTTTTGACCGGGGTTTTGTCTTTGTTTAAATCACCTTTTTTTTTTTTAAATTGCATGTATCTGTAAAATTAGTGTTATGGTAAAAGAAAATAAGAAACAGTAAGCAGTGTGTTTCTAGAGCGAACCTTGATAAGGCCAGGGAGTCAGTCAGGTGTAACCTTACAACCGTGACCTATTTGGGGTCATAAATTATTTCATGAAAGGTCTAACCAAAATTATAACTGTTTCTATCTCAACCTTTTCAAATGACATAAGAACTGAACCGCGCTAAGATGATGCAGTTCCTGCGAGTCGGACTTTTTAAATACATGCAACTCCTGAATAAACTATGATCGTTGAGGCACATGGCCTGGGGTTAAAATAAACTAAAACAAGATTCTGTGCATCAATTATGAATCATTTTTAAGGTAGGTTTCAATGTTATAAAAATTAATTAACCGTATTAATTTTTAAAACTTCAAATAAAATAATTTGAAACATTAAAATGAAAGTAAATAATATATCCAATTAAAATTTAATAACAGTTATTTACGATAGTACATTTATACTACTATTATGTAATCAAATGCCTAACTCTATAACTAATATCTGTGGCGATAATAATGTTAAAGAATGATATAAAAACTCCATATTTCTGGTGAGATTTTAAAAGATTGAAACGGGAATTGGTAATCACATATTATTCAAACTTCAAGTAATTTCTTTTAGTGAAAGTTATATCGATAAACTAATTTTATGGTAAAACCTAATAAGAAATCTACTCTCCAAGAAAATACGCCTAAATGGGAGAAGCCAAGTCGAAACGAAGTGGATCATTTATCCCCTCCTAGTCGACTTCTGCTCCAACTTGAAAAAACCTTTATCGCAAACATCAAATACAGAAGGCTCTTTTTAACTCCCTTGTTTTGGTAAACTCATTTACAGCTAAAAAAAAGCACAACAAAATATAAATAAAACCGCAACTTTACCTTAAATTTTCGCAATTTTTACCGGCTTAGATCTCCAATTGTATTAGAACCGTTTTTGTAAAAGGTTTATTGAGTTGTAAAAGGTTTAACTCGTGTGGTTACCGAATATATACATCTTATATATAATTATAAAATAATTATTTCTTCTTCTAATATTTCCTAACAATCAATTTAAAAACTGTTCAATGGTTTGGCCCTGGCAGCAATACAGGCTGGACATTGACAGACTGGATGGAATTTGTGCATTGCTCAGCTGTCCCCATATTTTCCCAGGCCCATCTGATGCGACGGATGAGGTGCTCCCTTGTGCCAATGATCTCCCTAGGGACCAAATCATTAATGTGTGTCCCCATTCGGAGAAATCCAGGGGCGTGAGATCTGAAGATCGAGCCTGCTATCCAACGCCATGGATAGTTAGTGTCCAACCAATTTCGGACGGCCCTTCCGTAGTGAGCCGGACAACTGTCGGCTTGGAACCAGCTTCCCAATCTTCGTGCCAAAAGAACTTCCCCCAAGAACAATGGCAGTTTATTATCAAGGAATGCGTGGAAAGTCTGCGTTAAGTCGAGGGGTTAAAATATGGAGACCTATTATTTCATTATTCCATACAAAATGAGAGGCATACTCACTCCTATATTTGTGGTATGGACGGATTAAAGGAGGTGGGGAGGGTGAGTGGAGGCAGTGGAAGATAAAACATATACTTTTAATGATTTTTATATAGACATTATGAAACCACGCCTTTTCACAATTGTCTTTTAGTTTTTCTCGGAAAAGCAAAATGAGATAAATTCCGAAGGGCTTTTTTTCTTTCTTCTTCATCCTGCATTGATTCCTGAAGTTTGGCCGTTTATTCAGGAGACAACCTACATACGCAGAGATGGGTAAGTTCATAAGACTTTTTTTCGTGATCTATGACCCACCAACACACCTATGGTTTATACACTTCCTATAGGCAGGTGAAACATCTCCAAAGAACAATTAAAAGCAAGCATGGAATCCCCAAACCTTCAACTACAGGAAGGGTCTGCAAAGATTTTTTAAAATAAATTTTGGGATTAAAAATTGAGTAAAAGCATGAACAACAAAACCCGGCCAATTTTAGATACACAACAACCCTGTAAGGACATCCCTGGTTCGATTTTGTCGACATTAAAACGACCATGTTGTAGTTTTTATGCAAACTTAAATAGTTTTTGTTTAATGAATCTTTCGTATATCAAAATGAAGGCCCAATCATAAAAACAAAATTATCATTAAAAAAAAAAGAGCAGAACATTACAAACATAATTTATCATCGACAGATATTTAAGGGCTAGAAAAAAAAAATTAAAACTGGACGGTGAAAAGAAAAACTTTTTAATGTATACAAGACAGAAATAGGAAATTAAGTTAGTTCTGAGTAGAAGGGGATCAGAGAGTAATTTTACATCAAGATATTGACTCGCCGAAGAAAGGGAAATTTTTCCTCGTTTAATGAAAACAGAAATTCCATTGTTTCTTTATATTTATTCCCAGTAAATGGGGCTGCTGTTTCAACAATTGTTTTCTTCTATTGGTGTCAAAAAGGTTCTCTGACATTCATGTGAATTTGATTTCTCTATAGTGTCTCTTCGTACTCTCAGCTGTTTTTTTTTCATATTATTTATTCGGTTCTAAATGTATTATATTGTAATACATTGTTTCAGAATTCAAGAAAAGCGTAGCTACTTTAATTTGTAATAGATTTTCTAACTTAAAATCAGCAATAAATTCAGGTTTGTCAAAAAATTCGTCCGCATTTTCGAGACATTTTTAAATAGTGTAAATAAAATCATTTTAATCAATAATCAATTTTCTTTACTATATACAATTTCTTCTATCTTTTAGGTAAATTTGAATTTCTTTAAAATACTGGTTTTGATGCAAAAATTTGAAAGATGATCTAGTACTGTAAAATGGGGTCACATTAGTACACGGTGGTGAGATTAGTAAAAACCTATAATGCGAGGATATTTTCATTTAACTTCCATTTTTAAAATATTACAAGAAAATTTCTCTGTCAATTTTAAATTGGCAATTCATTTATTAAGACGCACGACTGAGATAGTAATTGTAAAAAACAAATCAAAACGAAAAACTCTCTGAAAATATTACGGTGGAAACTGCGAAGAATCAAGAATGAGGCTTGAATGAAAAACAGTCATGTCCAACTGATAGATGACCATACTTGGTGGCAGCTTTCTTATCATTCCAAGGAAAATCTTCTTTTGTATTGTTTTTTAGCGCGGTTCCTCCCTCCCCCATAGGGAGGAACCCCGCTTATAGGGTTGATACAATGAAACAATCCGGAAGTGCCGACTAGAAAATTTCGCGTTTCAGAACCCCTAGAGACCGAAAATAACGGTGGTTCAAATTTGTATATATGTATATATTTTTATATATATATATATATATATATATATATATATATATATATATATATATATATATATATATATATATATGTCTGTTCGCTCTCTAGATAGAAGACGAATGGTCCGATTTTGATGAAATTTGGTACAAAAATCCTTCGTCCAATTTGAAAGATCAAGTTCGTTAACCAGCAAAATCCGCTTACTGGAAGATGGCGTTTGGGGCGAAATTCGCGCAAAAAAATCGTAACGCTTACGTTTTTGAGTTTATAAGCTTCTAAGTACTCGTTTTATATGACTCCTGGGCTAGGAAAACGAATGAAACCATTTTCAAGGCGATAGCTTTAACCGTTTTCGAGAAAATTGGAAAAATATTTTTTGAATACCGTTTTTGGTTTGGGTACTTAGAATCATGGGATTCAGTTGAAACATTTTCTGCATGTTCTACTTTCATCAAAACTAATATGTTGAAATTTTGGTTACGTTTGGAGTTAAGGAAGGGTTAGAATAAAATATTTTATTAACAGACATAAAAAGTTTTAGTAACTTTGTTTACTTTCCTTAATATCTCGAAAAAGGTTGAGAATCTTGGTAAACGGAAGAATACCATTAGAAAGCTTATTAAATGCTCTAAAAAAAAGGTTCTAATGAAAGTTTTGATTAGGCGATGTCAATCGGAGAAATAAGAGCTTAAAACTTTAAAGTAATTGATTTCGCTTATTCGAACTGTTCTTTTTGTCTGTTTTTTATTCCTTGTTATTTTTTAATTGCTTATTGTTGGATAATGTATTTGAAAATAAAACAGGTTAAGAAAAATAAGAAAAACAATTTAATGTTAGAGATATGGATTTCCAAGATATATAGCTTTTCAACTGCCTAGCGTCCTTCCTAGGGAGGGTTCTTTGTCTTTGATTTTGGTACTTAGAATTATGGGATACAGTTGAAACATTTTCTGCATGTTCGAGTTTCATCAACACTAATATGTTGAAATTTTTGTTACGTTTAGAGT
The DNA here is from genome assembly GCA_946811695.1 of Gonocerus acuteangulatus. Classification (NCBI taxonomy): domain Eukaryota; kingdom Metazoa; phylum Arthropoda; class Insecta; order Hemiptera; family Coreidae; genus Gonocerus; species Gonocerus acuteangulatus. The sequence goes on from OX328132.1 coordinate 77,226,227, forward strand.
AAAGGAAGGGTTAGAATAAAATATTTTATTAACAGACAAAAAAAGTTTTGGTAACTTTGTATAATTTCGTTAGTATCTCGAAAACCGTTGACAATCTTGTGAAGCGGAAGATTACCATTCGGAAGCTTACTAAATGCTCTACAAAAAAGGTTCTGAAGAAAGTTTTAATTAGGCGATGTCAATCGGAGAAAAAAGTGCTTAAAGCTTTAAATTAATTGATTTCGTTTATTTCAATGGTTCTTTTTGTCTGTTTTATTTCTTGTTATTTTTTAATTGCTGATAGTTGGATAATGTATTTGACAATAAAACTGGTTAAGTAAAATAACAAAAACAATTTATTGTTAGAAATATAGATTTCCAAGATTCCAAGACCTTGTCACTAGCGGGTCTGTTTCTAGTGTAGCGGACCCTTCCAGGTAAGATTGTAAATCATGACCTTTCAAGACTTTACTACTCACAGGAATGGCGTTAGTGACCTTAAGGGTTGACACGCCATTATAATAATTAATTTAAAAAAAAAGACTGGTGGAACCAAAATAATAACTGCTTCTATTTTAATCTTTCCAAATTAGACTAGGGATATGAACGGAACCGCGCTAAGATGATGCAGTCCTGCGAGACGGACTTTTATTTTTTTTCTTATACACTTTATGCTGCTTGGAATTATAATAAGCTTCCGGCCTATATATAAGCCATCAATTGGTTACATGTGCTTTATTTTATTTTATTCATTTTCTTTTCTGAATTCTTCTTTTTAGTATTCATGAGTTTTCTTATTCTTTCCTCAGCCATACAAATGGTGATTAACAATCCTAATGGAATCCTTTATTATTGAACGAACCAGGTGAAGTCGAATCTAATGTTCCATTTTTTGAAAACATTTTGTAAGAATGAAGGCATGGAACCTATTGCCCCAAAGAGAAGGCCGATTACCTCCCAACTTTCGATCCTGTAGATTTACGAAAATAGGGAATACATTTTTCATAAATGGATTTTTTTTCTTTGCCAACTGATAAGGGCTACTCTCGTCTATCTCAAACCTCACAGTTGAGGTTAAAATAATTCCGGTGGATGCCTGACGATCTATGACCACAATGTCCGCCCTTCTTGTAGAACCATCTTCGGTATGCAACTCACTTCCTCATGCACCTCAAATCTAGTTTTCTTCCTGAATAAATCTGCAACATAGGTTCGCACCTTATGATGTCGATTTCTGACAGACGCCCAGGACGTGGGGGAGAGTTTCAGGCTCGTTGCAGGCTCTGCAACGGAATCCTGAGCTTCTGCAAGGAATCGTTCGAACTGGAATTGAGTTGCAATTCAGCTTGATGGCTGAGCTCCATTCGCTGCAAGACATTCCTATTTTCGTCGACATCCAGGAATTACGTTTTTTTATATTGAGAGAACAGAATCACATCCTTACCCTTTGACGGACTCCGTTTATGAAAAGAGTCTTCCCTTAATTTCCTTCGTATTTTTCTGACCTCATCTTCTTATTTGCCTAGTTTTTTTAAGACAGTCTTCCTTTTCCTCTTTCAGTCTTCTTGTTTTGAATACATATTCATTGCCATTTTCTAGAAGTTTATTCGCAAAGTTTATGTGCTGGAGGTACGCCTCCCATTTCGCCCTGACAAGACCCAGACCGCGAACATTTCTGGGAGCATATAACATTGCGTCTAGGCAGTCCATGGGTACAGCCAGTATCTCCTTTACTGCACTTCTTAGAATTTTTTCGACATTTTCGAGAAAAGAAAGCGTTATGTCTTTTACAGGGGCACACTGTAAGGGGTAGATCAGGTTTGGCCAGATATATTGGTTCATGATGTTAATTTTTTGATCAGCCTTTAGGAGTGGAGATGAGACCAAACTTTCAATTTGAGGTTTGAGGCATAATATTGTGTTCTTCTCATCAAATTTTATTTCTTCTTTAAAATTAATCCCTAAATATTTAATGCTTTCTTCTCCTGCGATTCCTCTAATTATTGTCCCGTCAATGCATTGAATTAATCTTTCTTTTAGTTCGCCCTTTTCATCTATGATAGCTTTACATTTGTAGGTGTTTAATGAAAGACCAATCCTAAATAGAAAGGAAAGAACAAGATTTAATAAAGACTTGGCCTGTTCAATTCCGTTCGATATCAACAATAGGTCGTCAGCAAAGGCAAAAGATGTTAAGGAAGCCATATCTTCAACTAACATATATCCATATTCCTTTTGGATATCATGTTCCTGTAGTTCTTGTAGAAGACCATTGATTCCTACATTGAACTCTTGGGGCGACAAAGGGCAGCCTTGAGGGACACCTCTACTGAAAAATATTAGCTTTGTTTTTTTGTTCCGTCTACAAAAACTTGTGTTTTGTTATTTATCAACAAACTATGAACCAGATTTTTCTGCTTTTGAGGGAATGGAAATTCATTTAATGACTTTATTATGCGAGAATGACTTATAATATTGTAAAAGGCCTTTGCATTGTCGAGGAACAAAACACAACAATCCTTTTTCTTCTTTTTCACATCTTGCAGACAGCTATTTAATCGAGGAGTTGATGAAACAACCAGGACCTGAAACAAATCCTCTTTGATTTTGTGAGAAGGAAATCATAGTTTCTAGCTTGTTGTTCACAGCCCTTTCCAGAATGCGACGAATCACTGAGAAAATAGTTATTGGCCGCCAGTTGCTCAAGCATTGGTCATCGCCACCTTTAAATATTAATATTGTCTTACTTGAGGAGAATACTTCTGGGACTTAAAACCATTTAAACATGTAGGTTCAGATTAAACTTATAATCTTGTAGCATTTGGTACCTTTAATTACCTTTAGAAGAATACCATCAGGTCCGGGGGGCTGTGTCAATTCTAATACTCTTCACGGCGCGAATCACTTCTTCCGTCGTGATTTTAGCATTGAAGTCCGCGTCAATAAAGTCGGTATTATTAGAGTAGAAATCCAACACATTCTCGTTTTCAGTCGAAAAAACGCTTCAGAGGTGTTGTTCTATTGATTCTAAGCTGATTTTGCTTTTACCACCCTTATTAATGTCCATTATTTGCTTTACGACTTTCTTTCTTTGGAAGTAGTAATGGTATTGAGCTAGCTCATAGTTGTAGATTTGCCTTCTTCTGTTTGATTCGCCAATTCTCTTTGTGATTGGATTAACACCATTTTTATGGTTTCGTTGTGCTTGGCCGTTTTTATTCTTTTTTCTTTGTTTATAATAACGAGTTGCTGGATGTACGGGGCCTTTGCATAAAGAAGACATATTTTCTTTTAACACTTGAAGAAAACAGTTAACATTCTCGTTAAACTTACTGTCATCTTGGTATTTTATATCTTCTTCAAAAACCTCTTTCCACTAGTTTAATATTCTATCACAAAAAATTCACATTTCTTTTCGATGCTTGGCGTTTCCTTGCTTGCTTGTACCTTTTCATCAACCGGACCAATATTTTGCCTGTAGAGAGATGGATGAGCTCGGCTGATATGTATCTTCAGTCCTTTGTAGTATTTACCGCATTCCGTACATTTTGTATAACCTCCTGTACCGGCATTGTTCTCGCTACTTGAAGTCGTTTCCATAGCTTTTATTTATTTAATGGCATAACGTTTTATGGTATATATTTTAGGTAGGTTATAATTGTAATGAAATAAATTCATCATTGTGAAGTATATTGTATGGGTAGTTACTATTACCAATGCCGTATTCGTTGCTGTTTCTTCTCTTGGCTCGGTATTTGTGGGCTGTTTCGTCACTTCCTGCTATTTCTCTTAAATACTCATTCAATTGGATCAAAAGATAGTCTTCTTACCATTCTTGGATATAATTATGTTCTAGTGATCGCTTTTCTAGTAAAATTTCAATAAAATTTAAGGAAAATATTTTTTTGGCGTTTTACTATTTTCAAGCCCAGCTGTCAGGGCGAAAATGTCTCTCTATTTTTACCATCTTCCAAAAAGAGAATTATCAATATAGCGTATCGTCGAATTAGGAATGTTAATTCAGGAGAAAGAATTTGTCAAAAAAAGTAAAACTGGCTCTCGGTATTTTTAGGAAACAAGTTTAATTATTTTAAAGAAGTTTTAAAGGTTTACAAAAAGTTAAACAAAATATCGTTTTTGAATAAAAAACGGACATTTAAAGAACTTTGCTAACTCAATTGAGTGTCTCCGAAAGTACGACAAAAATTAGAAAGGCAATGTAATTGGAAAAATATATAACAATTGTAAATAATTAATTTAAAAACCCAATTAGTTCCAACTTCGCGTTCCAGTTAATTGGGCCCAATAAGACGAACATATCGACAAAGAGATTTTGCTGATCCTGGATATAGCCTGAAGAGAAGTTAATAATGGCAACTTACTAATCCCTATGGAATTTGTACATTGGTAATACTCCCAATACTTATTTATATACGGTAATTCACATTAACATTTTCGAAAGAATGATAAGCAGGCTGTGTGTAAATCAACCCAATTTATTTGGCCAGCAACTTTTATTTATGAAATAAAGCTTTTTTATTCTTCATTTGATCTGTTTTATTTTGTATTTAAGAAATTTATGCGGAGATTTATTATTAGCAACTTGTGTAGAATTAGTATGTAATTTCAATCATACCCTTCAAGTTCAATAATCTGTCAGAATTTAAGAAGTTGTCTGACAATAATACATTCCATAACGGTCTTATCCTTAGTGTTATTCGGAAAGTCTGGAAGAGAAATAGGTAACCCATTAGCTGTTGAGCAATACAAGGCATGGGCGTATATAAGGGGGGGGCTGCGCCCCCCCCCCCCCCGAAATTTTGATTCGATCGGTAAAAATGTTATAAAACCCTTAAAAATAAGTTAAATAAGATCATTTAGTTCATAAAAAATATCCTATTTTGAGTGTAATAGCGTTTTAGTTCGCTAAGACTCTTCCAAGATCTAAATAGTTAGTATTCCATGCACCGGAAATGGTCTTAGCCACCCCCCCGAAATATTCCCAGCTCCCTCCGAAATTATTTCCTATATAGCAACTCTTGAAAGCAGGTATAAAAAGGTCTGACGACCAACGGCCATAAAGCTAGTACAGTTTGAAGAGGAGGTGCCTACACCATCTACTGGGGATTCGATTAGTCTATTAGTTCATTTAGATGCCGGCTCTGAGGCACACCAATATCTGAGAGCAGCAGTTGTTCAGAATCACAGATCTCACACACCCTCCCTGCACAGATCTGTGTTTGGCTGCACCTACATTGGGCCCTTTTCTCTCCCGATCTCGGTTGACCGACAGCGGCCGACGTAAGTGGCTTCTTTGGTAATCGATCCGATTTAGTCCAAACTATAATCACAGCTGGTCAGAACTCGTAGTGAAGTGAATTTAAGAAATACCACCTAATAAGCATAGAAACCTTCGATTACCTTGTTGGAGGTATAAAGGAAGAGTCGAGAGGCCAATCAATGTTCCCGAAACAAAACCATAGTGTAACAGTTAATTTATAAATTTTTTTAAAATTTATTTATTTATGAGCACCCGCAACGAAGGCAATTCGCCCCATTTTGAACTTTAAATCTCCAACATTAAGAAGCATTAGTATTTCTACTTTGAAATAACTTATAAGAAAGGTAGCTTGAAGGTTATAAACATTGGAAGGTTATAAACATCTTTCCACGTTATTAAATGAACAAGGGAAACAAAAACCAAAATCTGACTAGACGAAGTCCTCTAAGTTTTATTAGCTTTCATTAAAAAAAAAGAAAAAAAAAAAAAAAAAAAAAAAAAAATCTGCATTGAAATCGGTTAAGTTTTATAGACTGTAGACTTTTTCAAACACAATATGTATTTTCCGATATCGGTCTAGAAAGAAACAAGTTTGAACAGCCGAGAATCGGTAGTCATCGGATCGGATCGGCTAAGGACCAATATAGACACCTCCATTGAGATGCTTGTGCTTCTTTTCTTTCCGACAGTACGGATCGGATCGGGACCAATATAGGTGCACACTTAGTAGATCTGCATTAGTAGCAACAAATGGGTAAGCACTTCGTTTTGATATTTCGTTATATTTGTATTGAAACGTGAAATTTCGTAGTCGCCACTTCAGGATGGCGTCTTGCGCCGTCGTCATAAGCGGGTTTCCAGCCTATTGAATAGACTCTCTGAGTCAAGGGATACTGGAGTGAGGAAAACATAAAGAAGAAAAAATAATATGAAAAGAATTGTAAATTGTACGATTGCAGTAAAGGATCCCGGAGAAAATAAAAGCAAAATGAAATCCCTATCGGTCCCCGGCAGAATGGGGGAAACTGATATGGACTGAGTGAATGTCGGTATTACGGCTACTATTATCCGACGGCTCCCAGTCCAGATATCAGTTTATCTGCCTGGAGCTGTTCACCCTCCTCCTAGGGCATATCGTTCTCATGCTGAATGGGATAAAGGCCAATGCAGATAGAGGCCTATTCAAAATGGCTCCAACCCAACAGAGGCACATCTCTCATTCTTCCTCCACTACAATAACGCCTTCCCGAAAGCAGGCTATGAACTTTCCCAATGAACTCTGAGAACAAACAGTACTATTTGTATGTGCAATTACCAAAAACGCTGCTAATCCTCCCAAAAAATATAAGTTTAAAACTAATGTACCTTGTTTCCTTCCTCCATAGGGACTATTTCCTTACAATTTATCATCGAAGTTAGCTACACACTGCCGTGTTTATTTCATATAACTTCTTTCTTCTTCTTCTTCTTTTTTTTTTTTTTTTTTTTTTCATTGAGGATGAGCCAAAATATTTCTAAATAGTATACATTGAAATCTTGGGGTTGGTAAAACAGTTGTAATACGTTTTTAGCCACTTATATATAAATATATATTATTTACGGCCCAATTATTTCTGTTAAGTTCCCAATCCAAAATGTTTTAGTGTCTGTTAATCGTTCCATTAGACAAAAATGCGTTAGTAAACTGTCTCCTAAGCGAAGTCTCGTCATATTCGATTTTCATTCGAAGAGGTCTTTCAATTTCAGTTTTTCTTAGTAAGTCTACTATAATAATCTGTGTAATGCCTTTAATGCTTTATCAGTATACTGCCTCTATATCCATTATTTAAAAAAAAAATCATTATTGGTAATTTATTAGTCATTAATTGCTATTTTAATATTTCTGTGGCACAAAATAATGCGAAGTCCCTCTTTTGCTGTCAACGAATTCCTATTGGCACTTGAGAAACATGGAAAACCAATCATGGACTTGATAGACAATATTATGTCATGTCCACCATCATGATGGAGACAGACCTCTAGGTGGAATCGGGCACTATGATGTTACAGTGACTACTTGAAGAGACTACTAATGGATCACTATCCTCCAAACTATAGCTCAATGTTCGACTAGTTGGTTCTTCAAAATAAATCAATGCTCCGGCCAGCTTTTCTCTCTCAACTGGATCACTACGATCGACAGAGGTTTGGCTCAGACTCTACTACCCCTCATACCCAACGTAGCCTTAAACCTTCCTCATTAATGCATATCCAATCAAACCAACTTCTTGGACGAGGATAAATGTGTATATTTCATTAGCTTTCATTTGCTTTTTGCGCGTATCTTCGCTTCATCCACAAATGATGCAATTTGGAAGTGCTGATGTGAAACGTCCAGGATCTGGCATGGGGAATCTAAAGAAACCATTTTCATGGAAACATAGGTATGTAACCGTTGTCGAGGTAAATCGGGAAAAGTAGATTTTTTTTAGGAATTTTGGATATATTATTGTATACCTGGAAACCGGTTGAGAAATTGTTGTAAATTTATAGCATCTATTCGAAAGCTTATTAAATTGCGTACAAATACGGTTCCAATGCGAATTATGATTGAGCGATCTCTATCGGAGTTTCGGTGCTTAAACGGAGTTATTTCCCCTTTGGGTAGTCTCAGTTTCCTGTTGTAGCATCTAAGATCTTGCTTCGCTTTGATTTATCATTTTTAAGTATTTTAAGCGAAAAATTATTCATAAAAGAAAGTTTAAAATGCTGTAGTGTATCTGAATTTTTTATGTTTAGTTTCAGTAAATGTTTGTAGTGAATTCGTGTGATGTTTTCTGTCTAATATTTTTGGATTTACATATAAGTAAATATTTAAAAAAGGAAAATTTTATTAAAAGAAATACTATCCCCACTGGACAAGCACTGAAGCCGAGGAACAGCCGCAGAAATCAGATACCTGAGGAGAATGGCTGGCCGAATCAAAATATCTGGTCAGAATTTAGTAAATAAGTTAGGATCTGGGCGTCTCAGCTATAAAAGAAGCGGTTGAAAGAAGGCAACTGAAATGGTTTGGCCGTCTTTGCCGAATGGAGGAAGATCGGGTTCCAAGAAAGTTCTCGGCCAACTTAGGGTGAATGCCATGAAGGCTAGCCAGGGACCGTGATGAGTGGCTTGCATGGACTGAGGCAACTCCACGCAGAAAGGCACAAGGAGGAAGAAGCATGCTGTCGTATTGTATTGTATTTATTTATTTATTTAGATTTTAACATCAATTATAATTAAATCAGAATTTTAGGACGGATTATCGGGAATGTTTGTTACCACCCTTTTCTAGCCAGGATAGGTCTGATGTATTTTCTTTTTTCCAAAGAAAAGCCACCACCCCCAGTGGGATTCGAACCCCTCGACCCTTGGCACAGAGTGTTAAGTGCTCACGCCTTAACGCTCATGGCCACCGGGCCTCCCTTTTATATTTTTTTCAATGTATTAGTGTCCTTGGAGCCCGTATATTGTTATCAGTTTCTCCGTCTAGTAAATTCGTTATGCTTACATCATATGCTTGCAACTACTCGTTTTATAGGCTTCTTGGCCTAGGAAGGCGAAACAACCAATTTTTAAGGCGATAGCTTTAACCGTTTTCGAGATAAGTGGATAAATATATGTTTAATCAAGTTTTTGGTTTGGGTACTTAGAATCATGAGATTCAGTTGATATATTTTCTGCAAGTTTGGAATTCATATAATCAAAGATGTTTAAGTTTTGGTTACGTTTGGAGTTAAGGAAGGATTAGAATAAAATATTTTATTAACAGAAATGAAAAGCTTTTTGAACTTCGTATATTTTCCTTAATATCTCAAAAACGGCCTGGAAATCATTCGAAATCTTACTAAATATTCTACAAAAAAGGTTCAAAAGCAATTTTTGATTCGGCGATGTCAATCGGAGAAATAAATGCTTAAAACTTCAAATGTGTTTGTTTTGCTCTTTTGAAAGGGTTTTTGTAGCTGTTTAGCTTTTAATTGGTACAAGAAGACAAGAAAATTAGATTTGTATCGTGGATGGGCCTGGCCTCCTGTTGGGTGTATTTCAAGGTAAGAATCAGGCCCTTTGTCACGTATCTGTGGCCATAACAGCATTTCACAAAAGGTAGAACCAAAATAATAACTGTTTCTATTTTAATCTTTCCAAATGAGACTAGGGATAAGAACGGAACCGCGCTTAGATGATGCAGTTCCTGCGAGTCGGACTTTGATGATGATACCCGTGGTGAGAAGGAATACCCTGAAAATTTTCAAATCCTATGTAAGAAAGGAAACTGGGCGGCGGGGGGGGGGGAGGGAGATTGATTTGGAGGATTAACATCGTTGTAGGCTGTGAAAATGTGATTCACTGGCTTTGAGGAAGGTTTAAAAGAACGTAAAAGCAAATAGTTTGAGGAGCTATAAAAAGGAATAGCATAAGCGGCAATAAGAAGGGATCTTTCCGAGCTCTATCACTGAATTTATAGACCATTAATCTGGAATTCTCTCCCTTCAAGCTTTCCACTCCAACAGCAGCTAAAATGTCTCTCCTCTATCCCATATTTTCTATTTAATTGTCTCTATAATTTCATATTTCACATGCAGGCTAATACATTGACATTAAAAATAACAAAGATCTCACTAAGGCGCTAGTAGCCTAGATATAGATGCTCCGTAAACAAAATAAATAAAAAAAAAATAGATCTTAACCCAAGGAAACCCCTTACCTTAAGCCAAAATGTGTATCTATTTTTCATTTATTAGGAATATACAACAACATAATAATTACATTTTTCGTGAATTATTGAAGCTTAGCAGCTCGTGAGATGGGAAGCTGCACGTTACCCACAAATTTCTAAACTCCCAAAGCTCCGAATGTAACTAAAAGTCTATAGCAAGATAAGATGGGGAAAAGTGCCCACAACCATATGGATTTCGGACTTTGACCACATAAAAGGTATCCTAAAAATACTCAGTCATGCAAATATTTAGCCTTCTGGAGGTCATATTAGTGGCACCATAGGTTAGGATGATTTGTGTCTATTTTAATTTTGTACGGACGCAATTTTACTCCAAAAATCTACAAAAAAAAAAAATCATAGAGGTTTAAATTATAAAAGTTAATAACCATGATTTTTTTCTAAATATTTTGGCACGAAATTCGAATTTTCAGATGAGTTTTAATTTTTAGATGGATTATTTATAATAACATTTTTTTATATAATTTTTCCGTACTTTCGAATGCTGAGTTGTTGTCTATATTGTGTTATATGTAAGTACTATGAAATAAAAAAAAATTTTAAGGACGTTTGGAGTATGTTTAGGTGAATTAGGCAGTTTACATTTAAGGTTACCTCTAAAACAATTTCAAAAGAAGAGGTTTTATCTATTTTTGAGAATGTTCCGCTACGAAAATGATTTTTTTCACATCAGCATTCCAAAGTACGAGAAAAAGCATACAAAAAAAAAAATGCTATTTAGAAGTTGGCCAAATAATATCATCATATTTATTTATTAAGAGTTTCGCAACTTTTGGCGATTTACTCTTCCAATTTATCATATAGTGATATAATGTCGATGCGCTGCAAAAAATTAAAAAAAAAAAAAATTAGTTCCAATATATGTTAAACGATACTAACACAAGTTTCACATAGTATCATTAGGTTTAAAGTTTTACTAAGGTTAAATAGAAGTACTATTTTTTAAATAAATCACGAAAATTCAAACTAATGAGAACAATATGTATTTTAGAATAGCACTATGTTATGAAAACTGCTTCATCGAGTGGTAAAAATAAAACAAATTTTAAAGCTGCTAATTATGGAAGAAGTATGAGGATGTCCCACCAAAAATATGGCGTCGGTTATTGTTCGAAGGATTTTTTATTGTAAGGATTAAATTTAGTAGAAGCTGAAAAGTTTTTTGGGTCCCCAGAGTTATATGCTGTATGCCTATATTATTCCGAGTCTAGTCAAGTAAATGTGTCTTTTGTAGTCAAGTGATTGTCGGTAGAGTAAGTATTGTAAAAGATTGTACCCCCGGTTGAGTTTTTGTCTCTTCTGTTTAACATTTGGTTTACAACTTATAGGTAAGGGATTTGGGATTTTTTAGGAAGTAATATTTTTATTGTCAAGGGACTCTTGAGGAAAGATATATTGTTAGAGGATAAAGGTTACGTGCCAGAATTTCCTTATATTGACATTGTGTTCAAGATACCTGTTGGTCAAGCAGGCACTGAAAGAGAATTTTGTAGGTAACTGGAAGTTGACAGATTCCTCGGTAGTTTTTTTTATTGCTGTTTTTTTAATGGCACATCAACGCTTTGGCCATTAGAGACGGGGTATCTATAGGTTGCCACCCTTCCTAAACATCCATGGTGCAGCATGGGATATTTGCAGGGAGCCTATTGCTGGAAAGTCTACCTGCAATACGCGGGACTCGAACCCAACCGTACTCCTGAGAATCCTGAAGACTAGATTTCTGAACCTTTTTTTTCCATGACAGAAGGTCGGTAAAGAAGTAAAAAAATAGTTAACATTAACTACATTGTTTTAGATCATTGGCTCGACGTGTTTCGTGCTTTCTCTTCAGGGGCTTTCCTTGTTAGAAAACCCTCTCGTCATGTTCTCTCGTTTCAGTCTGAACTAATACTTGTGGAGAGAACATAACTTCCTACCAAAGGTCCTGAAGAGGTGCGACGCAAAACACTAAACATGTCGGGCAATGATATAAAATAATGTAATCGAATTGTGCTCCTGCTTTGGAAAAGAAATAAGAAAAAGGAAACATATATATTTGGTAAATATATACAGGATGTTAACAGTAGCAATAGCCGGTTCTGATGGTGGAAGCAATTTCCAGAGTATTGCTGTCACTAATTGATCTGGAACAGAGATGGAGAATTTAATCTTCCCTCACGCCGCAATGACATCTGGTAATCAAAACTTTAGAATTCAACAGATGTAGCCATACGCTATATGCAGATGGTAGATATATATGCAGTCTGCTTAATAATGAAAGCTGGAAGAGTAATAGTATATCTCAATAATATGCATACTACTCCATTTGCAATCTCAACGAGGAAGGGTGAAGACAATGTCTTTTCTTAAGCAATATTAATTAATAAAATATATCGACCAAAACATGATTTCATCTATGAGTCATTTGGCCCCACTGTGCGACACTTCTTCAATAAATAAATAAATTACATAAACATTTAAAATCGAGAAGTTTATCTCTCCTCCCCTGGCTGGTTTGAAGTGTCAATGCCCCTTCTGAACATCTGAAATAAGTTTTAATTGGAATCAAAGTTCTTCAACTTAACACTTTTTTCATCGTTAACGTGAACTTGCGAAAGTGGAAAAGACTCAACTGACATTTTGCTGGTGCTACTTAAGTCCACGCAGGGCCAAGAGCGTGAGAAGATTCTTGAAGAAAAAAAAAAAGGATCTTGCTAGACTTTTTTGAGTTCTTTTAACATCTTGTACTTTCAGGTATTGGATTAATTGGAGGACTATGCCTTTTGTAGGATTCGTGAATGTGTACGTAGGAAAGCATCGTACAGGTCATCGAGAATTAGATTATGCTTTAATTGCAGACCTATGCAGTGTGTAGAAAATAGAATTCGTAAGTGGTAAGTAGGAAGTGATGTTCTAAATACCGGCCGAAGTCCTAGGATATGTCAACCCGAAGTTCATAATGATGTCTTTAATGGATAAGGCTAAACTGTTGGCTGACCCCAAGTACATAGAGGGCATTAACGCTGGGGATAGAATAAGAAGGAACGGCCATTCAAGACAAAGGCCGGTCGCAAATTGAGCCCAGGGCAGACTTAGCAGAAATGAAGCATAGGCAGGTGCATATTGAACTCAGTACAGGTTAAGAGAGACATGGGCTCTGTTGTCTCTTCGTTCTTTTATGTTTGCAGCACAGTTTCCTACGACCTGTGTTTTGCTAGCACCGTCGAATATGCTGAGTATTGAAACGATTGATATCTTTAAAAAAACAAAATGATTCCACGTTATACGAGAAAAGGTCAAACAAATGGTTATTGTAACTAATTTTCAGCTTGGGTGTTCAGAAACGATGTACTCTGTCGAAATTATTTTCAGACATTCGTGCAAACTAAGGCAAAAAATGACGAACAGAGATGAAACGTTATGCGCTCTTCTTAAAGATCTTGATACCCGTTGGGAAATCGTGGTAGGTTGAAGGTGATCAAAATAATTTTCGATGGGACGATCTTGACGTGCTAAAACTGTATGATTTCTTTAGTTACTTTAATGCTTGTTGTATTTTAATTGATTTTAGCAGTAATATTTGTTTGCCAGTAAAACAAGAAGAGTTTCTGTTCGTTTTTCATAGGTCATTTCGAGTGGACCACGAAGTTGCCGAGAGAACAATTTCCACCAATGTAAGTGGCCCCTAAACTCTAACTTTTCTTCATTTGAGTAGGGTTTTTTTCTTTCTCAAATTATTATCCATATTTTTTCTATTCTTTCCAAATGATACTAGGGAAAAGACCGATATGGACACGCGCTAAAAAGAAGCAGTTCCTGCGAACCGGAAGCTTTTTATAAAAGTGTAACTTTGTAAATATTATGACCGAAACTCGACTATGTCCTCCTCGATAAATAGTTCAAGCTTAAATTTCGATTGTACCACCCGAGTCGGAAATATAGTTCCATATCTTTCTTCGGAAGAAGAAATGTTATTCCTTCAAAGAGCAAGATGCCAGGAAGACGTTAAAAAAATAGACTGGGGTATCTGGAACTCGTCATTGTCTGAGAAACCGAAAACGTCACCACTAGAGCAGTCTATGTTATTCCCTCATACCGTGGTAATAGGATATGTTTCTAATTCTTTATGTATTACAAAAGATATTTCGATTGGTTAATTACTTATAGGACATGTCGCATACTTCTTATAAGCATATTTCTCGTTAAAGTTGATGGAAATAACTTACGTCTTTCATAATCAGCGCTTCATTGGTGGATATAATTCATATATTTTTATAGTTTTGCTTTAGTAACAGTTAAATAATTCCATGAATACTTGAATTATTTAATTTAATTGTTGCGTTTTTTTGATTTGGTATGACTTTTTGGTAGTTTTTTTCTCATTGATTGTAATTAAAAAATAAATCGTTAATACCTTTCGTTTCCGGATTTTGTTCTTCGGCACCATGTAACTCATTTTAACTATTTTTTTTAATAATTCATTATTTACTTATTATTCTAACAATATAAGGACTAGTAGCATTATTCTAAAATTACTCTACTACTATAATGCCAATTCTGACCAATGTGTTAGATAAACAAACATAAATGTTGACTGTGTCTGGAGAAGACTCGTTATTGATAGTCTAATAGACTTATTTCTGCAAGGTAAAACTTTGAAATTCTTCCTTAACTTTTTACAACGGAGATCTTTTAACGTTCGCTGTGGTGCTTCATTTTCAGAGACCTTTGTTCAAGGGAATGGAGTTCCACAGGGAAGTGTAGATAGTGCTTTCCTCTTCTCTGTGGCAATAAACCATATCCTGCGAGAGATTAGATATCCTGTTAAAGCAATGTTGTATGCTGATGATCTGGTGATATACTACGCTGATAAATCCATTGATTCACTTCATACAACAATACAGGAATCCCTAAATTCAATCAATCATTGGTTCAATCAAAACGGATTTACCATATCCAAGGAGAAGACAATCAGTGTCCTATTTTCCCGCAGTACAATTAACCATAACCACAGTATATATATAGATAACACGCCCGTCAAAACTGCAGAGAGTGCTAAATTTCTTGGGCTAATCTATGATAGGGGATTGAATTGGACAGCACACATCAAGACCCTAAGAGCTGGTTGCCTAAGAAGTTTAGACTTACTCAAATGCTTAAGTTCTACTTCTTGGGGTGCTGATCGTAGTTGCATGCTAATATTTTATAGCTCATTTATTGGAGCAAAATTGGACAACGGTTGCATGGCCTATGATTCAGCTTCCAGTAGAACACTAAAGATGTTAGATACTGTTCATCATAGCGGACTTAGACTTGCAACCGGAGCTTTCCGATCGAGCCCTATCTCGAGTCTGTATGTAGAAGCAGGAGAACTCCCATTACAGTACAGGAGGGACCACCTGATGCTAAGCTACGTTTTCACAATTGGAGCCTCACAACATCACCCCCTAAATCCTTATTTCAATAGAAATCCTAGGAACCGCCTTACACAAAAATCGTATCCGACAAGAATCCAAAACTTATTATCTGGCTATAATATAACAATACCAGTTATATATCATAATTCCATATCATCCGTTGAACCCTGGACATTACCACATCCTATCATCAATTTAAATCTCACGAAATATATTAAAAAGAATACAGATACGTACATATTTGTCACAGAATATAGGAAATTAAAAAGCATGCTTTTTCCAGGACACGAAATTTACACGGATGGCTCCAAAGACAACAATGCAGTTGGTGCTGCAGTACTTAGCTCATTACAATCCTGTATGTTCGCTCTCCCAGCGATCTGCAGCAACTATACAGCTGAGCTACTAGCAATTGATGAAGCTCTGAACATCAATTCTCCAACCAAATCCGATTTAAAGATATTTACAGATTCTCTTTCTGCTCTCCTTGCTATAGGTGATCCATATTCAACTCATCCTCTGATAGTAAATATATTTAAAAGAATATATGAATTACATCTTCAGAAAAAGATGGATTCCCGGACATTGTGGAATAAATCAGAACGAAAAAGTCGATACCTTGGCAAGGAAAGCAATTAGAGAAGGCATGCTATTTGACAAAGTTCCCAAAAATGATCTAACAGCTCATGGAAAAGACTCTATATGGATGAGATGGCAAACTGTCTGGCACGAAATGAGAGATAACAAGCTCCGAGAGATAAAAAGAAATGTGAAGCCATGGAAAACATCTACAAACGATACAAGGAGAAAAGAAGTAGTCTTGACCCGAATGAAAATTGGCCATACAAACCTCACGCATTCCTTCCTAATGTCTAAGGAACCTCCACCAATTTGTAGCTCATGCAATGTGCTGCTAACTGTGAAGCACATCTTGACTAATTGCCGGGCCTATGAGCAACTGAAAGAGCAACACCAACTGTCTGACTCCTTAGATGAAATTCTAGGTGATCATACTAACCAAGTCGAGCGGCTTTTTGACTTTTTAAGGGCCGCTCAATTAATGGACAAAATCTAGACAGAACATAAAGACCGAAATGCTCGTTTGTTTATTTCATTTATATATAATTTCTATACATTATTTTATTAACATTATTTTTTTTCCTTTTTTTTCATTACATTTATTATTATGTTTTATTATTTTTCCTTTTTTTATTCATTTATTATTTTTTTTTTCATTTATATATATATATATATTTTTATTATTATATTTTCTTTTCTTTACAAGCAATTGAGCATTTCTCGTTTATCGTTCGAATTAATAAAATCTGCAAAAAGAAATATTATTGATAGCAATTTAATCATAATGTATATATGTTGATACTTGTTAGCGAATTATAATGAAAATTACTACACACAGCAATGGCGTTAGTGACCTTAAGGGTTGACACGCCATTATAATAATTAAAAAAAAATAAATGTTGGAAAAGGAAATGGATTTTAGGTAAATTTTGGACTTTACAAGTCTTATTTTGGTAATTTCTTCTCAAAAAAAGACATATATGTATATAACACTCATATCTACTAAAAACATGAAGAGTAAGACGAAAAACAAAATGCCAAGAAATGTATACACCTACGTGGAAAAGGTTTCAGGTAGAGGCAATCAGTCAGTGATTGCCTCTACCTAGTGAATCAGTGATTAGGCCTCATCCAACCCGCAAAATTTATACATTTAGAGTAAGGAGGGCGCAACACACCTGCATGTGTTGCGGACTGCCTATTTCTGCACGCTGCTCAATAAACATTCACCGCTATATCGGTATACCATGAAAAGCGGAAGTACGATTTTTTTTTTTACGGTTCAAACTGTGTTATTTATCTAAATATGCCTCCTATTGTAACAAATCAGCCAATGTACAAATTTTAGAACCAATAGAGAATTGTGTTCTGTTAATCTCACATCACGCCCCCACCTTTCATGCTTCTCTAGACATTTAGTGTACGATAAACCTTTCCGAAAATTAACAGATCCCAGTTAGACTGACAAGTTCAGCTGAAAGCCCTTATGTGTGTGGTTTTGTAGGAGATGCTGTTTGAGATTACTCTGTAGGGCATTTTATCTACAGAGTTCTAATTAGCTTTATGTATTGGTGCTAACTCCTCCCTTCCAAGAGGACTGTGTATGACACTCTGGCTGATAATGCTTTTCACAACTGGACACATTGATTCTTATCACCTTTATATCTTCTCCCTTGAGGATCCGGGCTAGTGGACGAGGCTGTTTGGATACCATTCATATCTCCTCAAAGCGAATAATTAAATGAGGTTGTACTAATTCTGTCGTGCAACCTTGATGGCATAGTGGTATCATTTAACGCGTTTCATGCCTCCTTGGTGCCTAAATAGGAAATTATAGTGTGCTCTCTGACAGTGTACTAACATTGAAGGCAATACAATATGGAAGCAATGATTGTTTATTGACAGTTGTGAATTGTATATTTATCGAAAAGGATGGTTCAATGCGAAATTGATGTCGCATATATTTTTATGCGACATCAATTTCGCACCAGATTTCTTGTTTTCTTTTAAGTTAATTTTCTTGGAAATCGGCATCGAAAAAATTGAATCCAGGGGCTGATAACCTAGACGTTGAGCGCCTTAAAACATAAAAAAACACAGGACCAAAATAAAAAAAAGTCCGACTCCGTTCATATCCCTCGTGCCATTAGTAATGGAATAGAAACAGTTATTGGGAGGTTTTGATCTCATTCTTGAAAAGAAAAAAAACAAATAGACTAAATCTCAAAGAGAAGTAATATAACATGTTAAGCGCCACAACAGGAAAGTGATCCCAAGCCAAAATTACTTCATCCTCTTTCTCAACGTTCGCTCTTGGAAAAAACAATAACAACGTTTCTCATTTTCTGTCCTTGTTTTACTAAAATAATCATTTTAATGTAGAATTCAATTAAAAAAAAACGCTTAAAAAGTTAGGTAAACAGAGACAAAAACCTGCTGAAAAGAACAGAACTAAAAGTTTTGAAGTTTTAAGCACTTATTCCTTGGAGTGACATCACCTCATTGAAAATTACTTTTTTGTAGAGAATTCAGTAAAAAAAAAAATAAAAAGAAGATTATAAGTAGGTAATAATCGAAAGGCCACATACTTGGGCTTTACAGCTCGGATTTGAGCTGTTGCATAACGACAGTCCAAGTTATCAATGTAATTTTGAATTGCAGTTAAAAATTTAATGGACTGAATAGGGTTGTAGTTGAGATGGTGGCGGATTGCCCAAAGAATCAAATGCCAGTTCAAAAAATTAATGCCTGAGGTCCTTGCAGAACTACTAGTCAAGGACTCTAAAGCACATAAAGACTCTACTTGGATCAAAATCCAATTCGAGAATTTATTAATACCGTTAAGTAAGGATGGAGCTAATGTGTGCTCTCAGGGGAATGAAGAGTTCCCTTAGATGGCTTTCATAGGGAGCAAATTATCTCCGAGTAGAAGATTCCTCTGGACGGATGAGTGCTCAGTATTAATGCCCCCCCCCCCCGTATCCCTAAGCTTTTTAGCGCGGGTCCTCCCTCCCCCATAGGGAGGAACCCCGCTTATAAGGTTGATACAATGAAACAATCCGGAAGTGCCGACTAGAAAATTTCGCGTTTCAGAACCCCTAGAGACCGAAAATAACGGTGGTTCAAATTTGTATATATATATATATATATATATATATATATATATATATATATATATATATATATATATATATATATATATTTATATATATATATGTATATATATAATATATATGTATATATTTATATATATATATATATATATATAATATATATATGTATATATTTATATATATATATTTGTCTGTTCGCTCATTTCTGGCTTCCCTAATGGTCCGATTGTGATGAAATTTGGTACAAAAATCCGTCTTCCAATTTGAAAGGTCAAGTTCGTTAACCAGCAGAATCCGCCCACTGGAAGATGGCGTTTGGGGCGAAATTCGCGCAAAAAAAATCGTAAAGCTTACGTTCTTGAGTTCATAAGCTTGTAAGTACTCGTTTTATAGGCTTCTTGGGCTAGGAAAACGAATGAAACCATTTTCAAGGCGATAGCTTTAACCGTTTTCGAGATAATTGGAAAAATAGTTTTTGAATACCGTTTTTGGTTTGGGTACTTAGAATCATGGGATTCAGTTGAAACATTTTCTACATGTTCTACTTTCATTAAAACTAATATGTTGAAATTTTTGTTACGTTTGGAGTTAAGGAAGGGTTAGAATAAAATATTTTATTAACAGACATAACAAATTTTGGTAACTTTGTATACTTTCCTTAATATTTCGAAAAAGGTTGAGAATCATGCGAAACGTAAGGTTACCATTAGAAAGCTTACTAAATGCTCTACAAAAATGGTTCTAATGAAAGTTTTGATTAGGCGATGTCAATCGGAGAAATAAGTGCTTAAACCTTTAAAGTAATTGATTTCGCTTATTCGAACTGTTCTTTTTGTCTATGATTTTGGTACTTAGAATTATGGGATTCAGTTGAAACATTTTGACATTGATTTCGTTTATTCGAACGATTCTTTTTGTTTGTTTTATTCCTTGTTATTTTTAAATTGCTTATAGTCGGATAGTGTATTTGACAATAAAACAGATTAAGTAAAATAAGAAGATCAATTTATTGTTAAAAATGTAGCGTTCAAAGAGAGAGATCCCAAGGCTTTCCAAATGCCTCTGAGCGGAGGCCTTTCTGCCCGACTTATGGGATAGCTGACCCATACAGGTAAGATTGTAAATCAAGACCTTTCAAGACTGGTTTGTTTGAGATTTCATTTGGATAGGTGTTTCGCTATTGATCTAAACAAAGTAATAACTGTTTCTATTCTATGCCTTCATAAACACTAGAGATAAGAACGGAACCGCGCTAAGATGACGCAGTTCCTGCGAATCGGACTTTTCATATGTATTTCTGCTGTAATTAGTTTCTCCTTCAGAATAAAAAAACATCAATGCTGAACGCGGCTGAAGCTCTGTATGGGATTAATTAAAGATATGAAGAATTTTCAATTTACCTATTACCTATTAGTAGATACAAAATGGTAAAATAATAACAAATCCTATTGTTGAAGAATAATTAATGAAAAATTTTAAATTTTCATATGCATATGTGAGGCCCCTTAATTACTTCGACTTGGTTAAGTGAATTATGACGAGAGAAGAGGTTGGGTGTCCAAAATTGTAGATGTGGGAACAATGAATGTGCAGACTCTGCATGTGGATCATTCGCACCGACGTAAGGTCTAAGACCTGACGAGAATTGCCTCGTCCAGCCACGAGCTAGAGCAGAGGCGTGGATATGAAGAGTCCACCAACCCGGATCCTCAAGGGACAAGATGGAAAGGTGATAAGAATCAATGTGTCAAGTTGCGAAAAGAATTATCAGCCGAAGTGTCATTCACAGCCCTCTTGGAAGGGAGGAGTTAGCGCCAATACATAAAGCTAATTAGGACTCTGTAATAAAATAAGGACCTTGGAAAAGGAAGGGCGAATCAGGAATTCCGGATGTTGGGAAATCGAAGTAAAAGTTCTAGAATTGCTTCAGAATAGCAAAGGAGAATGTTTCCTCTATGGAATGCTGATTCATAACCTGATGTTTTAATTATAATTTTTACGATTGATTTATAATTTTTTTTTTTTTTTTTACGATTTTAAGAAACTGCTTGGAGGGGAATGCCACAAATAAACATACATAATCTTGTATTTATAGTACGAATTACTGTTTGTGATACTCAATAAGTTCCGTCACATATACGCATATATAATTTGAATTTACGGTAAGAAACAAGGTGTGTGATATGACGTTAAGAATATCACAAATTACCATGAATAATCCCGTACTTATGTCAGGAAATGTGGTTTGGTATATTCCGTTAATTGTGCCACAAATAACCATACATAATATAACCTATCATATCATCTATTTATAGTAGGGAAAATCATTTGGGGTATTCAGTTAAGTCTATCACAAATAATAATCTTGTATTTATGGCAGGAAATTAGGGTTGTGATATTCTTTCACGTTTGGCACAAATAACCAGACATAATTTAGAATTTATGGCGACAAAAATGATTCGGGTATTCGCTTAAGTCTCCCAGAAATAATGCGGAGGTTATTTATTTCCTTAAAGAAATTAATCATGAATTTGAGTTATTTATTTTAATTTCGAACACAATGATTACAATTTGTTGAATGAAATGAAAGCTGCAACTTTGGAAGTTAAATAATTCTAAAACTGTACAAGGGAAAAATGTTGATTATGCGGGGAGTAATAAATTTCATCTTTGTCAAGAAGTTATACTGTTAAACTAGACAAAAGACACAACTTCCCCTGAATAATTATAGTTTTGACTTTTAAGCTGAATAACTTTGCCAGACTTAAGCAGAGTGGGACTTAAATGTTTAGAGGATGATCCTCAAAGTCTTACCCAATACGTCACAGCCGTAAAAGTTACGTAATCAAAAAGTTTACGACACTTTATAATTTGACTTACTTCCTCCGTTGTCTCATTAGGATATATCTTTGCATTAGATATTTTCCAAATAAACTGAATGAAATGTGAATTTGAAAGTTTTTTGTTTTGAAAGAACTGAGAAGAGGACGAACATTGTACGGTTTTCATACGGCTTTCATAAAATTTCCTGGACAATTTCGGTTTTTTTTTAAGAGCATCCCATACGCCAGCTTGCAAAATTTTCACATATCGGGTGTCACTTGTTTTAGTGCATTAATTGATTCGTGCATAATTATGAGTGTGAATGAAAAAGAATGAAGTGATAATGAATCATGCGAGATAGTCGCTAGCTATGGGGGAACTTTCTATTGAATCACATTCCACTCAGGTCGTTTACTATTCCCACCTGGGAAGTACGCTTAAGAGCTGCATCACCTTAGCGATTTTCCATAGCCATCACTCTAGTGTTACATGGATAGTTGCAGTTAATATTTTGCTTCGATATTTTGCAACAATTACTCCAATCATAAAATGAAAGAATATAGGCGTCACAAAGTATTCTTATTGAAAGCTTTATTAGAACTTCTTGTATAATTACCTTGTTTTACAGACAATTTCATTTTAATCCTGAACGCAATTAAACAAACAAGAATCAAGGAAAAAACTGAAGAAAAGAGAGGCAAACAACCGTTCAAAGAAACGATACCAACATTTTGAAGTTATATGCACTGATTTTGCCGACTTAGTTTGGCCTATAGAAAAGTCCCTTTCACTTGCCACGATTTCTTAACCGTTTTCGAGATATTTACTTTATGGCGCCACAAGACGTGGGCTTCCAAAACTCCATATGGGAAGACTTCCATATGGATAAAACGGACTAAATGTTTTCCGTATACACCTCGAAGAATCCAAAGTTGGTCCTTCCTTGATTTTTGGTTGATGAATGAATGTGAATATCTATTCTTGAAGAAAGTGGCAGGAGTTGCTCCCCAAAATTATTCAAAACATTAGCTTATATTGGTGACGTTTCGCCAATATATTATATTCGACGAAATGTCACCAATAAAAGCTAATGTTTTAAACAATTTTGGGGAGCAACTCCTGCCACTTTCTTCAAGAATCCATTGATCCTTCCCCACCCTCACTTCAACTTACGTAAATTTCTACGTTGTAGCTACGGAACGCTTCGTTTAATGGACCACATATAAACACGTTTACTTTATAGACATTATGAGGAACATTTTTCTTCCCATTTTTCAAAATTCCTTTTAATGCATTCAATGAATGATCGGAATTTTAAGTTCCCCCTTTACTACAAGAGATGCGATGAGCATGGCGCAAGAGGAATGTGTTCTGGATTGTATGATTGTCTGTGGAAGTTGGTTTGGTGGTGATATGTTGAGAGCACAGCTCGGAGCTATGCTGCCGAGTTCCGAAGCTTTTGTCAACGGGACAACGGATTCGTGCTCTGTCCTAGTGGCAAGCCTTTAAGATATTCTAGTCGACAGACGGGGCCGAATTCCATTGGGACAAGCTAATTCCTTATTAATACCATCCGATAAAGGCGTCCTCGAGGGTAATATTAGCGGGCGTAAGCTATTAACTTGATATCGACTTGTTTTACCGATCAACGGTAGGATAATGAACTTTTAATTGGCTTTCGTCAGAAAAGGGTTTATTAGCAGCTCAATTTTCGATAGATGTTGTCTAGTATCTGATAAAAGGTAAGACTTTTTAATACCTTTATTGCCAAAATCAACCATCTAGATAATTGACGCCAATTCTTCGAAATGTAAAAACCCTTAATTGTTATAGTCAACGAAATTATTCATTTACGTATACTTATAAATTCACATTAAAATACAGTAGAATATAATATAATTCAGTTCCAGCCAATGAATGTCTTAAACCAGTAAAGGTCTCTTCAGGATATCATGCCTCTCATGGATGGCAATTTTTCTGATTAATTTCTTGGCTTCCAATAAGTCTTGCTTGTTTGGAATATATTTGTTTTGGATAATTGCCTACAATATCTTCAATAAGTCAGAACACTGAACCGTGAGTTGCACATTGCACGAGCTGTATACTGGAGGTGGATTATTGACTTGATTTTGGAGAGTGTGAGATTTATATGAACAATCCATTTCGATTATATTTGGTGAATATTTTTGGATGATTTTTGAGGTTGATGGTAGCATATAAATGATTACACGGGTCTGAAAAAAAACAAAAAAGAAAAAAAAAAAAAAGTCCATCACGCACATTATCTAGCATAATATGTCTGGTGGGCACATCAAAAACACCAAAATGTAGAAAAAAACGTCATTTTTTTAATGTAATACCTAAAGAAAAAAAAAGTCTTTGTTTGTTTGACATCAGGACATTTCAAAGAAACAAATCCAAGACTTGTTATGACAAAAGTGTAGGCATCCCTACGCATCTCCTTCTACAATCCTGCTTCACCACCGTTTTTTTTTTTTTTCATTTCGTATCATTTCTGGCAATGATATGACTAAATATGATGTGGTAAAACGTATGCAATTCCTAATATTGGCAACCAGGCAGGATTCTTGACACGTTCGGGCCCAGCGTCGTGGCATATGCGTCAGCAGATAGCTTACCTGTCAATCTATCCGCATTGTCCTATAACCTTTGCCGATTTGGGACCTCATTACGTTATTCCCGCTTAGGTTTGTGGTCTGGTATCGTATAATACTTAATCCGCCAGAAAACATCCTTCAGCGGGCCCGCCGACGTGGCCTATTTGACTTTTTACTACATTTTAATTAATCCACTAAAAGTAAATCATTTTAAAACTTTCTTCACTTTTTTATTTATTTATTTTATTTTTTTTTTTTTTTTATATATGTTTGCCAAAATAACTATACAGAAGCAAGACTTGGCCCCTGATAGAAATTTTGTTCGATGTCATTGGTCCTGAAAGTGTTAAAGCACTTGTGACAGGCCAGATGATAAATAAATAAAATGATAAAAATTTTCTTGTTTATTAAAAAATAAATAATGCTCAACTGACGATTATAATAAATATAAATCAAATTAAAAGTCCCCGTGTCCAATTCACCACACAAACACCACAATGCACTGATTTCGGGGTACACAAAGGAATGATTTAAATCAACTCGAGGTACTGCACAACAGCTGATTCATTACCCGCGCAAGTAATCAATCATTAATTTACTAATTAGTGAGGGGGTCTCCCGTGGTCTAATGGCTAGCGCGCTAGATTCATAAGCGGGAGATGGTGGGTTCGATCCCCACCGGCGACAGGAATTTTCTCATCTCAGGGCTCGCTGAGAAAATTCCTGACTGCCCCCTGGACGTCGGCGCTAATGGCCACGATTTGTCGATGCGCCAAAAAAAACAACAAAAAAAAAACAAAAAACTAATTAGTGAGTTGCAGACCGTGGTTTGAAAATAATAGATTTGCCGCGAGCTTGGCGGGTGAGTTTTGACAGTTAGTGCAGTGGAATGTTTTTGTGGGTCAGGTTAAGGGCGGCTACTACACACTGATTGCGCTTTTTCTGTTCGCCGATCGAATACATTTTAATTGTGTTGTGAAAATTATACCTGCACTTCAATAGTTTAATTTATTTTTGTATGTGCTCATGCTAGATAAAACAAAAGCGCAGATATTATAGAGAACAATAGTAAAAACTGCTCTCATTGTAGGGAATCGTAAAGCTCCATGATAAATACTCGGAACGGTAGATTGTTAGAAGTAGAAGGTAGATGAAAGTCTAAAGAAGGGTAGATTGCGGTGTTTGGGACAGCTGAAAAGGATACAGTCCCGAGAATCTTCCACCAAAGGGGATGAGGGGAAAAGGTAGACTACCAGACATCTACTATTAGAGAAGAGTCCGACTTCCAAGAACTGCGTCATCATTATTCTTCGGAGTGATTCGGAAATTCTGAAATATTGTTCTCCGACTCTTGCTTTTTTGTGGGAAAATAATAAACACATTTTACTGTTTAAATAATTAAAATATCGGGTCTGTTTGCGAAGACCAGATCGATTTACTTGTGAAGTATCTGTAGTAATTATAACAGTGATTCAGCGCGTGCGCATAACTTATATTAGTACCAAGAGAGTTGGATTGACTAGAGTTTTGATATCTTCGTGAGCGAGCGTAGCGAGCGGAAACGCATAGCACGTATGCCCACAATGCGAAATAAATATAAAATATAAATATGTTGTAGAACCACCGGACACAATAATCGGTGAGGAGGTCCCTAAATTTCACAATTATCATATATTTTTATAATATTAACCTTTTTATTAATAAATATTGCTTGCTGAAATATATTCTGCTTATTTTCATTTATGATTTACAAGCCTAAATGTATTACAAATACAAGTTATCTAACGGTTAGTTAGAAACCGTATTTTATAAATACAGTAGTAAAAAAAGTTACTTTTAGTAGTGATTGCAGTGATTTTAAATACTTTTCATTACTATATTAACTTTTGATTACTATATTTATATAATATGGTTTCCAACCTTAGATAACATGTAAGGAAGGAATAGATAACCTGCAAAGAACCTGTAAGCTAATCAGTAAGTACTAAAACCACTGTTTAAAATCACTACAGATACTTCAAAGTAACTGGATATGCTCTTCGCAAACAGACCCAAAATATCTACTTCAATGGAATATTCAAGAAAAGAGAAGAAATAGAAACCTCCGATTACTTTGTTGGAGGTATGAAGGAGGAGTTGAGAGACCTTTCATCCTTCCGGACGTATATCAGTCCCGAAAAAAATCGTATGTACTCCGTGCCTAAGGGCGTGGGTTCGATTCTTCAAGGGGTGGTAGCTTTTCATTCGAGAAAATAAAAGGCATCGGCCTCATCCTGGCTAGAAAAGGGTGCTAACCTATAGATAACCCGTCCTGAAATTCTGAGTTAATTATAAATGGACGTTAAAATTTAAATTTATTCGTGTGAGATTTAATGCTCCACCTTCGGAAAAACTTCCTCTATCATCATGCTTCCTTCGCTTATGAATGTTGAAGCACTTGGAACTCTCAAAGCTCTCTGTCAAATCTATTACATAACACCATGATCACTGGAACATCTAAACCAGTGGCACTCAACCTTTTTATCATTAGGGCCCCAAACACTTGTTAGTAATGGTCCGCGGGGCCACAATAAAAAAAAATAAAAAAGTACAGAGATTACGCTTGAGCAATGATTTCATAGGAGGACAATGTCAGCATTAGCAGGCGCCCTCGAAGAATTTCTTAGTGCGGCCAAGGAATTTGGACCCGAAATGAATGAAAGAAAGACTGTGTACATGAGCACACCACTGGAAACACAGCATGGCGAAGAAGAGTCAGTAGAATTTGGAGGTGTTACTTTCAAAAGGAGCAGACAGTTCAAGTACTTGGGAAGTTTAGTGTAGTGCCAGACATTAATGCCCGAAACGCTGCAGGAAATAGGTGTCTGTTTGGGGTGCAGAAAATGTTGAGGTTCAAGGGGCTTTCCAGGAAGGCAAAGATTCATATTTACAAGACAGTTGTACGCCCAGTAGTCACATATGGAAGCGAGGTACTAACCATAGAAAGTACAAGAATGCTAAGTCTGGGAGCGGAAGGATATATGGTCCGGTAAAGTGTGGTGACTTTTGGAGAATAAAATCCAATCAGGAGCTTAAAACATTGTATGGAGACCCAGACATAATTTCTTTTATAAAACATCAAAGGCTCAAATGGCTGCCACACGTCGAGAGAATGACCCCTGAGAGATTGCCAAGAAAGCTCCTTTATGGAATGTCGGGTGGCAGAATACGACGGGGAAAACCTCGATTGCGCTGGCTGGACGACGTGGAGAAGGATTTAAAGGAAATGGGAATCCGTCGTTGGAGGCGTTTTGCGACAGATATAGCTGCCTGGAATGAGCTGTTGGCTGAGGCCTTCGACCTTCACGGACTGTAGTGCCCGTCTGTAAGTAAGTAAGTAATGATTTCATAAGTTTTCGCGAATTGTAAGGTTTTTGTTGTTGTAATTTCAACAAGTAGCATTGTCCGTGGTCACAAGCAGTTGACCACGGATTCAACATTTGTAACACGGCACACCAGATGGTGGTAGTGTTATGTAGGACCAATATACTCACCAAGCTCTCCCTATTTCTTATAGGTGCGATATTCAAAATGTTTTAAAATAAAGAAACATCAGGTGGAGCATAGCAGATCTAAACCATAGATTCTCAACATTTTACAGACTACCGCCTCCTTTAGAAGAAAACGAATGACGACAAACAACGTGTTCTAAGCATTTTTTATATTAATTTTTGGTAGGTAAGCAAGGACCGGCTTCTTGACTGTCATAACGCCCCCCCCCCCTTATTTGCCTTAAGATGCGCTACAGCCCTCTTTGTGAAGTATGGTCTAAAAGAAAAAAAAACTAAATTATTCTTTATATCGGAACAGAACATTTTTGACCCACTTACAACTTAAATAATCCTGTAACTTTGTCAACATTTGGCAATAAAGTGAACTGTGAACTGAACGATACAGAAAATCGTGACATGAGAAGATTAAGTGTACTTAAATTCATATGAGGTCAATAAGATTATTGTTGGTATATCTCCTCAAATACCCTTGCACAGAGGAAACAGTGGACCAAGTATTGCGAAATACTAAAATTTACTCATAACATATAAATAATTTAAATAAGGAATGCAGCTTTTTTACAAAACTAGGTGGCAGCGAAGGTTAAGTTCGACACAATGTTCAAAGGGTATATATAGTTAAGTCTGAAAAAAAAAAAATAAATAAAAATACAGACCATATTCATGTTTTATGAAATTTATATAAAAATGAAATATATATATATATATATATATATATATATATATATATACATATATATATATATATAAATATATATATCTTTTGCAG
Organism: Gonocerus acuteangulatus; assembly: GCA_946811695.1. NCBI lineage: Eukaryota > Metazoa > Arthropoda > Insecta > Hemiptera > Coreidae > Gonocerus > Gonocerus acuteangulatus. Next base: position 77,255,098 of record OX328132.1, read on the forward strand.
GTTATAAAAATAATTAGATGAACAAGGAAAGTCTATACCTATATTTACAAATTTATAAAACGTTCTGAAACCAAAGGGTATATAATCACAATCAAACACAAAAAAAAAAAAAACAGACAAACAGTTTAAAACAGTGTAAAATAAAATGACAGAAAAAGAGAGCGTATGCAATAATGTAAATTTTTTGGAACTATTAAAACACTGGTGAATAAGGTGAGGAGACTGACTCTCTCTCACTCTCTCTCTCTCTCTCTCTCTCTCTCTCTCTATATATATATATATATATATATATATATATATATATATATAAACTATGGAAGCAGAGATTACATATTCATGTCAGCTGGAACTTATAAAAAAGAGAAACGGTATCTTATGAATAGCAAAATAAATTTATTTTTCTGTGCATAATTTGTAAATGAATTGAGGGACAAACACACTCAACTGCCAAATAGAACAGAATAGTACTGTCTAGTATAATAGAGATAGATGTGTTTACTAGGACAATTTGCTCTACCCACCTCAGACATTTTTGTACCTGTAATTTATTATGTAATGTAATATCTTTACAGTAAACATTTATCATCAGCCGAGTAGTTAAAATATCAATATTCATATTTATTATTATTATAAGTATTGAATAATTTTTATGAAATAAATCACAACTTAATTGCTTTATTTATTACTAAAAATTTAGTTATATTTATAATTATTATAATCATGATTGTTTGACCTGCTCTTTAATGGAAAGCCAAATTGTTTTGATATATCTTACATACGCTATTTTTACAAAATTTTTGAAAATTTGTTTGCCAATTTTGTTAAACAGTTTAGCTCACGAAAATGACCCAAGAGTTAATATTATTTGTTAACACTTATTTACTTAGGATTTGAAATTAACTTTCTTTTTTACCCCATTGGCTGTTTCTGATTAGCCATTAAATTTTGTTTTTGCACGCAGATCGTTTTTAATTTATTTAAAATAAAATAAATATGTTATTTTTTCAAGTAATCTATGTATGTTTTGGCAAGTATAGTAAAATTTCTTGGTATTTGTGTTCTCTGTTCAATGGACGTGGTTGGTGTTTGATGAGAACATAGAGACACAAAACAGTGAGTGTGACTGCCATTGTCTAATGACCTAATGTTATTTGTTTTAAATACACATATTAAATCTATTTTATACAACTACTAATAAAATTGGGAACTAAGATTGTCTGCGTGTTATCAAACTGAAGGCAAAATTTCTGCCAAGGAATTTAATTACACGGGATATTATTTGTAACGTTATTTCGGGAAATATTATACTCTTATTTGTAATTAGGAATCTGTTGAACAAAAATTTGTTTAAAAATTTCTACTTTTTTTTCATTCACTTTAGTCGAAAAAATTATCTTTAGTACCGTAGAGCAAGTGGTTTATAATATATTATAATTATAACTCAACGTTATATTTTTTTTATTTATATTAAAATTTTTTAAGGCAATAAGATTTATATATATATACATGTAAGCATACATGTGTATACATACGTGTATATACACATATTTTTATACAGCTTATGGTTTTCTTACCACGTCAATGATTTGCATAAGTGTGAGGCCAAAGCTCAGTTGGAGGGGATCGGATTCGTTCGCTACCGGTCGTTCAAGGACATTGTAGTGGTCTAGAAGTGTGTGGAGGAGTCGTTTTTCGTGTGGACCTTCTTCAGAATCTGAAACGATAAAAAAAAAAAAAAACTGTCAGTCGATTAGTGAAAGATGTAATTTTCTTCTACTTCTGCAATGTACACTGCACTAAAAAATGTTACCCAGAGTGCCATGCTACACTTGGGTTTTGCATTTAGAAAAGCTAAAATAAATTCGAAACCAAATAAGTAATATTAAAATCTAATAACGCAAATCAGTAACTGTTCGGGTTCACAGCTTCGAACCCCTGACCTCCTAAATGTGAGTCAGAGTTGGGCAAATGTTAGCGGTCGCTAATATCTAATACCTTCTCGCTAATTTAGCGGTACTGATAAGAGCCTGCGCTAACGATTAGCGCATAGCGACGGCAGAGCGATAATGGCTAATTTATTCATGAAATGTTTAATCATCGTGAAAGCTAATAGCTTTAGCTATAGTTAGGTCAGGTAGGTCTTGATACGAGAAATCTCCTAGGCTAGGTCAAAATAGTCAATCTTCAAAATTTGGTCAAAAGGTCAAAAGTTTTGTTCAAGAAAAATTGGATACACTGAACTGACGAATAACTGACGGTCATTTTGAATCGACAACTACTGGCCTCTGTCGGGTGTTAGATGAAGTGCTGTTGTCCTGGCCTCTGCCGGGTATCATTATGAACTAAAACAAATTCACATCGTTTGACCGATTTTCGTAACGGGGTATAGACAACCAGGTATCAATCAGATCTTGATACGGGGAGAGTCATAGACAGAAATTAGGTGTAGCATGGCACACTGGGTAACAGCTGGTAATTAATAAACGGACTGCTGGAGAAAACTCCCAGTTCTCTTGATTAACACGTTGTCTGCATTTATCAGGATTCCAATGATAAGTTTTGTTTTTAATTTACTTTTTTTTTGGGGGGGGGGCTTTTCAACCATTAACGTTACCGTAAAATGTGGTCACATTAGTACAGTCTCATGAAATTAATACAAACCTATACATCAAGGATATTTTGATACCATAGGGCCGAACTTTGCCCAAAGAGAGCAAACAGACAAATATATACCTATATATACCTACATATACCTAAATATTTGTCTGTTAGCTCTCAGAAAAATATATAAGCAGTATAGGTATGTAACAATTTCACCACACCGTACTGATGAGACCCCATTTATTATTATTGGTATTAACGCCATTCGGTCGTTTGGTGATTATTTTTTAGTTGCGTTTTTGATGTAAACGCAACATTTTTTTTCTCCTAAACTATAATTGCTGATTTTTTGTTTTTATACATTCTTTTAAGTGCCTAAGAGGAACAAATAACGAAAAATGTCAAAAAAATCCAGTAGAAATAGGCTTAGGATTTAATGGGTAAAAGAGAGTCTTGACAGTTGGTTTTGCTCTTTTATTTGCTCATAAGCCGTGCAATTTGTCAAGATGTGTTTCATAGTGAAAACACGTTGCATGAGCGAACTTTTGCACTTTTGTTGAGAACTGTTATAGAAATGGCCTTTATTCTATTTTGACGCGTTAAATTACCTCTAAAAATTGTATCCGGGAGCTTATTTTCAGAAAATCCTAAGTAGTTTTGTACTTATTGGTATAAAAATTGGTAAATTTTTGGGCTTCTAGAGAGCGAACAGAAAAATGTATATATATATATATATATATATATATATATATATATATATATATTAGACATGCGCGCCGAGGCAAAATTTGCCGGCGGCGGCGCGCTGGACTAAAATGGCCGGCGGCGGCGGCGCGCGCGGCGTGGGCTATTCTTTTAACCCCCAAAGGAGATGTAAAAATTTTAATCACAGTATATGTATATATTTATATATATATATATATATATATATATATATATATATATGTATATAAATATTTGTCCGCTATTTCACAGGCTTAAAAATGTTCAGATTTTGAAGAATGTTGTTACAATAACCGTCTAATTTGAAACGTCAAGTTCGTTCACCAGTAGAATCCGTCCTCCGGGGGGTTTTGGTACGAAATTCGCGCGAAAAAAAATCGTAGCGCTTACGTTTTCGGGTTTATATGCTTACAGATACTCGCGTAATATATTCCTTAACATACGATAACAAATGAAACCGTTTTTAAGGCGATATCAGCAACAGTTTTTGAGATAAGTGGAACAAATGTTTATGTAGCTCATTTTCGGTTTGGATACATTAAATCGTGGGATTCCATTCCCACATTGGAAATATGTTATAAGTTTTTGGAATTCATCTAAACTAAGATGTTGATTACATTTGAAGTTAAGGAAGTATTCGAAAAACTTTTTGCAGTAAATATCTTTAAATAGGTTGGGAAGGTTCCCATTCGAAAGCGTACTAATGTCTCCACATAAATGGTTATAAAGTAATTTTAAACTGAGTGATGTCAATCGGAGAAATATAGACTTAAAACTTCTAAAGCGTTTGCTTTGTTCTTTTGAACGGGGTTTTGTTTTTGTTTAACTCGGTTGTTTTAAATTGCAATTATCAGAAAAAGTAGGGTCTCCTCGTTGTCTAGTGGCTAGCGCCTTAGATTTATAAGCGGTAGATTGTGGGTTCGATTCCTACCGGCGGCTTGAATATTCTCATCCCATGGCTCGTTGGTAAAATTCCTTTCTGCACCCAGGATGTCGGTAATGGTGTAGAAGTACGTATTGCTTTACTAATAGCTTCTTGATCTGACACAGGAACAGGATACACTCCCCCTAGTGGGAGATAGCGCTCCTCGCGGCGGCTTTGGGAACCAACGTCTGGCGGGCTAATTCTAATGAAACAGGGTTTAAAGTAAAACCTCCTTTCCAATAGACCGATTAACTTCATTTGTACAACACTTCTTTCTCATGAGATACCCACACGACGTATACCGCGTTTCGTTACAATACAGCAGAAATTACGACCGGTATGAGTATATTAGAACTTTAGGTCCGGAGTAAACCCACCCCCCTCCTAATGAACCGTTTTGGTTTATTTTTACAGCGTATTTCTCTCTTTAGATCAACAAACGAATACCGAGTTTCGATGAAATATAACAAAAACTACGGCTGGCATCGTCAAATTAGTGTTTTGGGTGCGGTGTAAACCCCCTCCCCCTCCCGGTAGACCGCTTTTGGAGGTTAACGAACTCGTTCAATCGTTTGCTAATTGAACGATGTATACCATGTTTCGTAAAGAAATAACAAAAACAAAAACTCTGGCCGTTATCGTGTCCAGATAGACACAAACACACACACACACACACACACACATATGTACATATATATATATATATATATATATATATATATATATATATATATGTATATATATATGTATACATACATATCTACTAGGTGGTACATTTTTCAAAAATTCCGTCATGAGTGCAACCTCAATAGCTACTTTCCTTCGGAGGAAAATGCTAAAAGATAAAAAAATATCGATAGCTACTATCGTTAGTCATGAACTATCGATATATCGACGGTAACTATCGACTATCACTTATCCCTACCCTCAATCGGCGCGCCGACTGAATAGGCACGGCGGCGGCGGCGCCGCTAAAACCCGGCGTGGCGTAGCGGCGCTGGCGCGGCGCGCATGTCTAATATATATATATACATATATTTGGTTGGACCTCATAAGCGGATTTCCCCCTGTGGAGCTTAATGACGGGCCAGGAACTATTTATGAAATACTTGGCTGGAAAAGCTATTAACCAAGGTTTTTTTTATTACTAGCTAAACTCTGTTTTCGTTACCAAAAATTTCAGGATGAGTAAAAAAAAATGTAAGTTTACCCTGATCAATAGCCTTCGCTGACTAATGGTATATTGTGAGGTGCTGCACCGATCTGGCTTCCTCCAATATTAAGTTACCTAACAACTCACAAACCTAATGGCTGAATAATCTATATTGTATCATTATCTTATTCATTACTTCCTCAGTCTGAAAATAAATTCCCCCACTTTTACAAAAAAATATTACACAATTTGATTGTTGACTGGACGATAAGGATATTTCTTTTATAAAGAATTAGTGGTAAGTCAACCCACATTCGAACGTAAGCATCTTTTTGAATTTATTTGACGAAATATTAATTATTGTTTAACGATTGTATTTCTTCTTTAATCAAGTTTCTAAAACAAATAAATTGGCGAAAGAATCATGTCGACATCATTTTCTAAACTCGATATATAAAATAAAGCATTTTCAACCTATTTTATTTAGGCGCATTGGACGGTACGCTCGTACAAGGGTCGACTACTTTTCGATGTAGAATCACCAGAAAATACAATGGACAAAATCGGTAACCCCACCACTGTATGCTCCCCGTGTTAGAATATTTAAGGTGTACTTTGGAAGGGTGGTATCACCCTTTAAACGTGCGATTAGGTCTATATAAAAAATGTGTATAGAATATTTTCCCGTGTTATATGTATTAAACACGGGAAAATATTCTATACACATTTTTTATATAGACCTAATCGCACGTTTAAAGGGTGAAACCACCCTTCCAAAGTACACCTTAAATATTCTAACACGGGGAGCATACAGTGGTGGGGTTACCGATTTTGTCCATTGTATTTTCTGGTGATTCTACATCGAAAAGTAGTCGACCCTAAAGTTCCATAAAAATCGGCTCCGGACACTTGGAGATGTTTCTTTGTAAATACCAATTCCTTTAATTTAAAATACAAGGAGCTCAACTCTCAGCACATATCTATCTCCATTCCTTGATTTTTAAATATTAAGTGTCCTACTCGCAGGCAGAGATGAGCATAATTTTATTTATGAATAAAAATAAAAATGTATTCGTATTTCATATATTTGTAAATGCGAATATAAATAAATTCGTATTCATAAGTGTGAATACGAATTTCTTTTTATTCACTTATATTAAATATAAAAATACAAATACAATTTTATTCGCAAATTTTACTGCGAATACAAATAAATTCACAGAAAATATTGTAAATAATCGCAAAAAATTTGAATATTCACAAATAATCATTACAACAAAATTCACATTAAAATATATTAATACAAATTTATTCACATTATAATTTGTGAATACAAATTTATTCACAAAACAATTCGCTAATAAATTATGAAGTTATTCGAATTAACGATAAGATAATATTACTATTTTTTATTTATTTATTTTAAGGCTCTTTAACGTTTAGGTTATCGTCGCCTAGATTCAAGTTTTTTTTCACCCCGAGCCTGGCACCACCAGCCGCGGTGCAGGGACATAACCATCTGTACCTCTGGCGGTCCATAAAAAAAAAAAAAAAAAAAAAAAAAAAAAAAAAAAAAAAAAAAAAAAAAAAAAAATGAATCTAGGCGTTAATAACCAAGACGTTAAGCTCCTTAAAAAAATCACCATCAATAACTTTCGTAATATCATCTTATCCTTAATACGAATAAATTCATAATTTATTTGCGAATTTTATTGTGAATAAATTTGTATTCACAAATTATAATGTGAATAAATTTGTATTCATATATTTTAATGTGATTTTGTTTTTAATCACTTGATTTTTTGTGACAATTCACATTTTTTGTGATTATTTACAATTTTTTCTGTGAATTTATTTATATTCGCAGGAAAATTTGCGAATTAAATTTTATTTGTATTTTTATATTTAATATACCTGAATAGAAATAAATTCGTATTCACACTTATGAATACGAATTTATTTATATTCGTATTTACAAATATATGAAGTACGAATAAATTCGTATTTTTATTTATAAATAAAATTATACCCATCCCTGCTCGCAGGAACTGCATCTCAGCGTTCCCCTATAGGATATACATTTTTCGAGTGTAATATACAAAAGCTCAATTTGCAGAAGCTGTCTTATTTTAGTCATTCTCTTTAGTATCCTCATTTCTTGAGTGTAAACTTCTTGAGTCCAACTTGCAGCAACCGGCTCATTTCAGCTTTTCTCTCTAATAGTTCCATCCCTTGAGTGTAAAGTGGCCCAACTCGCAGCAACTGGTTCATTTCAGCTCTTCTCTCTAATAGTTCCATCCCTTGAGTGTAAAGCAGAGTTGGGCAAACGTTAGCGCGCGCTAAAAGCTGATACCTCTCCGCTAATTTAGCGAAACTGTAGAAAGCCAGCGCTAATAATTAGCGGTTAGAGGCGGCAGGCGCTAACCGCTAATCTATTTATGAAATATCGTAATTGCTAATAGCTTAAGCTATAGTTACAACTTGTAACTATAGCTTAAGCTATTAGCAATTACGATATTTTATAAATAGATTAGCGGTTAGCGCACTGCCGCCGCTAACCGCTAATTATTAGCGCTGGCTTTCTACAGTTTCGCTAAATTAGCGGAGAGGTATCAGCTTTTACCGCGCGCTAACGTTTGCCCAACTCTGGTGTAAAGTGGCCCAACTCGCAGCAACAGGCTCATTTCAGCTCTTCTCTCTAATAGTTCCATCCCTTGAGTGTAAAGTGGCCCAACTCGCAGCAACTAGCTCATTTAAGCTCTTCTCTCTAATATTTCCCTTGAGTGTATAAGATCAAGAGCCCAACTCGCAGCAACTAGCTCATTTCAGCTCCTCTCTGTAGTATTTATTTTCCTTCAGAGGTCTTTCAAATGTGACAAATTCGGTACACACTTCTGGGGTGATCCCGAACAACACCCCGAAAAATCAGCGTTGCGCGTTTTTTTTTGGGGGGGGGGACTTTGCCCCCTTTTTTTGTCTTAGGTTACTGGACTAACTATAGAAACAGAGACCTTGCTCTTGTTGAGGAGAAGACGCTAAGAATCCCCTTAAATCATGCATTATTTTCCAGCTTCTCAATATTAATATTTTAGGCAACTTCATTACTTAATATTAGTATAAATGGCTTGAACAAAAGAACCCCTTAAATGTTGCAAATATGCATATACATAAAGATTTATCGCTCTAAAAAAACGGAATTAATATTATAACAAGAATGAAAAATCGTTTAGCCGTTTCTCATAAGAAAAAAAAATGATGATGATGAAATATTTTTCGAAGATCGTATCTCCAGAGAGGCTCATTAAAAAGGAAAATCTATCTCTTAAATATTCATTTCGGCTCTCCACTAATTTATTTTCTTATTTTTCATTAAGCCCTTAATAAATGTAGGAATCCCTTTTAAATTAAAAAATATCCTAGCTGTAGCTCCGTCTCTCTACCGGATTTGTCTATGGTTTTAAGGTGCTCGAAGATTTTACAGTTATTACTCTTAGTACAACATAACGATCTGTTCAATGATTCATGAGTGCGCGGCCATTTAACAAAAAGTTAAACTAATGTAACCTTCTTTTCCCCACATTCCAGTAATCCAGAAATGAGGGCCTTTTTTTTTATATGCTCCTTTCTTTTATATACAAGTATTTTTTGTTGACAATGAGTTGTAAATTAAATATGACACAACATAAATTTTATATCAGTAGTACAGTAATAAAGGATCATAGTTTCTTGTTTTTTATGTAAATGCATATTTAAGAAAAGATAAAATAAAAACTAATTAATTCAATTGATAAAATTAAAACCTAAGAATTGAAAATAATATAAATGTTGAGAAAATAAATGAAAGCGTAATGTATTTTAAACAAATTTAACATCCACATAAACAATTGGAGCCACAAAACGAAAAAATAAATAAAAATATTGCAGCTCATAATTTAATGTATCTCATAATCTATTGTACCAATAAATGTATCCAATTTATCTACATGTTTTATAATAAAAACTGTTCTAATTTGTAACCTTATTATAAAAATAAAATGAATACTGGAAAAAGGGAAAAGCAAAATACCACTTTATCAAATAGATGCCATAATGCAAATGATGTTTTTGAACAGATGCATAGATCTTTCAGGTAAATTTCATGATTTTTATTTTTTTTTTTTTTTTTTTTTTTTTTTTTTTTTTTATTGTAGGAGCTCCAACTTCCAGGATTATTACACGATTTTTGGCTTTGAATTAAAAAATGACAGCCATTTTTGTAAAGTTGTTTTGCAAAACACGACGGGTAGGACTTAAAAACAAACACAAAAATTAAGAAAATAAATCATCTTATTATGTACAAACCTAGAAAAATATCGTTGCTTTAAAAACAAGATAAAATGGTTTAAAAAATCAGTCGTGACCTGTTATGACATGGTTTTGGGCATCCTCACAACTCCTCTTCTTCAATCCTATCCCAACAACGGAATCTGAGCAACAATTTAATTGTGTAAAACGTTGAGGTTTAACGCATAAATACAAAACAAAATGATTTAAAAAATCAGTCGTCTGCTTATGACATGATTTTGGGCATCCTCAAGCCTCTCCTCGTTCAATCCTATCCCAACAACCGAATTTGAGTTACAAATGAATTTGAGATTTAACACTGAAATGCAACACAAGGCATAGGCGGTATTAAAAAAAAAATCAGTTTTGCTAAAAAAACTAGAAGTGATGAAATTTGTTTCTGTCTCTGCATGTAAAACTCCTTGCGAACCAGTAAAAACATCTCATGAAATCAGAGATGAATTGGTGGGGTGAATTGGTCTCAGACGTGTGTTTTTTATCTGTGAAGTGAAAACCATGCATTCACATTTAAGTAGTTTATACACACTGATAAACCTTTTTTAAACCTTCATTTTTTGCAATGCCAGAAAAAAAATTCCCGCTGTACTTCCGGTCTGCGTGCTCCACTTTCGATGGGCTCAGATTCAGCACAAACTTCAAAGGTGACTAAAGGTTTAAAATTATATGTTATGAAACAAACTAAGCAAAAGCTAGGTATTTTAGCGTGGTCCTCCCTCTCTTCATAGGGAGGAAACCCGCTTATGAGGATTACCTCATGACCCAATCCGGAAGAGCCGAATTTTACGTATATATATATATATATATATATATATATATATATATATATATATATATATATATATATCACAGACACACAAAATGGTCCGATATTGATGAAATTTGGTACAAAAATCTTTCGTCTAATTTGAAAGGTCGAGTTCGTTAACACTTGCGTGTTCGAGTTCATATGCTTGCCATATAGGTTTCTTAACATACGGATACAGATAAAACCATTGTTAAGAGGATTTGTGTAACCGTATAAGAGACAAGTGTGAAAAATATTTTTGTAACTTATTTTCGGTTTGATTTATCATAGAGTTGGAATCTGTGAAATAAGTGAACTTCCCCTCTTCATAGCCCACTTCCAGTACCAAAAGGAAGCTCCAAAGTACGGCAGAGATGGAAGATTCTCAATGAAATGATAAATGTCATATTACTTTACTACTAATTTTATTTTTCGCGCTAAGCGCATTCAGCAGTTCTTGCTGGCGGCCATCTTCAGAGCTCAGCTTCACGGCTGAGAGGGGGCTGTCAGCCCTCGGCCGTGAAACTGAACTCGTTGTAAGCTCTAAAGATGGTTGCAGGAGCCGCTGAAAGCGCTAAGCGCAAAAAATAAAATTATTTGTTAAGGAATTTGACATTTTTCATTTTACGGTTAATATTTAGAACATCCCTCCTTTGCCTATAAAAACAATATCAAGCTTTAATATATATATATACAAATATGAAAAATTGGGTCACACGCTATAGGAGAGTTATTTTTGTTGTTGGCGATATAAGTGGAATTTTCCTTGTTTTGGGCTGCTGGAAACAACAAAATTAAATTATGCAAATAAAAGCAAATTGATTCTATTACCGAATCTTAATCAAATGACATTTTAGGAAGAAAAATAAATAAAAAAGGGATGGTCCTTTGCTCAATAGTGAGTTCTTTGCGTTTAGATTATATTTTCCATATTCATGGAGATAATTACTTTCTGATGAGGGAGCGAGGACTGATAACTAGTTTCATGAAGATGTTCATCCTTTAATCAGGACCCCTTTGATAAAGATTGAGTGGAATCATATTAAATCGGCCCTGACACCCAGTGGCGTTAAGAGGATCTTATGGGGGAGTAATTAATAATTATCTACGCTTTAAGATTGGGATGAAATTTCCTCACAGATTCATAGTAATTCTCTTAACAGAAATTAAAATTATTTTTTTAATCTTTTTCCACATTTACACTTACAGTTTTTTTTTTTTTTTTTTTTTTTTTTTAAACTAAGTGTTGGGTCAATCCATATCAAGTGATCCAGAGGTGGTTGCTTGACCATTTTAGAAAATAATGATATTTTTACCATTAATTACATATGGAATCAGTTGTTTAAAACAATTTTTAATTTTTTTTTAGAGACAACCGTTTGAAAATGGCGGCCATCTTTGTTTCACCGCGCATGCTGATTTTTGAGGTAAATAAGCTATTGCGGAAAATTCATTTTCTGGGACTGCTCTTTTATGTCTTCTTTCTTTACAATTCAAAAATTTGGAAGTCCAAAACCTGAAAACTGCCATTGAAAACAATTCTTTTAATTTCACAAAAGCCCGCTTTTTAGGGTAATTTTTTGGCATAAGGGGATTCATATCAAAGTTGATTTTTGGCATAATAATAAGCCTAACTAAGTAGCATGTATTAAATGTACTCTTACCCCGATATTTGTTACCTTACTTTTTTATAAATTTTTAAACTTCAACTTTTTGCAATTTTTGGTAACTTTAGTCTTTAATAGCTCTGGTGGGGGATTTGATACAAATCTAATGTTTTTATATGTTATACTCATTTGTAACAAAAAGTACTGTCAACTGATATATTTTAGCATTTTCGTAGGTATGAATTTTTGAAAATGGTCCTTTTTGTGCCTATTTAGCAATACTTAAACTTGAATAATTCATAAAAAATTTATTATTTGTGAACTTTTTACTTTAAATAACTCTTTTTAATTTGTTTTGAAAATTTTAATCTATGTCCCGTATAAAACAAAATATTATAGTTCTATGTATAATTAGAATTTAGGCCTACTGAGGGGAGTTGCGCATGCGCTCATCTCACTCCCCTCCGAGATCTGGAGCCAGGCTTGGTGTCTGGGTGATTTCTTCTCTCTCTCTCTCTCTCTCTCTCTCTCTCTCTCTCTCTCTCTCTCTCTCTCTCTCTCTCTCTATATATATATATATATATATATATATATATATATATATATATATGTGTGTGAGTGTGTGTGTGTGTGTCCGTATATATACGGGGGCGAGATTAATACGAGCACTCGACTAATGTTCTGGAAGACCCGAGTTTAAAACTCGGGCGCGCACTAAAGATTTCATCTTCTATTGTCGTCGTTCGAGATTTGGATTCGGGATCCGAGGCCGTCCAAGCCTTAATTTATGTTAACAGATACTGGCAAATGGCAAAATCAGGCGGCCTGAGCATAGTACGGACCACACTATATCCCTTGTATGCCGTGTAGTCAAGAATATAAATATGCTAATTTGTAAGACGGGTGTTTTCTTTGGATCTATGGATAGAGACTTTTACTCAGGAGCCCAGGATTGCGTCATCGTGTCCAAGTCAGAAGCGGGTTTAAACCAAGTCGAAGTAATAATCAGTCCAACTCTTGAGAAAAATATAAAAATGAACGTCGGAGAAGTTCAGGAATTAAGTGAAGTATTCTTCGTTCCAAAACTTTAATAAGAAATTTCTTATTAAAAGTGTGCGATGGAAGATTTTCTACTTAATGCCGGGACTTAGGCCTCCGCTCCAAGTATTATTCCTTTAACTGGAATTGAAGCAAGTTTTAACGGCATACTTTTAAAATTAAATTGAAGAATTTGAGAAGGTGGCACGGGATTATTAACAAATAAAGTAAGTAGGTCCCCGGCACAGTTTCTGGAGCTCAGGTATTGCTTGCAACTCAAGGTATTGAGAAATGAGAAGGTAGTTCTGTTGCAGAGTTTTAGGATACCAGGCGTTACTCAGTGTATTTCTGGACGGCGGTACTGGGCTATTGCTGAGTGAAGCAGATTAGTATCCAGCAGAGTTTTTGAATACCAGAAGTTATTCTGTGTATTTCTGGACGGCGGTACTGGGCTATTGCTGAGTGAAGCAGGTTAGAATCCAGCAGAGTTTTTGAATACCAGGCGTTACTCTGTGTATTTCTGGACTGAGCTTATTCACTGTATTTCGGTACTGAGCTATTGATAAATGAATCAGATTGGTATCCAGCAGAGTTATAGGATACCAGTAGGTTTTCTTTGTTATTGAGGACGGTGGTACTGATATATGAAGCAGTTTGGTATCCAGGAAAGTTATAGGATACCAGTAGATTCTCTTGTAATTCAGGACATTGGTACTGAGGTACTGATAAATGAAGCAGTTTGGTATCAAGAAGAGTTAAGGGATAACAGTAGGTTTTCTTTGTTATTTATTTATTGGTGTTCCGCTTTATGGCGATGTACACCATACATATAGTTATTACAAACATTACATATATACATTACATTGTCTTATATACTTACATTATATATACACACATATATATATATATATAATATATACACACACACATACATATATCTATATTACTAAATTACATTATATCAACCTATTGTCTATTTACATATTTACATTACATTATGCTTAATAAGTTTGTTTTTATTATTTACACACATATATACATACACATATAATATTAGATTGCATGATTTTAAATTAAGTTTATTTACATTATGATTGTACACCAGTCTTTTTGCATTTGCATCCTAGGTATGGATCAGAAGGTAGATGAATTATCTGCCTTCGGTGGGATATTCATGTCTCTATAGGACACTATGGTAACGAAACATTAAGTTGCGTTCAAATGAGTTGGTATAATCCATTTTTGTGTAGGAAATGTAGTATAGAGTCTATGTGTTGGCTATCTTCACTTTACAACTCGCAGTAGGTTGCCAGTAGGTTTTCTTTGTAATGCCAGTAGGTTTTCTTTGTTATTGAGGACGGTGGTACTGAGATACTGATAAATAATCAGATTGGTATCCAGCAGAGTTATAGGATGCCAGTAGGTTTTCTTTGTTATTGAGGACGGTGGTACTGAGATACTGATAAATAATCAGATTGGTATCCAGCAGAGTTATAGGATGCCAGTAGGTTTTCTTTGTTATTGAGGACGGTGGTACTGATATATGAAGCAGTTTAGTATCCAGGAAAGTTATAGGATACCAGTAGATTCTCTTGTAATTCAGGACATTGGTACAGAGGTACTGGCAAATGAAGCAGTTTGGTATCCAGAAGAGTTAAGGGATACCAGTAGGTTTTCTTTGTTGCTCAGGACGGTGGTTCTGAGGTACTAATAAATGGAGGAGTTTGGTATCCAATAGAATTATAGGATATAAGTTGTTTCTTTTTTTTGCTGTATAGGGCGCTGGAACTGAGGCACTGATAAATCTAAGAAGGTTAGTCTTTATCAGAGTTTAGACGAACAGGAATCGTACCTCACATTTAGCTAGTATAAGGAGTACCGTCGAATCGACGAAAAGTTTGTAACTATAAATAAATATTTT
The DNA here is from genome assembly GCA_946811695.1 of Gonocerus acuteangulatus. Classification (NCBI taxonomy): domain Eukaryota; kingdom Metazoa; phylum Arthropoda; class Insecta; order Hemiptera; family Coreidae; genus Gonocerus; species Gonocerus acuteangulatus. The sequence continues at coordinate 77,270,194 of OX328132.1, forward strand.
CGTCAATTCGACGAAGAGGTTGTTGATACAGTAGCAATAGTGTTTTTTTTTCTTTTCTTTTTTACTTTTGCTTGAAATGATCCTTTCATTTGATATTCTACTGTTATCGATGCCTACTAAGAAAAAAGAATAATGCCGGGGAAAGATATTGGAGGAGTTACAAAGAGCAGGGGATATGGCTGATGAGTTCTCTCTTCTCATAAAGCCCCGGAAGAGTTGGCTGGACTTTATGACACCGATGATGTTTCAAGAGTGGAAAAGGCAATTTATCTCGCTATTCATAATAATAAAACTACAAACTATAAAATGAAAACTAAACAAAAAGAAAAACAAATAGTTTACTTTCAGCTGGAGGATAGAAGATAAAAAGTGGAAGGAGTAAAATTAAACTAAAATGATAAGGAGGCGAATCCTCTGGAACCTCTGGAAACCTGAACCAAACACGCCGACCGGTAATATTCCTGCCAGAAATCTAATTTATAAGAGACACGGTCCAGCCGGAAGTGGAGCCCAACCTATAAAACCACAGAGTGTTTTGACGGTACTTTCTGTGCAGATTTTTCAGAAACCTTTAGTATACCAACTATAAAGTAGGTCTTCAAAGAGCCGAAGAATGAAAGAACCAATCTTTTTAAAAATTACGTTATCGTGAAAGAAGCAAATGCATTATTGGGGATACTTGCAAGGTCAGGAGGAGTCATTCATAATAATTTGCGTGTAGGAATTTTATGGGATGCATCTAGGAGCAGCGATAGATACGTAATATTTATATCACGTCTCAGATTTGCACTCCTTGTTGGTTGCCTCATCTTTGACGATACAAACATCATTAACCGCAGTCTAGTGAGAGTGTGGCGACATCATGGCTTTAATAATGCCCTGCTGATGAAATTTCGAAAACGCCTCACGTAAATTTAATTTTTGTTCTAAATAGTGAATAGTGAGAGCTTCGAGCTATGTTGGTTGAAACGACAAACAGGTGGCAAAATGTATATCTAACAGCAGGGTTGTTATCCAGGGTTAATCTCATAAGTAGATTCCCCTTTATGGAAGATGGAAAGAAAGCAAACACAATTTTGGGAAGTGGCGAGCTCCATCTTTCAATTTGGGTAATGATAATCCCGTAATTGAATTTATTCCCTCAATAGGGAAGATATAAACAAGCTACAACAAGCTACTATGTTTATTGTCACCTTTAACATTACTGAATTCACTTAAATTTGGCGGATAGTCAATAACACTGCTCAACAAAATTTAACTTTTTGTGTGCCTTTCAATTAAATAATATATTTTTATACTGTTTTGAGGTTTCTGAATACTAAAACACGAATACATTTTTTTTTAATTAGCTCTTATTTTGAAAATACATATAGTTAGCTAACATAAATAATTTGACATTTCGTAATCTGTTATAGTACAAAACAATTTATTAAAAAAAAAAACAAAAGAAAAAACTATATTTATTTATTATTATTTTAGCGCGGTTCCTCCCTCCCTCCAAAGGGGGAAGCCCTCTAATGAGGTTGACCTCATGACGCAATCCTGAAGTGCAGATACGAAAATTTCATGTTTCAGATCCCATAGATCAAATATATAACGGTGGTTCAAATTCGTATATATATATATATATATATATACATATATATATATATGTATACATATATATATATATATATATATATATATATATATATATATATATATATATATATGTCTGTTCGCACTCAATTAGTACCTAAACCTGCTTAACTCTGATTAGAGATGTCCTGTGCATACAACCTTAAATCATATAAAGGATATTATAAGAGGTTTCTTACATATGTACATGAACTTCATTCATTTTTAAAACAAATTGTGCTTATATCGTTCCTATGCCTGACGCGGAAAATATGCCTTTGTTCTTGTAGTTATTGTATTCGGAAGATTATCATATTATACAGCGCTAATAGACTAGATTTGTCAATGGGCCGTAAAAAAAAAAAAAAAAATAAAAAATTATCATATTATAGTTGAAGGAGTGAGTTGGTCTCCAAATATTACTGTTTTCCTTATATATATATATATATATATATATATATATATATATATGTATATATATATAGGGTGTCCTGATTTTAAATGGAAAAACTTCAGCAGCGTGTAGAGGACCAAAGAAACTAATACAAAAAGTCCTTTAGAGATTTGCTCGTTTTTGCTTCGTTTTGGAGAAAATCACAAAACAAGAAACGAAACAAGTTTTCATTTTTGTACATATTCAGTTAAATTTTCAATGGAAAAAAATTGTCATTGCGAATTATTTCAAGAAAATAATTACTAAAATTCAATCTCTTGACACTGATATAGTTTTTGTGAAATAAAAAAAACAAAAATATTTTCATTTTACGTACTTTCTTTACTGACGTAATCATTTTACTAGGAAAGCAATTAAAAAAAAATAAATAAATAAAAAACAAGAAACAAAACAAACCCTGAGGAAAACAGGAGACACAAAACCGTTTGAAGGAACGAAAGCAAAACTTCCGAAATTTATGCACTGACTACTTCAACTGGGATCGCCCAATTGAAAACTTCTGAAAATTGTTTTTGTAAGATATTACTAGTTTTCGAATTGTTATTTTCCATTTAAATCGATTTCTTAGCCATTTTCGAGATATTTAAGAAAATCTTAAAGTTATTAAAATATTTTTCGTGATACCTACACAATTCTAAACGTTAACAAAATTTATAGATCTTAGATAAATTTCAAATGTCTCAACACATTTTTAACTTAACCCGCTGTGATGGACGTCAAAGTATAGATTATCAGTATAATAAAACTCCTCTAACTAATAATTTCATACGATATATTCAGACAACGCACAAAATAAGAGAAAATTTTAATTTTATCAATAACAGGAAAAAAAAATCCGACTCGCAGGAACTGCGTCATCTTAGCGCGGTTACATACATCTCGAAGAAATGGAATAGATTTGCAAAAATACAAACACTTTTTCAGTTTTAAAGGCTTATATCTCTGATTGACGTTGCCCCATCGAATATTGCTTCAGAATCTTTTTTGTAGAGAATTTAGTAAGCATTCGAATAGTCACCTTCCACATACCACGATTTCCCAACCGTTATCGAGATATTTACGAAAAATGTATAAAGATCCGAAAACTTTTCATGTCTATTAATAAAAATTTTTTTTTTTCGCATACTTCCTTACCTCCAAATATAACCAACATTTAACCGTATTAGTTGGGATTAATTTCCAATATTTAGAAAATATTTCAATTGAATCCCGCGATTCTATGTACCCACAAAAAAAAATAATGATTTACAAAAACATTGATTCCTTTTTTCTCAGAAACGGTTAGAGATATCGCCTTGAAAATGGTTTCATTCGTTTTCCTACGTTAGGAAACATATAAAACAAGTACCTGCAAGCATATGAACTCAAAAACGTAAGCGTTACGATTTTTTTGCGCGAATTTCGCCCCAAAAACTATCTTCCAGTAGGCGGATTCTGCTGATTAACGAACTTGACCTTTCAAATTAGAGGACAGATTTTTGTACCAAATTTCATCAAAATCGGACCATTTTTGAGCCGTCAGGAGCGCGAACAGACAAGCATATATATAAATATATACATAAAGATATAAATATGTATATAGTAAGTCTTTTAATGTTTTAGACAAAAATAAAATTTTAGTGAATGAATGATAATAATAATATAAGTGGACTAATCTCCTTCTTGATAATCGTTTTTTTTTTGTAGAACTCTATCGATTATACACAGCTTTCTGACAACATACGAAGTAATCTCACTGACGGCGTGCCCATTGTAGGGGTTCATTCACCTTTCTTCAATTAGCCTGTAGTTTAGAGATGTTTTGGCTCCTAAGAGGCATATAAGAGGCACCAGAAGAGGTCTGAAATGTCTAAGTGTGATGATTTTAGTAAATTAATGAACATTGAAATTTTTGTTTTATTTATTTGTTATAAGAGAGGTAGGACTCCTAGTCCGATAGATTTTTAAAAATTATTTTGATTGCTATCAGATATTCATGCAATTTGTCGTGTCTTGAACTGCTTTCTTTGGTACATATTCATAAGACCATTCCATTGTCCACGAAAGGTGACTGGGTCGTCTTATTCGGCAATTTGTTTTTAATACACATATAAAGTTATCTTTGATCATTTTCACAACAGGCTTATATCTGATACAATATGGAAAGCTAGTTTCCATGCGGGAGATGGTGGGTTCGATTCCCACCGGCGGCAAGAATTTTCTCATCTCACGGCTCGTTGAGAGATGCGCCGTAAAAAATAAAATAAAAAAAAATATGGAAAGCTAAGAATAGAGAATTCTAATATTTTGTTTTTCAGGGAATGATCTTTGTTTGACAAACAGTAAAACGAATCAATAATTTTAGTTGTAAGCACATTTAAATACCATCTGAAATGATCTCTATTTCTTTCACTGAAATAGCACTCAGCCACAAGACAGCTACAGTAGCCATTTGTTGGCGAAAATAACTGATTCTTGCTGACATTCTACATCCGCTTTGCCTTAACAAAGGAATTCTCAAAAAGGCATTCACAAAAATCCTTTTTAACGCTTACATATGTCGATGAACTTTTATGTACTACGTATTAAAACAATAAGATAAAGAAGTTTATAAAGACGTTCAAATTAACGTAAAACAGACCCTTGTATTTTTTTAGGTAGAACATTTTACCAAGTTGCAGATAACTTCATGAATAGGTTCACACTGTTTTCATTGAAGTATTTTGATGAAACGTTTAGTAAAAAAGATAACGTCTTGACTGTTTCGGATCGGTGTGAGTTTGTAGAGAATCGATTAGTGGTGCTAAAAATCTGGTGATGGGGTGTTGATAGGGCGGACGCGTGAATGCGGCAATGCGCAGAGAGAACACCCTGCCGGCTGCAATGCGGCCTTCTACAACTCTTCTCCGACCGACACATTAACCACAATACTCTCCCTTCGGCCCGTTTAATTTATGCGCTCCTCTACAGGGCCAGAGAGGAAAAAGTCTTCAACATTTTAAGTGATAATTAGGAATTTCAACAGAGTCCGACTCCCCCCCCCCCCCATTAACACATTGAGTTTAGAGGATTTCGCACGTAAAAAAAAACCTTTAATAATAATACACCATAATTAAATTAATTATATCAGAATATTAAGAAGCATAGAATAGAATAAACATTATTTTCATAAGCTCATAATTGATATCTGGATAATTCATACAATTATAAGTATTATTCTCGTGCATTATTATTTGCATAAATACACGTGTTACTTAATTATTTGATTTCTTTTAAAAATGTATTCAAAATTTGGGGTAAAGAGCAAACCCCGACTTTTGCGTGCGCGCTTGATAGTGAAAACTTCATATTTTCTTTGGATATGAAAGAAAAAAGGATTTTTGGATATGAAAGGTCTCTACGGGAGCTACAACTTTGGTCCTTTGCAATTTTGCGCTATCTCTAACCGTTAAAAAGACGTTGCAATTGCGGGCCAAGTATTTAGGATTTCCTGTATTGGAGTGCATCTGAAAGTCTCAATAAAAACCTCGTTTTTTTATTTTTCTCTACAAGGGTAATAGACATGGCCTTGGAAATGGACGATTAGATTCCCCAAGTTCAATTAGTAACAAAACGTGTACTTATAACCGAAAAACGTGGATGCTTATAAACCGAAAAACGTAACTGATACTACTTTATTCGCCCAGATAACACCGTTTCGATGGACAGATTCTGCTAGTTACCGAACATGACCCTTGATGATGTCAAAGTATTTTTGTGTGTGTGTGTATATATATATATATATATATATATATATATGTACACATATATATATATATATATATGTACACATATATATATATATATATACACATATATATATATATATATATATATATATATATATATATATATACACAGCATACAGCCACCCAAACGAATAACTTATTACGAAGTAAAGGTTATTTATTTTTAATGTTCCACGCCCTGCACAGGTTTTTGGTTAGGTAGATTGTAATCTCATTTTTTGTTTTAATTTTCCCATGTAAAGCATCCTTTTTTGCCCTTCAACGCTTACTAACAAATAAGCCATTGTAATAAAATAATGCAACTTTTCTGAGAGTCCTGTCTACCTAAGAATGGAACATTACAAATAAAAAGTCCGACTCGCAGGAACTGCGTCATCTTAGCGCGGTTCCGTAGATCTCGAAGAAATGGAATAGATTAGCATCACAAATCACAGGAAACTGACAGTAGCCAACTTACACAGAAGCGGATTATTCTTAATCCGCCGTCTCAATACAATTATGTACTGAAAACGAACTTACTCTTCGACTACACCTGAAAGGCTCTATTCTAAACAATCAAAAATTCGTTGTCATTTTAAGTATCTTGTTTTACTAGCAAATTCGGTTTACTGTTTTTTTTTCTTGTTTTTTTTACGGCGCATCGACATAATTCTTGGCCATTAGTGCCGACATCCAGGGTGCTGCCAGGAATTTTCTCAGAGAGCCCTGAGATGAGAAAATTTCTCTCGCCGGTGGGGATCGAACCCATCATCTCCCGCTTATGAATCCAGCGCGCTAGCCACTAGACCACGGGAGACCCCTCGTTTTACTGTTATAATTAACTGTAAGTATGTGCTTCATGGCGAATAAAATTCCATTCTGTCGTGGGTTAAATCTTTCTATAAAATATGAAATAACGGTAACTTCAGTTGGAGGCTATGAGGAAGGTTATATAGACAGGAGAATTCAAAACAAACTATGCATACGCCATCAAGGTTAGCCACAGCCATCTTCATTACCACAGCCACTCCAAAGTTATTACCAATACCTTTCACCGTTTCTTAGCTTATTTTACTAAAATACTAATTTTGCTGATAAATGCCATTTAAAACAAAAAAAAAACAACCGATTAAAAAGTGAGATAAACAAAGAGAAAAACCCGTTCAAAACAACAAAACAAACACTTTATAAGTTTTAGGCGCTTATATCTCTGATTGACATTGCCCCATCGAATATTGCTTCAGAACCTTTTTTGTAGAGAATTTAGGAAGGTTCGAATCATCACCTTCCACTTACCACGATTTCCCAATCGTTTAAAATGTACGAAGATGCGAAACCTTTTTATCTCTATTAATAAATTTTTTTTTCGCATGCTTCCTTAACTCCAAATATAACCAAAATTTAAACATCTTAGTTGAGATGAATTTCCAAGATGTAGAAAATATTTCAATTGAATCCCGCTATTCTAAGCACCCACAAAAAAATAATGACTTACAAAAACATTTGTTCCACTGTTCTCAAAAACGGTTGGAGATATCGCCTTAAAAATGGTTTCATTCGTTTTCCTATGTTAAGAAACCTATAAAACAAGTATCTGCAAGCACATGAACTCAAAAACGTAAGCGTTACGATTTTTTTTCCGCGAATTTCGCCCCAAACACCATCTTCCAGAAGCCGGATTCTGCTGGTTAACGAACTTGACCTTTCAAATTAGAAGACAGAATTTTGTACCAATTTTCATCAAAATCGGACCATTTTTGAGCTTGCCAGAGAGCGAACAGACAAGCATGTACAGGGTGAATACTAATGGACTACAGATTCAATACTTACACGAAAACTTCTACATTTAATAAGCATTAAATCCATGCAAATAAAGTGGAGGTTTATTCGGGGATAAATTGAAAGATTGGCTCCCTTTTGTAAAAAAAATGTGGAATGTAGTTTTGTTACTTTCAAATACCTTGTGTGAAAAAATTAAAAATTATTCATTTTTTAGTATCCAAACTGTGGGTACCCATTGTCCAGTCCAGAAGCAATAAAAAGTAACTGAAAGAAATGTTTGGAAAAGTTTTTCATTTGGGAGATCTGTTACATTTTTTGTTTAACAAATTTTCATTGATTTATCTTTTACATGATGTTGTTGGCACTAAAATATTTGCTAATATATTTGAAAATTTGCTAAATTTGCAATTGGACCTTTATGAACTTGGGCAGCGGATCCATCCACTGTCTAACAGCACTGGTGCTATGTGCAGGACAGCAATCCATCTGGAACCATGAGTCTATGTGCTAACGGAACGTCTTCCAATGCAGTAGGTCGGTCGTATTTAAATCGTGTGGAGGTTTAAAAATATGTTGAATCAATCCTGTCAGGAATCAGGATTGGCTGAAGAAGATATTCGTCCAAAATCCCGAACCACACGTAATCTTGGAACTGATACTGATATTGGATCTTCACACGGCATAAGGATTAAAATGAAACCAAGTATGCGAATTGGGACTGTTAAATATTCCATTCCGTGTGAAAGTGGCTTTGTCTGTCCACAAAATGTTGCGGCCGAACTGAGGATTAACATTTTCCCTCCGGCAATGTTTTGCACAAGTTTTAGTTTTATTTCAAATTTTATTTGAAAACATTTCAAATTATGTGCAAATTCTCGATTAAAATTATTCAACTACCCTGCAATCTTTTTGAATTCTCCGCTCAAAATGTCTAGTCAAAACTGGGTGCCAAATACATCATGTAAAACATAAATCAATGAAAATTTGAAAAACATGAAATGTAACAGATCTCTCAAATGAAAAACTTTTCCAATCGTTTCATTCAGTTATGTTTATTGCTTCCGGAATGGACAATGGATACCCACAGTTTGGCCATTAAAAAATGAATAATTTTTAATTTCTTCGCACAAGGTATTTGAAAGTAACGAAACTACATTCCACATTTTTTTGACAAAAGGGAGCCAATCGTTCAATTTATTCCCTAATAAACCTCCACTTCATTTTCATAGATTTAATGCTTACTAAATTTAGAAGTTTTTCTGTAAGTATTGAATCTGTAGTCCTTTAGAGGGCTGAGGAAAAAAATCGCGAAAATACTCATTCATTGATAAAAACAGAAGTGCGTTATTCCACGTCCAGAAAGTATCTTTTAATAATAGTTTTAGTGAATTAAAGTAATGTATTTTTAAAGGAAATTTTGTCTATTTTATGATGGCATAATTAGAATTTAATTACTTTGAATAGTTTTTGAGAAAACCTTTTTTATTCATTAAAAATCATGACAACGTTAAAAAAAAAAGAAGAAAATTGGGCATAGCTCCTTTTCCTTTCGGAATCGGACCATACTTGAAATGAACTTTTTTGTTGGAAATTATGTCTACAATCACCTCCTAGAGTTTGGCTACTTAGACCTGAATCACCCTGAATATAAATATATATATATATATATATATATATATATATAAAAATTTGAACCACCTATATTTTAGTGATCTATGGGGTCTGAAACGAGAAAGTTTGTAGTCGGTACTTGCCGGATTGCGTCGTGAGGTCAACCTCATAAGCGGGTTCTCCTTATGGAGGTAAGGAGGAACCGCGCTAAAAACCTTTATTGCCTGATAAGTCATTTGTTTGGGTGGCTGCTGTAAATTTGGCTTGAGAAATTTTTGCACATGAGATCTTATAGGAAATTTGATGCAGATTTTGAAACTGTCATCAGGATTAAATTATCCCTTTGGCGTGCCCTACAAATAGCACAAAATGGCCGAAAACTAGCGTTTAGACAAAAAAACACCTATATCTAGGAAATAACCCAAGGAAAAATTTTTCCTAGGTGCCATTCAACTAAAATTTAGTTGGCGTACACACCCCTCAAGTATGGCGATTTACTTCGGCACCGCCCTGTATATATATATATATATATATATATATATATATATATATATATATATATATATATATACATACTGACACACACACACACACCCGCTCACACAGATATAACCACTGTACAGAGACAGAGGAAACGCGCTTAAAAGAAAAAAAAATTGCCATTATGAGTGGGAAGGAGAAAAACCTGAAGGATTTATGGAAACACGTCTCGCTTTCCTCATTTCCTCTGCCAGGAACGGGAGTGTCCTGTCAAATCCTCAGCCGAGGATATTGGCTAGTTCAGCTCATCTCTCTCTTCCATTTACATTCTCAGCAGGCATTTCCTTTCAATTTTCAAACATTCCATCTTCATCCCTTAAAAATGGGATCTTTTTTTTCACTTTCCCTTTTAGTCTGGAGCTCCCATTTCGTTTAAACGTATTAAACGCTCACTCAATGAATGAAACACTTTGAAAAGGATTTCGCCTCATCGCCCTACCTAAACGTAAAAAAAGATCCCTCACTCCCTACCAACTACAGACCGATTAGTTTATTTTACATTCTCTCAAAATTATTTGAAAAAAAAAATAATATTAACACTTCAACAACAGACACTTCAAAGACAGAACATGCTTCATTGATGTGCAATTTGGTTTTAGAGGAAAACACTCCACTGTAGCGCAACTAGCCAGACTACCTGACCACATAACTAAACAGTTTAACGAAAAGAGACACAGCGGTTTAATAATATTGGTTATCCAGAAAGGGGCTGCGCCCCCCTCCCCGAAATTGTTATTTCATCGGTAACAATGTGTCATAAAAACCTGAAATTAAATTACAGTTCAGAAAAAATATTGTTTTTTTTTTTTTACGTAATAGCGTTTTAGTTGGCTAACAATTCCAAGTTCTAGGTTGTTAGTGTTCCATGACCTCCAAATCTCCCGGTGCTCCCCCCCCCCCATATACGCCCCTGGCACTTAAGACAATTACAAGCTCATCAACATTGGCACTTCACCCTACCTCATCCACACAATATACACGTTTATCACCAATAGATCCTTCTTTGTTTCAATAAATTCATCTACTTTTTATAACCAACCAATTCTTGCCGGCTTTCTCCAAGGTTCTTGTCTTAGCCCCACCCTCTTCAATATATATATTAACGACATCCCTTAATCAAAAGGAAAAAATCTCTCCCTGTTTGTCGATGACACAGCCTTATACACAAGGCCATAGAGGATAAACACTACAACTAACAGACTAGAAAAAGGCGAGAAGGAAATTCATAAATTTTGCAAAAAATGTAAAACCAAAATAAACTTCTATAAATGAGTCGCCATAATATTCACAAAATGTCCGACTCGCATTGTAGGAAAGTTATTTATCAAAAGCACTTCGATTTGTGTTTGCTAGATTAAAGTTCATCAGGTGGTTCTATGTATTTCTTTTTGCCAAATAGGGAACAAAGTTAGTAGTAATGCCACATCTGCTTCTCTGTTTTCTTAGAGTATTAGCTTCCTCTATTGTAGATGATGTTGAAGGCGAAGAAGAGGTAGGTAATGGAATGGAGGGAGGGAATAGAATGTATGAGGGGATGTGATTTCCAGGAATGGGAAAAGGATTGGGGTTGGGATGAAGGAGTGGTTTTAGGAGGCAGTTCTTTACTTTTATTTCCGAGGCTTCTGTAGTGCTTTTTCTTATTGTTTTCAGTCCTGGAATAGGGTACTCTGTACGCGTATGATGAGCACTTTCCGTAATACCTGAGCTTGTTTAAAAGTTACACTTTCAATTAATGCCTTCTTCTATTTTCTGTACTTTGCTAGTGTAAATTTACGTTGATATAATGTATTCGGAGAAACTAAATGTCTAATCGATTCTGTGTGGAATCGTGATCATCATTAGACAGGAAGCAATCCCGGATGTCTTAAGCATAGTTAGTCAAATAATTTAGATGGTAGCACGTACAAAGTGCTTTGTGCAATTCTGCATTTACAATGAATGCACTAATGGTCGTATATTTCATTAGGGTAGAAACCCACATACAGTGATTGAGAGGGGGCGATTCAGAGCGGAGCGGAGCAGAGCGACTGAGCGCGATTGACCTCGCACCCAAACACGAGCGGCAGCTCAGTTCCAAGATGTCACTGTCTAAGTTCACCCCCAATTTGCTGCACAGTGAATCCACGTGGTTAAAAACATTCATTTTGCGGTCGTATTTCTGCATAAAGTGAATGACGGAAGACAGGTGCATTTGAATATCACAATTTGTATCCAGTTCTTAAGAAGCATGAATCACGATTCGTGCAGTACATGCTTATGTCTAGGAAGCCTGCCTATTGTGTACAAAAATCTCCCAGGTTACTTTAAAACACATACTATAACATGAAACAAATAGACAAAGGAACCAACGTAGGAAACTGAAAACCAAAGGACGTAACCTATACTATACGATTACATACGTACTCTAGAGGAAGCACAAAAAATACCAAGAATAAATTATAAACACACAAATACTAACCGGTCACGGACCAACAAGGAGTTATTTACAGAGATTTAAAATCATTGAAGAAAATAAATGCAAATGTGACTCTCATATTGAACAGACTTACGAACATATTATTTTGGGCTACAGGCTACAGGACAAGGAGAGAATCCAATTCGTGAATTCCATTACTATATTAAAATGAGGAAACGGAACGGCTGTTAATAGGGAGATACTGATCGAACACATTGATGAATTCCATACATTAATTTAAGAAATAAGCTGTAATATTTCATTATTTCATAGATTTAATTTTATTGTATTCATATTTATTTATTTTTTAAGTTAAAAATGATATTTGGATTTTTCTTCTATTCATATACACTGGGCAAAAAAAGTTTGGAAACATTTACCAATATTTTAGATTTATACTCCTCTTGTATAGAATATTTTATATTCCATAGTGAAACTATTCATATTTTACGAAGCATACTTTAAACTTTTATTTTATAATAATATATCATTGAATGCACATCAACAAAAGTATTGAGGAAACTTTAAAATAAAAAAGATACACACCTAATGCAAAAAAAGTCTGGAAACACTTAAGTAAATAAAGCTTTCAAAGCATTTCAACACTAAAAACTGATTATACTCGCAACAGGCTTTAAAGACAAAGGTCAGAAACAAAGTCTTATAAATAGAAATCGTTTCCGCCTGTGTTTAGCTTTCATGATGAAAGTGGCAAAAGCCATTTGCGAGTTAATTGTTTTCTTACAAAATTAAGGAAAATATGTGAAGGAATTTGGAAAACTGTTAATGAAAGTGCAGATACAGTTTCTACAAGTATAAAAATATATAAAGAATTAGGCTCTGCATCCAGCAGACAACGTAATGGGCCTCCACCAAAAATACATAAGTTTCAAACGTGAAATTATAAAGACTGTTCTTGACAAACACGCACCAAATCTCCCAAAATGGCAACGAACATGTATGGTAACTTTCATTAAACAGTTAATCCCCAAACTGTAAGGAACAAGTTACGGGAAAGAGGTTTTTGAGGCCAAATTACCCGGAAGAAGCAAATTAAATTGTAATCAGATCCTTGAATTTGCAAAAATGTATGTAAAAAAGACTCAATCTTTCTGCGAATCTGATATTTTCTCAGAAGAATGTCAATTTTATATTTTCGGTGCAGATGGTTAACAAAAAGTGTGGGGAAAAGTGTTTTCCTAGGAAAACACTTCCTGTGGGGTTTCTTCCTGAGATTTTGGCCTCAATAACCACTACGTTGTCTGTTGGATGCAGAGCCTAATTCTTTATATATTTTTATACTTGTACTAACTGTACCTGCACTTTCAATAACAGTTTTCCAAATTCCTTCACATATTTTCCTTAATTTTGTAAGAAAACAATTAAGTCGCAAATGGCTTTTGCCACTGGCTCTAAATCGCCCCGCTCCGCTCCGCTTTCAATCGCTGTATGTGTGTTTCCACCCTTAGTTTTCCAACTGAACAGTTCGTCTGCCGGTGGATGAAATGCATTCATTAATAACTTGTGAATCTATTTTATATAGCAGATCATTATATACATTATGAAAAATAGGTTCACCATCTTATAATAGCTTGTGAATGACTAAAATGAGGCTTGTGGATAACTTAAAATTATTGTACTCAGAATAGATAATAGCGGACTCCTTAAAACGTTTAACTAGACAGTGTTTATATCCTTCAGGGCAAAATTCGCATGAAACTGAATCATTCTACAACTATATCAAACTTAAGCCCAGGCTTCCTCTCAGCGTACTTGTTCAAAAATGAAGACCATGAAGTTTGTGAACCAGTAATTGTACCGCAATGCCTTTGACCTTCAACTCCAAGCGTTGTTAAGATATCTGCAAGCTGAGAGAAGCCTGGTTTGACATAGTTGTAGAAAAATTCAGTTCCTTGCGAATGTTGCCCTGATGGCCATAAACACCCTCTACCCTCTGGTTTATCTTTTCCAGGAGTCCGCTAGTATCCATTGTGAGTACAACAATATTAAGTAACCCAGAAGCCTCATTTTAGTCACCGAGTGTACTTGTGGGCTGTCATCTAGGCCATAAGATGGGGCTGTCACAGGCCCCTCCGAAAGGCAGACCCACTTAACACGAAAAGTTCCCCTGCCTCATTTTGTATCCCCGCATCTGGTGTTAGCCATCCCCATGGGTTCAGTAAAAGGACTTTGCACAGGGATTACCGTAGGGAATTCAGCAGCAGGCGTTAACGGTAATCAGATATGGTTGGAGGTGCTAAGCAGAGAAATAGGGCACTAACGCTTGGCAGAGCGCCAATAAAACTCAAACGGCCCCATTATATACACCTGGCCTTCAGCAACCCTTTCGCCAACCAGTCAGAATTCAATGTTTTTAAATGAAATTGTTTATTCATTCAATAAATAAAGGTATATATTTTTCTATTAATTATTACGCGCTTTCACAAGTTGACTTGAATTTCCATAGGATTATTGAATGTTTTGAATTGAAAAAGTTTGTGATACTTTGTCTTAGGGTAGTGGAGGAGGCAGAAAGTATATTGAATAATCTTTGAAAAGTGACACTAATAAAGCTATTTATTATATATCAGCCAGAAGATTAAAAACAAATACTGGTAATTATAAGTATTATTAATTTATTACTATTAAACAAGTTTCCCATAAATGATGCCACATCAGGAGCGTTTCAGGAGGCTGAGACTAAGAATAATGGCGTCACAACACATCTATACCCGAAAGAAGCAAAGTCCACTGCATAAAATAAAAATGTATTTTCTTGACCAGGGCCTGATTCTCCACGGTTCCACATTTTGTGTTATCTTTGTGGCTTTCATTTTCTTAACCACTCAGTAGGAGCGCCTATAATTAGAACATAGGTAAGCGCGTGGGCTATACAGTACCCATCGCATGTATGATGATCAATGGCGTATATATATATATATATTTATATATCAGTCCCGTAACATGCCGTAAGGGCCCAGAGGGGCAGATAGTGTAGAGGTATCTGATTATTGACCATACGGCACACTAAGGAGATAGTGAGGTCAGTACTATGCTCCAACCGCCTGATTTTGCCCTAGGCTGGTTTGGCCTCATGGTCAGGGAGGCCGAATCTAACCCACGAACGAAGACACTAGAAGATAAACATCTTTAGTGCGCGCTCGGGTTTTAAACTCGGGTCCTCATTAGTAGTCATTAGTCATTAGTCGAGTGCTCTACCACTGAGCTAACCTCACCCCCCTGCTGAATTTAAATCTGACTAAAAGATTTTCACGAACAAATGGGAATGATTATATCGATGAATGTCAAGGAAATATTCAAAAGCCTTTCAAATCACACGAAGAATAAAGATTACATGGAAACACGCTACGATGACTCAGTTCTTGTGAGTCGGACGTTGTCTGACCTAAATTGGATCTATAATAAATGGAGGGTCTCTCCATTGGTCAGTGGATAACCTTTGGATAACCCTTGCAGATGTGGGTTCGAGTCCCATTTGCAGTAAGTTGAGTTTTTTCTACTACGGGCCCACTGAAAGAATCTCCTGCTCCAACATGGAAGGGGGGGGGGAGATTCGCCCTCAAAAGAAGGAAAAAATAAATAAATGGAAGTAATCAGTAGATCCTATAAAAGTATAAAGGCAAAGCTATATGAGCATTCGTATCATTTCCAGAGGAGTATTCGAGGGGACGTTGGAGAGAAATAAAATGAAAATGTCTGTATTTGAGAAGTGAAGGAGTTAAATAGAGAAACAGAGATAAGGGGAGATATGAGGATAGAATGAGGAGACTGGTAGGAAAGGAGAGAAGGCTTATTGATTCAAGAAGAACCTCATCGAACTGGAATTGCTTGAAAGGAGGTTTTACACGAGCGGCAGAAATAAAGGATAAGCTCCTACGCTCCTATTGGAATGAATTCCTCTACTTCTATAGGTCTCTACTTGGTAAACTCACTCACCGCCATTTTAGAGAGATTATTCACTCCTAAGGAGCTTTTTTGGTCATTCGGTACTAGAATGAGTCAAGAAATGAGAGATAAGCTGCTGTGGAAGAATATGAAACCACTGATACCAGGTTCGATTAATATCAGCGTTTTCGTTGAGAAAACAGCATGAAACTAATGTGTGATGACCATATTACTACTAATGGTCACCTTGAATATAAATTTCCAATCAAAAGATCATAAACATCATGAATTTCGTTGAAATCATTATTATTATTGCGAGTAAATATTAAAAAATAAATCCACTAGTGGTACTAATTTTCGAATTGATTCTCCTTTGCTAGCCCAAAATGATTCATGCGTCCAACCCACACCAGCTCATCTGTTCAGGAGGTTATCTTTAATTAGGATGTCATATATTCCGATAATTCGTATGCATTTAAATTTTCCGTTATCACATATTGGACATTATTATTATTGCGAGTAAATATTAAAAAATAAATCCACTAGTGGTACTAATTTTCGAATTGATTCTCCTTTGCTAGCCCAAAATGATTCATGCGTCCAACCCACACCAGCTCATCTGTTCAGGAGGTTATCTTTAATTAGGATGTCATATATTCCGATAATTCGTATGCATTTAAATTTTCCGTTATCACATATTGGACATAAGTGAATTTTAAATGAATTAATTGCACAATAATCTGGACTTTATTAAAAACAATATTCCAGCTTTTTTTAAAAAAACGTTTCAATCTCAAAAGCAATTAATATATCAGCTGTTTGGCCTCTTATCTATTTCTACAATCAGCTGTTTAATCTGTTGATATTAGCTTGATTATTACTTCTGTGATGTCGAATTTTTAAAAATAAGTGTAAATTATTCTACAGTTCTTTTATTTTAAATTCACTTATGACCAGAGAAATTATACAGCGATTTTAAAGTGGT
This sequence comes from Gonocerus acuteangulatus, assembly GCA_946811695.1. Taxonomy (NCBI): domain Eukaryota; kingdom Metazoa; phylum Arthropoda; class Insecta; order Hemiptera; family Coreidae; genus Gonocerus; species Gonocerus acuteangulatus. The sequence continues at coordinate 77,287,290 of OX328132.1, forward strand.
TGACTTAGGGATTTCATAAATTCTAATTACAGATAATCACTGAAGGGGTGTGCGATTGAGAGGATCTATATGTACTCTTGCCAGAAATACGCACAGAGGGAGAAACTTCGGAATGAAGGGTGCAAGATAAAATAAGAACATACTGAAAATAATTGCAATTAATGTATACACAATAAATACATATATTATATTGTTATGCCCTGAGGGTCTAATTTTAATTCTATTCTATTAAATAAAATTAGCCGCTAAAATTTCTGCTTCTAAGTTGACTGAGCTGTGTATTACAATCATTGGAAAAAAAAACTCTCACCTGCAAATAAAAAGCTAAAATAAATATTTAAGTGAAAGGACATGTATACTAGTCTTATGTAAAGCCAGACCAATGGAATTGTTAGTAATTCCTCCATTTTACGCAAATTGTCTGCGCTAGTCTACCTCCCATATTATTAAATAAGTAGATATTTATTTATCAGTGTGCTTGTGAGCTGTTCACCTCCTAGGTTATACTAATGCCCACTTTTTTTTTTCTCAAGAAGAATACACTAATATGGTGTTCGTTTATGGCTTCATTAATGATAATGCGTCTGCTGCAGCACGTGAATACGCTGGGAAGACGCTTGCCTGATTCTCGGACGTTCCGTACACTTAAAGAGACGGGATCATTTCCTCGGCCTTCTACAGGAACAAGGGATTTCGTTCCTGATGTTGGACAACAGGAAGATGTACTTGACTTTTTAAATGAAAACCCTACATCTAGTGTACGTAACCATTACTTGGAATACCTCGGAATTATTTCTAATAGGTTCTTCTGGCTTCTTTTACCCATGATTCGGAAGTCTCCCCCAACCTTTAATTAGAGCAAAAAGTGTGCGTAGCTAGTGTGGGAAGGATGGGACATCGCCATTATCGTGTGAAATTAAAGAATGGGTTGAGAATGGCTCCTTCACGCTAAAGCACATTTATTGGTTTTGACATAGAAATCAGAAAAAAAAAATAGATTCAAATAATTTTTTTTCTAAGACAACGAGATACCATTTTAAAGCCTATTAAATAATGCGACTTTTGGCGGAGGCAATCCTCTAAGTCTACAAATAGCTGATAAAAAAAAGATTGAGTAATTTAAGAAAACACTAAAATCAATAGTACACAGCTATAAGACTTTTAATATAGCACTTAATTCATATGGCAATATTTTAATAACGGGTATTTCTTATTGGAAAATTATTGTAGATTCCAAAACTGTAGTCGTTGTTTACGATACATTAATGAGAAATACCGAAAACACAATTTTTGTTATTAAAAAAAACAATAGTTTTGAAAATAGACAAAAGTTTGATTCCTGTTGAGATAGGACGCTCATTTCTGCGTCCCTTAACTACAACTGATGTGTAGAATAAACCCCTAATGTTATATGTCAATGCGGGACACCCTGTATAATCAACATGTTTTTCCTAGAATTGCACATTTTCCATTTTATTAGTTTCTTTTTCAAAATTCTAACCCGCATGCTTCGTGGCCTCAATATCACCCATGAAAGGGCCACACTAATCTAATCGAATTTTTATTTTCCTTAAATTATTTATCTAAAATACGGTCCATATAATAATTTAATGATTCCCAAATTGGTATTAAATGTCATGTTTCCAATTTGTCACTTTTAAAATTGATAATCAGAAAAACAATATTCAAATGAATTGGATTGTGTCATAAAAGCATCGGAGAGATGAGATTGTTAGTAAAAACATGAAGGGCTAGATCGTTAGATTGGCAATGTTCTCTTTGTTGGCTGTTGAGTGAAGTTGGTAAATTGTTCTACCCCTTCCCCTATTAGTTATTGGTTATGTAAATTCAGTGATCGAATGCTGTAATTAAAAACCGCTCTGATGTAAAGCTTCCATATAACCTCTCTCGTCGAGGGGTCAATCCCGTTTTAATCAAAGGCTACTCTTCGTGTGTTGGTGGTGCGAACAGTGTTGGCGCTTTGAATTCTTCATCATTGGAGTTTGACTTTGATCCAGTGTGTCCATACCAAATCACTCCACTTTATTTCTTGTGAGATGAGTTTATTTTCCAATTACACAGGCTAACATGACATTTATCAAAAAGAAATGTTTCTTAGGAGTAAGTTTTTTTCCCGACTATTAGTAGAGGCTTCGCCATGAATAATTATCTTATGCAACTCATGTAAATATATTATTAACACCTTGGATGGCACCGTATGGGGGTCATCACAAACCCGTTCGCTGTGGCGGCATGACGCCGTATGTGCGCCATGGGAGCTACCTGGCAAGCTAGGAGAAAAATATAAAACGTTTTGGGGATCGGTTTCAAATCTCCAGGCTGGTTTATTCGTTTCACCGTCGTCTTAGGGAGTGTTTCGAGTGCCTTATTCTGGAATCGTTCCCGGTTTAGACCTTACAGGTAAAAACACGTTTCTAAAGGAAACTATCCAGAATTTCCAGTGTTAAGCAAGTACATATAATAGTAAGAGAATAAGGTACATAGAAACTTATAGATGAAATAACCTAATTTTTTTCATTGACAATAATAACTGCGCGTAGTTGTATGACCAGCAGGCATTTCCTTTCAATTTTCAAACCTTCCCTTCTATATCTTCGTCCTTTAAAAATGGGATCTTTTTTCACTTTCACTTTTTGTCTGCTGCTCCCAATTTGCTTAACTGTCACATGAAGAAGAGGGTTACCGCTTTTCCAGTTTCACATGATTTGAGGGTGAGTCTTCAACTGTGTTGCAAGGAGAGATGTTGTTAGGATAGTTTATTTTTTTACAATATTAAGTGACTGTAGTGAAGATAGTGATGACATGTCGACAGCGCGTAAATGGTGGATAATTAATGCACCGCGATAATTAAAACTTGTTTCATTTCACTGCCGTTAATAGCATAGGTCCACAAAAAAAAAGTGGTTTGTGCTGGGTATCGGACACATTTGTTCTGACGTATTTTTTACCGCTGAACACGAATCTGAAGTCATAATTGGGGGTTAATCAGCAAAAAACAGAGAAAAATGAAAAAAAAATCGATAAAAATCAAAACCTTATTGTTTTATTTGGATGATGATGACATTATTATTGTTTCTGTCGTTTCCTGACTCTTTTCTCCTCAAATGACCTGTGTAATGGATTTCTGCTACGTTTTTTCCTCGCTGTATTTTGCATACCCAAGTAATTTGCACAAACGTACCAAAAGTGATTGGGATTTTTAGAACATTAGTGATCGTGACGAGAACCAGAAGTTCCTGCAAAATTTTGAGTATTAGAAGAAGCATTACAATCCGTAAAAATAAATAAACCCCGCAGGCTAGAATACCTGGCCCGATCGTAGGTGAGTCAGCCGCCCTAGGGGTGATAACCCTCATACCTCCCCAGGCAGTATGAGGGCTTTCCGACTTTGACGAGGACAATGTCAACTCGTCGTCGGACACACTACGGCATCATTCTCATATTCTAGCGCTTCCCTGCAAAACAGCGCGCCTTCGCTAGCTTCGATACCACGAAATGTTGACTAGCGAATCATTCTACACATCCCGTTGAAGGGCAGTTGTCATCGTAGCCAAAACACTCCTTAGTAGCAGGATTTTGCCGGTAAATGTACCGATTCAATGTCCTGATGTTTTATTTTTTATCGAAGACAAAATATCTCCTATAAAAAACATAAATAAGCAACAAAAAAATAATATTTGCAAATCACGGGAGTGGACAGTACCTACAGAAACAAGCAGAAACTGCAAATTGATTATTACATTGTTAAAAAACCATTAAATCTTTATTTTTATCGATTTTGTTCATTTTTCTCCGTTTTTCGCTGATTAACCCCCAATTATGACTTCAGATTCGTGTTCAGCGGTAAAAAATACGTCAGAAAAAATGTTTCCGATACCCAGCACAAACCACTTTTCTTTTTTTTTGTGGACCTGTGTAGTTATTCACAATCCCAAAACACTAATCTCAAATTTTCTAGACTGAAAATTCTACACAAACGGCCACACGTGCAGCAGAGGGTGAAATGGGATAGTAGAGGACTTAAAAAGTCCGTCACGCAGGAGCTGCATAACTAAGCACTTTCCTCAGAATTTTTGTAGTTTAGACTACATTACTGAATAATTTGCTATAAATAACCCATATAAATAAAATAAAAGCGTGAGTAGTTCTGCTCATTTACATTAACTATGAGAACTGTTCAATTATTAGTTTTGTAAATAATTTGCTTCCAGAGTTATGTTAATACATGATACTGTACTACTTAATAAATACACAAAAACTTCATTTTCCGTCTTTTGATCTGACGCAGGAACAGGATATAGTCCCCCTAGTGGGAGATAGCGCTCCTCGCGGCGCCTTTGGGAACCTACGTCTGGCCGGCTATTTCGAATGAAACAGAGTTTAAAGTAAGCCCTCCTTTCCAATAGACCGATTTACTTCATTTTTACAACTTTTCTTTCTAATGAGATACCCATGATGTATACCGCGTTTCGTTGCAATACAGCGAAAATTACGACCGGTCTGAGTATATATAAGTCCGGAGTAAACCCCCCTCCAAATAACCCGATTTAGTTTATTTTTACAAACTATTTTTCTCTGTTGATTACCACCACGAATACCGAGTTTCGTGGAAACGTAACAAAAATTACGGCTGGTAGTGGCAAATTGGTAATGTGGGTCCAGAGTAACCCCCCCCCTCCTAATAAACCGATTTAGTTTATTTTTACAACGTATGTCTCTCTTTAGATCAACATAAAGAATACCGAGTTTCGTTAAAATTTAACAAAAACTACGGCTGACAAGGTCAAATTAGTGTTTTGGGTCCGGGGTAAACCCCCTCTCCCGGTGGACCGATTTTAGTTTCTAACGAACTCGTACAATCGTTTGCTAATTGAACGCTGTATACCACGTTTCGTGAAGAAAAAACAAAAACTCTGGCCGCTATCGTGTTAACAGACACACACATATATATATGTATATATATATATATATATATATATATATATATATATATATATATATACAAATTTTAACGGGGGTCATATTCGGTGTCTACTAGGTAGGATCGATGGAGATTTGAAGAAATGTTTCAAAAATTCCGTCACGAGTGCAACCTCAATAGCTACTTTTCTTCGGAGGAAAGTGCTAAAAGGACCAATCACAGAGAAGCAACGTCATAGACCGCTCGAAAAGACAAACAATTTTGTCTTTAAAAGCGAGCGGGCGGGACCTCTAGGAGGCCCGCGAGGTACACCTCTACCTCTACCTCTTCACTATGCGAGCTCCCATTACAAACAATGTGTTTGTGTTACATAGAGGTACCTCTACCTCTACCTCTTCCCTCTACCTCTACCTCTACCTCTACCTCTTCACTATGCGACTACGCTTAGGCTGCACCTACATTAGACCCGCATTTCCGATATAGGTTAACCGACAGCGGCCGATGTGAGTGCCTACATTGGTCCCGAACGATCCGATCAGATCTAGTCACACCTCGTGAGTAATGTACTCACTCAGTGGAGTGAAAATGAATGATTAATTTAGGAAATACCAGCGAATAAGCAGAGAAACCTTCGATAATCTTGTTGGAGGTATGAAGGAGGAGTTGAGAGGCCAATAATCTTCCGGAGGTATATCCGGAAAAACAAATGGTTGTGTAACAGTAAATTAACTGTTACGATAGGAGAAGCATTAGTATTTATATTTTCATATGACAAGCAGGTCAATTTGACCTAACGTTCCCCAACTCGCGTCAGTGTATTTCAGCTTTAGTGGAGCAAAGTAAATCAGGGGTTTAGGACTATATTGGGGTAATTGAAAATTGATTTTTGGATTCATAGGAAAACCTGATATGAGAAAAATAATAATTCCCAGAAATGATAATAATTGTGCAAATGAAGTGAATAAATCGGGGTTGGGTTGTTCTAATTAGATTTAACCCTGAAATTTCGTGACTAGCTCATGAATGGACTAATAGCATTCTCGGGGGTTTGCATCATAATGAGCAGATTCACTATAGATAAGCCATACCCTAGTTACATACATATCTACTCATGTGTTCCTCGGCTATGAAACACAAACTGATTCATATTAACTGTTATTAATGTGTACCAGTTTATTTTTACCATATGCATTATAAAATCTTTAAGTTCTTTATTCTTTGTGCTTAAATGACAACGACAAGCGTAGAGATAAAATAGCAGGTTAGCAGCTCCGAGGACAAGGTTGTCAGCATAGAGAAGGAGAATCGGTAGAGCTAACTGTCAACTGCTATCTGCTACGGAACAGGAGAGTAGAGATTAAATTAACAGGTAAGCAACTCAGGGGCAACAGTGTCGGCGCAGAGAAAGAGAATCGGTAGAGCTAACCGTTACCTGCTATCTGCTACGGAACAGGAGAGTAGAGATTAAATTAGCAGGTAAGCAACTCAAGGGCAACGGTGTCAGCACAGAGAATGAGAATCGATAGAGCTAACCGTTACCTGCTATCTGCTACGCAACAGGAGAGTAGAGATTAAATTAGCAGGTAAGCAACTCAGGTGCAACGGTATCGGCACAGAGAAAGAGAATCGGTAGAGCTAACTGTTAGCTGCTATCTGCTACAAAACAGGAGAGTAGACATTAAAGTAGCTGGTAAGCAACTCAGGGGCAACGGTGTCGGCACAGAGAAAGAGAATCGGTAGAGCTAACTGCTAGGTGCTAACTTTTTATTTTCTTGTTGCGAAGTGTCATATCTGCAGTAAAGAAACCAGTTACGTACACCAGTCACGTCAAATATAAGGCCCGCGATCGCAATGTGTCACAGAAAGAAGAATCATGTTTTTTCACACGAAAAATGATCATGTTTTTGTCACTTCCCTCGATTCCTCTACGAAAGGTCTAAGGAAATGCGCAACTACATTTATAATTAATTTCCTAAGCCTAGACAAGTCAAGGGGGAAATACCCTATTAGTTGTGTAGAGAACAATGAAGTCAGTTGAGTCGAGTAATCGAGGCGGTACGGTCGGGGAAGGATTTTAGTTTTACTACGAAGTAGTGATTGTGAAGTTGGGTAGCTCTTATTCAACATTTATAAAAGTTTACCTCCCACCCCTATATCTTTTTCCAATCAACAAAATAACGATCTGTGCAAAATATAAGCTCAATGAAACAGCTGCAAGGCGACCCTCATTGACCTTGATATCTGGAAATATTCACCAGAAAATAATTTTTTCAGATAATTGCTTTGTAATTACATCTAAGCAGGTAATTAATTTAGTCATCTTCTTGTTGATTTTGCATAAAAAAACGAAACAAAAAAGTAGGCTCCTAGTTCCTGAGAACGCACTCGTTAATGGAAGTCAGAGCCTGTCAGTTTCAGATACATAACACACATTGCAGTTTCTCATTCAGTTCGGTATTCAATTTATATACAGTTGCATTTGCATTTTAGTGGTGCTGCTGGTGTCAAGTGATGTTTGTGACATGTTTTTCCTAGGCTTGTAAAATGCCTTCATCTTCTTCCGGTAGTTTGTCACAGAAGTTAAGCAAAGATTATCTTGTTTCTCTTCTTGGCCACATTTCCAATCAAATCTTCGGAGACAAACCCCCTGCAAACCGGCAAGTTTTAAAACTTGTTTTCTACTTTTTAAGAGTTGTGAATCTTACAACAAAGGAGAGTGCAGCATTAGTTATTCAAGAAGTTTCCATTTTTCTTTTCGTCAAAAAGCACAAATTCCTATTAGAATAATTGACCCCTGCGTTGATAAGTTACTCGAACTCTATGAAGAATGAAAAGGGATCTTTCTTGATGGTATTCCGAAAAACTGATATCGTTTCGTGTACCAGAACATGGCACGGTCGCGCGCACTCGCACACACAAGCGTGCATGCACGTACATACCTGTTTATTTTTTATCTTAACTTTCCCCTTTTAATTTTAGTAAATCATGTATATTTTGGAACAGTTCTCTAGTTCTATGGTATTTCAATGCTTTCTGGCACAATTCACGGTAGTCTCTAAGCATATTAGAGAGAGGACCATGAAGGTCCATATGATTTCGAAGTTCTTCGTACTTCTTCTTCTTTATATATTTAATTTCATATTTTCTAGCCGGAACTTCTGTATTGCGTCACGAGGTCAACTTTATAAGCGGGTTGCCTCCCAATGGAGGGAGGGAGAAAGCGCTTTAAAATTCTTTTTTCTCATACTTGTGTCGATATTGATGATAATAATCGTTGAACGATTTATTATCATGATATAAAAAATACCATTTACATTTGACATATCAAATTGTGAATTTCAGAAGTAAATAAAATAAACAAGTTTTTTTTTTATTAAGGAAAATACATTCCAAAATACTGCATTGAAAAATAAATTGATGTAAACATAAATATAAATGTACTCAATATAAAACTGACAAACAACCTTCTATATTCCAATATTTTTCAATGATGTAACATCCAATATCCACTCCTGACTTAATGCCATTCTACCTTGGGGCCTTGGGGCTTTTCCTTGCCTTTCCTCAACACACTTCCTTCCCAATTCCTCATTTCCTTTATACCCCTCCCCCCAGCATCCTTCAGCCAACCTCCTCAATGTTTATATTTCCCTACAACTTTCATTTCTATTTCACTCCTTCCAATGCGGCGTTTCCTGTATAAGCGCAATGCTGCCTCCTACACCCTTCGTCTTCATTGTTTATATTTCTCTTCATCCTTCCTTCCTATTTCACTCCTTCCAATGCGGCGTTTCTAGTATAAGCGCAATGCTGCCTCCTAAACCCTTCGTCTTCATTGCTTATATTTCCCATCATCCTTCCTTCCGATTTCACTCCTTCCAATGCGGCGTTTCAAGTATAAGCGCAATGCTGCCTCCTACACCCCTCGTGTTCCCTGTTTATATTTCCCTCCATCCTTCCTTCTTAACACATTAACCGCCATTAAACTTTTTGAAAAAACATTTCTTGTAATTTTTTGTTTTGTGTTTTTTTGATCTAATTTAAATTTATTTCAATGTTTTGGGTAAAGAAAATGTGTTTTATTTATTTATGCAAGAGATATTGATTTGTGCCGGTCACCCGTGCCAGCCTTGGCGGGAACTGGTAGATTTTACCTGAGTTGGCCGAAGCGGGCACTTTGTCGGTCACAGCTATATCTAGAAACCGTGTATGTTTTCTTTTCCGCACATTTCTTAGAACCAATGAGTCATCGCTACTACTCCATAAACTTATGTCTCTATTCTAATTCTGCCTGATCTAACGCATCTACTAAACACTGAGTGAAATCATCATCATCATCAATCTCCATTTTCATAAAAAAATTCTTCCACAAGATCGAAAAAAAAACCCAAAGTCTATAAATATTAAACCTATAAAATGTCAAAACTATATCAAACAAACAAGACTCCCAATAAACACGAAATGGTAATAGATAATTGTCAAAAATAGAACGATAAAAGTGTCAACATTTTGTCCTGAATATGAACGTCACACACGCTATTTTTGGCATGTTTCAATAGAGAACATTGTCTCTGAATGGTTTTATATTCCAATTATTTGAAATTCAATTATTTTGGTTTTTGACTAATCATGCACGTTTAAAATTATAATGTAATTTCATAGATCTTTTTTTCTTATTTTTATTTTATTTCTATCTTATACATTGTAAGCTACCCAGAAGTCATAGAGTTGAAATTTCCGAAAACCAACGTTCTTGGCAGTTCAGTTGGGCCGCGCCGGTCACCGCTCAGCAGTAGAATACGAAGTATTTGTGCCCGGCAATAATGTGTAGTTGGGTTAAGAATGGGCCGTTTTGGTCACGGGTGACCCCCATGTTGGTTAATGTGCTAAATCACTTCTTCAAATGCGGCGTTTGCAGTATGCTGCCTTCTACACCCTTCGTCTTCGCTGTTTATATATCCCTACATCCTTCTTCTTAATTCACTTCTTCCAATGCGGCGTTTGCAGTATGCTGCCTTCTACACCCTTCGTCTTCGCTGTTTATATTTCCCTACATCCTTCTTTCCTATTTCACTTCTACCATTACGGCGTTCCCAGTAAAAACATGGATAGTTCTGCTCTTTTACTGCCTCTGTCTGGCATGTTAAAAAGTAAATCTTTGAGGCTCAATATCTCAAAAACGAGTACCGCTTGGAGGGTCCTATCTTTTTCCAATGCACAGAGGACACTTTAATTAACATGTACGCAAATTTGTAAAACAAACAAAAAACATGGTTTGAAAACGAAAACTTAATTAATTTATTTTAGGGCGTTTATTTAAATTACTTCAATTGATACATTACTCAAATCAAACATGGGAAGATTTTTTAAGGGTTGTATTTTGGGATTTTAAGGATTGCATCAGTTGACGAATCACTTCCGAAGGCCTTGGGTCAATTTTTGTATAAGAACTCAAAGATTGTATGCATCAGAAAACATAATCAATACTAAAATATAAGCAAAAACACAAAATTTTGAGAAAATTCATATATTTAAAATGCTGTAACTTTGCTCCAAATGGACCAATCGACTTCGCCGAGGCCTTAAAAAAATTACATTTTTTAGCCCTGAAAGGAAGAAATAGTCGTTGACGAAAAAAAAGAAAAAAGTGTAAAACATCCTAAATTATGAGTTTCGGGGGGTTAGGCTTAAACAAAAAGTGAAGGGGTTTTTCTGACCCCGGAGAAAGATTCAGCGACCCCAAAAACATATAGTAACATGGTCTGCCCTCTGGGTCTGAACTTGTTTTTTGTGTATGGCGTTGTAATGGTTTTGTAATCAATGAGTTCGTTGTGTGTTGTGAGTTTTGATGGAGGTCTCAGGTGTCGACTTAGGAGTGCATACCTCCGTCACGCTCAGTGGATACGGATTTTATAATTCATTCCTCATATATTTAAGGGAGTTAACACATTCAAAGCACGATCATGTGACTTGAAGAAAACACGAGTGGTTTTATTTTATATTTATTCCATAGGAAGGAAAAACGCGGATATATATGCGGAAGGGGAATGATTCCTGTACAGCGTATGAATGTTGAATGCGACACGTACCTGCAGGACATACTCTCGTGTCGCAAACTTCTCCGCAGTGAAGAACTTTGGACAATTCTTAGTATTTTACACTCATATTGTAAAACATCGAATGGGAATTTTCTTCCTTTTCAACATATAAATTTGCAATTTCATGTAAAACCTTTACCGCGGATTGAAACAAAGAATATTTAGAAATATATTTGATAGGAATGGCGATTTATTCTTATAAAAATTTCAGTAAAACGATAATTAATTATTGGGTCTACACAATATCAGTTAGCCTTCCTTAGGGCGAAAGCCTATGAAGTTGACCTCATGACGCAATCCGCTAGTTCGTCCTAGAAAATTCACGTTTGAAATCCCATAGATCAAGAAAATAACGGTGGCTTAATAAATATATTGTAGGGTAGTTAATGCCTCAGAACAGGTGGCTCCCGAAAAATGTGGAATTTGAAATAATGTGGTTTAGAAAGGAAAGATAAAGATAAAGATATATATATACATATTATTTTCTATAATTTTAATATTTCGTAATGTTATATTAGTTTTTCATAAACTTATATGTTATAAGTTTCAAAAATTAATACGGTTACTTAATTTATATAATATTGAAAACTAATTTCAACAATGATTCCTGATTGTTGTACAAAACTAGTTATTTGTTTACTTTAATCCCTGGCCATGTGCCATTGCAGTCATAGTTTATTGAGGAATTCTGTGAATTTTAATAAATTAAATAAATTTGTTATCTTAATCCAGTTGTTACTCATATCTTCACTCAAAAACGATAATAAATTAAGAGACAAAATAATGTCAAGAGATATTTTGCAGGTTGTGAAATTAAAAAATCAAGATGAACGTAATGGGATAAGTCTTTTGGTTAATTGGATCCCTAAAAATAACGGTCAATTAAATGAAGAAATAGAGAAGAAGAATTGGAATCTGTTAATTGCCCCATTCCACTATAAATATAATAGAAATTAGAGGAGGGTTGATTTATTTCTTCCAGCAATTTAGTGGCACTTTAGTTAGAAGACTTAATATTGCTCAATTGGGAGGAAAACCTCTTATATGTTTGCTCGGGGCAGTGACCTTAAGAGTCCATGTCACTATAGAACCGGATTTGGTCAAATGTACATGCACTCCAGATTGGGAAACATTTTTCGAAAAATTTATTGTGGCTCAATTTTTCAATACTACTTGAGGGGTAATACTACCTCCTAACTTTTTTCTTTTACCATTTTTTTATAGGCTAAAATTCTTCCTTAACTAACAAAAAATGATATCCAAGAGTGTTTTTGATATGTGAAGAAAAGTTTTTTAAATGGGCAAAATATACGATTTTCTGGGTGAAGGCAATGCTGATTTGAAGATAATTTGTTGAGCGAGCGTCGATTGGTACTTTTTTAATTGTGTAGTTTTTTTTGGGCCTCCTTCAGTACATTTCAAATTAAAACCCATTTTTTTAATTTTTATTTCAAGAAAAAATGAAATCAAAAATTAAATAGGAAAAAAAATGAACTTATCAGAACATTAAACTTTAAAGTAGTTTTCTCGAAATTATGTTTTTCAAATCGGGCGATACTCTAGTGTCTTCAATTTTTACCCGATCAACTTCAAATTTTAACCGCAGCTTCCTAATGATATTTGCTGGTAAAGTGTTAGGATATTTTCGATTCATCGAATTACAACGATTTTATGATCGATTTTCGACGGATTTTTTAATAGAAAATGAATACTTTTTTTAATAAAAAATTGTTTTACATACTCGACTCTATAGAAGTCATTATTCTGCCAAAATATTCCATATACCTACAATTAAAAAGTTATCGATTATAAAAAAAAAATTAATTTAAAAACGGATGTCAGATTCGTTTTTAGCACATTGAAAACCCCCTAAATCAAATTTTGGGAATATTACAAAAAAAAAAAAATGTATTTTAAATTTTGGTAAGGGGGACCCTTAAAATTTTGTTAAAGATTCAACAATCTGGCCATATTATTTATTATATTATAAATTTGGATTGAGATCTTTCTATTAATTTTAATTAGTGCATATTCATTTTTATATATATATATATATATATATATATATATATATATATATATATATATATCATATTATTTCAAATTCCACCTGAGGGAGGGTCAATCCACCTGTTCAGAGGCATAAACTACCCTACAGTACATATAATAAACAGAAATTAGTAAATAGAAATTGACATTAGTAAACATGAATACATTTTTTCATTACAACATTTATATAAAAATTTAAAAACATTGATATTATAATTTAGAATAGATCAGAATAAGGTTAATATAAGTATAGTGTGTATGTGCTTTTGTGAAGGCCATATTTTAAAAAACGTTTTAAGTAGTTACAACCAAAATAGCAATAATCCAGCGGAATTCCATAAAGATTTGGAATGCAAAGAAGGAAAAGCTGAGCTTGAGTAAAAATCTGCGGAAATGCAGAAGAAAAATGAAGAGAGAGGAACTACTACCGCTGTTCTCTACACTATCTTCTATATATATACAAAAATCACGTGTCTGTCTGTTTATTTATTTATTTCTTTGTTTGTTCCTTATACAAATCTACACCGTTTTACCGATATTGACCAAACTTGGCACACAGGTAGGTCTTGATACGAGAAATCTCCTAGGCTAGGTCAAAATCTTCAAATTTCAAAATTTGGTCAAAAGGTCAAAAGTTTTGTTCAAGAAAAATTGGCTACACTGAACGATATTAAATCGACTACTACTGGCCTCTGTCGGCTGTTAGATGAAGTGCTGTTGTGCTGGCCTCTGCCGGTATCATTATGAACTAAAACCAGTTCACATCGTTTGACCGATTTACGTAACTGGGTATAGACAACTAGGTATCAAGTAGTCTTGATACGGGGAGAGCCATAGGCAGAAAGTAGGTGTAGCATGGCCCACCGGGTAACAGCTGCTACCGCTGTTCTCTACACAATTACTAATAAATCATATTGATAATGATGTAATATCCTCTCTTCTTTGATGATTATAATTACTCAATGTTTATCATATGCAGGTATGTTCACTATATCCTGACCACTCCCTTTCATCCATATACAAAGCCCTAATTAGCGAAGGGCAGGCGGATATGTAGTACTAGGGGCCTTGTTCTATTGATGAAGAACCTAATAGTTATAGCATTAGTACTTCAAATATTATAAATTATGGGATTATTACATACAATTTTAGTTAGTTTTAATTATTGAATTATAAGTGTATTAAAAATGGAAATAGCATTAAGTCTTAATGAGAAATCTTGAAAGATTTTGGTAAAATAACCCCTCGCTCGTCAATACTGGGAGAATATTGCAGTCTATGATTTGAGCTGCATGTGTCTGGAGAACAAAAGACAAAGGTTTGTATATATTTGTAAGTTTTTAAATAAAAGTTTCGTATTTTTTAACATAAGAATCCCAATCTGAG